>LR738712.1:44163151-44246272 GCA_902687465.1 Secale cereale | reverse complement strand
CCCCCCCACCCTCGTGGGCCCCTTGTGGCTCTTCTCACGTGGTTCTCAAGTTCTTTGTGCGTGATTTTCTCCAAAAATATCTCTCGCGAAGGTTTCATTCCGTTTGGACTCTGTTTGATATTCCTTTTCTGCAAAACCCTGAAACAGGCAAAAAACAGAAATCTGGACTGGGCCTTTGGGTTAGTTGGTTAGTCCCAAAAATGATATAAAAGTGAATGATAAAGCCCATTAAACATCCAAGACTTCAAAATTAATAGCATGGGACAATCAAAAATTATAGATACGTTGGAGACGTATCAAGGGCCCGTGTGACAGATACCGTGAGGACGTCGAGCTCAGCCAAAGATGAAGCACCCCTGAGCACGTCCGAGATGGAGGACGGGCTGCTATGAGTACGTGCGGGAGCCGGTGCAGGAGCAGGTGCAGGTGCTGGTGCAACGCTAGACGAGCTGCTCCTGAAGAAGTCGGCAAGGGGAAAGTCCGCTGCATTTTTTCTGGATTTTGCTTGCTCCAACTGACAACGGCTGGAACCAAGCCACCAGACAAATCTACAATCGCCTGTTTTGCGGCAGCTACCTCTGTTGCAACTGTCTCAACTGATTTCTTCTCAACCGCAATCTCAACCTTCTTGTCGATGTTTTCTTCTGTTAACCTCCGTCTTTACTCTCTCTCCTTCGTGGTCTCACGGTAGTACTTCTTCCACGTGGCGCCGTCTCTGACACCGTGCACGCGTCCATACGACGGCCGAATCTCCACTGGGAGTCCTTTCAATATGTTCAACGCTCGGTTGAATAGGGTGTCCCACTTGGGCCTCGCCAACTCCTCAGACGGATAGTCGCTTTCGGCCGCAATCCTGTGCCGCTCTCTCTATAAAAGGAACAAGGATCATTTACAGATATGACTAAATGTGCAGTCGAATTGATCAAAAACTAAAATTACCAGCAGTCTCATGAACTCCGTCGTGACCGGGTCCGTCTCGAAAACCTTCTTGACTGGGTCCCAATGGTGCCGGGCCCTGAGGACGTCACGCTCCTGCGGGACGGTGAAGTTCGCCAAGGGGTCTGGGATGCCCAGACTTCCGCATTCCGTGTCCTCCTTGGCCCATATGGACATCTTCCCATCGTAACCACGGCTTCCGAGGTGGTGGGACCCCATGTTCCTCTCTTGAAGCCCCTTCACGTACCTCGACTTCTTTTTGGCAGCTTCGGCCTCGCAAGCCGCCTTGAATATTTGAAACTGTTTTTCCGTGATTGTCGGATTATCCTTTACAATCTCGGAGTAGGGTTCCTTTTTCTTGACAATCCGATGTTTCACACTTGCTTTCCGGGCAGCCAATGAGTCGCTAAACTTGGACATGGCGTGTTTGTTTATCTTCTTCATTGCCGGGTCTTTATCTGGACTTTTATAATCCTTTTCATTCCGGCCCGGGAACGAGAATATCTGGTGCAGGTTGTTTAGGAGGGAGGGCCACATATTATCTATCTTCTATAGTTTCTCATCGTTGATGGTGGCGGTTATTCGTACGATGTGGCCTATTTGATTGCCGTAGCACGCGCACGCTTTCGCGGGCGCTTTTGGCACAAAAATGCCGTCGTCCACCTCCGTGACCACCAGTCTAGTAGTCCTGAGCTCGTTTATGTGTCATTGCCTCTTTGCTTTCGGTTCTATACCGGCTCCGCTAGTCTAGGCGCTGGTCTCAGTCTCAGCACCGGACTCGATGCCAGTCTCAGTCTCAGCACCGGTCTCGATGCCGGTCTCAGTCTCAGCGCCGGTCTCGATGTCGGTCTCAGTCTCCGATGTGATAGGTGGGCCCAGCAACATCAACCGTTGATCGTCGGCTTCCCTCAAAAATCCGTCTGCCGCCAGGTAGACGTTGTCGCAATCACCAGAACACTGTCCTTCATCGTTGCTAGCCATGTTTCCTATGATTAAATCTAGTTAATTAATTCTAGACCTAATAAAATTAATAATGACATAAAAAAGGCCTATGTTTTGCAGGAACGTTGACTTCTTCCCGGTGCGGCAAATCCCGGGCACTCGATATGTCCTAGTTTGTTGCACAAGTCATGCCGAAATTCACGGAAAATTTCGGCATGACCTTTGCTAAAAAGTGGACAAATCGAGCACATGAAATTTGCCGGAACAGAAATGAATCAACATTCTGGCAAAACATAGGCCACTCGGCTTCATTCCCTGGAAACAACAAAAGGCCACTTGGGCATAATCGAACCACTTCAATGCTGCATATAACATGAGGCAACACTATTGCGGAATTTGCATATATAACATCACCACTTTAATGAAAAGATATAATCAACAATAATGGAATATGCAAATGAACATCAATGACATCATATAACAGCAATCTTGTTTTTTTTACATAGCAACAATTACTTTAATGAAGTTTTTGAAAATAAAAACCATTATGTTTTTAGTTTATAGCTAAATGCCATATCTACTATTTTTTATTTATACCTAAATAGTTTTGTTTTTAGCTAAAAGTCTAGGAACTCTATTTTCTCTAACCCTTCTGACCTCACCAAAATTTCCACAACAAGACCTTAGTACCTACACCCAATTTCTTCAAAAATATTCACGTCCATTGTCCAAATAATTCAAATTTTGTTTGAATGAAATTTCGACTAGATTCAGGTCCATAGTCCAAATATTTTTATAGCTAACTGTTTTCCTGTTTACAGCCTCTATTAATTTAAAGCTAAATGCTACTATTATTTATATACCCTCTATTAATTTAAAACTAAATGGAATGACTGTTTAGGCATTTTCAAAAAAAATGACCCTAGCTAATTTCCTAAAAAAATTGCTAATCATTTTTCCTAAATGCTAAAAAATGCCTACTGCCCTAAAAAATCTAGGGTTCATATGAACACCTACGGTTCATATGAACATCAGCACAACAGCAACATATGAATTGCCCTAGTAGAGAGAGAGGAGGGTAGGGGAGAGGAGAGGCAAAGTTGTACGGTTGGCGGCGAGGACAAGCTCGGGCTCGGGCGACGGAGGTCCTGGGCGGACTCGGGCGGCGGCGGTGAGGTCGAGGGTGGAGGCGGTGAGGTTGAGGGCGGCGGCGGTGAGGTCGAGGACAGCCTCGGGCGACGACGGAGAGGTCGACGACAGCATCGGGGCGGCGGCGGTGAGCGGCCTCGGGCGGTGGCGATGTGGTTGAAGGCGGCAAGGCGATCGAGGGCGGCGATGGAGGAGTTGGGGGAGAGGGGGAGATGGGGAAAAGGACTTAGCGAAATTTTGAGCCCGCGGGGGGTTAAGTCAAAATAGTTATAGCGTGTTTGGCAAAACATGCTATAGCAAAGTTAGCTATAGCGTTTTCCAGGAAAACACGCTACCGCTATGCCTTTCTGTTTTACTTTTCTTTTTCTTTTGTTTTTGTTTACATTTTCTTTTTTTCTTTTCTCCTTTTTTATTTCTTTCATTTTCATTTACTTTTCTACTTCTTTTCTATTTATTTTCTTTTTCTTAGCAGTAGCGCGCTACACCAGAAAAGCGCTGCTACAAGGCATTTAGCAGTAGCGTGCTTTCCATAGACTCGCTACTACTATTCCTAGCCTACCGGGAACATTGTGGGAATTCTAGTAGTAGCGCGTTTTCCTGGAGGCGCGCTACTGCTAAGACCATTTCTGTAGCATGTGTTTTTGACACGCACTACTGCTAAATATCAGTAGCGCCCTTCCATGACCAGCGCTACTGCTATACCTCTGTGTATAAGGTTTTCCCTAGTAGTGCGAACTCAATGCTAACCACACTGACAAGCAACCTCGCCACTCCATGTGCACGTGTGAATGACATATCTACCTGTTCAGTCTTGACAATGAGAGAACCCAAGCTCCAGGTCACCAAAAAGTTGTTCAGCGGTTTGGTTGCTCAACCATAGAACCACACCAAATCTAATCTAGAGGCGTACCCTGAGGCTCTTTCTGCTTTCACTCGTCAAATACCATGATGATAATAGTGCTCGGTACTATGCACATGCCAAACTTAAGAATATGACACTAGTCCACCTTAGTGGGAAAATCTACCTTGTATGTCTGGCTCTCCAACTTGACAAGGTCCCACTGTTAGTTACCTGGTACCAACTCACGCAACAGCTGAATAATCTATGGCTCAGTAATGGACCCATTAGTCACCTTGACAACTGCTGGGAAGGAGCTCTCCATCACTGATGACCCACAAGTATAGGGGATCTATCGTAGTCCTTTCGATAAGTAAAAGTGTCGAACCCAACGAGGAGCAGAAGGAAATGATAGGTAGTTTTCAGTAAGGTATTCTCTGCAAGCACTGAAATTGTCGGTAACAGGTAGTTTTGTGATAAGGTAATTTGTAATGAGTAACAAGTAATAAAAGTAAATAAGGTGCAGAAATATGGCCCAATCCTTTTTGTAGCAAAGGACAAGCCTGGACAAACTCTTATATAAAGGAAAGCGCTCCCGAGGACACATGGGAATTATCATCAAGCTAGTTTTCATCACGTTCATATGATTCGCGTTCGTTACTTCGATAATTTGGTATGTGGGTGGACCGGTGCTTGGGTACTGCCCTTCCTTGGACAAGCATCCCACTTATGATTAACCTCTATTGCAAGCATCTGCAACTACAAAAGAAGTATTAAGGTAAACCTAACCATAGCATGAAACATATGGATCCAAATCAGCCCCTTACGAAGCAACGCATAAACTAGGGTTTAAGCTTCTATCACTCTAGCAACCCATCATCTACTTATTACTTCCCAATGCCTTCCTCTAGGCCCAAACAATGGTGAAGTTTCATGTACTCGACGTTCACATAACACCACTAGAGGAAAGACAATATACATCTCATCAAAATATCGAACGAATACCAAATTCACATGACTACTTATAGCAAGACTTCTCCCATGTCCTCAGGAACAAACGTAACTACTCACAAATCATATTCATGTTCATAATCAGAGAGATATTAATATGCATATAGGATCTGAACATATAATCTTCCACCGAATAAACCAACTAGCATCAACTACAAGGAGTAATCAACACTACTAGCAACCCACAGGTACCAATCTGAGGTTTTGAGACAAAGATTGGATACAAGAGATGAACTAGGGTATGAGAGGAGATGGTGCTGGTGAAGATTTTGATGGAGATTGACCCCCACCCGATGAGAGGATCAATGATGATGATGATGGTGACGGTTTCCCCCTTCCGAAGGGATGCTTCCCCGGCAGAACAGCTCCGTCGGAGCCCTAGATTGGTTCCGCCTCGAGACGGTGGTGCTTCTCCCGAAAGCTTCCTTCTGATTTTTTTCTAGGGCAGAAGACACCTTATACCAGAAGATGGGCATCGGGGGGCTGCCAGGTGGCCCACGAGGCAGGGGGCGCGCCCCCCACCCTCGTGGACGGTGGGTGGCCCTCCTCTGGTGCTTTCTTCGCCCAATATTTTTTATATATTCCAAAATTGACTTTCGTGGAGTTTCGGGACCTTTTGAGTTGTGCATAATAGGTCTCCAATATTTGCTCCTTTCTAGCCCAGAATTCTAGCTGACGACATTCTCCCTCTTCACGTAAACTTTGTAAGATAAGAGAGAAAAGGCATAAGTATTGTGACATAATGTGTAATAACAGCCCATAATGCAATAAATATCGATATAAAAGCATGATACAGAATGGACGTATCAACTCCCCCAAGCTTAGACCTCGCTTGTCCTCAAGCGGAAGCCGATATCGAAAAATATGTCCACATGTTTAAAGATAGAGGTGTCGATAAAATAAAATTCGGACATGAGGGCATCATGGTCATTCTTATAACAACAAAATATATATTGGCATATGATTTCTTATGCTAAAGTAACAATCTATTCACAATGTCAAGTATGAATCCGAAACTTCATTGAGAACTGTCGGTGTATTGGATCGACACCTATGGGATCACAAGAATCCCTACTACGGTTGCGGGGCGCGGGGTTGAGAGAAGAGCAGATCAAACAGATAGCACACGGTTCCTTTACCCAGGTTCGGGCCGCGAGGATGCGTAAAACCCTACTCTTGCTTTGGTGGATTGTATATCTGTGTTCTTCAGCTAGCTATGGGGCATGAGGAGCTCCAAAAAGCCGAATCCTCCTCCTGGTCGCCTCGGGCCTCCTTTTATAGAGAAAGGGGTCGCCACAGTGGCACACAGGAGGTGGAAAGGGTACAGTGATGCGAGGTTTATCCCTCACATTACATGACAAGGCGCATTTAATGCGTCTTGCTTAGGTGTCCTTGCTTTATCGGGGATGGGGGAGAGGCATGTCTTGTCCGCCGCCGCTCCTTCTTGTGTTGACACGCGCCCTGGCCAGCGGTGCCTGAGATGCCATGTAGGCAGGCAGGCAGCTGCGGTGGCGCAATGGTGGGTCTTCACGAAGATCTGCACGTCGCCACGCAGGTGCCTGCCCAGCTGGTTGGGTCGGCAGCTGCATAGGGCGGTGGTAGTTTGATCGGCGCGGGCCTGATGGTGGCCCCGCATGTGCCCTCGGCAAGGGCCTTGCCGGCGCCCCGGCAAGGGTCTTGCCGCGGCGCCTGCTGTCATCCCCGGCAAGATGCTTGCCGGAGGTCTTGTGGTCCTCCTTGGCTGGGATCCCGCTAAGGGTCGTCGTCTTCTTAGTGTGTATCTGGTCTTGAATGTCTTCACAAAGATCTGCATGCCACTACGGGGATATCTCCCGAATCCTTGCCCCATGGGGGCAGTGGACTCAAGGGTGATTCGCTCCGTGTGCGTGGGGCGAGCTGCCGCGGCAAGGGTCTTGCCGGGGGTGCTGAAACTGGCTCCCGGCAAGGATCTTGCCGGGGGGATATGCTTCGTCCCTTTGCTCTTTGTGGCCTTGGCCTTGGGCTTCAGTTCCATCGAGCTTCGGTCTTACCCTGGCTCACCTCCCTTGCCGTGCTTGGTGTGGTGGTGCCCGTGGCTCAGACTGCTCGTGCACAGTCATAGGGGTACAAAAAGTGTACCCCCCCCCCCTTTTTGTACACCGACAGGAGCCCCCGGGCCTGGGCCACACATAAGCGCGACGCGTTGTTGGGCTAGGCCCAGAACGGTGCGCGGGCAGGCGGGATGGTTTTTACCGTGGTAAGATTTTCCGCGCGCTGCACCTCCCACGATCCGCGCGCGCGGCGCCGGGTGGAGGGGCGTGCGTGACGTGGGCGGCATGCGCGGGGCGGTTTCCGCAGGCATGCGTCATGTCGCAGTTAATGCGAAAGGAGGCGGCCCGCGTTCCCCCCCCCCCATAAGAAGGAATAACCGCGGGTGCGCTGCTCACTTCCTCCGCTTTCCTCGCGCCTCTTCCAATCTCAGAGCCGCCGCTTCCTCTCTTCCTTCCTTCCAAAGCTTCCGCCGTCGCCTGCCGCCGTTGCTTTGCCCTCCCCCTCTCTCAGACCTCTAACTTTCTCAGCCGCCATGGCGTCCAAGCCCATCAAGGGCAAGGGGGTGGCCAAGGGCGCAGGGACAGTGGAGCCGCTGGAGAGCGCGCTATTGGGGGACCGGACGAAGTCCGCCTTCTTCTTCCCCTCGACGGTCGACGTCCACGAGCTCTAGGCCGCCTTCAAGCCCCTTTGGGGGGTGAAGACGGGGGGGGGGGGGAGAATTTGGGACATCCGACGACGCGCGTCATTCCTGCCGCTTGCGCCGAACCTGGCCCAAATCGGCATCCCTTCTTTGTCGACTACTTTTCTTGCGGGTTATGTCCCCCTTTCTCCGATTTCTTCTGCGATATCATGCACACCTTCGGCTTCCGCCTCTTGGATTTTACTCCGAATGCGGTGGCGTGCATGGCTTTCTTCGCGCACCTTTGCGAGGGCTTCGTCGGGGTGCAGCCCAACACGGCGCTCTTCCGCCACTATTTCTCCCCTCGGATCCAGCCGGGAGGTGCCGTCTCTGGATGCATCACCTGGATTCCAAGATCCAAGGGAGCATACCTGGACGGCGCCGTGAAGGAGAGGTGGGATGAATGGCGCGGCCGGTGGTGCTAGATTGAAGAAGAAGATCCGCCAAGATTTTGCAAGGTCCGCCGAGTGCCGCCAGTCCGTGGCAGTGACTGGAGCGACGTCGACGCCGCCGACGGGAGGCTCACCGTCGCCACCACTAGGATTCTCCGGCTTACCCAGGCCAGACTCACTTTTGAGATGATCGGGGCGGACTTCATTCGCCGTCGGATCGCTCCGTTGCACAACAAGGGGAGCCCAGCCCGGCTCTTTAGGAATCTGGCTGATGTTATGCGACTCCGCCCTGGCCTCGATCACAACTTCACGGTGATGGGACATGCCCATTTCTGCCAGCGGCTCTTCCAACTTGATGTGGGTCGCGACGGCGAGGTCGAGCGGACTGGCAAGGCCGCGAGGGCTGCCGTAAAGGCCGGCAAGGCCATCAAGGGGCAGTTCTTCAAGTTGCCAGTGGGGGTGATCCCGTTGTGCAACAATTCGCGTCAGTCCGAGATCATCGCCATGATGCCGGACTGCAACGTGCACGGCCCTGTCCCGAGCTGGCAGGAGCCGGCGGACGCGGACGTGCAGTAATTCTTCGATTCCCTGGTTGAGGTGTATGTCAATCCTGACGCTGAGCGCTGGCTTGTCATGGACACCACCCAGGCAGAGCTGGACTACATCGCCACTAGGGTGAGGGAGGCGCAACTTGCCATGGAGGCCGGCAGTGCCGGGGGTGTGGAGGACAAGGCCGCAACGGCTGCGGAGGAGGAGGAGCTCGCCCAGTGGGCGGCGGCCGTCGGGGAGGCTAGCAGCGCTGGCACCGGAGCTCCGCTTGTCGAAGATGCGGCTGACGAGTCGTTAGAGGAGGAGGACGTGGCGGCTGGCTCGGCGCCAGCCAGGGGAAGAAGGCGAGTCCTGCGGCGGGCTAGTTCCGGCGAGCCGGTCCGGCCCGGCAGGGCCACGCAGCCTCAATTGACCCTGGAGGGGTCCGGGCGCCACACGAGGGCCACAGCAGCGAGGAGGCTGACGAAGGCCGCTAAGAAGAATAAGGCGACATCCCCTTCTCCATCTAGGCGCGCACAAGCTCTGCCTTCTTCGCCTCCACCTTTTGATCTCGGGCCTCTCAGCCCGAAGAGGAAAAGGAAAGCGGTGGAGGAGGAGGAGATGGACGACGAGTAAGTACTCCGTTCCTTACTGCCATTTCCACCCCCTGAATTAAGCCACTCATCTTGATCCGTTTTTTGCTTTTGTAGGGATGCAGAGACGTTGGCCCAGAGGGTGAAGAGGGCCAAGGCCTCGACGAGCAGTCAGCCCTCGGCTGGGGCTTCAGAGACACCACTGGTGGTGTTGAGTAGCCCGGACAGCAGCCCCCGGCACAGCCCCCAACGTAAGCTCGTCACCCTCCTCTTGCTCGACATGTGGTAGGTGTTCGATGCTATGGTGCTGACCTTGTCGGTTTTGTAGGACGGGAGCGGCAGCAGGAGGAGCCGCAGGGGGCTACCCCCAACACACCACCCCCATCGACTACGCCGTCGCGAGGGGCGTCCCCGGCAAGGGCACCAAGCATGGAGCCCACACCCATGGAGGAAGAGGGGAACTTGGGCGCTGGTGGCTCTGCCACGGTGCCAAATACTGGCGGGGAGGGGGCTTCTGCTTCACAGCCTGGCACTGGTGAGTCGCCTGTCCTTTGTCTCTGCTTTTCTCTCATTCTTTTTTCTTTTTTTTTCTTGGCTTCACCGTCCCCATCACTGCCCAGGCCCTCCTTCAACAGATATGGAGGACGTGGACACTGTCGTCGGGAACATTGCTGAGGAGGACGCGGTGGAGGCTGACAGGATTGCCGCCGAGGAGGCCACCAAGGACGCTGGCGAGGCTGCCGCCGACGAGACCGCCAAGGATGCTGCCGAGGGTGCCAGCGGTGGGCCTGCCGAGGAGGCTGGCAAGGCCACAGCCGAGGAAGAGGTGGTTGATGATCAGCCTTCTTCCTCCACAGCCTCGGGCCCCGGCAGATATCTGAAGGTGGGCTACGATCTCTTCGTCCATTTCGCAGGGGCGGCAAGTTCTCGAGCGCCCGCCAGAGGGGAAGTCTTAGACGGTGAGGTGCTCGCCGCCACCGGGCTCGAGGTTGTAGATGAACCAGGCATCGGTGGCGATGGTTCCCCAGAAGACCAGCTCTTCCGGGCTATGGGGGCCAATTTCCGGAAGCTCCAAGCGCTCTACAGTGCCCGTCTGGACAAGGTTAAGTCCAGGATGGTAACGGTGGACGAGGCGGAGGTGGACTTCAAGGCGCGCGTTGCTGAGGCACAGACCTGGTTTCACCAGGCTCGTGAGGAGCAGAGAGCCTTTCAGGAGGAATTGGCCAAGCGCGATGCAGAGCTCATCATGAAGATGTCTGACATCGAGAAGGCCCAGGAAGAGGCGGCGAACTTGGCTGCCGCGGCCGAGGCCGCCCAAAACTATCATCAAGCCGCCTTGGATTCCCAGGAGGAAGACCTCTCTGCGCGCGAGGCGAAGCTTGCCGCAACGCTCCACGGCAAGGATGAGGTGCTCGAGGTCCTTGTCGAGCGGCGGACTCGCGAGCTGGGGCAGAGGCACAAAGAGGCACTCGATGCCCAGGCTCTGGTCCATGCCGGCAAGGTGATGGGGCTGGAGGTAGAACGGGACGAGCTGAAGGAACAGGCCCTCAAGCTGTCCGACACGAAGAGCACGCTCAATTGTGCCTTGGCAGAGGTGCATGGAGCGGCCATCAGCAGGGCTGGGGAGCTCTCCGAAGCGCAAAACTCCATCAGAGATCTCAAGCTGAAGCTGGAGAATCTCGAGAAGATGTTGTCGGAGAGCTCGGCTCGGGAGGAGACCTTGACCAGGAGCCTGGAGGAGGAGAAGAAGTTGCGGGCGGACGAGGCCGCCTCCCACCAGGGATATGTGGCCGGCGAGAACAGGTGGATCAGCCGGCTGGAGGACGTCGCCGGCAGGGTTACCTCGCAGTTGGCCCTCATGGGGATGCCAAACATGAGGTATGCCCCTGAGTGGAGTGGGACCGTCAACGCCAAGCTGACCCTGTTCTTCGAGGGCGTCCTCGGCGCCTTGGCTGATCTTCACTCCAACAGAACGGCCACGCTGGCCGGGGAGGCCCGGCGACTTTGCCGTGGGGGGTCATGACCAAGGTCCTCACCAAGATGGCGTACTGGAATCCCGCCCTCGACTTCGAAGCCGCGATGGATAGCTTGCCAGAGGGTGCTGACCTCACGGTGCTCAAGGAGCGCATCAAGCCCGTCATCAGCTGCATCGACGAAATCAAGAGGGTGGAAGGCCAGCGCCGGGATTAGGCATCCCGTTCTTCTTCGCCGCTGCGGGTCCATGACCAAGACAAATTTTATCTTTAGTTAGAACCGCAGCGATGATTTGATGTAATATAACTTTGAAGCACTTTTGGAATCATGCATGCTATTTCCCTGTTTGTTGCCTCTTTGTATGTCCACTCTACGCTAGCTGGGTAGGCTTGCCGGCGTGGAAACCCAAGGCGGCGTCTTGGGGACGGATCCCCATTGGCCTGCCGGGCGAGCGTGCTGTCGGGTGAACCACCTTACCGCCCTTAATGTAGCCGCTCGAACTGTCGAGTTTGACTCGAGTCAGAGTCGAGAGCCTTGCCAATTGCGAAAGGCTACCCTACCGTTTCCAACGCATCCGTTTGAACTGTTGAGCGGACTCGAAATAGAGCAAAGGCGTTGCCGATCGAGAAGGGCCCCATTTGCGTGCAGGTTTCTTTTTGTACAAAGAATGACAACTCCGAGGATAATAACCTTAAATAATAGAATGGAAATATCCGGGGTTCAATGTAACTTAGCTTCTATTTGTAGCCGCTCGAGTGCTGATCTTCCGGCCTCCTTCCTTCTCAAAGAGCCACGAAGACGAAGGAGCGTTGGGCCAACTGCTAGAGCCTATTCTCACAACTGCAGCCTGATACGTCCAAAATGCATCACTATTTTATATCGTAATTTATCCTTATTCATTGATATATTTCACGTTACGATGATGTTCTTATGTTGTTTTGGCCTATTTTACACAGTTTACAACTTTCCGGTGCCGAAGCAGCAGACGCAGGATTCAGCAGTAAAAAGTGGACGCTGAGTTGCTGATGAAGAATACCTCCAAATTACCTGAAAATCGACGGAGGGTATTTTCCAGACGGATCACGAAGGCACACAAAAGGGCAACCAGAGGGGGGCCACAGGGTGTCCAGGCGCCCTGGGGGCGCCCCCCCCCCCCCCCCTGGCCGCGCCGGGGGGCGCCTGGAGCCCCTGGCCCACCTCCGGCTGCCCCCTTTTGCCTATATACTCCTCGTTACCCGAAAACCCTAAAAAAGAGAGTTTTGACGGAGTTCCGCCACCGCTCCGTGGCGGAAACCTACAGAGAAGAAAAAGCCATCTCCGGCGGGCAGATTTCGCCGGGGAGATCACCTCCCGGAAGGGGATATCATCGCCATCGTCATCACCATCGTCACGGGCATCATCGAGATCATCATCAACATCATCCCCAACATCAGCACCATCTCCATCTTCATCCAAATCTCATCTCACAATTGCAACTTGTGTTGTAACCCGTATTACCTATCCTCTCTACTCCATCGGTGTTGATTACTACTTTGTGGTGAATGTTATTGAGTTTTGTTGGAGAAATATCATTATGTCCTGATTGTTTATCATCCATTTATTTCCACTGATCATGATCTCTTTTATGTCTTGTGAGTAGTTACCTTAGTTCTTGAGGACATGGGAAAAGTCTTGTTGTTAGTAGTCATATGCTGTTGAAGTAATATGTGTTGTTTGATACTTAAGTTGTGTTGTCATTCTACTAGTGGTGTTGTGTGAGTCGAACACTCAACACTTCGCCTTATTAAGGACCTAGGGGAATACATTGTGTACAAAGAATGCTTACGGTGGGTTGCCGGAGTGACAGAAACCTGAACCCCAGTTCGCACGCTTTTGCACAAGGGAACAATGGATCATCGATCGTATTGCTATGGTTAGGCTTTTGCCTTAAATTCTATCTTGTATTTGCGGATTCTTGCAAGGTGTTTAATCATAAGAGTGCACTCATCTTAGTCTAGAGAGTGTACTAGCATAGATCCACCCACTCAACACTTATCAACACACAACATAGTACCGATACAGAATATGGCGAAAGCACATGACTACCTCTCCCGTGTGTCCTCAAGAACACTTTAGCCTTTATAAGTTCAGCTGCTAGGCCTCTCCTTTGCTCAGAAAGGATTGGGCCACTTGTTACTCCTCGGTGCCTTTTTACTTTGTTCGCTTTTACTTTCCTGTTGCTTATATCAAGAAAACCCCTAAAAAGTTATCTTTCAGTGCTTGCAGTAATTCCTTGCTCAGAATCGCTTATCAATACCTTCTGCTCCTCGTTGGGTTTGACACTCTTACTTATCGAAAACGCTGCAATAGATCCCTTACGGTTGTGGGTCATCAAGTATCGTTTTCTGGCGCCGTTGCCGGGGAGCGTAGCGCTATTGGTAAAGTGAAACTGGTAAGGAAGTTTTTATAATTCTGTTTTTATTTTTGTTGTTGCTGCTCTTTATCCTTATGGACAACCTTGCTATTGGATCGTTGCTTGTGGGAAGACGCCCCACACCTGTGGTGGTTGTTCCTCCCCCTTCTGAAATTGTGCCCTACAAAATACCAGCTGGTATTATCGATTATGTTTTGGCTAATCGTTATGCAGGAGACAGATATCCCGGTGAACACTTGCTATATCTGTCACAACTATGTTCATTATTTAAGCTTGCAGGTGTATCAATGGAGTTTGTCATGAGGAAATTGTTCGCCGTATCACTTATAGATAAAGCTTCAGATTGGTATAAGCTTCTCGATAACTCGCACTTGCTTGATTGGCAAGAGCTTATGTCTCTCTTTTATACTAAGTTTTATCCTCTTCATGAAATTCATCGAGACAGGAACTATATCTATAACTTTAGGTCTCGTGATGGAGAAAGCATTGCTCAAGCTTGGGGGAGATTGAAGTCCCTAATACTCAAATGTCCTATTCATGAGCTCCCCAAGGAAATTATACTTACAAATTTTTATGCCAGGCTTTCTCGTTAGGATAAGGAGATGCTGGATGCCTCCTCTAGTGGGGTATTTCAGACGAAGAGTGTTGAAGAAAGGTGGGATCTCATTGAAAGGATCCACAGGAATACCGAAGATTGGGAAATCGATAAAGGTATTGAACCCGCTATAAATTATGAACATGATTATATTGAGAGCTATGTAAAAACTGATTACTTCAATACTTTTTGCTCTAAGATTGGTCTTGATCCCCATCTAATGATTGATTTCTGTAAGGATTTTGCCTCTCACGTTGATTCTTTTAAAAAGAAGAGAGACCGGCATCATGAACCTTTCAAAGAGCTACCTGTTGATATTCATGTTGCTGACCCTATTTTGCCTGCAGTTATATATGAAAAGCCTCCTTTTCCCGCAAGGATAAGGGAGCACTCTCTTGTGACCGGCATAATAAATAAAAGTGAGAGAAGAATTGATGAGCCTGAGGACCAGATCAAGGTCGATCCTCAAGTTGCATTGGTTAAAGACCTTGTTACTAATGATGTTTTGGATTCCAATGTGAATTTTTGTGCTGTTTCCACTAACCTTGTCACAGCCAAGAATAAAGGCCCAATTTCAGGTACTCCAGTAGTATCTGTTAAAATAGGAGATCACAATTATTATGGGCTATGCGATTTGGGATCGAGTGCTAGTGCTATCCCCTATTCACTTTATGAGGAGATCATCGGTGAGATTTCCCCTTGTGAACTTGAAGAAGTTGATGTTACCATTCATCTTGCAAACAGAACAACTATCTCTCCTATCGGAATTGTGAGGGACGTTGAAGTCCTATGTGGAAAGGTAAAATACCCTACCGACTTTCTAGTACTTGGTTCAGAGAGGGACAATTTTTGCCCTATTATTTTTGGTAGACCCTTTCTTAGAACTTGTGGAGCTATAATAGATTGCAAGAAAGGTAAAGTTTATGTTGAATTCAATGGTGAGCCATATGAATTTAATTTTTCTAAGTTCTCTAAGCAGCCTCGTGGTACCGATTTACCTAGTGATGATAAAATTATTGAAAGTATTTGTCGGGGAAACTGATCGCCCACGAACACCTATGGGACCGGAGCCCCTTTTCGGTACGGCAAGGGAGCGGACGGTGCATGAAGAGCAGATCGAGGCGAACACGCGAGCAGTTTACCCAGGTTCGGGCCGCACGGATGCGTAAAACCCTACTCCTGCTTTGGTTTGTATTGCGTTCTTGGCTCGGGAGCGAGAAGAGCTACAGTACTTATCGCTAGCAACACCGAGCGTGAGAGTTATCGAAGATCGGAACCCCCCTACGTTGCGCATGGGCCTCCTTTTATAGGTCAAAGGGGTCACCGACAGGTGGCAACGCAGTCGAGGGTAGAAATGTAAAAGTGGTGGTAGTTGGAACAGTGTATGCATAGTGCTCTATACCTAACCCTGACGGCAGGGGACAAGGGCATTGAATGCCCGTCGCCGTCGCCCCAAACAGTGCAAAAAGCATCTGTCAGGGCGTCTCCGTCCGCCACGATGGTGGCCTCGTCATCGCAGCTCGCCACTGTGTACCCCAGGCTGCACAGCCTTCCGCCACGTGTGCCTGGAAGGGCCCCAGGGCGACGCGTGGGTGGATGAGCTGGAGCGCGGGTACTTAGTGGAAGTTTGCCGTGGCAAGCGCCTTGCCGCGGCCGCCATCTTGTCGCGCCCGGGAGCTTGTCGCTCTCCGGGCCTTGCCGGGACGCGTGGCACGTCGCGGCAAGTCTCTTGAAATGCCACGTTTGGCCTTCTCGGCAAGCTCCTCTTGCCAGGGTCTTGTGCAAAAGAAGTGGTCTTGAGCCTGGGGCGGCCTTCCCGGCAAGCTCCTCTTGCCGGGGCCTTGTCTCTTTAACTTGAATACTTTGTTCTTGAATGGCTCTAAAGGAAACACAGTGGGCCTTGGCGGACGCGCGGCAAGCCCTGCCACGGGACGCTGCGACTGCTCGTGCACAAGTTCGGGATACTAAGGTACCCCTACTTTAGTACACCGACAGGAGCCCCCGGGCCTGGGCCACACACGGTGCCGAGCGCTGTTGGGCCAGGCCCAAAACAGTGCACGGGCACACGCGGCCCACGGCGCGCCGTATCCCACTCCGTATCCACCGCGCCCCTCCCCAATGGCACGCGTCAATCGCGGCATCGTGGAAGAGATCGTGGCTTGTTTCTTTAATGGGGAAAATGTGGAACGTCCCCTCCTCCCCCTTAAAAGCAGGGGGAAGCAGGGGCAGTTCTTTCCATTCGCCCGCTGCTTCTTCAACCTCCAGAAACCCCCGCCGCTCCCCTCCTCCTGAAGATCGAAAGAGAGCAGCGCTCCGCCCCCGTCTGCCGCCGCCAGCACCTCCAGCGCCGTCGACTTCCCTCGCTGTCCCTGCCATGGCCCCGAAGAGCGACAAGGTGAAGGCCGCGAAGACTGCCAAGGCGCTGCGGCTAGCGTCAATGCGGAAGAAGATGGCGGTCTTTCCGCCACAGCTAAGCGCGGAGGAGCTGAAGGAAAACTTCTATCTCTTCTGGTCGAGGGAGACCAAAGCGCATCCGCGCACCAAGGTACTCCCCGTCGTGGCCTGCGACATGTTCCCGGGCGGATATGCCTTTTTTGCTCTGTTCTTCTATTGCGGACTCTGCCCGCCATATTCCGAATTCTTCTGCGATATCATGAATACCTACGGGTTTCATCTTCTTGACTTCACCCCAAACGCTGTCTTGACCATGGCCGTTTTCGCACATTTGTGCGAAAATTTCGTCGGAGTTTACCCCAATGTAGCCCTCTTCCGCCATTACTTCATTCCTCGAGTTGAGTCTGGGTCTCCTCTGTCCGGCGGGATCTCTTGTATCTTTAGGCTTCATAAGAAAGAGGCTTACTTGACGGGGGAGCTCTGCGGCAAGTGGGATGAGTGGAGGGCCAACTGGTGCTGGATCATGGAGGACGACCCACAGCAGTTCACTTCCCGGCGCCAGGTCGCAGTAGTGCACGGCAATGACTGGAGTGACCTGGCTCCTGAGGACGACAAGCTGAAGATAGCCACCTCTAGGATTCTTCGCCTCCGGCAAGCCAAGCTCACTGTAGGTGCCGTCGGGGCAGACTTTCTTCGCCGCCGCATCGCTCCCTTGCAGGAGAGGAAAAGGCTTGCTTGGGAGTTTGATAACGCGGCAGACATCATGAGGTTGCGCCCGGGCCTCAACTATAATTTCACTGTCATGGAACTCAACGGGATGCTCCGAGCGCTATTCAAGTATGACTCCGCCCATCCAGAGTGGTTTGCGCTGCCGCGGGGTGTAGTTCCGCTATGCAACAATTCGTCGCTCAGCGCTATCCGCGCGGCGATGCCGTGGTGTGACTCCCATGGGATTGACCCCACTTGGCGGGAGCCTTCTGACGAAGCCGTGCAAACGTTCTTTGACAACTTGGTGGAGCAACCAGTCAAGCCCGACGAGAAGAGGGGCCTCACCCGTGACACCACCGATGAGGAGATGGCGTATATTGCCACCAGGTTGGAGGAGGCAGCTGCAGCCAGGGCCGCGGGCGAATTTGGATATACTGTGGAGGAGGCGGACGCAGCGGAGGCGATGAGTTTGGCCGAGGAGGAAGAGTTCCTAAAAGTGGCAAAGCTTGCCGGGCAACCTGCTGGGACAAGCGAGGCCGCCGAGCAAGGCACAGAGTCGAGCGGGCCCGCCGAGCAGAGCGTCGGATCAAGCGATCTTGCCGAAGACTCAGGCGGGTCGCTGAACCTCGATTCTTCTTCTTTGTCCTCGGGGAGCTCACCACCACACCAAGTCCTCCAGTTGCGCCGAAAAGGCGCATCCGCAAGGCCGCAGGCGTGACCGGGCGGCAGACGAGCCAGCAGCCGCAGCGCCGCCCAACACGCGCCACCACGACGAGCAAGGCCGCCAAGGGAGCGCCCCGTGCCTCAGCGGCAACAGGAGGGGGATCTTCCTGGACTGGCGCCCCCGTGCCCACCGCCCCTCGAGCTTCGACAGCAAACGGAGCGGGGTCTTCTCAGACCACCGTCCGGGCCCCTGCCAAGCGGCCAAGGGAGCAGACTCCTCCAGCTCCTCGTGCCGGGACGCGCGAGCCGGATTTCGACTTTTCGGCGCTCAGTTCCGACGACGAGGAGGAGGAAGAGTAAGTCTTCGTGATTCTTGTTTCTCGTTAGTCTTTGATTGATCCTTTGTCTTGTAGCTTCTTTGCCTGATTCTGATCTTATTTTTCTTCCAGGACCTTGGCCCAGAGGGCGGCGAAGAGGGCCAAGATCCCAATAATCGTCGTTGAGGACGAGCCCGCCGCTGCAGCAGGGGATGCGCCTGCGACAAGCTTGCCGGACCAGGCAACTGCTTCTCAGAGCAGCCCCCAGCGCAGCCCCCAGCGTGAGTCTTCTGTCTATTCTCTGCTGGTCGGGCGCGCGCGCGCGGGCTTCTTATCCTTGTTGACGCTTCGTTTGTTTTGTTGACTTGCGCCAAGAGGTTGCTCCCGACGAGCCGCACGGCTCGACCTCTCCGCCAAGGAGGAGCCCCCCGGCGAGGGACGATACTCCGCCAAGGGCGAGTACTCCGCCAAGGGCGAGCACCCCGCCAAGGGCGAACACTCCGCCAAGGGAAGGCACCCCGCCAAGGGAAGGTGCCAGCGGCCCTCCACCGACGGGAGCTACCACCACGCCGCCGAGGGAGAACTCCCCGGCAAGGAACCCCATCAAATAGGAGGTCCGCGCAGGTAAAATCCTTGGACTTTTCTTTCTCCGAATTTCTCTTTTTGGATATTTGCTTGACTATTTTCCTTCTTCTTTTTCTTCTGTCAGATTCGTCCATCGCAGAGCCGATGGAGACAGAGGCCACCACCGAGGAGGGCGCGCACGACAACACCGGTGACGTCGCAGCCGATGAAGGGGCGGCCGGTGCTAATGAGCCTGCCGCCGAGGAGACCACCGAGGCTGCCGGCGTGGCAGGTGAGGGGGAGTCCGGCAGTCGTACTGACGGCCCTGAGGCCGCAGGAGCGTCAGACGCTGCACCGGCTGCCGACCCCTCTGCTGCCGCGGCTAAGCCCGGTGTCTATCTGGAGGCCGGCAATGGAGTCTTCATCCAGCTCCCGTGGGCGTCCACGTCAAGGGCGCCCGCGGAGGGAGAGGTCTTCGACGGGGAAGTCCTCGCCTCCGCCGGCTGAAGTTCGTCGACGTGCCCGGCAGCAGTAGCGAGCCCGAGGAGGAGCGGCTTCTGCGGAGGCTTCTGGCCCTGTACCGCGCGCGGCAATCCAAGTTGGAGTCCCGAGAGGCTCTAGCCGCCAAGGCGGGCACTGACTTGGAGAAGCGCGCTGAAGAGCTCCGGGCCGCCAACCAAGCAGCCCTTCGATCCTTGGCGGAGGAACGGGAGGAGCTCGTCGAGGCGCATCAGGCGTTTATTCTTGAGAAGGCCGAAGCAGAGGAGCAGCAACGGCTCGCCGCCGAGGAGCTGTCCCGGCGAGAAGGTGAACTGACACAGCGGAAGGTCAACCTCGACAGCCACGAGGACGACCTTGCCGCGCGTGAACAGTCTCTTGGCGGAGCTCTGCAGGAAGCGAAGGACGCCGCTGCAGCTGCTGAGACCGCCAAGAGAGACTTGGAGGCGAGGGTGGCACAACTGGAGGTCCACTTGAAGACGAGCGAATAGAAGGTTGCTGCACTTGCGTCGGAGAGGGAGAAGGACGCCCACAGTCACTCCGAGCTGCAGGTCCGCCTCTCCGACAACGGCAAGGAGCTTGCCGTCGCCAAGGACTCCATCGCCGATCTGGAGTTGAAACTTTCCACCCTCACCGCATCACTCGACGGCGCCAGAGAGCGGGAGACGAAGCTGAAGGAGGATCTCAGGGACGAGAGGGCACTGTTGGAGAGTGCCGCTATCTCCCAAAACAACTTCAGGCTGACGGTGGAGCAATGGACCGAGGGGCTCGTCGCCGCCGCCGCTGATATTGACCAGGAGTTGGCGGGGCTGGGGACGGAGCACCTCGGGTACTCCACCGACGAGAATCTCCCTCACAGCGCCAAGCTAAGCTTGTTCTTCAGGGGAGTGGCGCCGGCCCTCCAGCAGCTCCGGGAAAGGATCCCCACGCAGCTGGCGAACGAGGCGCGCAGGCTCTGCACGGGCGTCTTGGAGAAGGTGCTGATGAAGATAGTCTTCCGCAACCCGGGACTCAACCTCAACAACGTCCTCATGACCTTGCCGCCCGACGCCGACCAGGAGACACTCAAGGCCCTTGTCGCACCTATCGTGGCCAAGGTGGGCAAGATCAAGAGAGTCGAGGGCGACCGCGCAGATTAGGCTATCTTTCTTTTTGCTTCCTTTGTCGCTGCCAACCATTTACGAACAACGGTCTATTAGAACAGCGACAAGTCATTTTGTAATATAACTTTATTTTGGGTAGTTAATGCAATGTTATTTCCTTTACTCGACTTCTTCGCTTTGTATGCTTTTACCCTACGCCTTTAGGGAACTTGCCGGCAAAGGGACCCTTGCCGCGAGCGCTGAGTGCGGAACTTCAGCAGCCTGCCGGCAGTGCCGTTGTCGACAAGAAACCTTGTCGCAGCTAGTCGCAGCACACTTATATTGTTGAGCGAACTCAAAAACGAAGTAAGGGCGCGACATTTGTCGCAGCACGCTTAAGCCGTTGAGCGTGCTCGAAACAAAGTAAGGGCGCGGCTAGCCACGAGTTGGTTCCTCCGCGCACAGGTTTTCCATACAAAGTGCGGTCGTTCATGGAAGATAACTTTAAAATTTTAAAAATTTGATTGATTGCTCAAACTTTGGTGACTTAGCTTTTGTGTCGTTTGCTTCCCGGCAAGGCGAGGCTTTCTTGAACGGCACTTGGTCCATACCACTGTCTCCTTCCCCCCCGGCAAACTTGTGCGCGAGGAAGACTTCTTCTGTTTGAGAGAAAAGAAAAGGAAGGAAACATAGACATGGAGCCTTGCGGCTCATTATTGCTTACCGGGGATGCGTGCTGCACAAGGTGTCATATAGTATATGTAAGAAAAATGAAAAGGCATGAAATGACTAGCTGTGCGAGGCACATAAGCTTTACTGATGCACAGGGTCTGCGCCCGGCTTTGTACAAAGGTTTACATGCAACAGCGGCAAGACTTGTACAAAATGGTGGTTGCCGGAGCGGGTCACGGCAACCGCGCCTTATGGGTAAAACTTGCGAAGGTGCTCAATGTTCTAGGAGTTGCTCACCGGTAAGCCCTCTTCGGTCTCAAGGCGGACAGCGCCGGGCCTTGTGACTTGTCTCACCCGATAAGGGCCTTCCCACTTCGGCGTCAACTTGTTGGAATTCTTGGCGGACTGAACACGCCGAAGAACAAGGTCGCCTTCCTCGAGACTTCTGGCTTTAACTTTGCGGCTATGGTAGCGGCGCAAAGCTTGCTGGTATCGAGCAGCTCGTACAGCAGCCTGAAGACGGTCCTCCTCAAGGAGCAGTGCGTCTTCTTGCCGCAGCTGCTCTTGCTCGAGCTCATCGTAAGCGAGCACTCGAGGCGACCCGTATACGAGTTCTGTGGGGAGAACTGCCTCTGCTCCATAGACAAGAGCAAAGGGTGTTTGTCCAGTGGCTCGATTTGGTGTCGTCCTGATTAACCAAAGAGCCGCCGGCAACTCTTCAATCCAGTTTCTTCCGCACTTGTGCAGCCTGTCGAAAGTCCTTGTCTTGAGCCCGCGCAGCACTTCAGCGTTTGCCCTCTCCGCTTGACCGTTGCTTCTCGGGTGAGCAACAGAAGCGAAGCAGACCTTGGCGCCGAGATCTTGGGCATATTGCATGAAGGTGCGACTTGTGAATTGTGTGCCATTGTCGGTGATGATCCTGTTAGGGATTCCGAAACGGCAAACAATCGACCTGAAGAACTTGACTGCTGATTGTGCGGTCACCTTTCTCACTGGTTCCACTTCCGGCCACTTTGTGAACTTGTCGATGGCGACGTACAAGTACTCAAAGCCCACGGCTGCGTGGGGAAAAGGGCCGAGGATGTCGAGCCCCCAGACCGAAAATGGCCAGGACAAAGGGATCGTCTGGAGAGCTTGAGCTGGCTGATGTATCTGCTTGGCATGGAACTGGCACGCTTCACACTTGGTTACTTGTGCAGTTGCATCCTGGAGGGCTTCTGGCCAAAAGAAACCTAGCCGGAACACCTTGCCGGCAAGTGCTCTTGCGCCAATGTGGTGGCCACATATGCCTCCGTGTATCTCTGCCAACAGCCTTTGTCCGTCTTCCCGGGAGATGCACTTCAATTTGACACCGTTGAGTCTTCTTCTGTATAGTTCATCGCCGACAAACTGATACATACTTGACTGCCGGGTTATTCTCTCTGCTTCTTCTGGCTCTTCGGGAAGTTCTCCTGTTTGAAGGAAGTGGACAATCTGCTGTGCCCATGCTGGAGCCTGAGGCTCAACAACAAAGACTAAAGGCATTAGTGCTCCTGCGGGAACGTTAGCTTCTATGGCAAGAAACTGTGGCTCGGCCGGAGCTTGACGTTCCCGGCAAGCTTGCCGGGGCAAAACTTGTCGGGAACGCCTGCTTCAACTGTACAAACCCTAGGGTCTGTAGGAGCAGACTGCTCCTCAGCAACTTTATCGTTGATCTTGGGGACCTTGTTGGCGGCGGTTTCAGGAAGTTCTGCCGGCAAATAGTCACCGGAAACCAACTTTCTCTTCTTACTCTGCCCAGTTGACGGTGTTACGGAAGGTTGAGTTAGCTTGAGCACAAAGATCCCCGGTTCCACGGGTAGTTTCAGTGCAGCACACTTTGACAGGCCGTCTGCGATGTCGTTTTGAGCTCTTGGAACGTGCTCCATCTGCAAGCCTTCAAAGAGGCCTTCAAGCTTCCTCACTTCATCGACGTATGCTTCCATCAATGGGCTCTGGTAGCTCTTGTTCACTTGTCGGACGACCAACTACGAGTCACCCCGCACAATAAGCTTCTTGATCCCAAGTTCCGCTGCGATTCTGAGGCCGGCAAGCAAACCTTCATACTCTGCAGTATTGTTCGTTACTTGCTCCTTGGGAAAGTGCATTTGGACGACGTACTTGAGGTGTTCTCCGGTGGGCGCGACAAACAGTACGCCGGCACCGGCGCCTTGCAGCGAGAAGGCACCATCAAAGTACATTATCCATTCCTTGCTTGCTTCTTTGACGGGGATGCTTGTCTCCGGAATCTCTTCATCTGGCGTTGGCATCCATTCTGCTATGAATTCTGCCAATGCTCTGCTCTGGATAGTTGAAGTACTTTCAAACTTGAGGCCAAAGCTTGATAGCTCCAGTGCCCACTCGACAATCCTGCCTGTTGCTTCTGGATTTTGCAGTATCCTCTTCAGCGGAAAGCGAGTGACCACTGTTATCTCATGTGCTTGGAAGTAATGGCGCAGCTTTCTCGAGGCCATGAGGAGGCCGAAAAGCAGCTTCTGCACCCCAGAGTATCTTGACCTAGCCCCCTGCAAGAGGGAACTGACAAAATAAACTGGGCGCTGCACCATCTTCTTCCGCACCTCTTCTTGTATCTGCGCAGACCCATCCTTGTCGGGACCAGAGCTTGTCGGGGAAGCCCCCTGCTTGTCGCTGGATGTGCTTGCCGGGGCTGTGGGCTCCTCATCCACCTCCCTCTCCGCTACCAACGCAGCACTAACCACTTGATTGGTTGCTGCTAAGTACAGCAGCAACTTCTCTTGTGGCTTAGGTGCGACAAGTATTGGAGTGGAGGACAGGTACCTTTTCAAATCTTGCAGCGCTGCCTCCGCTTCCGGAGTCCATTTCATTGGACCTGCCTTTTTCAAAATTTTGAAAAACGACAGGGCGCGTTCTGCAGACTTGGAAATGAACCTGCTGAGAGCAGCCACGCAGCCGGCAAGCCTTCGCACATCCTTGACGCGCTTCGGAGCTTCAATCTGCTCGATGGCTTTGATCTTGTCGGGATTGGCTTCAACCCCCCTCTGGGACACAAAGAACCCGAGAAGCTTGCCGGAGGGGACTCCGAACACGCACTTCTCGGGGTTAAGCTTAAGTTGTATCTTGCGCAGATTCGCAAAGGTTTCATCTAGATCTTGAATCAGAGTATCCTTGTCCTTGCTCTTGACCACTATATCATCCATGTAAGATTCTACATTCCTGTGTATCTGTGGCTCAAAAGCAGTGTGGACTACCCTCGCAAACGTTGAACCCGCATTCTTCAATCCAAAGGGCATGCGTATGAAGCAGTAAGTGCCACATGGAGTAATGAACGTGGTCTTCTCTTCATCTTCTCCAGCCATAAATATCTGGTGGTATCCGGAGTATGCATCAAGAAATGAAAGCAACTCACATCCAGCAGTGGAGTCAACGATCTGGTCAATGCGCGGTAAGGGAAATGGATCTTTGGGACAAGCTTTATTCACATCGGTGAAGTCTATGCAAAGCCTCCATTTTCCATTTGCTTTGCGCACGACAACAGGGTTGGCCAGCCACGTGGGATGGAGTACACCTCTAACAAGGCCTGCCGCTTCCAGCTTCTTGATTTCTTCAGCGATAAACTCCTGATGCTCCACCGCTTGCTTTCTGACCTTCTGCTTGACGGGCCGCGCGTGAGGACAACCAGCAAGCTTGTGCTCAATCACTTTCCTGGGAACACCGGGGATGTCAGACGGTTGCCATGCAAACACGTCGACATTCGCCCGCAGGAAAGCAACGAGCGCGCTTTCCTATTTAGGATCGAGCGTGGCACTGATGGTGAAAGTACCACCAGTGCCGTCCTCCTTGGCGGACACCTTCTTGGTTGTGGGTGGAGCTGCCATCGCCTTCTTGCACTTGCCGGTGGAGCTCGATGGTGCGTCCTCGACGACAGCGCAGCACTCCGAGGAGGTGCGTTTGCCGGAGTGGGCCCCAGAGCTCTTGCCGGACTTGGTCTTGTTCTTCCCCCCGGGAGCTTCAGCGGCAAGTGTCTTGCTGTCCGTTGCGGCTGCTGCGTCCCGGTAAATCTTGTCGGCACAGATAAGCGCGTCCTTCTTGTCGCCGGGGACAGAGATGACGCTTATCGGGCCCGGCATCTTGAGCATATTGTAGGCGTAGTGAGAGGCTGCCATGAACTTGGCGAGCGCTGGACGGCCAAGTATCCCATTGTAAGGCAATGGGATATCGGCAACGTCAAAGGTGATCCTCTCAGTCCTGAAGTTCAGTTCTCCGCCAAAAGTCACTGGCAGTGTGATTTTCCCCTTCGGCTTGCTCCTTCCCGGGTTGATCCCTTGGAATGTGCCGGTTTCCTCGAGCTCGCTGTCGGGGATCTGTAGTTTCCGGACCACAGTAGAGGAGATCAGGTTCAGGCCGGCCCCGCCGTCAACTAGCATCTTGGTGACTTTGAGGTTGCGGATGGTTGGTGAAACCAACATCGGCAAACACCCGACCGCCGTTGTGCGGTCAGGGTGATCCTCAATGTCGAAGATGATGGGCGTGCTGGACCACTTCAGAAGTTTGCGCGACTCGACGGGTGGCTCTACTGCATTAACTTCCCGCACCCATTGTTTGAGTTGGCGGTGGGAAGTATGCAGAGAGGCACCTCCATCGATGCACAAAACTTCTGTGGCCTTCTGGAACTCCTTCTCGCTGTTGTCCCCGTCGTCCATGTCTTCGTCGTTGTCTTCGTCTTCATCCTTGTCGCGGCCGCAGGGAGGTCTGTCTCCTTGCCGCTGCTTGGCCTTGCCGCGGCGTCCTCCCCGGCCATTGAATGGCCGCTTCTTGCCGGACTCTCCACCACCTCCCTGGGCCTTCTCCTTGTCGCGTCGCTCGTACTCAGCTTTTTGCTGCTCGACGAGGTACTCGACCCTTTTGCAGTTCTGGAGGTCATGACCCTTGGTGCGATGGATCTTGCAGTACTGCTTGTCGGAGCCGTCCTGCTTGTCGGCGGCCGCCACCGCGGCAGCTTCCTTGCCGGAGCCACCAGCCTGGGCTTTCTTGGCGCCAGCCTCCTTGCCGGACTGCTCGACGGCCAGTACTTCTTTGCTCTTCTCTTTCTTGTTGTTGAAGGAAATATGCCCTAGAGGAAATAATAAAGTTATTATTTATTTCCTTATATCATGATAAATGTTTATTATTCATGCAAGAATTGTATTAACCGGAAACTTAATACATGTGTGAATACATAGAAAAAACAGAGTGTCCCTAGTATGCCTCTACTAGACTAGCTCACTGATCAAAGATGGTTATGTTTCCTAGCCATAGACATGAGTTGTCATTTGATCAACGGGATCACATCATTAGGAGAATGATGTGATGGACAAGACCCATCCATTAGCTTAGCACTATGATCGTTTAAGTTTTACTGCTATTGCTTTCTTCATGACTTATACATGTTCCTATGACTATGAAATTATGCAACTCCCGAATACCGGAGGAACACTTTGTGTGCTACCAAACGTCACAACGTAACTGGGTGATTATAAAGGTACTCTACAGGTGTCTCCGAAGGTACTAGTTGGGTTGGCATATTTCGAGATTAGGATTTGTCACTCCGATTGTCGGAGAGGTATCTCTGGGCCCACTCGGTAATGCACATCACTATAAGCCTTGCAAGCATTGCAGCTAATTAGTTAGTTGCGGGATGATGTATTACGGAACGAGTAAAGAGACTTGCCGGTAACGAGATTGAACTAGGTATTGAGATACCGACGATCGAATCTCGGGCAAGTAACATACCAATGACAAAGGGAACAACGTATGTTGTTATGTGGTTTGACCGATAAAGATCTTCGTAGAATATGTGGGAGCCAATATGAGCATCCAGGTTCCGCTATTGGTTATTTACCGGAGACGTGTCTCGGTCATGTCTACATAGTTCTCGAACCCGTAGGGTCCGCACGCTTAAGGTTTCGATGACAATTTTATTATGAGTTTATGAGTTTTGATGTACCGAAGGAGTTCGGAGTCCCGGATGAGATCAGGGACATGACGAGGAGTCTCGAAATGGTCGAGACGTAAAATTCGATATATTGGACGACTATATTCGGACATCGGAAAGGTTCCGAGTGATTCGGGTATTTTCGGAGTACCGGGGAGTTACGGGAATAGAGGAGAGAGGCCAAAAGGAAGGAGGCGCACGCCCCCCTTCTGGTCCGAATTGGACAAGGGGTGCAGCCCCCTTTTCCTTCTCCCTCTCCCCCTCTTTCCTTCTCTCCTACTCCGGAAAGGAAAGGGGAATCCTACTAGGACTTGGGAGTCCTAGTAGGACTCCCCACACTTGGCGCGCCCCCTCTAGGGCCGGCCTCTCCCTCCCTCCTTTATATACGGGGGCAGGGGGGCACCTCTAGAGACAACAATTGATCTCTTGATCTCTTAGCCGTGTGCGGTGCCCCCCTCCACCATAGTTCTCCTCGATAATATTGTAGCGGTGCTTAGGCGAAGCCCTGCGAGGGTAGAACATCAAGATCGTCACCACGCCGTCCTGCCGACGGAACTCTCCCTCGACACTCGGCTGGATCGGAGTTCGAGGGACGTCATCGAGCTGAACATGTGCTAGAACTCGGAGGTGCCGTAGTTTCGGTGCTTGATCGGTCGGGCCGTGAAGACGTACGACTACATCAACCGCGTTGTTCTAACGCTTCCGCTTTCGGTCTACGAGGGTACGTAGACTCACTCTCCCCTCTCGTTGCTATGCATCTGGTAGATAGATCTTGAGTGATCGTAGGAAAATTTTAAAATACTATGTTCCCCAACAGTGGCATCATGAGCCAGGTCTATGCGTAGATGATATGCACGAGTAGAACACAAGTGAGTTGTGTACGATACTAGTCATACTGCTTACCAGCATGTCATATTTGCTTCGGCGTTATTGTGAGATGAAGCGGCCCGGACCGACATTACGCGTACGCTTACGCGAGACTGGTTTCACCGTTATGAGCACTCGTTGCTTAAAGGTGACTGGCGGGTGTCTGTCTCTCTCACTTTAGCTGAATCGAGTGTGGCTACGCCTGGTCCTTGTGAAGGTTAAAACAACACATACTTGACGAAACATCGTTGTGGTTTTGTATGCGTAGGTAAGAACGGTTCTTGCTAAGCCCGTAGCAGCCACGTAAAACTTGCAACAACAAAGTAGAGGATGTCTAACTTGTTTTTGCAGGGCATGTTGTGATGTGATATGGTCAAGACATGATGAGTTATACGGTTTTGTATGAGATGATCATGTTTTGTAATGTTATCGGCAACTGGCAGGAGCCATATGGTTGTCGCTTTATTGTATGAAATGCAATCGCCATGTAATTGCTTCACTTTATCACTAAGCGGTAGCGATAGTCGTAGAAGCAATAGTTGGCGAGACGACAACGATGCTACGATGGAGATCAAGGTGTCGCGCCGGTGACGAAGGTGATTATGACGGTGCTTTGGAGATGGAGATCAAAAGCACAAGATGATGATGGCCATATCATGTCACATATTTTGATTGCATGTGATGTTTATCTTATTATGCTTCTTATTTTGCTTAGAACGACGGTAGCATTATAAGATGATCCCTTACTAAATTTCAAGGTATAAGTGTTCTCCCTGAGTATGCACCGTTGCGAAAGTTCGTCGTGCCGAGACACCACGTGATGATCGGGTGTGATAAGCTCTACGTTCAAATACAACGGGTGTAAGCCAGTTTTGCACACGCAGAATACTCGGGTTAAACTTGACGAGCCTAGCATATGCAGATATGGCCTCGGAACACTGGAGACCGAAAGGTCGAGCGTGAATCATATAGTAGATATGATCAACATAAGATGTTCACCATTGAAACTACTCCATCTCACGTGATGATCGGACATGGTTTAGTTGATTTGGATCACGTGATCATTTAGATGACCGGAGGGATGTCTATCTAAGTGGGAGCTCTTTAAGTAATATGATTAAATTGAACTTTAATTTATCATGAACTTAGTCCTGGTAGTATTAGCATATCTATGTTCTAGATCAATAGCTCACGATGTTGCTCCCCGTTTGTTTTATATGTTCCTAGAGAAAACTAAGTTGAAAGATGTTAGTAGCAATGATGCGGACTTGTTCCGTGATCTGAGGATTTTCCTCATTGCTGCACAGAAGAATTATGTCCTTGATGCACCGCTAGGTGACAGACCTATTGCAGGACCAGATGTAGACGTTACGAACGTTTTGACAAAAGCTCGGTATGATGACTACTTGATAGTTTAGTGCACCATGCTTTACGGCTTAGAACCGGGACTTCAAAAACGTTTTGAACGCCACGGAGCATATAAGATGTTCCAAGAGTTGAAATTAGTATTTCATACTCATGCCCGTGTCGAGAGGTATAAGACTTCTGACAGTACTTTGCCTACAAGATGGAGGAGAATAGCTCAACCAGTGAGCATGTGCTCAGATTGTCTGGGTACTACAATTACTTGAATCAAGTGGGAGTTAATCTTCCAGATAAGATAGTAATTGACAAAGTTCTCTAGTCACTATCACCTAGTTAGTAGAACTTCGTGATGAACTATAATATGCAAGGGATGACGAAAGGAATTCCTGAGCTCTTCGCGATGCTGAAGTCGGCGAAGGTAGAAATCATGAAAAAGCATCAAGTGTTGATGGTTAACAAGACCACTTGTTTCAAGTAATGGGCAAAGGGATAGAAGGGGAACTTCAAGAAGAATGACAAGCAAGTTGTCACTCCCGTGAAGAAACCCAAAGCTAAAACTCAAGCCTGAAACTAAGTGCTTCTACTGCAAAGGAAATGGTCACTAGAAGTGGAACTGCCCTAGATACTTGGCGGATAAGAAGGATGGCAAAGTGAACAAAGGTATATTTTCATATACAGATTATTGATGTGTACTTTACTAGTGTTCATTATAACCCCTGGGTATTTGATACCAGTTCAGTTGCTAAAATTAGTAACTCAAAACGAGAATTGCATAATGAACAGAGACTAGTTAAAGGTGAAGTGACGATGTGTGTTGGAAGTGGTTCCAAGATTGATATGATCATCATCGCACACTCCCTATACTTTCGGTATTAGTGTAAAACATAAATAAATGTTATTTGGCATTTGCGTTGAGCATGAATATGATTTGATCATATTTGTTGCAATACGGTTATTCATTTAAAGTCATAGAATAATTGTTATTATGTTTACATGAATAAAACCTTCGATGGTCATACACCCAATGAAAATAGTTTGTTGGATCTCGATCGTGGTGATACACATATTCATAATATTGAGGCCAAAAGATGCAAGGTTAATAATGATAGTGCAACTTATTTGTGGCACTGCCGTTTAGGTCATAATGGTGTAAAGCGCATGACGAAACTCCATAGTGATGGACTTTTGGAATCACTTGATTATGAATCACTTGGTGCTTGCGAACCATGCCTCATGGGCAAGATGACTAAAACTCCGTTCTCTGGAACAATGGAGCGAGCAACAGATTTGTTGGAGATCATACATACAGATGTATGTGGACCAATGAGTGTTGAAGCTCGCGGCGGGTATCATTATTTTCTGACCTTCACTGATGATTTGAGCAGATATGGGTATATCTACTTAATGAAGCACAAGTCTGAAACATTTGAAAAGTTCAAAGAATTTCAGAGTGAAGTGGAGAATCGTCGTAACAAGAAAATAAGATTTCTACGATATGATCGTAGAGGTAAAATATTTGAGTTAGCGAGTTTGGCCTTCAGTAAAAACAATGTGAAATAGTTTCACTACTCACGCCACCTGGAACACCACAGTGTAATGGTGTGTCCGAACGTCATAACCGTACTTTATTAGATATGGTGCGATCGATGATGTCTCTTACCGATCTACCACTATCGATTTTGGGGTTATGCATTAGAGACAGCTACATTCACGTTAAATAGGGCACCATCTAAATCCGTGGAGATGACACCGTATGAACTGTGGTTTGACGAGAAACCTAAGCTGTCATTTCTTTAAGTTTGAGACTGCGATGCTTATGTGAAAAAGTTTCAACATGATAAGCTCGAACCCAAATCGGAGAAGTAAATCTTCATAGGATACCCAAAAGAAACTGTTGGGTACACCTTCTATCACAGATCCGAAGGCAAGGTCTTTGTTGCTAAGAGTGGATCCTTTCTAGAGAAGGAGTTTCTCTTGAAAGAAGTGAGTGGGAGGAAAGTAGAACTTGATGAGGTAATTGTACCTTCTCCCGAATTGGAAAGTGGAACATCACAGAAACTAGTTCCAGTGATTCCTACACCAATTAGTGAGGAAGCTAATGATGATGATCATGAAACTTCAGATCAAGTTTCTATCGAACTTCGTAGATCAACCAGAATTCGTTCCGCATCAGAGTGGTACGGCAACCCGGTTCTAGAAGTCATGTTACTGGACCATGATGAACCTACGAACTATGAGGAAGCGATGATGAGCCCAGATTCCGCAAAATGGCTTGAGGCCATGAAATCTGAGATGGGATCCATGTATGAGAACAAAGTGTGGACTTTGGTTGACTTGCCCGATGATCGGCAAGCCATCGAAAATAAATGGATCTTCAAGAGGAAGACTGACGCTGACGGTAATGTTACTGTTTACAAAGCTCGACTTGTTGCGAAAGTTTTTCAACAAGTTCAAGAAGTTGACTACGATGAGACTTTCTCACCCGTAGCGATGCTTAAGTCTGTCCGAATCATGTTAGCAATTGCCGCATTTTATGAAATCTGGCAAATGGATAACAAAACTGCATTCTTTAATGGATTTATTAAAGAAGACTTGTATATGATGCAACCAGAAGGTTTTGTCAATCCTAAAGGTGCTAACAAAATGTGCAAGCTCCAGCGATCCATCTATGGACTGGTGCAAGCATCTCGGAGTTGGAATATACGCTTTGATAAGTTGATCAAAGCATATAGATTTATACAGACTTGCGGTGAAGCCTGTATTTACAAAAAGTGAGTGGGAGCACTACAACCTTTCTGATAAGTATATGTGAATGACATATTGTCGATCGGAAATGATGTAGAATTTTCTGGAAAGCATAAAGGAGTGTTTGAAAGGAGTTTTTCAAAAAAGACCTTGGTGAAGCTGCTTACATATTGGGCATCAAGATCTATAGAGATAGATCAAGACGCTTGATAAGACTTTCGATGAGTACATACCTTGATAAGATTTTGAAGTAGTTCAAAATGGATCAGTCAAAGAAGGAGTTCTTGCCTGACTTGTAAGGTGTGAAGTTGAGTAAGACTCAAAGCCAGACGACGGCAGAAAAAATAGAGAGAATGAAAGTCATTCCCTATGCCTCAGCCATAGGTTCTATAAAGTATGCCATGCTGTGTACCAAACATGTTGTGTACCTTGCCATGAGTTTGTCAAGGGGGTACAATAGTGATCCAGGAGTAGATCACTGTACAGCGGTCAAAATTATCCTTAGTAACTGGATGACTAAGGAAATCTTTCTCGATTATGGAGGTGATAAAGAGTTCGTCGTAAAGGGTTACGCCGATGCTCCATGCAGAGCATTGTAGACATAGAAATTTGCGAAATACATACGGATCTGAATGTGACAGACCCGTTGACTAAACTTCTCTCACAAGCAAAACATGATCACACCTTATTACTCTTGGGTATTAATCACATAGCGATGTGAACTAGATTATTGACTCTAGTAAACCCTTTGGGTGTTGGTCACATGGCGATGTGAACTATGGGTGTTATTCACATAACGATGTGAACTATCGGTATTAAATCACATGGCGATGTGAGCTAGATTATTGACTCTAGTGCAAGTGGGAGACTGAAGGAAATATGCCCTAGAGGCAATAATAAAGTTATTATTTATTTCCTTATATCATGATAAATGTTTATTATTCATGCAAGAATTGCATTAACCAGAAACTTAATACATGTGTGAATACATAGAAAAAACAGAGTGTCCCTAGTATGCCTCTACTAGACTAGCTCATTGATCAAATATGGTTATGTTTCCTAGCCATAGACATGAGTTGTCATTTGATCAACGGGATCACATCATTAGGAGAATGATGTGATGGACAAGACCCATCCATTAGCTTAGCACTATGATCGTTTAAGTTTTACTGCTATTGCTTTCTTCATGACTTATACATGTTCCTATGACTATGAGATTATGCAACTCCCGAATACCGGAGGAACACTTTGTGTGCTACCAAACGTCACAACGTAACTGGGTGATTATAAAGGTACTCTACAGGTGTCTCCGAAGGTACTTGTTGGGTTGGCGTATTTCGAGATTAGGATTTGTCACTCCGATTGTCGGAGAGGTATCTCTGGGCCCACTCGGTAATGCACATCACTATAAGCCTTGCAAGCATTGCAGCTAATGAGTTAGTTGCGGGATGATGTATTACGGAACGAGTAAAGAGACTTGCCGGTAATGAGATTGAACTAGGTATTGAGATACCGACGATCGAATCTCGGGCAAGTAACATACCGATGACAAAGGGAACAACGTATGTTGTTATGCGGTTTGACCGATAAAGATCTTCGTAGAATATGTGGGAGCCAATATGAGCATCCAGGTTCCGCTATTGGTTATTGACCGGAGACGTGTCTCAGTCATGTCTACATAGTTCTCGAACCCGTAGGGTCCGCACGCTTAAGGTTTCGATGACAGTTTTATTATGAGTTTATGAGTTTTGATGTACCGAAGGAGTTCGGAGTCCCGGATGAGATCGGGGACATGACGAGGAGTCTCGAAATGGTCGAGACGTAAAAATCGATATATTGGACGACTATATTCGGACATCGGAAAGGTTCCGAGTGATTCGGGTATTTTCGGAGTACCGGGGAGTTACGGGAATAGAGGAGAGAGGCCAAAAGGAAGGAGGCGCACGCCCCCCTTCTGGTCCGAATTGGACAAGGGGTGCAGCCCCCTTTTCCTTCTCCCTCTCCCCCTCTTTCCTTCTCTCCTACTCCGGAAAGGAAAGGGGAATCCTACTAGGACTTGGGAGTCCTAGTAGGACTCCCCACACTTGGCGCGCCCCCTCTAGGGCCGGCCTCTCCCTCCCTCCTTTATATACGGGGGCAGGGGGGCACCTCTAGAGACAACAATTGATCTCTTGATCTCTTAGCCGTGTGCGGTGCCCCCCTCCACCATAGTTCTCCTCGATAATATTGTAGCGGTGCTTAGGCGAAGCCCTGCGAGGGTAGAACATCAAGATCGTCACCACGCCGTCCTGCCGACGGAACTCTCCCTCGACACTCGGCTGGATCGGAGTTCGAGGGACGTCATCGAGCTGAACGTGTGCTAGAACTCGGAGGTGCCGTAGTTTCGGTGCTTGATCGGTCGGGCCGTGAAGACGTACGACTACATCAACCGCGTTGTTCTAACGCTTCCGCTTTCGGTCTACGAGGGTACGTAGACTCACTCTCCCCTCTCGTTGTTATGCATCTGGTAGATAGATCTTGAGTGATCGTAGGAAAATTTTAAAATACTACGTTCCCCAACAGTTGTTCCGTCGCCGGTTCTTCCTTGCCGGGGCGGCATCCTCACTATCTGTTCCCCCTGCTCCAGTATCCTCTCCGGGGAGTCTCCTCCCCTCCTCAGCGCGTGCGCACTTGTCGGCCAGGGCATAAAGCTCACTGACGTCTCGGATCTTGCACATCGCCATTTCCTCCCTCATCCTGCGGTTACGCACGTTCTGGTGGAACGCGCTAATAACCGCGGCAGGGTGGACATCTGGAATGTTGTGCTGGACGCGGCTGAATCTTTGGATATACTTTCGCAGGGACTCTCCATCCTTCTGGGTGAGTATATGAAGATCACTCTCCTGGCCATGGGGCTTGTGGCCGCCCGTGAAGGCGCCGACAAACTGATGGCACAGGTCGGCCCAAGAAGAAATGGAGTTTTCCGGCAAGTGCATGAGCCAAGATCTGACGTTTGGCTTGAGCACGAGCGGGAAGTAGTTTGCTAGTATCTTCTCGTCTCGTCCCCCGTCAGCCTGCACCGCGATGGTGTAGATGCTGAGAAACTCTGACGGATGTGTCTTGCCGTCGTACTTCTCGGGTACGTCGGGCTTGAAGTTCTTCATGCTGGGCCACTGGACTTGCCGCAGCTCACGGGTGAACGCAGGACAACCCGGCGCGTACGGCAAGTCGCCTGGTTCTCCGGGCGCGTGCATGTCGACAGCGGGCCCAGCGCGCTGGTCGGATTGTCGCCGCGCTTCTCTTCGATGCTCGATGCGAGTTCGAGCATCTTCTTGTCGTCTGTCGTCAAGGACTTGGCGCTGATCACGGCGAGCTCGTGGATCCGACGACGCCGTGGAGTCGTCGTCGATGTTGATCCGGCGAGTCGGCGATTTCGGCCTTCGAGGCGGGGAGTGCACGGTAGTTGCACCCCCGGCGGACTTGTCTCCATCAGCCCGCGCCTGGCTAACTTGCCACGGCCGTGCCGTCGTCGGCTGCTGCGGCGTGTCTTGTTGGCGAAGGCGATGAGGCTCTGGATGGTGGCCCTCCAGTCTTCGGCCTTGTCCGCCGCTGGAGGGAAGTCGAGGAGCAGTTGAGCTCGAGCTAGAGCTTCTGCTGGGGTGGAAGGTAGCGGTGGCGAGCGGTGCAAGGAGCGAGATATGCTCGGACTTCTAACTGCGTTAGAAGGAGCAGGGTCTCATCCCGGCGACCGCGCCTTGCTCGTACCGGCACGTTGGCCTTGAGCGTCCCGCGACCCGCCAGTTTGACCTTGTCCCAACAATCGTATGGTACCTTGTGTACCACTTCGCTGCCGGTCCGGCACCTCCTGAGAGGGGCGCAGTGCGTGCACGGACGCCGAGGTCTTGGAGTGCGCCCGGTCATCCGTCTTGTCCTTGGACTTGGCGGCGCTGTGAGTTTCCTCGCCGGCGTCCGCCCTTCCGCCAGCGTCTACCCCACCGACCGTTGGCTCCGGTGGCGGCGGGATCGACGCGGACGGGCCTGCTACCTCCGAAGCCTTCTTCTTCGGCGGCATGTCGATGAAGTCGATGAAGTTGCTGAAGATTTCGCCCGCGTGAACGCCAGATCAGGTTCACACAACCTCGACGCCCCCTACCTGGCGCGCCAAAGATGTCGGGGAAACTGATCGCCCACGAACACCTATGGGACCGGAGCTCCTTTTCGGTACGGCAAGGGAGCGGAGGGTGCACGAAGAGCAAATCGAGGCGAACACGCGAGCAGTTTACCCAGGTTCGGGCCGCACGGATGCGTAAAACCCTACTCCTGCTTTGGTTTGTATTGCGTTCTTGGCTCGGGAGCGAGAAGAGCTACAGTACTTATCGCTAGCAACACCGAGCGTGAGAGTGATCGAAGATTGGAACCCCCCCTATGTTGCGCATGGGCCTCCTTTTATAGGTCAAAGGGGTCACCGACAGGTGGCAACGCAGTCGAGGGTAGAAATGTAAAAGTGGTGGTAGTTGGAACAGTGTATGCATAGTGCTCTATACCTAACCCTGACGGTAGGGGACAAGGGCATTGAATGCCCGTTGCCGTCGCCCCAAACAGTGCAAAAAGCGTCCGTCAGGGCGTCTCCGTCCGCCACGATGGTGGCCTCGTCATCGCAGCTCGCCACTGTGTACCCCAGGCTGCACAGCCTTCCGCCACGTGTGCCTGGAAGGGCCCCAGGGCGACGCGTGGGTGGATGAGCTGGAGCGCGGGTACTTAGTGGAAGTTTGCCGCGGCAAGCGCCTTGCCGCGACCGCCATCTTGTCGCGCCCGGGAGCTTGTCGCTCTCCGGGCCTTGCCGGGACGCATGGCGCGTCGCGGCAAGTCTCTTGAAATGCCACGTTTGGCCTTCCCGGCAAGCTCCTCTTGCCAGGGTCTTGTGCAAAAGAAGTGGTCTTGAGCCTGGGGCGGCCTTCCCGGCAAGCTCCTCTTGCCGGGGCCTTGTCTCTTTAACTTGAATACTTTGTTCTTGAATGGCTCTAAAGGAAACACAGTGGGCCTTGGCGGACGCGCGGCAAGCCCTGCCACGGGACGCTGCGACTGCCCATGCACAAGTTTGGGATACTAAGGTACCCCTACTTTAGTACACCGACAGTATTGCTTCTATTGCTATTCCCCCTAATGATCCTTTGCAGCAATATATGGAGGACCATGAGAATGATTTGCATATGCAGGAAAGAAATGAACTAGATGAAATATTCTTGAGGCAACCTGCTATCCTGAAGTACAACCTTCCGGTCGAACCTTTGGGAATTTTATCAAAACCGAAAGAAGACCCGGTGTTCGATCTTAAACCTCTTCCCGATACGCTCAAGTATGCTTATTTAGATGAAAAGAAAGTATATCCTATTATTATCAATTCTAACCTTTCAGGATATGAAGAAGAGCGACTATTGGAAGTACTTCGTAAACACCGAGGTGCAATTGGTTATACCCTTGATGACCTTAAGGGGATTAGTCCATCTATCTGGCAACATACTATCAACCTTGAGCCTGATGCTAAACCAGTTGTTGATCATCAACGACGGTTGAACCCGAAGATGATGGATGTTGTAAGAACTGAGATTCTCAAGCTTCTAGCCGCAGGTATTATCTACCCTATAGCTGATAGTAAGTGGGTAAGCCCGGTACATTGTGTTCCTAAGAAAGGAGGTACAACTGTGGTTCCTAATGATAAGAATGAACTAATACCTCAGAGAATTATTATTGGATATAGAATGTGTATTGATTATAGGAAGCTGAACAAGGCAACCAGGAAGGATCACTACCCGTTGCCGTTCATCGACCAAATGCTTGAAAGGTTATCCAAAAATACCCACTTTTGTTACCTCGATGGCTATTCTGGCTTCTCTCAAATTCATGTTAACACTGCTGATCAAGAGAAGACCACTTTTACTTGTCCCTTTGGTACTTATGCTTACAGGCGTATGCCTTTTGGTTTATGTAATGCCCCTGCTACTTTTCAAATGTGTATGTCTGCTATCTTTCATGGTTTCTGTGGGGATATTATGGAAGTCTTCATGGACGATTTCTCCGTCTATGGAACTTCCTTTGACCATTGTCTCCACAACCTTAATAAAGTTTTGCAGAGATGTGAGGAGACAAATTTGGTACTCAACTGGGAGAAGTGCCACTTCATGGTTAATGAAGGAATTGTTCTTGGTCACAAGATTTCCGAAAGGGGAATTGAGGTGGACAAGGCCAAGATCGAAGCAATTGAAAGGATGCCCTATCCAAGGGACATCAAAGGTATTCGCAGTTTTCTTGGTCATGCTGGTTTCTAAGACTTGTAAGGAAGCTTTTGAAGTTCTTAAGAAAGCTTTAATAACCGCTCCTATAGTACAACCACCTGACTGGAATTTACCTTTTGAGATTATGTGTGATGCTAGTGATTTTGCTGTTGGAGCTGTTTTAGGACAAAGAGTTGATAAGAAATTGAATGTTATACATTATGCTAGTAAAACCCTTGATAGTGCTCAAAGGAATTATGCTACTACTGAGAAGGAATTCTTAGCTGTAGTATTTGCTTGTGATAAGTTTAGGCAGTATATTGTTGATTCCAAAGTTATTATTCATACTGATCATGCTGCCATTAAGTACCTTATGACAAAGAAGGATGCCAAGCCAAGGCTTATCAGATGGGTACTCCTTCTTCAAGAATTTGATTTGCAGATTGTTGATAGGAAAGGAGAAGACAATCCGGTGGCGGACAATCTTTCAAGGATGGAAGATATACCGCATGATCCCATCCCAAACAACGACAGTTTTCCAGACGAACAACTTGCCGTTGTGAAAGTACAATCTCTTTCCGATCCTTGGTTTGCAGATTATGCTAATTTTATTGTTGCAAAGTATTTGCCTCCAGGTTTAACATTTCAGCAAAGGAAGAAGTTCTTTCATGATTTGAGGCACTACTTTTGGGATGAGCCACATCTTTTCAAAGAAGGCCCCGACGGGATCGTGAGAAGGTGCATACCGGAACATGAGCAGAAGGACATTCTTAGACAGTGTCATGATAGTCCCTATGGAGGACATCATGCCGGTGAGAGGACTGCACATAAGGTTCTTCAATCAGGTTTTTATTGTCCTACTCTCTTTAAGGATGCTAGAAATTATGTTTTAGCCTGTGATAAATGTTAGAGAGTTGGTAACATTAGTAGAAGGAATGAGATGCCTATGAATTACTCACTAGTGATTGAACCTTTTGATTGCTAGGGTTTTGATTTTATGGGTCCTTTTCCTTCTTCGCACAAGTACACTCACATTTTAGTAGCTGTTGATTATGTGACCAAGTGGGTTGAAGCAATCCCCACTGAAAGTGCTGATCACAAGACATCTTTGAAAATGCTCAAAGATGTAATTTTTCCTAGGTTTGGTGTACCTAGGTATCTCATGACTGATGGAGGACCACACTTCACGTATGGAGCTTTTAGAAAAGCTTTAGCCAAATACGATGTCAATCATAGAATTGCTTCACCATATCATGCTCAAACTAGTGGGCAAGTTGAGCTCACCAATAGAGAGATTAAGTTGATCTTGCAGAAGACAGTAAACATAAATAGAAAGGACTGGTCAAATAAGTTAGGAGATGCTTTGTGGGCGTATAGAACTGCTTACAAAAACCCCATGGGCATGTCCCCCTATAAGATGGTGTATGGCAAGGCTTGCCATTTGCCATTAGAGTTAGAGCACAAAGCTTTCTGGGCTGTTAGAGAGCTTAATGTTGACCCAAAATTAGCTGTTGAGAAGCGTCTCATGAACTTGACTTCTCTAGATGAATGGAGAAGTGAAGCTTACGAGAGCGCTAAAATGTTCAAGGGAAAGGTAAAGAAGTGGCATGATAGGAGGATTCTGAAACGTGAATTTAATGTTGGTGATAAAGTTTTGTTGTTTAGATCCCGTTTTAGGTTTTCTCCAGGCAAACTACTTTCCAGGTGGGAAGGGCCATTTCATATTGAAGAAGTCTATCGGTCTGGTGCAATTAAGATTAACAATTTTGAAGGCACCAAACCTCAAGTCGTGAATGGGCAAAGACTTAAGCATTACATAGCAGGAGATTCTGTCAATGTTGATGTGAATATGATATACACAACAACTCACGAAGAACATGTTGCAGCCCTGTTTCAGACGCCAACAGAAGCAGAATAAAGAAAAGGTATGTATTACGATAAGGAAACATCGCAAACCGCCATAAAAGTTCTATATTACAAGTTTTTGCAAAATTAGTAAAATTCTAAGCCTAAGTGGAGCCGGAGACGAGCTCCAGGGGGTCCAGGCGCCCCCCTGGCGCGCCCTACCTCCTGGCCGCGCCGGGAGGCCACCTGGACACCCGGGAGTCCGTCTCCGACCCCGCTTTAGCCTGTTACCTTCCTTTCTGTGCAAAATTTTTTGCTATATATTTGCCCGGATTGTTCCGGCAACGTATCTTGCGATTTCGTGTGTTTTCTTTTCGATCTGTTTCTGCCAGGGAATCTTTCAGCTAAATCTAGGTGCCATGGCTTCTCCAAGTTCCCCCAAGGACAAGTTCGTCGTCAACGTCATCAACCCTTACCTCGCTGAGGTGAAGAAGCACCCTCAGGTTGTTCGGATGGAGGACGGTGTCCTCCATCAAGAAGATCTGAAGGGACCTGTCAAGGAGGGGAGCATCCAGGCCAGGCTAGAAGAAGTGGAGCAAGAAGTCTTCAAGTACAAGAAGATGATCGAGCGTGGTGTTGAAGCTAACTTTGACATCATCAACGAGCTGAAGACCTACTTCCTGAAGGAGATGAAGGAGATGTGGGAAAGCATCACCGCATCTGAAGAAAGAATTAAAGAGCTCCAAGGGCAAATTTATGATCTACATCACCAGAACTGTGAGTATGAACTAAGGTTTATGCGCATGGGTATGGGTGCTACATGCAGGATTCAGGAGACAAACTTCTCATATGAGACTGGAGAACCCCTTCCATGGAAGCGCTTCGCCGAGGACTACGTGATCAACGCCAACAAGAATGAGGAGTGAAATCTCCTTGGGTAACGGCATTCCCTTGGCTTGTTCCAAGCTTGGGGGAGTGCCCGGTATCTTTATCTTTATCTTTTGTCTTTTAGAGTCAAGTAGAGTCATATCATGTTTAGGGAGATTATTATATGAAATAGGTGTGTGCATTGAGGTCTATCACTCCTTCGGTGGAGAGATTGTATCCGTGAGTGTGGAGTCGTCTATGATGGAATATTAATGAGAAGTCTATTGGTTCCTTTGCTGCACTCGGTATTCTCTTCATGCAATCGACCTTATATGATGATTCTTATGGGGAGTATTGACCTTATACCAGGTATGGCTGTGAAAGCTTTATTTAATTTTGGCAAACATAGCTTTGGTCATAACAACAAGCATGATTTTCTTAAAGTATCGACATAGCCAAAACCTTTATGTTATTATGCTTGAAGTGTTATGCTGACAAGGAAGACAACTTGATGTGTTATGCTTATTTCAATGTTTATGCTTTATATTGCTTTGCATCTTAGTCATCATCAATTGTCTGTTCTCTCAAAACCTTTGCTAGCCTAACTCTGTACTAAGCGGAATTCTACTTGTGCATCCATACCCTTAAACCAATACCTTCCATATGAGTCCACCATACCTTCCTATTCGTGGTATTCCACTACCACCTCCTAAAGTATAGAATTTATGCGTTATCCTTAAATGTTCAAAATCTTTTATTTTGTGCCTCTGTTTTAGCTCATGAGGAAGTAATAGTTAATTCATGGTCTTTTTGAGTTGGACAAGTTTCACCCCGGGATTGCATGTCTAATCTGCAAACCCATAATACGAGAAGGAACTGGCAAAGAGTGCGCCTGGCTCATTAAAAAAATATATATACAACAAACAAACCCTCCTTCACGCTTTGTTCATGAGAAATCAGAAAACTTTGGCAGTGATAAACAAAGGAGGTTAAGGGGATGTGATCGTCCCCGTATGGGAGCCGTTCCTCGAAACTTGTCCAGTTCGAGAAGTAATTGAGTTATCTATTAGCATTCGTTGACAAATCATGCACCTCTCAAAACTTGTTTTCATTCTGTTTGATTTGAGGATAGCACATGAGTTTTCCCTACTTCCCTAGAGCAGGGCCTATCTTTTAATTTTAGGTTGAGTCAGTTATTCCTACTTCCTTCTATTCTCAAAGAGAGCAGACATTTGATGTTGACAAGGATTCATTCATATAAAGTTGCATTAAGATTTGTCATATCATATCCTTGTTGACATTATCATTTGATAAGTAAGTTGTTTGTCAAGCCCAGCTAAGGCAAACATCTTCCTTTGTGTTAACACTTTCACTTCTTGCCTAATAACATGTTCTTTCAAAAGCTTCAATTAATCTCATCAAAACATAAGAGAAAGAGCAAAAGTTAAAGCTATTTGTTGTTCTTTGACCAAAGGACATGTTTGCCATGATTTGATGAGTTTCCTTAGCCCTACTTCCGAATATAAGTGTTACCACTCTTTTATAAGGGCCTTATGAGTTGAAGATTGCTGTTGAGGATATTTGAGTTGGTGAAGAAACTGTGATGCTTCTTGTCCGTATTCTATTTATCGACACTTCACTCTCTAAACTTGTGGACCGGTTTACCGAGCTCAGTATTCGCTTGGGGACAAGCGAGGTCTAAGCTTGGGGGTGTTGATACGTCCAAAACGCATCACTATTTTATATCGTAATTTATCCTTATTCATTGATATATTTCACGTTACGATGATGTTCTTATGTTGTTTTGGCCTATTTTACACAGTTTACAACTTTTCGGTGCCGAAGCAGCAGACGCAGGATTCAGCAGTAAAAAGTGGACGCTGAGTTGCTGAAGAAGAATACCTCCAGATTACCTGAAAATCGACGGAGGGTATTTTCCAGACGGATCACGAAGGCACGCAAAAGGGCAACCAGAGGGGGGGCACAGGGTGTCCAGGCGCCCTGGGGGCGCCCCCCCCCCCTGGCCGCGCCGGGGGGGCGCCTGGAGCCCCTGGCCCACCTCCGGCTGCCCCCTTTTGCCTATATACTCCTCGTTACCCGAAAACCCTAAAAAAGAGAGTTTTGACGGAGTTCCGCCGCCGCTCCGTGGCGGAAACCTACAGAGAAGAAAAAGCCATCTCCGGCGGGCAAATTTTGTCGGGGAGATCACCTCCCGGAAGGGGAGATCATCGCCATCGTCATCACCATAGTCACGGGCATCATCGAGATCATCATCAACATCAGCACCATCTCCATCCTCATCCAAATCTCATCTCACAATTGCAACTTGTGTTGTAACCCGTATTACCTATCCTTTCTACTCCATCGGTGTTGATTACTACTTTGTGGTGAATGCTATTGAGTTTTGTTGGAGAAATATCATTATGTCCAGATTGTTTATCATCCATTTATTTCCACTGATCATGATCTCTTTTATGTCTTGTGAGTAGTTACCTTAGTTCTTGAGGACATGGGAAAAGTCTTGTTGTTAGTAGTCATATGCTGTTGAAGTAATATGTGTTGTTTGATACTTAAGTTGTGTTGTCATTCTACTAGTGGTGTTGTGTGAGTCGAACACTCAACACTTCGCCTTATTAAGGACCTAGGGGAATACATTGTGTACAAAGAATGCATACGGTGGGTTGCCGGAGTGACAGAAACCTGAACCCCAGTTCGCACGCTTTTGCACAAGGGAACAATGGATCATCGATCGTATTGCTATGGTTAGGCTTTTGCCTTAAATTCTATCTTGTATTTGCGGATGCTTGCAAGGTGTTTAATCATAAGAGTGCACTCATCTTAGTCTAGAGAGTGTCTAGCATAGATCCACCCACTCAACACTTATCAACACACAACATAGTACTGATACGGAATATGGCGAAAGCACATGACTACCTCTCCCGTGTGTCCTCAAGAACACTTTAGCATTTATAAGTTCAGCTGCTAGGCCTCTCCTTTGCTCAGAAAGGATTGGGCCACTTGTTACTCCTCAGTGCCTTTTTACTTTGTTCGCTTTTACTTTCCTGTTGCTTATATCAAGAAAACCCCTAAAAAGTTATCTTTCAGTGCTTGCAGTAATTCCTTGCTCAGAATCGCTTATCAATACCTTCTGCTCCTCGTTGGGTTCGACACTCTTACTTATCGAAAACGCTGCAATAGATCCCTTACGGTTGTGGGTCATCACAGCCCCCTACCTGGCGCACCAAAGATGTCGGTGTATTGGATCGACACCTATGGGATCACAAGAATCCCTACTACGGTTGCGGGGCGCGGGGTTGAGAGAAGAGCGGATCAAACAGATAGCACACGGTTCCTTTACCCAGGTTCGGGCCGCGAGGATGCATAAAACCCTACTCCTGCTTTGGTGGATTGTATATCTGTGTTCTTCAGCTAGCTATGGGGCGTCAGGAGCTCCAAAAAGCCGAATCCTCCTCCTGGTCGCCTCGGGCCTCCTTTTATAGAGAAAGGGGTCGCCACAGTGGCACACAGGAGGTGGAAAGGGTACAGTGATGCGAGGTTTATCCCTCGCATTACATGACAAGGCGCATTTAATGCGTCTTGCTTAGGTGTCCTTGCTTTATCGGGGACGGGGGAGAGGCCTGTCTTGTCCTCCGCCGCTCCTTCTTGTGTTGACACGCGCCCTAGCCAGTGGTGCCTGAGATGCCATGTAGGCAGGCAGGCAGCTGCGGTGGCGCAATGGTGGGTCTTCACGAAGATCTGCACGTCGCCACGCAGGTGCCTGCCCAGCTGGTTGCGTCGGCAGCTGCATAGGGCGGTGGTAGTTTGATCGGCGCGGGCCTGATGGTGGCCCCGCAGATGCCCTCGGCAAGGGCCTTGCCGGGGCCCCGGCAAGGGTCTTGCCACGGCGCCTGCTGTCATCCCCGACAAGATGCTTGCCAGAGGTCTTGTGGTCCTCCTTGGCTGGGATCCCGCCAAGGGTCATCGTCTTCTTAGTGTGTATCTGGTCTTGAATGTCTTCACAAAGATCTGCATGCCACTATGGGGATATCTCCCGAATCCTTGCCCCATGGGGGCAGTGGACTCAAGGGTGATTCGCTCCATATGCATGGGGCGAGCTGCCGCGGCAAGGGTCTTGCCGGGGCTGCTAAAGCCGGCCTCGGCAAGGGTCTTGCCGGGGTGCTGAAACTGGCTGCCGGCAAGGATCTTGCTGGGGGGATCTGCTTCGTCCCTTTGCTCTTTGTGGCCTTGGCCTTGGGCTTCAGTTCCATCGAGCTTCGGTCTTACCCTGGCTCACCTCCCTTGTCGTGCTTGGTGTGGTGGTGCCCGTGGCTCAGACTGTCCGTGCACAGTCATAGGGGTACAAAAAGTGTACCCCCCCCCCTTTTGTACACCGACAAGAACTAACAAACTGTAATCTCGATCGTTGAAGCAATTGCAATTTATCATAACATCGGAAAGAGTCAATATAAGAGCTTTTCAGCAAGTCCACATACTCAACTATCATTTAGTCTTTCACAATTGGTAACACTCATGCAATACTTATGGGTATGGAGTTTTAATCAGACACAGAGAAAGATAGGGGCTTATAGTGTTGCCTCCCAACCTTTTACCTCAAGGGTAACGTCAACAATAATAGTTTATGATAACTTACATCCAATTGGATATATATGTCAGGATCTTTCCAACACAATGTGATTGCCAAAGGATAAAATGTAAAAAGGAAAGGTGAAGATCACCATGACTCTTGTATAAGGTATAAGACAAAAAATAAAAGATAGGCCCTTCGCATAGGAAAGCAGAGGTTGTTATGTGCTTTTATGGTTGGATGTACAAAATCTTAATGCAAAAGAATGTCACTTTATATTGCCGCTTGTGATAGGGACCTTTATTATGCAGTCCGTCGCTTTTATTGCTTTCATATCACAAGATCGTATAAAGCTTATTTTCTCCACACTAATAGATCATACATATTTAGAGAGAAATTTTTATTGCTTGCAACAATGACAACTTGCTTGAAGGATCTTACTCAATCCATAGGTAGATATGGTGGACTCTCATGGCAAAACTAGGTTTAAGGATATTTGGAAGCACAAATAGTATCTCTACTTGGTGCAAGGAGATTGGCTAGCATGAGGGGGAAAGGCAAGCTCAACATATTGGATAATCCATGACAATATACTTTATTTCAGATATAAGAAAACATAACCCATTACGTTGTCTTCCTTGTCCAAAATCTACTCTTTAGCATGTCAAATTTAAATGAGTGCTCACAATCATAAAATATGTCCAAGATAGTATATTTATATGTGAAAACCTCTCTTTCTTTATTACTTCCTATTAATTGCAACGATGACCAAAACTATGTTTGTCAACTCTCAACAACTTTTATTCATCATACTCTTTATATGTGAAGTCATTACTCTCCATAAGATCAATATGATATCTTTATTTCTTTTTAATCTTTCTTTTATTCCCTCGTGATCATAGTGAGATAATCAAACCCTTGACTCAAAACTAATCTCTATTATATATAGCTCACGGACTCGATTACAAATATAAGGATCAAAAAGCAAAGCTCACAACTAGATTATGCTAAACTTTATTCTACTAGATCAAGATATAACCAAAAGGATCGAACTAAGAAAAATGGTAAAGATAGAAGTGTGATGGTGATACGATACCGGAGCACTGATGTCTACTACACAACCTTCTTCTTGTAGACTTTGTTGGGCCTCCAAGTGCAGAGGTTTGTAGGACAGTAGCAAATTTCCCTCAAGTGGATGACCTAAGGTTTATCACTCTGTGGGAGGCGTAGGATGAAGATGGTTTCTCTCAAACAACCCTGCAACCAAATAACAAAGAGTCTCTTGTGTCCCCAACACACCCAATACAATGGTAAATTGTATAGGTGCACTAATTCGGCGAAGAGATGGTGATACAAGTGCAATATGGATGGTAGATATAGGTTTTTGTAATAAGTAAATATAAAAACAGCAAGGTAGCAAGTGGTAAACCTGAGCATAAACGGTGTTGCAATGATAATAGACAAGGCCTAGGGTTCATACTTTCACTAGTGCAAGTTCTCTCAACAAGGATAACATAATTGGATCATATTACTAGCCCTCAACATGCAACAAAGAGTCACTCCAAAGTAACTAATAGCGGAGAACAAACGAAGATATTATGGTAGGGTAAGAAACCACCTCAAAGTTATTCTTTCTAATCGATCTATTCAAGAGTCCATAGTAACGTTCAATCTATCATAGAGTTCGTACTAGAATAACACCTTAAGACACAAATCAACCAAAACCCTAATGTCACCTAGATACTCCATTGTCACCTCAAGTATCCGTGGGAATGATTATACGATATGCATCATACAATCTCAGACTCATCTATTCAACCAACACATAGAACTTCAAAGAGTGCCCCAAAGTTTCTACCGGAAATCAAGACGAAAACGTGTGCCAACCCCTATGCATAGATTCCCAAGGTCACGGCACCCGCAAGTTCATCACCAAAACATACATCAAGTAGATCACATGATATCCCATTGTCACCACAGATAAACACGTGCAAGACATACATCAAGTGTTCTCAAATCCTTAAAGACTCAATCCGATAAGATAACTTCAAAGGGAAAACTCAATCCATTACAAGAGAGTAGAGGGGGAGAAGCATCATAAGATCCAACTAGAATAGCAAAGCTCGCGATACATCAAGATCGTGCCATCTCAAGAACACGAGAGAGAGAGAGTTCAAACACATAGCTACTGGTACATACCCTCAGCCCCGAGGGTGGACTACTCCCTCCTCGTCATGGAGAGAGCCGGGATGATGAAGATAGCCACCGGAGAGGGATTCCCCCCTCCGGCAGGGTGCCAGAACGGGTCTAGATTGGTTTTTGGTGGCTACAGAGGCTTTCGGCGGCGGAACTCCCGATCTAGGTTAATTTCCGAAGGTTTCAGTATATATAGGAGGTGTTGGAGTCGGGGCCAAGCAAAGGGGGGCTATGGGCTGTCCACGAGGCAGGGGGGCACGCCCCCAACCCTCGTGGGCAGCCCGTGGGTCCTCTCGTCCCCCTCCGGCACTCTGTGGGCTTCTACTGGTCCAAAAATGATCTCCGTTGATTTTCAGGTCAATTGGGCTCCGTTTGATATTCCGTTTCTGCGAAACCCTAAAACAGGAGAAAAACATAAACTGGCACTGGGCTCTGGGTTAATAAGTTAGTCCGAAAAATCATATTAAAGTGTATAATAAAGCCCATAAAACATCCTAGAAGGATAATATAATAGCATGGAACAATAAAAAATTATAGATACGTTGGAGACGTATCAAGCATCCCCAAGCTTAATTCCTGCTCGTCCTCGAGTAGGTAAATGATAAAAACAGAAATTTTGATGTGGAATGCTAACCAACATAATTTTCAATGTAATTCTCTTAATTGTGGCATGAATGTACACATCTGAAAGATTCAAGACAAAAGTCTATATTGACATAAGAAATAACAATACTTCAAGCATGCTAACAAAGCAATCATGTCTTCTCAAAATACTATGGCTAAAGAAAGTTATCCCTACAAAATCATATAGTCTGGCTATGCTCCCTCTTCATCACACAAAATATTCATATCATGCACAACCCCGATTTCAGCCAAGCACTTGTTTTCATACTCTATTCTTTCAAACCTTTCAACTTTCACGCAATACATGAGCGTGAGCCATGGACATAGCACTATGGGTGGAATAGAGGTGGTTGTAGAGAAGACAAAAGGAGGGAGATAGTCTCACATCAACTAGGCGTATCAACGGGCTATGGAGATGACCATCAATAGATATCAATGTGAGGGAGTAGGGATTGCCATGCAACGGATGCACTAGAGCTAAATATGTATGAAAGCTAAACAAAAGAAACTAGTGGGTGTGCATCCAACTTGCTTGCTCATGAAGACCTAGGGCATTTGAGGAAGCCCATCGTTGGAATATACAAGCCAAGTTCTATAATGAAAATTCCCACTGGTATATGAAAGTGACTAAACATGAGACTCTCTATCATGAAGAACATGGTGCTACTTTGAAGCACAAGTGTGGAAAAGGATAGTAGCAATTGTCCCTTCTCTCTTTTCTCTTATTTTTTTGGAGGGGCTTTCCTCCTTTTTTTAGCCCCTCTCTATTTTTTTTGCGCCATCTTTTTTTATTTTGCCTTTATATTTTTTTTTGTTTCCTCACACGGGACAATGCTCTAATAATGAAGATCATCACACTTTTATTTACTTACAACTCAATGATTACAACTCGAAGCTAGAACAAAATATGACTCTATATGAATGCCTCCGGCGGTGTACCGGGATGTGCAATGAATCACAAGTGACATGTATGAAGAATTATGCATGGTGGCTTTGCCACAAATACGATGTCAACTACATGATCATGCATGGCAATATGACAATATGAAGCGTGTCATATGAACGGAACGGTGGAAAGTTGCATGGCAATATATCTCAGAATGGCTATGGAAATGCCATGATAGGTAGGTATGGTGGCTGTTTTGAGGAATAATATGGTGGATGTTTTGAGGAAGGATATATAGTGGGTGTATGGTACCGGCAAAAGTTGCGCGCTACAAGAGAGGCTAGCAATGGTGGAAGGGTGAGAGTGCGTAATATCCATGGACTCAACATTAGTCATAAGAACTCATATACTTATTGCAAAAAATTACGAGTCATCAAAACAAAGCAATCAATGCATGCTCCTAGGGGGGAGGTTGGTAGGAGTTAACCATCGCGCGCCCCCGACCTCCACACAAAGGTTGACACTTTACAAATACCTCATGCTCTAACTTCGTCACATAGCGGTTCACCATACGTGCATGCTACGGGAATCACTAACCTTAACAGAAGCATTTCTCAATTTCATAATAACTCCACTAGCATGACTCTAATATCATTATCCTCATATCTCAAAACAATTATCAAGCATCCAACTTCTCATCATATTCAATGCACTAAGCGTGAAAGTTTTTACTACATTGATATTGGATGTCTATCATGTGAAGACTAGTTTTATAGCCAAAGCACATTACCATGCTGTTCTAATAGACTCTCAAAAGGATATAAGTGAAGCATGAGAGCTCATCTATTTCTTCAAAATAAAACCACCGCCGTGCTCTAAAAGATATAAGTGAAGCACTAGAGCAATATCAAACTACTCCAAAAGATATAAGTGAAGATCAATGAGTAGTTGAATAATTATGTAACTATGTGAAGACTCTCTAACATTTAAGAACTTCAGATCTTGGGATATTATTCAAACAGCAAGAAAAACAAAATAAACTAAATTGACGCTCCAAGCAAAACACATATCATGTGGTGAATAAAGATATAGCTCCGAGTATAGTTACCGATGGATGAAGACGAAAGAGGGGATGCCTTCCCGGGGCATCCCCAAGTTTAGGCTTTTGGTTGTCCTTGAATTTTACCTTGGGATGCCTTGGGCATCCCCAAGCTTAGGCTCTTGCCACTATTTGTTCCATAGTCCATCAAAGCAATACTCAAAACTTGAAAACTTCACAAAACAAAACTTAGACAAAAATCTCGTGAGCTCCGTTAGTATAAGAAAACAAACCACTACTCAAAGGTACTGTAATGAACTCATTATTTGTTTATATTGGTGTTAAACCTACTGTATTCCAACTTCTCTATGATTCATACTTCCCAATACTACTCATAGATGCATTGAAATAAGCAAACAACACGCTAAAAACAGAATCTGTCAAAAACAGAACATTCTGTAGTAATCTGCAGGTTTCGCATACTTCTGTAACTCCAAAAAATTCAAACTAAATTGGTGAACGTGAGGAATTTGTCTATTAATCATCTGCAAAAAAATCAACTAAATAGCACACTCCAGTAAAATCTGATGACCATTCTAGCGAGCGCTAGCGATTCTGTTTTTCACAACAAGATCATATAAACTTCACACAAGTCTTCCCAAAGGTTCTACTTGACACAAACACTAATTAAAACACAAAACCACATCTAAACAGAAGTTAGATGCAATATTTATTCCTAAACAGAAGCAAAAACAAAGAAACTAAAATAAAGTTGGGTTGTCTCCCAACAAGCGCTATCGTTTTACGCCCCTAGCTAGGCATAATGATGCTCACATGAAAGATAAGAATTGAAACATAATGAGAGCATCATGAAGAATATGACTAGCACATTCAAGTCTAACCCACTTCCTATGCATAGGGATTTTGTGAGCAAACAACTTATGGGAACGATAATCAACTAGCATAGGAAAGGAAAACAAGCACAACTTCAAAATTTTAAGCACATAGAGAGGAAACTTGATATTATTGCAATTCCTACAAGCATATGTTCCTCCCTCATAATAATTTTCAGTAGCATCATGAATTAATTCAACAATATAACCAACACATAAAGCATTATTTTCATGATCTACTTGCATAGAAATTTTCCTACTCTCCACATAAGCAAAATTCTTCTCATTAACAATAGTGGGAGAAAACTTAACAAAATAATTATCATGTGAAGCATAATCCAATTGAAAACTAAAATTATGATGACAAGTTTCATGGTTATCATTATTCTTAATAGCATACAAGTCATCACAATAATCATCATAGATAGCAACTTTGTTCTCATAATCAATTGGAACCTCTTCCGAAATAGTGGATTCATCACGAAATAAAGTCATGACCTCTCCAAATCCACTTTCATCAATATAATCATTATAAATAGGAGGCATGCTTTCATCATAATAAATATTATCATCAAAACTTGGGGGACTAAAAATATCATCTTCATCAAACATAGCTTCCCCAACCTTGTGGCTTTGCATACCATTAGCATCATGGATATTCAAAGGATTCACACTAACAACATTGCAATCATGCTCATCATTCACATATTTCATGCCAAGCATTCTATGTAATTCTTGTTCTAGTACTTGAGCACAATTTTCCTTCCCATCATTTTCACAAAAGATATTAAAAAGATGAAGCATATGAGGTAACCTTAATTCCATTTTTTTGTAGTTTTCTTTTATAAACTAAACTAGTGATAAAACAAGAAACTAAAAGATTCGATTGCAAGATCTAAAGATATACCTTCAAGCACTAACCTCCCCGACAACGGCGCCAGAAAAGAGCTTGATGTCTACTACACAACCTTCTTCTTGTAGACGTTGTTGGGCCTCCAAGTGCAGAGGTTTGTAGGACAGTAGCAAATTTCCCTCAAGTGGATGACCTAAGGTTTATCAATCCGTGGGAGGCGTAGGATGAAGATAGTCTCTCTCAAACAACCCTGCAACCAAATAACAAAGAGTCTCTTGTGTCCCCAACACACCCAATACAATGGTAAATTGTATAGGTGCACTAGTTCGGCAAAGAGATGGTGATACAAGTGCAATATGGATGGTAGATATAGGTTTTTGTAATAAGTAAATATAAAAACAGCAAGGTAGCAAGTGGTAAACGTGAGCATAAACGGTGTTGCAATGATAGTAGACAGGGCCTAGGGTTCATACTTTCACTAGTGCAAGTTCTCTCAACAAGGATAACATAATTTGATCATATTACTAGCCCTCAACATGCAACAAAGAGTCACTCCAAAATAACTAATAGCGGAGAACAAACGAAGAGATTATGGTAGGGTACGAAACCACCTCAAAGTTATTCTTTCTGATCGATCTATTCAAGAGTCTGTAGTAACGTTCAATCTATCATAGAGTTCGTACTAGAATGACACCTTAAGACACAAATCAACCAAAAACCTGATGTCACCTAGATACTCCATTGTCACCTCAAGTATCCGTGGGCATGATTATACGACATGCATCACACAATCTCAGATTCATCTATTCAACTAACACATAGAACTTCGTAGAGTTCCCCAAAGTTTCTACCGGAAAGTCAAGACGAAAACGATTGCCAACCCCTATGCATAGATTCCCAAGATCACGGAACCCACAACTTGATCACCAAAACATACATCAAGTAGATCACATGATATCCCATTGCCACCACAGATAAATACATGCGAGACATACATCAAATGTTCTCAAATCCTTAAAGACGCAATCTGATAAGATAACTTCAAAGGGAAAACTCAATCCATTATAAGAGAGTAGAGGGGGAGAAGCATCATAAGATCCAAATAGAATAGCAAAGCTCGCGATACATCAAGATCGTGCCATCTCAAGAACACGAGAGAGAGAGAGTTCAAACACATAGCTACTGGTACATACCCTCAGCCCCGAGGGTGGACTACTCCCTCCTCGTCATGGAGAGCATCAGGATGATGAAGATAGCCACCGGAGAGGGATTCCCCCCTCCGGCAGGGTGCCAGAACGCGTCTAGATTGGTTTTCAGTGGCTACAGAGGCTTTCGGTGGCGGAACTCCCGATCTAGGTTAATTTCCGAAGGTTTCAGTATATATAGGAGGTGTTGGAGTCGGGGCCAAGCAAAGGGGGGCTACGGGCTGTCCACGAGGCAGGGGGCGCGCCCCCCACCCTCGTGGGCAGCCCGTGGGTCCTCTCGTCCCCCTCCGGCACTCCGTGGGCTTCTTCTGGTCCAAAAACGATCTCCATTGATTTTTAGGTCAACTAGGCTCCGTTTGATATTCCGTTTCTGCGAAACCCTAAAACAGGAGAAAAACAGAAACTGGCATTGGGCTCTGGGTTAATAAGTTAGTCCTAAAAATCATATAAAAGTGTATAATAAAGCCCATAAAACATCCTAGAAGGATAATATAATAGCATGGAACAATAAAAAATTATAGATACGTTGGAGACGTATCAAGCACCTCCCGCAAGCTTGGCAGCTACCAAGGGGAGTGCCCATACCCATGCGATTATGTCTCTTTCTTAGGAGGTGGTGATGATGGAGTGTCGTACATCGAGCGTAGGACATCATCCAATTTGCGGATAATGCCCTTGAGTGCGGTGATATGCTCCTTCAACACAATATTTTCACGTGTGAGATACTTATTTTGTATGCGAGCTAATTCAATCATCTTGAAAGCTTCAATCTCAGTTTGGGTAAAAATATTTTGATGGGGTTGAAAGATGTCTTCTTCCTCTGCTGCCGGAGCTTGATCCTCCATGGCCTTCTTGATCCTATCATCCTTTTTTATCCCCCCGGGTTCTTCTTGTTGGGGAACGTAGTATTTTAAAATTTTCCTACGATCACGCAAGATCTATCTACCAGATGCATAGCAACGAGAGGGAAGAGTGTGTCTACGTACCCTCGTAGACCGGAAGCGGAAGCGTCAAGTGACGCGGTTGATGTAGTCAAACTTCTTCGCGATTCAACCGATCAAGCACCGAACATACGGCACCTCCGTGTTCAGCACACGTTCAGCTTGATGACGTCCCACGAGCTCTTGATCCAGTTGAGCTTCACGGGAGAGTTTTGTCAGCACGACGGCGTGGTGACGGATATGATGTATTTACCGGCGCAGGGCTTCGCCTAAGCACTTTAACGGTATGACCGAGGTGTGTTTCTGTGGAGGGGGGCACCGCACACGGCTGGAACAATTCAACTTGTGTGTCTTTGGGTGCCCCCTGCCCCCGTATATAAAGGAGCAAGAGGGGAGGGCCGGCTGGCCTCCTATGGTGCGGCTAGGGCAATCCTACTAGGAATAGGATTGCAATCCTATTCCTAGTAGGAGTCCACCAAGAAGGAAGAGAGGGAAAAGAAAAGAGGGAGAGGTGGCGCCCCCCAATCCTAGTCCAACTAGGATCCCTAGGTGGGGTGCCGGCCAGCCTCTATGGGCTGTCTCTCTCCTTTCCTCAAGGCCCACTATGGACCATCCCCCCTCGTAGGGGGTTCCGGTAACCCCCTCCGGCAATCCAGTTAAATCCGAGACTTTTCCGGAACACTTCCGGTGACCGAATATAGTCGTCCAATATATCAATCTTTATGTCTCGGACATTCCGAGACTCCTCGTCATGTTCGTGATCTCATCCGGGACTCCGAACTACCTTCGGTACATCAAAACTCATAAACTCATAATACCGATCGTCATCAAACATTAAGTGTGCGGACCCTACGGGTTCGAGAACTATGTAGACATGACCGAGACTCATCTCCGGTCAATAACCAATAGCGGAACCTGGATGTTCATATTGGCTCCTACATATTCTATGAAGATCTTTATCGGTCAAACCGCATAACAACATACGTTGTTCCTTTTGTCATCGGTATGTTACTTGCCCGAGATTCGATCATCGGTATCTCCATACCTAGTTCAATCTCATTACCAGCAAGTCTCTTTACTCATTCCGTAACACATCATCTCGTGACTAACTCATTAGTCTTTTGCTTGCAAGGCTTATTATGATGTGTGTTACCGAGAGGGCCCAGAGATACCTCTCCGACACTCGGAGTGACAAATCCTAATCTTGATCTATGCCAACACCACGAATACTTTCGGAGACACCTGTAGAGCATCTTTATGATCACCCAGTTACGTTGTGACGTTTGATAGCACACAAGGTGTTCCTACGGTATTCGGGAGTTGCATAATCTCATAGTCATAGGAACATGTATAAGTCATGAAGAAAGCAATAGCAGTAAAACTAAACGATCATAGTGCTATGCTAACGGATGGGTCTAGTCCATCACATCATTCTCCTAATGATGTGATCCCGTTTATCAAATGACAACTCATGTCTATGGCTAGGAAACATAACCATCTTTGATCAATGAGCTAGTCTAGTAGAGGCATACTAGGGACACTCAGTTTTGTCTATGTATTCACACATGTACTAAGTTTCCGGTTAATACAATTCTAGCATGAATAAAAGACATTTATCATGATATAAGGAAATATAAATAACAACTTTATTATTGCCTCTAGGGCATATTTCCTTCAGTCTCCCACTTGCACTAGAGTCAATAATCTAGCTCACATCGCCATGTGATTTAATACCAATAGTTCACATCGTTATGTGAATAACACCCATAGTTCACATCGCCATGTGACCAACACCCAAAGGGTTTACTAGAGTCAATAATCTAGTTCACATTGCTATGTGATTAATACCCAAGAGTAATAAGGAGTGATCATGTTTTGCTTGTGAGAGAAGTTTAGTCAACGGGTCTGTCACATTCAGATCCGTATGTATTTCGCAAATTTCTATGTCTACAATGCTCTGCATAGAGCTACTCTAGCTAATTGCTCCCACTTTCAATACGCATCCAGATTGATACTTAGAGTCATCTGAATTTAGTGTCAAAGCTTGCATCGGCGTAACCCTTTACGACGAACTCTTTATCACCTCCATAATCAAGAAACATTTCCTTAGTCATCCAGTTACTAAGGATAATTTTGACCGCTGTACAGTGATCTACTTCTGGAGCACTATTGTACCCCCTTCATGGCAAGGTACACAACATGTTTGGTACACAGCATGGCATACTTTATAGAACCTATGGCTGAGGCATAGGGAATGACTTTCATTCTCTCTATATTTTTCTGCCGTGGTCTGGCTTTGAGTCTTACTCAACTTCACACCTTACAAGTCAGGCAAGAACTCCTTCTTTGACTGATCCATTTTGAACTAATTCAAAATCTTATCAAGGTATGTACTCATCGAAAGTCTTATCAAGCGTCTTGATCTATATCTATAGATCTTGATGCCCAATATGTAAGCAGCTTCACCAAGGTCTTTCTTTGAAAAACTCCTTTCAAACACTCCTTTATGCTTTCCAGAAAATTCTACATCATTTCCGATCGACAATATGTCATTCACATATACTTATCAGAAAGGTTGTAGTGCTCCCACTCACTTCTTGTAAATACAGGCTTCACCGCAAGTCTGTATAAATCTATATGCTTTGATCAACTTATCAAAGCGTATATTCCAACTCCGAGATGCTTGCACCAGTCCATAGATGGATCGCTGGAGCTTGCACATTTTGTTAGCACCTTTAGGATTGACAAAACCTTCTGGTTGCATCATATACAACTCTTCTTTGAGATATCCATTCAGGAATGCAATTTTGACATCCATTTGCCAGATTTCATAATCATAAAATGCGGCAATTGCTAACATGATTCGGACAGACTTAAGCATCGCTACAGGTGAGGAAGTCTCATCGTAGTCAACTCCTTGAACTTGTCGAAACCCTTTCGCAACAAGTCGAGCTTTGTAAACAGTAACATTACCGTCTGCGTCGGTCTTCCTCTTGAAGATCCATTTATTTTCGATGGCCTGCCGATCATCGGGCAAGTCAACCAAAGTCCACACTTTGTTCTCATACATGGATCCCATCTCAGATTTCATGGCCTCAAGCCATTTTGCGGAATCTGGGCGCATCATCGCTTCCTCATAGTTCGTAGGTTCATCATGGTCTAGTAACATGATTTCCAGAACTGGTTTGCCGTACCACTCTGGTGCGGAACGTACTCTGGTTGATCTACGACGTTCAGCAGAAACTTGATCCGAAGTTTCATGATCATCATCATTAACTTCCTCACTGATTGGTGTAGGAATCACTGGAACAATTTTATGTGATGTACTACTTTCCAATTTGGGAGAAGGTACAATTACCTCATCAAGTTCTACTTTCCTCCTACTCACTTCTTTCGAGAGAAACTCCTTCTCTAGAAAGGATCCATTCTTAGCAACGAATATCTTCCTTTGGATCTGTGATAAAAGGTGTACCCAACAGTCTCTTTTGGGTATCCTATGAAGACACATTTCTCCGACTTGGGTTCGAGCTTATCAGGTTGAAGCTTTTTCACATAAGCATCGCAGCCCCAAACTTTAAGAAACGACAACTTTGGTTTCTTGCCAAACCATAGTTCATAAGGTGTCGTATCAACGGATTTAGATGGTGCCCTATTTAACGTGAATGCAGTTGTCTCTAAAGCATAACCCCAAAACGATAGTGGTAAATCGGTAAGAGACATCATAGATCGTACCATATCCAATAAAGTACGGTTACGACGTTCGGACACACCATTACGCTGTGGTGTTCCGGGTGGCGTGAGTTGTGAAACTATTCCACATTGTTTCAAATGAAGACCAAACTCGTAACTCAAATATTCTCCTCCACGATCAGATCGTAGAAATTTTATTTTCTTGTTACGATGATTCTCTACTTCACTCTGAAATTCTTTGAACTTTTCAAATGTTTCAGACTTGTGCTTCATTAAGTAGATATACCCATATCTGCTCAAATCATCAGTGAAGGTCAGAAAATAACGATACCCGCCGCGAGCTTCAACACTCATTGGCCCACATACATCGGTATGTATGATTTCCAACAAATTTGTTGCTCGCTCCATAGTTCTGGAGAACGGAGTTTTAGTCATCTTGCCCATGACGCATGGTTCGCAAGCACCAAGTGATTCATAATCAAGTGATTCCAAAAGTCCATCACTATGGAGTTTCTTCATGCGCTTTACACCAATATGACCTAAACGGCAGTGCCACAAATAAGTTGCACTATCATTATTAACCTTGCATCTTTTGGCTTCAATATTATGAATATGTGTATTACCACGATCGAGATCCAACAAACTATTTTCATTGGGTGTATGACCATCGAAGGTTTTATTCATGTAAACAGAATAACAATTATTCTATGACTTTAAATGAATAATCGTATTGCAACAAATATGATCAAATCATATTCATGCTCAACGCAAATGCCAAATAACATTTATTTAGGTTTTACACTAATCCCGAAAGTATAGGGAGTGTGCGATGATGATCATATCAATCTTGGAACCACTTCCAACACACATCGTCACTTCACCTTTAACTAGTCTCTGTTCATTCTGCAATTCTTGTTTTGAGTTACTAACTTTAGCAACTGAACCGGTATCAAATACCCAGGGGTTGCTATGAACACTAGTAAAGTACATATCAATAATCTGTATATCAAAATATACCTTTGTTCACTTTGCCATCCTTCTTATCCGCCAAGTATCTAGGGCAGTTCCACTTCCAGTGACCATTTCCTTTGCAGTAGAAGCACTTAGTTTCAGGATTGAGTTTTAGCTCCCTTTGCCCTTTACTTGAAACAATTGGTCTTGTTAACCATCAACACTTGATGCTTTTTCATGATTTCTACCTTCGCCGACTTCAGTATCGCGAAGAGCTCGGGAATTCCTTTCGTCATCCCTTGCATATTATAGTTCATCACGAAGTTCTACTAACTTGGTGATAGTGACTAGAGAACTTTGTCAATTACTATCTTATCTGGAAGATTTACTCCCACTTGATTCAAGTAATTGTAGTACCCAGACAATCTGAGCACATGCTCACTGGTTGAGCTATTCTCCTCCATCTTGTAGGCAAAGTACTGTCAGAAGTCTTATACCTCTCGACACGGGCATGAGTATGAAATACTAATTTCAACTCTTGTAACATCTTATATGCTCCATGGCGTTTCAAAAACGTTTTTGAAGTCCCGGTTCTAAGCCGTAAAGCATGGTGCACTTAAACTATCAAGTAGTCATCATACCGAGCTTTTGTCAAAACGTTCATAACGTCTACATCTGCTCCTGCAATAGGTCTGTCACCTAGCGGTGCATCAAGGACATAATTCTTCTGTGCAGCAATGAGGATAACCCTCAGATCACGAAACAATTCCGCATCATTGCTACTAACATCTTTCAACTTAGTTTTCTCTAGGAACATATAAAAAATAAACGGGGAGCTACATCGCGAGCTATTGATCTACAACATAGATATGCTAATACTACCAGGACTAAGTTCATGATAAATTAAAGTTCAATTAATCATATTACTTGAAGAACTCCCACTTAGATAGACATCCCTCCGGTCATCTAAATGATCACGTGATCCAAATCAACTAAACCATGTCCGATCATCACGTGAGATGGAGTAGTTTCAATGGTGAACATCTTATGTTGATCATATCTACTATATGATTCACGCTCGACCTTTCGGTCTCCAGTGTTCCGAGGCCATATCTGCATATGCTAGGCTCGTCAAGTTTAACCCGAGTATTCTGCGTGTGCAAAAACTGGCTTACACCCGTTGTATTTGAACGTAGAGCTTATCACACCCGATCATCACGTGGTGTCTCGGCACGACGAACTTTCGCAACGGTGCATACTCAGGGAGAACACTTATACCTTGAAATTTAGTAAGGGATCATCTTATAATGCTACTGTCGTTCTTAAGCAAAATAAGAAGCATAACAAGATAAACATCACATGCAATCAAAATATATGACATGATATGGCCATCATCATCTTGTGCTTTTGATCTCCATCTCCAAAGCAACGTCATGATCACCTTCGTCACCGGCGCGACACCTTGATCTCCATCGTAGTATCGTTGTCGTTTCGCCAACTATTGCTTCTATGACTATCACTACCGCTTAGTGATAAAGTAAAGCAATTACATGACGATTGCATTTCATACAATAAAGCGACAACCATATGGCTCCTGCCAGTTGCCGATAACATTACAAAACATGATCATCTCATACAACACCGTATAACTCATCATGTCTTGACCATATCACATCACAACATGCCCTGCAAAAACAAGTTAGACGTCCTCTACTTTGTTGTTGCAAGTTTTACGTGGCTGCTACGGGCTTAGCAAGAACCGTTCTTACCTACGCATACAAAACCACAACGATGTTTCGTCAAGTATGTGTTGTTTTAACCTTCACAAGGACCGGGCGTAGCCACACTTGATTCAGCTAAAGTGAGAGAGACAGACACCCGCCAGTCACCTTTAAGCAACGAGTGCTCGTAACGGTGAAACCAGTCTCGCGTAAGCGTACGCATAATGTCGGTCCGGGCCGCTTCATCTCACAATACCGCCGAAGCAAAGTATGACATGCTGGTAAGCAGTATGACTAGTATCGCCCACAACTCATTGTGTTCTACTCGTGCATATCATCTACGCATAGACCTGGCTCTGATACCACTGTTGGGGAACGTAGTATTTTAAAATTTTCCTACGATCACGCAAGATCTATCTACCAGATGCATAGCAATGAGAGGGAAGAGTGTGTCTACGTACCCTCGTAGACCGGAAGCGGAAGCGTCAAGTGACGCGGTTGATGTAGTCAAACTTCTTCGCGATTTAACCGATCAAGCACCGAACGTACGGCACCTCCGCGTTCAGCACACGTTCAGCTTGATGACGTCCCACGAGCTCTTGATCCAGTTGAGCTTCATGGGAGAGTTTCGTCAGCACGACGGCGTGGTGACGGATATGATGTATTTACCGGCGCAGGGCTTCGCCTAAGCACTGCAACGGTATGACCGAGGTGTGTTTCTGTGGAGGGGGGCACCGCACACGGCTGGAACAATTCAACTTGTGTGTCTTTGGGTGCCCCCCTGCCCCCGTATATAAAGGAGCAAGAGGGGAGGGCCGGCTGGCCTCCTATGGTGCGGCTAGGGCAATCCTACTAGGAATAGGATTGCAATCCTATTCCTAGTAGGAGTCCACCAAGAAGGAAGAGAGGGAAAAGAAAAGAGGGAGAGGTGGCGCCCCCCCCCCAATCCTAGTCCAACTAGGATCCCTAGGTGGGGCGCCGGCCAGCCTCTATGGGCTGTCTCTCTCCTTTCCTCAAGGCCCACTATGGACCATCCCCCCTCGTAGGGGGTTCCGGTAACCCCCTCCGGCAATCCAGTTAAATCCGAAACTTTTCCGGAACACTTCCGGTGTCCGAATATAGTCGTCCAATATATCAATATTTATGTCTCGGACATTCCGAGACTCCTCGTCATGTCCGTGATCTCATCCGGGACTCCGAACTACCTTCGGTACATCAAAACTCATAAACTCATAATACCGATCGTCATCAAACGTTAAGCGTGCGGACCCTACGGGTTCGAGAACTATGTAGACATGACCGAGAATCATCTCCGGTCAATAACCAATAGCGGAACCTGGATGTTCATATTGGCTCCTACATATTCTATGAAGATCTTTATCGGTCAAACCGCATAACAACATACGTTGTTCCTTTTGTCATCGGTATGTTACTTGCCCGAGATTCGATCGTCGGTATCTCCATACCTAGTTCAATCTCGTTACCGGCAAGTCTCTTTACTCGTTCCGTAACACATTATCTCATGACTAACTCATTAGTCTTTTGCTTGCAAGGCTTATTATGATGTGTGTTACCGAGAGGGCCCAGAGATACCTCTCCGACACTCGGAGTGACAAATCCTAATCTTGATCTATGCCAACACCACGAATACTTTCGGAGACACCTGTAGAGCATCTTTATGATCACCCAGTTACGTTGTGACATTTGATAGCACACAAGGTGTTCCTACGGTATTCGGGAGTTGCATAATCTCATAGTCATAGGAACATGTATAAGTCATGAAGAAAGCAATAGCAGTAAAACTAAACGATCATAGTGCTATGCTAACGGATGGGTCTAGTCCATCACATCATTCTCCTAATGATGTGATCCCGTTGATCAAATGACAACTCATGTCTATGTCTAGGAAACATAACCATCTTTGATCAATGAGCTAGTCTAGTAGAGGCATACTAGGGACACTCTGTTTTGTCTATGTATTCACACATGTACTAAGTTTCCGGTTAATACAATTCTAGCATGAATAAAAGACATTTATCATGATATAAGGAAATATAAATAACAACTTTATTATTGCCTCTAGGGCATATTTCCTTCACTTCTCTCTTCAGCTCTATCTTCATTAGCCAAGCATCGTTGCCCTCATTGTTGGAGGAGGGGGACGACATGACGCCTGGCCTTGACAACCCTGGCAGAAAATAGCTCGAGACAAAAGCAGAGGATTTTTGCATGATACGATGGTCAAAACCTTCAAGGGATTATATAATTAATTTTTACTGACCAAAAGAAGTATCGTGCAAGAAAACAGAGCCGAGAGGGCACACGAGGTGCCCACGAGGCAGGGAGCGCGCCCAGGGGGTAGGGCGTGCCCTCCACCCTCGTGGGTGCCTCGTGTCCCTTTCAGACTACTTCTTATTTTTCCTATTTTCTTAAATATTCCAAAACAGAGAAAAATTGCCATTAGAACTGTTTTGGAGTCGGTTTACTTACCGTACCACAAACCTCTTCCTTCTCGGAGTCTGAAACGTTCTGGAAAGTCTCCCTTATGTATTCCTCCGGGGTTACGGTTTCAATCACATTAGTTTGAACATTTATGGTATTACGTGAGATATAATGTTTGATTCTTTGGCCGTTCAGCACCTTTGGATTTGTGCCTTCGAAGTTGTTGATTTTTATGGCACCGGAACGATAGACCTCCTCGATAACGCAAGGACCTTCCCATTTAGAGAGAAGTTTTCCTGTAAAAAATCTTAAACGAGAGTTTTATAGCAAAATATAATCACCTACATTAAACTCACGCTTTTGTATCCTTTTGTCATGCCATCTTTTAACTTTTTTTAAACAATTTGGCATTTTCATAGGCCTGGGTTCTCCACTCATCAAGTAAGCTAATGTCAAATAACCTCTTCTCACCGGCAAGTTTGAAATCATAATTGAGCTCTTTAATAGCCCAATATGGCTTATGTTCTAGTTCGAGAGGTAAGTGACATGCTTTTCCATAAACCATTTTATACGGAGACATACGCATAGGATTTTTATATGCAATTCTATAGGCCCATAATGCATCATCAAGTTTCTTGGACCAATTCTTTCTAGATCTATTAACAGTCTTTTGCAAAATTAATTTAAGCTCTCTGTTACTTAGTTCTACTTGACCACTAGACTGTCGGTGGTAAGGGGATGCAATTATATGATTAACATCATACTTAGCAAGCATTTTATGAAAAGCACCATGAATAAAATGTGAACCACCATCGGTCATTAAGTATCTAGGGACTCCAAACCTTGGAAAGATAACTTCTTTGAGCATCTTAATAGAGGTGTTATGATCAGCACTACTAGTTGGAATAGCTTCTACCCACTTAGTAACGTAATCAGCAACAACTAAAATATGTGTATACCCATTAGAGGAAGGAAACGGTCCCATATAATCAAAGCCCCAAACATCAAATGGTTCAATAACAAGTGAATAATTCATAGACATTTCTTGACGTCTACTAATATTACCAATTCTTTGACATTCATCACAAGACAAGACAAACTTACGGGCATCCTTGAAGAGATTAAGCCAATAAAAACCAGATTGCAATACCTTATGTGCAGTTCTATCTCCAACGTGGTGTCCTCCATAAGCCTCAGAGTGACACTTGCATAGGATTTGTTCCTGTTCATGCTTAGGTACACAACGTCTAATAACACCATCTACTCCTTCTTTATAAAGGTGTGGGTCATCCCAGAAGTAGTGTCTTAAATCATAGAAAAACTTTTTCTTTTGCTGGTATGTGAAACTAGGCGGTATAAATTTAGCAACAATGTAATTAGCATAATCAGCATACCATGGAGCAGTGCGAGAACTGTTTATGACAGCCAATTGTTCATCAGGAAAGCTATCATCAATAGGTAGTGGGTCATCAAGAATATTCTCTAACCTAGATAAGTTGTGTGCAACGGGGTGCTTAGCTCCCTTTCTATCAGTAATATGCAAATCAAATTCTTGTAGTAGGAGAACCCATCTAATAAGTCTAGGTTTGGCATCTTTCTTTTCCATAAGATATTTAATAGCAGCATGATCAGTGTGAATAGTTACTTTAGAGTCAACAATGTAAAGTCTGAACTTATCACAAGCAAATACAACAGCTAAAAATTATTTTTCAGTAGTAGCATAATTTCTCTGGGCACTGTCTAGAGTTTTACTAGCATATTGGATAACATTCAATTTCTTATCAACCCTTTGTCCTAGAACATCACCTACATCATAATCACTAGCATCACACATAATTTCATAGGGTAAATTCCAATCAAGTGGCTGGACAATAGGTGCAGAAATCAATGCTTTATTAAGTATTTCAAATGCTTCTACACAATCATCATCAAAGACAAAAGGAACATATTTTTGTAAGAGATTAGTCAGAGGCCTGGAGATTTTTGAGAAATCTTTAATGAACCTCCTATAAAAACTGGCATGACCAAGGAAACTTATTATACCTTTGATCTCCTTGGGACACGGCATCTTTTCAATAGCGTCAACTTTAGCTTTATCAACTTCAATGCCTCTTTCAGAAATTTTATGCCCCAAGACAATACCTCATTAACCATAAAGTGGCACTTCTCCCAATTCAAGACAATATTAGTTTCTTCACATCTCTCCAAGACTCGATCAAGGATGCTCAAGCAATCATCAAAAGAAGTTCCATCAACGGAAAAATCATCCATGAAAACCTCAATAATCTTTTCACAAAAATCAGAGAATATAGCCATCATGCATCTTTGAAAGGTAGCAGGTGCATTACATAAGCCAAAAGGCATACGTCTATAAGCAAAGGTACCAAAAGGGCAAGTAAAACTGGTCTTTTCTTGGTCCTCTTTTGACACAGGTATCTGAGAGAAACCAGAATAGCCATCTAGAAAGCAAAAATGTGTATGTTTGGATAATCTTTCTAGCATTTGATCAATAAAAGGTAAAGGGTAATGATCCTTTTTAGTAGCTTTGTTTAATTTGCGGAAATCAATTACCATTCTATAGCATGTAATAATTCTTTGTGGGATCAATTCATCTTTATCATTAGGAACAACAGTAATACCTCCCTTCTTAGGGACACAATGGACAGGACTTACCCACTGACTATCAACAACAGGATAAATTATACCTGCCTCTAGAAGCTTTAGTATTTCTTTCCTTACCACTTCTTTCATCCTAGGATTTAACCGTCGTTGGTGATCAACAACCGGTTTAGCGCCTTTCTCCAATTTTATTTTGTGTTGGCATTGAGTGGGAGTAATGCCCTTAAGATCATCAAGAGTATATCCAATAGCAGCATGGTGCTTCTTCAAAGTTTTTAATAATTTATCTTCTTCCTGCTCTAAAAGGTTAGCACTAATAATAACATGATATATCTTCTTTTCATCAAGATAAGCATATTTAAGAGTATCAGGTAATGGTTTGAGCTCAAACACGAGATCACCCTTGGGTGGAGGAGGATCCCCTAGAATTTCAACAGGCAAGTTGTGTTTCAATAAAGGTCCCTATTTAAAGAATATTTCATTTATTTCCCTTCTCTCATTCATATACATATCATTTTCATGGTCTAGCAAATATTGTTCTAAAGGGTCGTTAGGAGGCACGGCAATAGAAGCAAGACCAATAATTTCATCTTTACTAGGCAATTCTTTATCATGGGGTTGTCTACGAAATTTAGCAAAGTTAAGTTCATGAGACATATCTCCTAAACCAATGGTAACTACATCCTTTTTGCAGTCTATCTTAGCATTGACAGTATTCAAGAAGGGTCTACCAAATATAATAGGGGAAAAGTCATCTTGCGGGGAACCAAGAACAAGAAAATCAGTAGGGTATTTAACTTTCCCACACAAGACTTCAACATCTCTAACAATCCCAACTGGTGAAATAGTATCTCTATTGGCAAGCTTAATAGTAACATCAATACCTTCTAGCTCAGCAGGTGCAATTTCATGCAAAATTTCTCCGTATAAGGAATGAGGTATTGCACTCGCACTAGCACCCATGTCACATAAGCCATGATAGCAATGATCTCCTATTTTAACAGAAATAACAGGCATGCCTACAATAGGTCTATGTTTATTTTTAGTATCAAGTCTAGCGATTCTAGCTGATTCATCATAGAGGTGAATAACATGCCCATCAATATTATCGACCAAGAGATCCTTAACCATAGCAACACCAGGTTCAACTTTAATTTGCTCAGAGGGTGTAGGTGTTCTAGTACTACTCATACGGACCACAATTGAAGCTTTAGCATGATCCTTTATTCTAGCAGGAAAGGGTGGTTTCTCAATATAAGCGCTAGGAACAATAGGATCAACATTATAAGTGATAGTCTTTTCTTCAACTTTAGCAGGTTCAACTACTTTTACTTTAATGGTAGGATGATATTTAAACCACCTCTCCTTAGGGAGATCTACATGAGTAGCAAATGATTCACAGAAAGAAGCTACTATCTCAGAGTCAAGTCCATATTTAGTGCTAAATTCTCGGAAAACATCAGTATCCATAAAAGATTTAACACAATCAAACTTAGGTGTTATACCTGACTCCTTACCTTCATCGAGATCCCAATCTTCAGAGTTGCGTTTAATTATTTCCAATAAATCCCATTTGAATTCAATAGTCTTCATCATAAAATAACTAGTACAAGAAGTATCGAGCATGGAGCGATTATCGAGAGAAAGTCGAGCATAGAAAATTTGAATAATAATTTCTCTTGAGAGCTCATGATTGGGGCATGAATATAACATTGACTTAAGCCTCCCTCAAGCTTGAGCGATGCTTTCTCCTTCGCGAGGCCAAAAATTATATATATAATTATGATCACGATGAACCTGATGCATAGGATAAAACTTCTGATAAAATTCCAATTTCAATCGGTTGTAGTTCTATGATCCAATATCATCGCATAGCCTAAACCATGTCAATGCCTTTCCCTGAAAAGATAAAGGGAAGACCTTCTTCTTGATCACATCCTCGGGCATACCTGCAAGCTTAAATAATACACAAACTTCATCCACATAGATTAGGTGCAAATCGGGATGCAATGTTCCATCTCCTGTAAAGGGATTAGCTAGCAGTTTCTCTATCATACCCGAAGGAATTTCAAAGTAAACATTTTCAGTAGGTTCAGTAGTTTGAGGAGCAACTCTTTGATCTACTGGTCGGGCCCCTCAAAGGATTATGTTCCATAGTAACAAGTGACAGTAAATTTCAGCACACTATATAAATTTTTTCTTACCAAATTCCACTTACCAAAGGCGCTTCACTCCCCGGCAACGGCGCCAGAAAAGAGTCTTGATGACCCACAAGTATAGGGGATCTATCGTAGTCCTTTCGATAAGTAAGAGTGTCGAACCCAACGAGGAGCAGAAGGAAATGATAGGCAGTTTTCAGTAAGGTATTCTCTGCAAGTACTGAAATTATCGGTAACAGATAGTTTTGTGATAAGGTAATTTGTAATGAGTAACAAGTAAAAAAAGTAAATAAGGTGCAGCAATATGGCCCAATCCTTTTTGTAGCAAAGGACAAGCCTGGACAAACTCTTATATAAAGGAAAGCGCTCCCGAGGACACATGGGAATTATCGTCAAGCTAGTTTTTATCACGTTCATATGATTCGCGTTCGTTACTTTGATAATTTGGTATGTGGGTGGACCGGTGCTTGGGTACTGCCCTTCCTTGGACAAGCATCCCACTTATGATTAACCTTTATTGCAAGAATCCGCAACTACAAAAGAAGTATTAAGGTAAACCTAACCATAGCATGAAACATATGGATCCAAATCAGCCCCTTGCGAATCAACGCATAAACTAGGGTTTAAGCTTCTGTCACTCTAGCAACCCATCATCTACTTATTACTTACCAATGCCTTCCTCTAGGCCCAAACAATGGTGAAGTGTCATGTACTTGACGTTCACATAACACCACTAGAGGAAAGACAACATACATCTCATCAAAATATCGAACGAATACCAAATTCACATGACTACTTATAGAAAGACTTCTCCCATGTCCTCATGAACAAATGTAACTACTAACAAATCATATTCATGTTCATATCAGGGAGATATTAATATGCATATAGGATCTGAACATATAATCTTCCACCGAATAAACCAACTAGCATCAACTACAAGGAGTAATCAACACTACTAGCAACCCACACATACCAATCTGAGGTTTTGAGACAAATATTAGATACAAGAGATGAACTAGGGTTTGAGAGGAGATGGTGCTGGTGAAGATGTTGATGGAGATTGACCCCCTCCCGATGAGAGGATCGATGATGATGACGATGGTGACAATTTCCCCCTCTCAGAGGGATGTTTCCCCGGCAGAACAGCTCCGCCGGAGCCCTAGATTGGTTCCGCCAAGGTTCTGCCTCAAGACGGCGGCGCTTCGTCCCAAAAGCTTCCTTCTGATTTTTTCCAGGGCAGAAGACACCTTATACCAGAAGATGGGCATCGGGGGGCTGCCAGGTGGCCCACGAGGCAGGGGGGCGAGCCCAGGGGGTAGGGCGCGCCCCCCACTCTCGTGGATAGTGGCTGGCCCCCCTCTGGTGCTTTCTTCGCCCAATATTTTTTATATATTCCAAAACTGACTTTCGTGGAGTTTCAGGACTTTTTGAGTTGTGCGGAATAGGCCTCCAATATTTGCTCCTTTTCCAGCCCAGAATTCCAGCTGCTGGCATCCGGGGGTCTTCCACGAAAGTCAGCAGCATACAGTCAAACTGTAGAATGCAGTGGTGATCTCTAAGCCGTTCCTTCTCTAAAGATAACACCTCCTTCAATTCCTACAATTAGGAGATCATACAGTCAAACGAAACACAACTGCATTCTACAGAGCTCTAGCACCAGCCCCATCTGTGCCCGTAGCTGCTGCTTTCGCTGCTACTGTTAGACGCCCTCGGTGGCTCACCTCCTCCAGACGACGAGCTCGTAGGCGCACTCCATCCACAACTCTATTCGCGGCCTCATCTCCACGCATGTATGGTGGCGGACGCCACCCGCGCAGCCATGGTGTCACATGCTCTTCCTCGGATGGAGCTGAATGAGCAGCGGCCGCGACCCCTGTCGCTGGGCATCCATAGTAGTCGCCTCGCCTTTTGATACAGGTACACTGAGCGCATCACGATGTTGTCGATCCACTGCGAGATTACCCCGGATGGTGAGCTCCTAGCCAAGTCACCCGCTGTGAGTTGGTCAATTGTGCATACTGGCATGAAGTGGCAGTCGGACTTGATCTCACTACATGTCCTAGGTTTCTTCATCCTCGGCACATTGTCGCCTACTCACGAGACCTCATGGTAGATGGAAGCAGGGAGGAGGTATTTGGGGAAGAAGAGCGAGTGATTTCGGTGGAAATTAAGGAGATAGACGGCAGGGTCACAGGAAGGATTGATCACCGGGGAAAGAAATTGATATGGAGCAAACATACCTAAATTGACGAGGAGGGGCACGTTGTAAGGGGAGGCGGACGAAGGAGGACCGAGGGAAGACGTAAGAGGGGAAACGGAACCTTACGGTTCTTTTAGGTAGTAGAGATTCAGGTATGGAGGGAGCATGCTAGTTTGTTCTAATAGTGCGCCACCATGGGTGCAATGCTCTACAATCGGTTTGCAATTCTCATATCGGCAGGTGATCAAGACATTCAAATTATACTTTAGGTTATTACTGACAAGGGATTTCAACAAGTGACTACATACGAAACAAAACGAGTAAATCTACACGCTAAAATATGTCTACATACATCCGTATGTTGTTCCATTTGAAATGTCTAGAAAGAAAAAATTTAGGAACAATGCAAATAAATTATGAGATGGAAGGAGGTGATATCAAAGAGAGTGAGCAAGCATACATACATACCTCTTGTGAACGGGCAGCGCCGCGGCAGTGTCTGATGTTGTTGCGGCAGGGGAGAGGGACGGTGAAAGATCATGGATGTCGCCTAGAGGGGGGTGAATAGGCACTTTAAAATAATTACAGTTTAGGCTTGAACAAATGCGGAATAAACCTTGCGGTTAATTTGCCAATCACAAAACCTACAACAACTAGGCTCACCTATGTACACCAACAACTTATGCTAAGCAATATAAACAACTAGATGATAGCAAGATATATAGCAAGAAACAAAATGGCTATCACAAAGTAAAGTGCTTACGTAAAGGGCTCGGGTAAAAGATAACCGAGGCACGTGGAGATGATGATGTATCCTGAAGTTCACACCCTTGCGGATGCTAATCTCCATTTGGAGCGGTGTGGAGGCACAATGCTCCCCAAGAAGCCACTAGGGCCACCGTAATCTCCTCACGCCCTCGCACAATGCAAGATGTCGTGATTCCACTAAGGGACCCTTGAGGGCGGTCACCGAACCCGTACAAATTGCTCGGGGCGATCTCCACAACCTAATTGGAGACCCCGACGCTTGCCCGGAGCTTTACGCCACAATGATTGAGCTTCTAACACCACCAAGGTTGGGGCTATCTCCACAACTTAATTGGATGCTCCCAACGACACCACGAAGCTTCATCACAATGGAATATGGCTCCCAGGTGACCTCAACTGTCTAGGGTGCCCAAGCACCCAGGAGGAACAAGCTCAAGGGTACCAAGCACCCAAGAGTAATAAGCTTCTCAACTTGTAACTTCCATCACTATGGAGAACTTAAACTGATGCACCAAATGTAATGGCAAGGGCACACGGAGTGCCCAAGTCCTTCTCTCCCAAATCCCACCAAAGCAACTAATGCTAGGGAGGAAAATGAGAGGAAGAACGAGAAGGAGAACACCAAGAACTCCAAGATCTAGCTCCAAGGGGTTCCCCTCACATAGAGGAGAAATTGATTGGTGGAAATGTGGATCTAGATCTCCTCTCACTTTTCCCCCCAAAACTAGCAAGAATCCATGGAGGGATTGAGAGATGGCGAGCTCGAAGATGGTCCACAATGGGGGAAGAACACGAGCTCAAGAGATAAGACTCAATGGGGAAGAAGACCCCCTTTTATAGGGGGGAGAAAAATCCAACCGTTATCCCCTCTCTCAGCCGCGTGCTACTTCTCGAGCTTGCGTTGTATTACCTCGAAGAGGAAAGGGTGATCCAGCACAGAGTATTTCCCTCAGTTTTTGAGAACCAAGGTATCAATCCAGTAGGAGACCACGCGCGAGTTCCTCGCACCTGCACAAACAAATAAGAACTTCGCGGCCAACATGATAAGGGGTTGTCAATCCCTTTACGCTCACTTACGAAAGTGAGATCTGATAGATAGGATAGTATAATATTTTTGTTATTTTTGGATATAAGAACAGAAAGTAAATAAAGCAAAGCAAAGTAGATGAAGGTTTAATATGTTGAGAATAGACCCGGGGGGCCATAGGTTTCACTAGTGGCTTCTCTCATGATAGCAGAATTCTACGGTGGGTGAACAAATTACTGTCGAGCAATTAATAGAAAAGCACATAGTTATGAGAATATCTAGGCATGATCATTATATATAGGCATCACGTCCGTGACAAGTAGACCAAAATGATTCTGCATCTACTACTATTACTCCACACATCGACCGCTATCCAACATGCATCTGGAGTATTAAGTTCATAAGAACATAGTAATGCTTTAAGCAAGATGACATGATGTAGAGGGATAAACTCAAGCAATATGATATAAACCCCATCTTTTTATCCTCGATGGCAACAATACAAAACGTGCCTTGCTTCCCCTGCTGTCACTGGGAAAGGACACCGCAAGATTGAACCCAAAGCCAAGCACTTCTCCCATTGCAAGAACTATAGATCTAGTAGGCCAAACCAAACCAATAATTCGAAGAGACTTGCAAGGATATTATAATCATACATAAAATATTTCAGAAAAGAATCAAATATTTCTCGTAGATAATCTTGTTCATAAACCCACAGTTCATCGGATCTCGACAAACACACCGCAAAAAGATTACATCGAATAGATCTCCTCGAAGACCGAGGAGAACTTTGTATTGAGATCCAAAAAGAGAGAAGAAACCATCTAGCTAATAACTATGGACCCTAAGGTCTGTGGTAAACTACTCACAACTCATTGGTGAGGTTATGGTGTTGACGTAGAAGCACTCCGTGGTAGATCCCCCCTCCGACGGAGCTCTGGAACATGCCCCAAGATGGGATCTCACGGGAATAGAAGGTTGCGGCGGTGGAATTAGGGTTTTCTCTGTTGCCTCGATGTTTTCAGGGTACATGGATATATATAGGAGGAAGGAGGGCATCGGGGGAGCCAGAGGGGGCCCACGAGGGTGGGGGCGCCCCTAGGGAGAGGGGGCGCGCCCTGGACCCTCGTTGCTGCCTCCTTCGTTCCCTCGCGTGTACTCCAAGTCTTCCGTGAAGATATGGTTCCAAAAATAACTCTCCTGAAGGTTTCATTCCGTTTGGACTCTGTTTGATATTCCTTTTCTGCGAAACCTGAAATAGGCAAAAAAAAACAGCAATCTGCACTGGGCCTTGGGTTAGTAGGTTAGTCCCAAAAATAATATAAAAGTGTATAATAAAGCCCATTAAACATTCAAAACAGAATATATAATAGCATGGAACAATCAAAAATTATAGATACGTTGGAGACGTAACAAGCATCCGCAAGCTTAATTCATGCTCGTCCTCGAGTAGGTAAATGATAAAAACAGAATTTTTGATGTGGAATGCTAACCAACATAATTTTCAATGTAATTTCTTTACTGTGGCATGAATGTTCAGATCCGAAAGATTCAAGACAAAAGTCTGTATTGACATAAGAATTATAATACTTCAAGCATACTAACAAAAGCAATTATGTCTTCTCAAAATAACATGGCCAAAGAAAGTTATCCCTACAAAATCATATAGTTTGGCTATGCCCCCTCTTCATCACACAAAATATTCATATCATGCACAACCCCAGTTTCAGCCAAGCAATTGTTTTCATACTCAAATTTTTTCAAACCTTTCAACTTTCACGCAATACATGAGCGTGAGCCATGGATATAGCACTATAGGTGGAATATAGTGGTGGTTGTGGAGAAGAAAAAAAGGAGGAAGATAGTCTCACATCGACTAGGCGTATCAATGGGCTATGGAGATGCCCATCAATAGATATCAATGTGAGTGAGTAGGGATTGCCATGCAACGGATGCACTAGAGCTATAAGTGTATGAAAGCTCATCAAAGGAAACTAAGTGGTTGAGCATCCAACTTGCTTGCTCACGAAGACCTAGGGCATTTGAGGAAGCCCATCGTTGGAATATACAAGCCAAGTTCTATAATGAAAATTCCCACTAGTATATGAAAGTGACAAAACAAGAGACTCTCTATCATGAAGATCATGGTGCTACTTTGAAGCACACGTGTGGAAAAAGGATAGTAGCATTGTCCGTTCTCTCTTTTCTCTCATTTTTTTATTTGGAGGGGCTTTCTCTTTTTTTAGCCCCTCTCTATACATATTTTTTTGGCCATCTTTTTTTTATTTGGCCTTTCCTCACATGGGACAATGCTCTAATAATGAAGATCATCACACTTTTATTGAATTACAACTCAGAGATTACAACTCGAAGCTAGAACAAAATACGACTCTATATGAATGCCTCAGGCGGTGTACCGGGATGTGCAATGAATGAAGAGTGACATGTATGAGAAATTATGCATGGTGGCCTAGCCACAAATACGATGTCAACTACATGATCATGCATGGCAATATGACAATATGAAGTGTGTCATATGAACGGAGCGGTGGAAAGTTGCATGGCAATATATCTCGGAATGGCTATGGAAATGCCATGATAGGTAGATATGGTGGCTGTTTTGTGGAAGGTATATGGTGGGTGTATGGTACCAGCGAGAGTTGCGCGGTACAAGAGAGGCTAGCAATGGTGGAAGGGTGAGAGTGCCTATAATCCATGGACTCAATATTAGTCATAAAGAACTCATATACTTATTGCAAAAATTTACGAGTCATCAAAACAAAGTAATCAACACATGCTCCTAGGGGAAGGGTTGGTAGGTGTTAACCATCGCGCGATCCCGACCTCCACACAAAGGATGGCACTCAATAAATACCTCATGCTCTAACTTCGTCACATAGCGGTTCACCATACGTGCATTCTACGAGAATCACAAACTTTAACACAAGTATTTCTCAAAATTATAATTACTCCACTAGCATGACTCTAATATCACCATCCTCATATCTCAAAACAATCACCAAGTATCAAACTTCTCATCATATTCAATGCACTTTATATGAAAGTTTTTACTATATTCATCTTGGACGCCTATCATATTAGGACTAGTTTTATAACCAAAGCACATTACCATGCTGTTCTAAAAGACTCTCAAAAAGATATAAGTGAAGCATGAGATATCAACAATTTCTACAAAATAAAACCACCACCGTGCTCTAAAAGATATAAGTGAAGCACTAGAGCAAAACTATCTAGCTCAAAGGATATAAGTGAAGCACATAGAGTATTCTAATAAATTCTAAACCATATGTATCTCTCTCAAAAGATGTGTCCATCAAGGATGATTGTGGAAAACTAAAAAGTAAAGACTCAAAACATACATGAGCTCCAAGCAAAACACATATCATGTGGTGAATAAAAATATAGTCCCAAGTATAGTTACCGATAGATGAAGACGAAAGAGGGGATGCCTTCCCGGGGCATCCCCAAGCTTAGGCTTTTGGTTGTCCTTGAATTTTACCTTGGGGTGCCTTGGGCATCCCCAAGCTTAGGCTCTTGCCACTATTTGTTCCATAGTCCATCAAAGCCATACTCAAAGCTTGAAAACTTCACAACACAAAACTTAGCCAAAAATCTCGTGAGCTCCGTTAGTATAAGAAAACAAACCACCACTCTAAGGTACTGTAATGAACTCATTATTTGTTTATATTGGTGTTAAACCTACTGTATTCCAACTTCTCTATGATTCATATCCTCCAATACTACTCATAGATTCATCAAAATAAGCAAACAACACACGAAAAACAGAATATGTCAAAAACAGAACAGTCTGTAGTAATCTGTAACTTTCGAATACTTCTGTAACTCCAAAAAAATTGAAATAAATTGGTAAACGTGAGGAATTTGCCTATCAATCATCTGCAAAAAGAATCAACTAAATAGCACTCTCCAGTAAAATCTGATGACTAATCTCATGAGCGCTAAAGTTTCTGTTTTTTACAGCATGATCATATAAACTTCACACAAGTCTTCCCAAAGGTTCTACTTGGCACAAACACTAATTAAAACACAAAACCACATCTAATCAGAAGCTAGATGCAAAATTTATTCCTAAACAGAAGCAAAAACAAAGAAAATAAAATTGGGTTGCCTCCCAAGAAGCGCTATCGTTTAACGCCCCTAGCTAGGCACGATACAAGAATAGATCTAGGTATTGCCATCTTAGGTAGGCAATCCATAAGTGGCTCTCTTAATAGATTCATATGGTAATTTGATTTTCTTTCTAGGAAAGTGTTCCATGACTTTCCTTCATGGAAATTGGAATCTAATATTTCCTTCCTTCATATCAATAATTGCACCAATCGTTTTAAGGAAAGGTCTACCAAGAATATTAGGACATGAAGGATTGCAATCTATATCAAGAACAATGAAATCTACGGGCACATAATTCCTATTGGCAACAATAGGAACATCATTAATCCTTCCCATAGGTTTCTTAATGGTAGAATCCGCAAGATGCAAATTTAAAGAACAATCATCAAGCTCATGGAAACCTAACAAATCACACAAAGTTCTTGGGATAGTAGAAACACTTGCACCCAAATCACACAAGGCAAAGCATTCATGATCTTTAAATTTTAATTTTAATAGTAGGTTCCCACTCATCATAAAGCTTTCTAGGGATAGAAACTTCTAATTCAAGTTTTTCTTCATAAGATTGCATCAAAGCATCAACTATGTGTTTGGTAAAAGCCTTATTTTGACTATAAGCATGCGGAGAATTTAGTATGGATTGCAACAAGGAAATACAATCTATCAAAGAGCAATTATCATAATTGAATCCCTTGAAATCCAAAATAGTGGGTTCATCACTATGCAAAGTTTTAATCTCTTCAATCCCACTTTTAACAATTTTAGCATCAAGATCTAAAAACTCCGAATAATTGGGACGCCTTTTAACTAAAGTAGACTCATCTCCAGTCCCATCTTTATCAAGATTCATACTAGAAAACAAGGATCTAATAGGAGACACATCAATAACTTTCAGATCTTCATCCTTATTTTCATGATAACTAGAAGAACACGCTTTCATAAAGCACTCTTTTTTAGCACGCATCCTAGTGGTTCTTTCTTTGCATTCATCAATGGAAATTCTCATGGCTTTGAGAGACTCATTGATATCATGCTTGGGTGGAATAGATCTAAGTTTCAAAGAATCAACATCAAGAGTAATTCTATCCACGCTTCTAGCCAATTCATCAATCTTAAGCAATTTTTCTTCAAGCAAAGCATTGAAATTCTTTTGCGAAATCATAAACTCCTTAACACTAGTTTCAAATTCAGAGGGCATCTTACCAAAATTTCCATAAGATTTATTGTACGAATTACCTTAATTATTAGAGGAATTACTAGGAAAAGACCTAGGATTAAAGTTTCCTCTATAAGCATTGTTACCAAAATTATTCCTACCAACAAAATTCACATCCAAAGATTCATTATTATTTTCAATCAACGTGGATAAAGGCATATCATTAGGATCAGAAGAAGCACTCTTAGTAGCAAATACTTTCATAAGTTCATCCATCTTTCCACTCAAAACACTAATCTCTTCAATAGCATGCACTTTCTTACTAGTAGACCTTTCGGTGTGCCATTGAGAGTAGTTAACCATAATATTATCTAGGAGTTTGGTAGCTTCTCCTAAGGCAGTTTCCATGAAAGTGCCTCCCGTGGCTGAATCTAAAAGATTTCTAGAAGCAAAATTCAGGCCAGCATATTTTTTTTGTATAATCATCCATAAGTTCAAACAATGTGTAGGACAATTACGTATCATTAATTTCATTCTCTCCCAAGCTTGTGCAACATGCTCATGATCTAGCTGCTTTCATAATATCGTTTCTAAGAGAGATAATCTTAGCAGGAGGAAAATACTTAGAGATAAAGGCATCTTTGCACTTATTCCATGAATCAATACTATTTCTAGGCAAAGAGGAAAACCAAGTTTTAGCACGATCTCTAAGTGAAAACGGAAATAGCTTCAATTTAATAATATCATTATCCGTATGCCTCTTCTTTTGCATATCACACAAATCAACAAAGTTGTTCAGATGGGTAGCGGCATCTTCACTAGGAAGGCCGGAAAATTGACCTTTCATGACAAGATTCAACAGAGCAGCATTGATCTCACAAGATTCAGCATAGGTAATAGGAGCAATCGGAGTGCTAATAAAATCATTATTGTTGGTATTGGAAAAGTCACACAATTTGGTAGTTCTAAGCCATAGTGACAAGCAAGCAAACCAAAACACAAGCAAACAAGAGGCAAGCGAACAGTAAACACACGACAAAAAGAAGGGCAAATAAAACGGCAAGGGTGAAGTGGGGGAGAGGAAAACGAGAGGCAAATAAATGTAATGCGAAGGATAAGGGTTTGTGATAGGTACTTGGTATATGACTTTTGCATAAGCCTCCCCGGCAACAGCGCCAGAAATTCTTCTTGTTACTTCTCGAGCTTGCGTTGTATTCCCTCGAAGAGGAAAGGGTGATGCAGCACAGTAGCATAAGTATTTCCCTCAGTTTTTGAGAACCAAGGTATCAATCCAGTAGGAGACCACGTGCGAGTCCCTCGCACCTGCACAAAAAATAAGAACTTCGCAGCCAACGCGATAAGGGGTTGTCAATCCCTTTACGGTCACTTACGAAAGTGAGATATGATAGATAGGATAGTATAATATTTTTGGTATTTTTGGATATAAGAACAGAAAGTAAATAAAGCAAAGTAAAGTAGATGAAGGTTTAATATGTTGAGAATAGTCCCGGAGGCCATAGGTTTCACTAGTGGCTTCTCTCATGATAGCAGAATTCTACGGTGGGTGAACAAAATACTGTCGAGCAATTGATAGAAAAGCGCATAGTTATGAGAATATCTAGGCATGATCATTATATATAGGCATCACGTCCGTGACAAGTAGACCGAAACGATTCTGCATCTACTACTATTACTCCACACACCGACCGCTATCCAGCATGCATCTAGAGTATTAAGTTCATAAGAACAGAGTAACGATTTAAGCAAGATGACATGATGTAGAGGGATAAACTCAAGCAATATGATATAAACCCCATCTTTTTATCCTCGATGGCAAAAATACAACACGTGCCTTGCTGCCCCTGCCGTCACTGGGAAAGGACACCGCAAGATTGAACCCAAAGCCAAGCACTTCTCCCATTGCAAGAACTATAGATCTAGTAGGCCAAACCAAACCAATAATTCGAAGAGACTTGCAAGGATATTATAATCATACATAAAAGATTTCAGAAAAGAATCAAATATTTCTTGTAGATAATCTTGATCATAAACCCACAATTCATCGGATATCGACAAACACACCGCAAAAATATTACATCGAATAGATCTCCTCGAAGACCGAGGAAAAATTTGTATTGAGATCCAAAAAGAGAGAAGAAGCCATCTAGCTAATAACTATGGACCCGAAGGTCTGTGGTAAACTACTCACAACTCATTGGTGAGGTTATGGTGTTGATGTAGAAGCACTCCGTGGTAGATCCCCCCTCTGGCGGAGCTCTGGAACAGGCCCCAAGATGGGATCTCACGGGAACAGAAGGTTGCGGCGGTGGAATTAGAGTTTTCTCTGTTGCCTCGATGTTTTCAGGGTACATGGATATATATAGGAGGAAGGAGGGCATCGGGGGAGCCAGAGGGGGCCCACGAGGGTGGGGGCGCGCCTAGGGGGAGGGGGTGTGCCCTGGACCTTCGTGGCCGCCTCCTTCGTTCCCTCGCGTGTACTCCAAGTCTTCCATGAAGATATGGTTCCAAAAATAACTCTCTCGAAGGTTTCATTCCGTTTGGACTCCGTTTGATATTCCTTTTCTGCGAAACCCTGAAATAGGCAAAAAAATAGCAATCTGCACTGGGCCTTGGGTTAGTAGGTTAGTCCCCAAAATAATATAAAATTGTATAATAAAGCCCATTAAACATCCAAAACAGTATATATATAATAGCATAGAACAATAAAAAATTATAGATACGTTGGAGACGTATCACCGTGCACCGCGGTACTACCGCACTGAGTTGCGGTACTACCGGTGCAGGTTGTGGTACTGTCGCTTGCGCTGTAGAGGCTAGATGAGGGCCTTTTGCACAGGGGAACGAGCGGTAGAACCGCCGGAGCGGTACTACCGCGCGCCCTTACGGTACTACCGCAAGGCAGGCATCAACTAGTACTGGAAATGCACGGAAGTAATAAATTACATCCGCGCCTACTTCCGCTGAGGTTGAAACTGAGCAAAAGTCTGGCACGGTAGTACCGGACAGAAGGCACGGTACTACACATAAGAGCGGATGTAAAAACTTACATCCGCACCTACTTCCGCATGCATCAGCGTCAGGGTACTACCGCTGGCCCCTGCGGTACTACCGCTCCCTAGAGCGGTACTACCGCACGCCATAGAGGCTTTAGCACTTGGCTGCCTTCATATCGCATCTAAAGACAACAGAAGGATACAATAAAACCAGAACTGCCATAACTTCTGCAAATGAGCTCCGAATCGAGCAAACTCAAGCTTGTTGGTTATAGTAAGAAGAGGCAGGGAAGGTATGCCTAAGATATAGAGGGGTGAACCCTCCATCAAAGAAGAACCGGCAAAACCTCCAACAACGAAAACATCATAGAAGATGCATGTGAACTCCATTTTCGATGAACTCGAGTTTGTCACGAGGATGACCATAAGCTCCAAATCCCACAAGGAGAAAAACCAAACAAGAACCAAGAAAGATGATGCAAGCATGCAATGGTTTGAGCTCTCTACGAACGATACGATCAAGCTACTCACTTGAGAGCCCCCCTTGATAGTATGACAATCGATCCTATAACCCGATCTCCAAGCTACCACCATGAGACCGATAAAATAGAGAACATATCAAGGGCAAACCTTTGCCTTGCATAAAGTCCATTTGAGCTAGATGTAGACGATCTCGACTTCCTCAAGCTGGACCACCTTTCTTGATTGTGTTGGCTCGGTGAAGACTAGTATATTGCTCCCCCATGCTCCACTATGGGTGAGCCACTCTTCGGCACATCTTCATAAGTCCATTGTCATCACAATAGATGACAAGCTTCAAGCACTTGATCTCTTTGTGATGCATCACTTGAACTTGCACATCGCAACCTAACCCCACAAAGAACTCTCACGAAGACCATGGGTTAGTACACAAAGCGTAATTGACAATGCTTACAATACCATGGGATCACTTGATTCCTCTCGGTACATCTTCTACGCTTTGTGTATTGATCAACTTGATTCACTCTTTGACTTAGTCTTGATCAACCTCTCACATGACCAAGCTTTAGGTAATTCCTTGAATAGCACCTTGGTCATCACAAACTGTCATTGAAACCAACAAACGGACTCCAAGAAAAGCCTATGGACAAATCCTTCAAATATAACTCAAGACAACCATTAGTCCATAGAGATTGTCATCAATTACCAAAATAAAATATGGGGGCACCGCATATTCTTTTAGACGGCAATGGCGACACGCCCGCGGGGTAAAGGGAAAGATGTGATTGTACTACCATGCCATTGTACTTTTTATCCTCACCATCCATTTTGTCATCAAAGTTTGTGCAAGCAAACTCGAAAATCGGTTGGTGCTTCGACGAGCGTGCGCTCCTGTGCGAGAAAATATTTTTTGAAATGCCAAAAAAATTCCAACAAAAATTCTTTGTGTTCTTTGTCACATCTAAATGTTACATACAAATTTGTAGGTAAAAAGATTATACATTTTGGCATGTGCATAAAAAAACACCAAATGTTACCTCAAAATGTGACCATAAATTTATTTATTTCACCGGCGAAACACCGCTGCTCCGTTTCGCATGACAATTTTCAAGGATGCTTGCGACACTAACACGAACATTTACAAAAAATTGGATTTAAAAAAACATTTACTATACATTTTTGTTTACTACTCATGTGGGAGCGCGTGCTCCCGGGGGCCAAAATGTCATTCTCAAAGCAAACTTCTCTTTACTGTTTCTCCCAAATAAAAAAAACATTTGAAACCAAAACTTTGTAAATCAACATCACACAGTAGCAAAAATGTTTTTGGATATTTCGGCGCCATAAATTTTTAAAAATGATCTAACTTGTTCGAAATTAGATAAATTTATGTTTCATAAGAAAATCGGAAACATTTTACACAAAGAATTACTCTTGTTTATAGTTGACTTGTATAGTTTCAAGATCAAATGTTATCTTATTTGAAAATTAAAAGAAGAAAGTATTATATAAGGATAACATAAATCTTGATGCAAACTGAATGGTCAGATAAAGGGTAAAATAATATTTTAGTACAACGAATCCACACCCGTGCGGTAAATCATGAGAGCAGCTAGTTGGTGAGCCCTCCTTTGGGAGGCTCCCAATGATCACTTGTGGGTGGGTGGAGAGCGTGCCACTTGGTGCGTTCTCAGCCGCCGCCACGTGTGATGTTCTGAACGCTCCCTCTGAATTTTATTTTTCTGCACACGATCTCGGCTTTTTAAACGTTTTTTTAGTTTTTGTTTTTTCATCGGTCTTCTTTAGTTTTTGGAGAAAAAAAATCTCCATTTTTCCTCGAAAAACATGTTTTTTTCCCGAGAGAGGCACGGCCATGCCTCTCGGAACGAGAAAAAAACGCATTTTTCAAATATTTTTCGCAAGAGGTACGTTTTTTCTTCCTCTAGAGAAACGGTTGTGTTTTCATGAGTCGTGCCTCTCGGAAACCGAAAAAACACGTTTTCTATTTTTGTTTCTCTTCCGCGAGAGGCATGGTTTTTCTTACTCGAGAGACACGGTTGTGCTTTCGCGAGCCGTGCCTAAAACACGTTTTCTATTTTTTTTCTCTTCCGCGAGAGGCACAGTTTTGTTTCCGCGGGAAGCACAGTTGTGCTTTCGCGAGAGGCACGGACGTGCCTCTATGAAACAAAAAAAAACGTGTTTTATTTTTTTCCTTCCGCGAGAGGCACGGCCGTGCCCTTTGGAAACAGTAAAAACACGTTCTCTGTTTTGTTTTTTTTCGTGGGAGGCACGGTTTTGCTTCCGTGAGAAGCACGACCGTGCGTCTTTCGGAAGAAAAAAACGAATATAGAAAAAATAAATAAATAAACTCTTAGGTTACACCACTTGTCACAATCTAAATAGGTGGGAGTGATCTTTGATAGTAGTACTCCTTAATTACGATAAATCGTTCAATCGACGGGCAAGGGACGCAGGCTAGCGGAATGGACCGTGAATCTAAACCGCCGTCTTCTCAGGTCGGCCTTCATGCCAATACTGGGCCGGCCGCCCTACACTCGGATGCCGGAGCCTCTCTGTCCGGTTCTAGCCAAGCCGTGCGTTCGCTCAATTTTTTTTTTTTTTTAAAA
>LR738712.1:44077603-44163086 GCA_902687465.1 Secale cereale | reverse complement strand
TTTTTTTTAAAAAAAAAAAGCCAAGCCGCGGCGAGCAGAAGCGGTGGGCGCGCGACGGCTGCGGCGGCGGTTGGCCCTCTCGAGTCATGGTGCTACCCGCCAACCTCTCGCGCGACGCCGGTGCTCACTCGTGCCCTGCGCAGGACGGCCAGGGGGAAGCGGGGCCGCCGCGCCCGCGCAGACCGCCCGCGTTCTACAGCTCTGTGTTCGCGCAGGTGCGCTACCCATTCGATGAAATGCCGCACCGGGAGTGGCCGATAGTTTCTCGCTTTCTGCCCCCATGCGAGCGGCATGGTAGTCTGGTAGGTGATCCCGCGTTACCGTTTTGTGCTCGCAGATCGAAGAGGTCGGGTGGGGGCAGCTGGTGAGCGCCACAGGCGACGACGGCGTGTCGTGCCTCACCTTCCGCGTCATGTAAGGGATTCCTTGCCTTACCCTGCGATGCCTGATGTTTGTGCATTTGATGTTTTGATGGTCTGGAGTGAAGTATTGTTGTTAGGTGACACTACTATCATCAGACCTAGCGCACCTGTCCATGAACAACTAACTGAATTACCTCAAAAAAAAAAAAAAACTAACTGAAGTTCATCAGTTTCATGTGTTGTTCCTATCAGGTTGACGAGTTACCGTTTATCAAGAACTTTGAGCTGTAGCTTGGATAGGATGATACCATGAAGTTCCTTTGACAATGCATGCAGTGTTTCTGTTCTGTGATTGCATTTGCATTACATAAACTTATGGCTTGTGGCATCTCTGATTGTCAGGGATGAGCAGCGACGGCACCATTTACTGGAGATCACACTGCCCATGAACTACCCGGCATGCCCTCCTTCAATTGCTGCGGTACATCTAATCTTATTTTCAAAGCATCTGTCAGAACTGTTTTCACCGTATTGTGCAATGTCAGATATTTCGGAAGGATCACACAAGCTATATGGTTGTCTACTTCTTACAGGATGTTCCTTATCTCCCCAAATTACAGTGGTCAAAAAGCTCAAGACTGAAGGATGTTCTCTGCCAGTTCCAAGAGGTTGGGGAGATATTATTTTCCATCTTTTCATTAGTTCCACTTCTTACAGTTCCGCCTCATGAGCTGCATATTTATGGGTAATAACCCATCAACTTGTTATGTTTTGTGTAAACAATTAGCACCTGAAGGTATTGCAAGATTACTGGTCTACAATGGATGGCATTGACAAGGCCCTTTGGGTTGTCGATCCTACAAAGCCGACATATGCTATGTCTCATCGTCGCATAGCTTTGGGTGATGATTGCTATATTTTACTACATGTTGATATGCACAAGCCCAACTCCTTACCAGAGTAAGCTCAGATATCAAGTCTGTACATGAAAATGCAAGCATCATTGTTTTTTGTTTTTTTTGCGAATAAGCATCATTGTTGATCGTCAACAAATTTTCCAGGTGCCGCTTCCTAGGCACAAATGGGAAACTGGGAAGGCTGATAAAGAATTGGAGAAAAAATCGTAAGAGATGGTATATTATCAGGTTTCCTGCATTAAGTGATGTATTGTACCTTTTCTACTTATTTATTACTCCCTCTGTTCCTAAATATAAGATGTTTTTGCAGTTCAATTTGAACCACAAAAACGTCTTATATTTAGGGATAGAGCTAGTACTATTATATGGTACTGAAATATGTCATATTCACATATTTTATTGCCTGTTGAAGTTAGTTCTGCATAACTCTGCTGCTCCTAGTATCTTCTTTTCTGAAATGTCCATGAGTATGTTCTTGCGGAATAATATTAAACTAGGGAGTGCATAAATGAAATTGAAATTTCTCTAGTGTTACATTATAGGCCATGCAACGAGGTGTTACAGATATCATTTTTCTGATACTAGGAGCGCTGACAGAAAGTTCCACGAAAACCTGGCAACCGTCTTAGATTTTGCTCTGCCGCAACCCCCTTCTATGAGTATCAAAGATGACCAGCAAGCTGATTGTGGGATATGTTACGCCACCCATCTGCCAGTCGGTGAGCCAATCTATTCCGCCTCTGGTTGCAGCCTTTTCTGCCCATCATGTAGTTCCCTGACCATAATGTCTCGGGTCTTTGCTCCTGAATGAAGATGACGAACTCGGGACTCAGAGCGGGTGTGCGGCGAACTACAAGTGCGAAAACCCTAGCTGCAGCAGAGCCTTCCACTCCGTGTGCCTGAGGGACTGGCTGCGCACCATTACTACGACAAGGCAGTACGTAGAAACGATCAAATCCTAAAGCTGTTATCCCCCCCCCCCACCATACGCATTGGATTGATGTCAATGTACTCCATCTCTGATCGCCCTTATCATGTGTTCTCTGCAGGTCGTTCGATGTTCTGTTCGGGAACTGCCCCTATTGCAGTGAGCCTGTCGCCGTGAAGAGCACCGACAGCTGAACCTGCCTTCGCATTTACAAATCGAGATGCTGGAGTTGGCTTAATGTGAGCGGTTTGTCTGGATATAAACTAAGTTATGGAAACTGTGTATGCTTGTATAATAGTAGGAGTAGCATGTTTCCACCTTCCAGCGTGTGCTTTTCGATAATGACCTTCAAGCAGGTGTGGTTCCAGGTTTCAGGCGGACCAGTGAAAAGGAAGAGGGAAGAAAACAAGAAGATCCAGGTCGCTACGTGGATGCGTCCGTCAGGTTTCTGCTGAAAGCCGGTCGTCGTGATCTAGACTTCATCAATGGAGCTGCAAGGGTCAAAATTCCCGCTGGTTTCTACTGTACGACATTGGCGTCCACTTCTAGAGATGGAAGAAGTGTGCACCCTTCTAGATTTGGGACGAATGAGGAATTGCTGACTGGTATACATGCAGTGGTCTGAATCTCTGAATGTCAATGCGCATTATTTCCCTTTGGTTTACCGATTATTCCAAGCCGCTGATGAGAAAATAGAAAGCTGGAATAGTCGGTCAACGACTATCCTATACTCTAGCGTAGAAAAATTTGCTATCTAGATAGACTTGTGGCCTTTCTTAGAAGAGAGAACTAGTCCGATTTTATCTGAAGCCGCCGAACCTGATGCAACTATATAACGGAGTCCAGAGACAGGAGCGCATATCGTTAGCTTGAGCGGGCGTCGACGGCGAGGTTCCGGCGGAAAAAGAAAGGGGGCAACTTTAGTCAGCAGGCATCAGCGCATCTCGAATGTTACAGATCGCACCGGAGGCAGACCCACCCGCGTGATCCCGTGCGATGTCGACGACGACGACGCATCGTCCCGCGATTTGATCCCGTCACCGGAGGGCAGGAGAAAAAAAAAATCGTAGAAAAGAAGAAAAAGCCACGGAGAAAAGGTAAAAGCTGCTGCCGGTCTATGGACTGAAGTGGTGATCCGCCACCAGGTCCAGCACTCCCCCCACCCACAAACAAACACAAGGAGGAAACCAGAAGCGACCCACCGGGCGGTTGAGCTCCCGCGCCGCCCCCTCGCCTCATCGGCACCCACCTCGCGCCACCGGCGTCACTGAGGAAAGTTCTTGTTAGTTCTGGGCGACTCCTCCAGGCAGCAGCGGCGGCGGCGGCCAGGTCAAATCCAAGTAGGATGGCGCCGGGGGAGGGCGGGGAGAAGAAGGGGAGGAGGAGGAGGAGGTGGCTGCCGGCGGCGTGCCTCCCGCGGCCCGGGTGCTTCACGGTGTCCGCCGCCGACGAGGGGCCCTCGGGCTCCGGCTCCGGCTCCGGCGCGGACGACGGAGGCGGGGACGGGGGCAGCAGTCGGGCGCCCACGCATCTGATCGTGACCGTCAATGGGATCGTCGGCAGGTGATTGCTTCCGTCTCTTTTCCCCCCTCCGTTTCTTACTGCTTTTCGGCGCTAATCCCGGACCACTCGCACGCAATCGGTTAGCTCCTTGACTTTTGAACTAAAGGCTATGTGTACAAAACAGTGGGATTGGTAATTTTAGAATCGGTCAATCTAATGAACCTATGATGGAAAGGAAAACAATCCATTGCAAATCATGAGTATTTAAGGGCTACTTTCAGTGGATGCAATTGAAATGTTGGATCCCTGAGGAACAAGATAGCTGAGTATTTGTCACACTTTCACACTACAGAAGTTGCTCTGAATCTTGTCAAAACTTTGGTTCAAACAAATATAAATATTCGAATCCACAGAAACATATTTTATTTTAGTATACACTTGTAAATGTATATTATTGATAAACTTGTTCATGTGGAATGTCAGTAAACCTGCACGAATTGATACAGTTGCAAACGCACAATTTGTCTTCTAAGTTCTTACATTCTAATTAGGTTCCAATGTGCATTAGTATTACTCTATTTAATTTAGTACTCCCACTGTAAAGAAATAGAGCGTGTAGATCACTAAAGTAGTGATCTAAACGCTCTCATATTTCTTTATGGAGGGCGTGCACTCACAAACAGAAGGGCGTGCAAGTATTCAAGACATGTATTCCCTCCGTTTCTAAATATAAGCCCTTTTAGAGATTTCAATACGGACTACATACGGATGTATATAGACATATTTTAGAGTGTATATTCACTCATTTTGCTCCGTATGTAGTCCATATTGGAATCTCTAAAAGGTCTTATATTTAGGAACGGATGGAGTAATAATGTGCAAAATCCTACATTTTACGTTAGTTTCTAGAATGTGTTGTGAGCTAACATGCAGTTCTACAATGTGTTCTGAGGAAACATCTATTTCCATTTTACCTTAGTTTCTGTCATGCAGTGCAGTTGTATTGTGAGGAGACATCAATTTCCACTTTTGTTTCAAATGTTTGACTTTTCTACTGCAGTGCAGAAAATTGGGGTTACGCAGCAAAACATTTCATCAGAAAACACCCTGAGGATGTGGTTATTCATTGTAAGTTGAACATCATTAATTAAACTATTTTACTACTATTTATGTGCAAGTACGTTCAACCCCAAAACTAGTACTCTTTCAGTTGGGAATGGACCACTATTTTGGACAGTGAATTAAGTAGTCACACTATCATTAATGGCACATCCCCTGTGGGAGAAAATAAATGGGAATGTTCTGTTGTGTGGCACAGGCAGTGGATGCAACTCAGCAACTCGAACTTTCGATGGTGTTGATGTGATGGGAAGGAGATTAGCGGAGGAGGTGAGTATTGATAAATTTATATTGAAAAAATTAATATACAGAGCTGAGCTAGCCTCAATGATCTTTAATCTACATTTTTTTTCTACTCTTCTCTTTCATGATAAACAGCTTTACTATTCCAGGTGGGGAATTCCCCCACCGCTGCTTACTGAAAAGCACACCTTTATTTGCTTTATCATTATATCAGCTCCTATTACTCTCTGCCTTGTCTTCCTTACTTCAAATTAACCTATATTTTGTGTTTTTAGGTGATTTCAGTTGTTAAGTGTAGACCAGAACTTCAGAAGATCTCCTTTGTTGCACACTCATTGGGTGGGTTGATTGCAAGATACGCCATTGCACTACTATATGAGCCTGCTACACAACCAGATTGTCATGAGGAGTATGAGAAGGATGTCAATGATGCTCGTAGCAACCAACCGATGGGTCAAGGCAAGATTGCTGGTTTGGAGCCCATGAACTTTATAACTTTTGCAACACCACACCTTGGCACAAGATCACATAAACAGGTTATTTACAAATTTTGCAGTACATTCTGCCTTTATATCAAACCTTGGTCAGATGGCAACCTATTGTGGTTTAATTTGAGCTTGCATAACTAGATATCTTTTTTTTTTTTTGACAAACCAACATATCCCTGCATTATATTAAACCAGAAGGAGTATGGAAGCTCAGATACAAAGAGGATAAATCTGAATTAATGAATTATGTATATTAATGGCAAATATGAACTTCAGTAAAGGTATTACTTTGATGTAAATACAGTTATGCCGTTTCAATTTAAGTTGTTCCCTTTTCCATTTCATTCACCTGATTGCTACCATACCTCTCTCTGTTACTTATTTTTGTTTCGATGTATTAAATATGTGCAACTTTCTTCCTCCTAATATTCATCACGGGCAATTAGTAGCTTTCTGATTCTAGTGGGTGCATCTCGTACGATGGTGTGACAAATTGGCAGATTGACTGGACATGCAGATTAATTGACTCCATTGTTGATTGCTACACGCAGATGCCCCTTCTCCGTGGTTCCTATAGATTGGAAAAGATGGCTTTTGGTATGTCCTGGCTTGCTGGGAGAAGTGGAAAACATCTTTTTCTAAAGGATGTTGAAGATGAGAAGCCACCATTACTTCTTCAGATGGTTACTGATTACGGGGATCTCCATTTCATGTATGCCATATAAATGTTGTTTAGATGAATAACTACAGAAATAGATCTCCTTATTTCAGCGAACCTCATACTTTGTTTCTACGTGCAGATCAGCTCTTCGTTCTTTCAAGCGCTGTGTTGCTTACTCAAATGTTTGTGGCGATTGTATCCTTGTGCCATGAATATTTGTACTTAGCAGATCAATATAAACATATTGGCTATCTATTTACCAATTCAGAATTAAAGCACTTTATTTTATCGCCTTGACTAAAAGTTCAGTCGTTGTTGGCTGGAAGACATCTTCAATACGCCGTCAACACGAGCTTCCCAAGGTAATGATCTATTTATTATCAGCCCATATTTGGTCTGTAACAGGGTTCTTATGTTTCAAAATCCTCTGGCATCAGAAAGAAGATTTTGTGGACGATGTAAGATATCCACATGTTGTATATGTGGAAAAACCAAAGGCTCGGGATGTTGATTTTTCGGATGAAATGATTTATCAGGCAAAAACTACGAGTGAAATGGAAGGTAAGATACTGAATTGGAGTTATAGTAGTACCAGGCTTTCCATGATGATGTGCTGTTTATTGTCCAAGGACTTGATAAACCAGCAGAAACCATAGATGCCAAGTTTCTAATTACGAAGTCTTTATGCTGGTTAATGTTTGCATTGGAGCTAAAGTTTTGTTGTTATTTAGTGTGTTTTGTATTATATCCAATACCGTTCCATATTTCCATTTCTCCTGGATGATTAAGACGATATTTTCTCTAACAGAATTAACCTGTCTTCTATTTCAGAGATAATGCTCAAAAGCCTGAATAGAATTCCTTGGGAAAGGGTAGATGTTAGCTTCAAGAGAAGTAGACAAAGGATTTTTGCCCATAGCACCATTCAGGTATGTTATGAACCCCATTACCTTGTGGTCCTTATTCTTCATGTCTGTTGGATAAAAGTTTCTACACTGTGATTGCTTTACATGTTGGCACCAAAAAAGAGACCCCCCTTTGAAAGGCTACATTTGTAAGTTTCATTAGCATCTGTCTACTGAAAGCTCTTGGCTACATTAGTTTTGTTTAAGCATTGCCATCTGTTCTAGAAAGTTTTAGCAGTCTAGAGATTTTGCTTATGCTCTAGGACAAGAATGTCACTGCAAGACATTAGAAGAATGGTCACACTTTAATGATTAACTGCAAGGCTGTCAGTGCTTGCACTGCTGATTTTCGGAATGCTGCAGATTCTTACCCGATATAGTAGTACTAGTTGATCATGTGGGGCTTATGGCTCCACCGACACAAGAGCTAGAAAAGGCTACCATTTAAGTTGGTAGGTAGATTATCACGGACCGAATACGGATGCAGTCCTTGCTGTCCAAAACAGCAGGCCCTCTCTCCATTTTATGCCTATTCAGGATAGCTTTGCTATCTATGCGTTATAAGTAGCTGCAGGCTCAGGAACACAAGGTTTAGCTCAACTTGAATGGCTGGCTGGCTGGGTAGTTCTATCCACTTTGTTTCTTGAAAACAAAAAAAGGAGAAAAGGACAGAGCTATCCTTGCCCGTATGAGTTGATGCTTGTGTGATAAGCTGCAGTGCAAAAACCGAAATGTGATACAATGAACGAGTGACGAGTCGGTTCATATGTGTGTTGATGAAGCAAATTTACCAAGTTATCACCGTCTGAAAAACTGATTCATTCTTTTTCTCATTTCTTTCGCAGGTGAAGACGTATTTCTTCAACTCTGACGGGGCTGATGTGATCTTCCACATGATCGACCATTTTCTCTACTAGCATGGAGCGATAACAAACGTGGCGGTGCCGATTTCTTTCTCTTCTTCTATTTGGATACCAATTTCTTTCTCTTCTTCTATTTGGATGCCAATTTCAATTGGGTAGGAAAAGGATGGGGGCAAAAAGTATTGGAGATACTATACTACAGTGGAACAGGTAGAACCACCCATGGTAAAGGAGTGCTGGGCCTGGGCCTATGTATGTATGCTTCCTGTAAAGTATGTCTGGGGCTCGTAGGTTCTTTTCTCTCTTCCATGCTTCAGTGTGCATGCATGCATGTAAATGTATAATGGACCACAGGCTGTTGATTCATCAGTGCAATAAAATAAGATCCTCTGTGTGTTGCGTCTCGAGCAGAGAACTCGTAGCGAGAATTACGGGTATTGACCTCTCTTGCCGTCAGTGCATGCAGCAGCAGCATGCATGTCTCCAGTTTGACCTGCAAAACCTCTTTAATTTGCCAATCCCTTTGACTGGCCACACCAGTATTATATACACTACTGCTACTATACTGAAGCTATGATTATTGCTTGTGACATTATTCGGATGCACAGTGTATGACTTCGCTAATGTGGATCGAAGCCGTATTGTCCGGTTTAGAAACACCTTAACTCATGTGAAACAGGAGATTTACTTGGAGCAATGGTCAGCTTCTTTTGCAATGAGGATTGGGACCTGGAGTTTGGTTCTCACATCCTCTTACCACTACCCGATTTTGCTAGCTAATGAAAATGGCCCCAAGTGCTCCAAATGCTTCCGCTTTGAGAACTTTTTGATTAATATGCTTGGTTTTCAAGAGGCGTGGAATGAGGATCACAACCATGTCGAGCCCTACCAGGTGCTACACCACAAGCTCACCAGGTGCTACACCACAAGCTCACCAGGTGCTACACCACAAGCTCAAGAAGACTAGCATCAGACTAAAGGCTTGGACTGAAACTCTTTTCTCCAACGCGAAAGTTCAACTCCATATGGCCCTGGAGATAATTCTTCGACTTGACGTTGCACACGAATCTCGAACCGCGAGCTCGGCGGAGCTTGATCTTTGAAGGAGGCTCCATCGGCGGGTGGTTGGCTTGGCTGTGTTTGAGACAAAACTCAAGAAACACAAACATCAAAGAAGGAGATGCAAATACAAGATTCTTCCACCCAAGAGTTAACCATCTCTGGATAAAACAAAATTATTCACCGCCTAAAGCATAATGCGGGATGGGTGACCGACCACAATCACAAGAAGGCCATTGTCCATCGTCACTTCTCTTCTGTCATCAAGGAGGGCCCCCAGGCAACAATAAGGACCTCAATTGGAATAGCATTCCTGTCCCGGTTTGTGATCTTAGTGACATCAAAGCTCCTTTTACCAGGGATGGGGCTAGGCGTGCCGTGTTTGAGTCTCGAAGTGATAAGACGCCGGGGCCTGAAGGATTCTCGACGTCCACAACCTACAAGATTAGGACAAGTGTGTAACGCCCCGGACACACCTGCCGGTGGTCGTTACTCCTGGCGGGATCTAGACTGGCCCCACGGATCAATACTAGTCTTTTCTGCGCACTTTGTCCTCACTCGTGCGCACCCGGGGGCAACTTCCCGGTCGGTCACCCATCCTGAAATTACTCCAAGCTGAGCAAGCTTAACTTTGAAGTTCTTTTTGAATGGGCTCCCGGAAAAGAAGGAATTCCTTATTGATATGAGTAGTCTATCATCCCTATTAAGCCAGGCTATCACAAAGTGATTGCTCGATTATGGTCGTTCTCAAAGATTGGTGGAACAAGATCACCAAGTAGAAAAGGGATAACATCCCTCCTAATGCTTATTTCCTAGGAGCTATACAAGGAGAGGAACGCCAGGGTCTTCTGGAACATCTTGCAACGGGCTTGCTCTAAGGAGGAGATCGAGGGAAGGGGATTGAGTTGGAGGTAGAAGAAGGAAGGAGGATAAGTAGTTGGGCAGGAAGATAACTTGGAGGAAGGGCAGCACCACTCTAGTTCGATCCAATGCAGTCATACATGATACCCCTCCAGCCATAAGGGGCACTTAAGTACATCCACACCACGCCTCACACACACCTTCACTCGCTTGACCCTGGTTCACCTAGGCCACACTTGCCACGTGAGTTGTCAGATGGGCCTTGCCCTCTTCGGTGCGCGCGGTGCCACTCTCAGTCGTGACATCCCCACCTAGAGTTCGGCTTGTCCCCAAGCCGATGATGTTGGAAAGCGTCATCGGAGGTCATCCGGGTCCTCCCAAGTAGCCAGTGAAGAGGGCCAGTCTCCCCACTGAACATGGATGCGTTGTGTGGGCACGCCTTTGCTCATCACCTCCTTGCTATCAAGGACACAAATTGGCTCATGGGAGGCCTCCAAAACTTCATCGGAAGGTGGTAGCTCACCTGATGCTGATGCGTCAACTCCAAGGGCTTTCTTGAGCTGTGAAATGTGGACGACCGGGTGTATTCTGTTGGATTCTGGTAAAAGCGGCTTGTAGGCGACCTTGCCCACACGCGCCTCAAATTTGTACGGTCCATAGTATCGGAAAGCCAGTTTTTTATATGGGCGTTGCACCACCGAGGTCTGGATGAATGGATGGAGTCGTAGGAACACGAGATCACGTACCTGAAACTCCATGTCATTGCGGTGCTTGTGTGCTTGGTGCTTCATGCGATCATGTGCACGCTTGAGTTGATGTTGCAACAAGTCTTGCATCACTTCCCGCTCGAAGCCACGTAGCTAAGTCTGGCACATACGCACAGTGCAATCGTCCACCTGAGTCACTCATGATTCCCAGGGATGTGTTCCATAGATCACTCAAAATGGGGTTCACCCGAGTGTTGAATGGAATGTTGTATTGTATCAATACTTAGCAAGAAAGAGCCACTTGTACCAGTTCTTCGGGCAAGAGTGCACAGAACATCAGAGGTATGTCTCTAGGCATTGGTTCACACGCTTTGTTTGCCCGTACGTTTGGGGTGATAGGAAGAACTCAACCGCAGCTCTGCATGGGACAACTTAAACAACTCTTGGCACAATGCACTGGTGAAGACACGGTCCCTGTGTGACGCCCGAGACCGACGTCCCAGAAGATTCCAGAAGATTCCCGAAGATTCCAGATGTTCCGGGTTGCCCGTGTGTTCTTTGTGCTTGTGTTATTTATTTTTGCAATGCATCATGTCATCATGCCATCATGTCATATTTAATTTTTGCATCTCAACCTAAATAAATTGTGTGGACCTTCGGTCCATTTAAATCGAGGGAAGGCGACTTCTCTTTATAACATATCCTCCAAATATTATAGAGCTATATTAATAAATATTCCATTGCTTCGGAATCACCATAACACACTTGCATAATTTCCCCATGTCTTTTCACTTTGAGTTTCACCTTCAAAATCTTGCCAATAATTTCTTTCCGTTGTTTCGAGGTTCCTCCAAAAATTTGAACATTTTTGGACACTTCAATAATCACGTCTTAGTTCAAACCTATTTGAATTAAATTCAAATATGTTTGAATTATTTTTCCGATCTGGCCTTTTGTATTTTTCTCCGGTCGTGCTCATTTTTACGAGCCCGAGAAAAATTATCATTGTGCTATCTTTTCCCTAAACCCTCCTCTTTCTTTTTTTTCTCTCTTAGTTGTTCTGCTAAGGGAATAATTAAAAAGAAGTGCAGCCCAGGCCTCCCTGGCCCAATTCCTTCTGGGCCTCCTCCTTCCCTCCTACCTGGCCCAACCAGCCCGAGCCGGCCTAACCTAACTCCCTAACCCTAGCGCACTCCCTCTGTTTTCCCTTCCTCCGCCGCCGCAGCCTTCCCTCGCACTCCTCCGCTTCGAGCCCCGTACCCCTCGACCCCGCAGCGCCTCTTCTCTCACGATCTTCCTGGAGCGCAAGTCTCGATCCCCTCTCTCGCTCACCCCGCTCTGCCTCGCTCCCACTCCCCTCGGCTCCCTCCAGTCCTCCTCGCCTCCTCGCCCGCATCGACGGGGCCGGCCAGGAGCGCCGGCTGCGCCGCGCAGGCCTGCCTCCCGATGCGCGCCTCGAGCCCGGCCCCCTGGCCCGAGCGCCGCACCCCAGCAGTCCAGGGCCTCGGTCCCGTCCTCCACGCGCCACGGTCGGGCCCCGACGCAGCAGCAGCGCCGGCCCCCGCGGCCTCCCATCTCCTCTACCTCGTCCCAGCGCCGGCCGCACCTCGTCCTCCCCGACGCCATGGCCTTCCCCGCGCCCGGTCTCTCCAGGGCCAGCCAGCGCCTCGCCTCTTCCTCGGCAGGACCGGCCGAGTCAACCCCGCCTCCAGGGCCGCCGGTCAGAGGTGGCAGCAGCACCAGGTCGCCGGCCTCGTCCGGCCAGCCAGCAGCCAGTTGCCCTGCCTCCGTGCTTCCCGGCGAGCTCCGTTCGACTTGTCGTGGCTGTGTCCCGAGGCCGTCATGTCCTTTTTGTTGTTTTGTTACTGCTGTTGTTTTCGCCAAGTATTCCTTACGGTGTGACCAAGACAGGCAAGAACCGGTCTCCGAACGTCAAGTACATCTACGGGTTAACGAGCTCCGTGAACCACTACTTCCCACGACGACCTCGAGAACGACTACATGAACGAGTACACGGCGACCCGACAAGTACCACGACGTACGAGTACGACTACCGGACGCGTCAAGTACCTCGACACCGACCTCGAACATCTACGTATGTGTACATCTATGATACGAGAACACCGACACAAGATGACGCGGCAAGTATCTCTTCGGAAACGGAAACGCCAACATGTACCACTACTTCAACTACCGTCGCCGAGACCCTCAAGTACCTCTACAAACGTGTACCACTACTTCCACTACACCCCGAGAACGACTACTTCCACTACGAACTCGATTCCGCCCCGAAACAATTGTTTCGAAGGTATAACCCCGAGACGTGACCCGTGTGATGCTTGCTTGGTTGTATGAAATGTCTCCCGTGTGTGCTTCGTGCCGTTCCGACCTTTTGTCATGTTCCTCGGTTGCCTCGTCACCGACTCGTGGGAACCCGGTAACGGGATCGCCCCACCTTTCATCTCGTTAACCCGCTCACACCATCTTACCTTGCACCGGTCTCACACCGAGTTACCGGAACCGAGTTGTTGCCTTTGCATCATTTCGGATCGTTGCCGTGGCACCCTTTCCTTCCACCGCGGTGACAATACTTCATATCTTCTCTCTTGTCAACTTTTAATAAAACTTGCATAAAACTTGATCATGTCATCCGCATCATGTTAACAACATTATAATGTTTAATTGTTGTTGCTTATAATTATTAAACATGCTCATGAGGATTTTCCGGATATGTGGTTGTTATTCTCCGGCCTCATTTAAATTGCCTAGTTAGTGTAGTATTTATGCTTCACCTCTTGCCATGTTAACCAACATTTAACCTTGTCTTGTAAATAATGAGAGTCAACTAAATAATTAATATGTGGTGTTTCGTCAATATGCAACTCGTTGCATATTGAGCTCCACTTAACTTGTAGTGTTGTTTGTGCACTTTGCCATGCCATGCATAATTAAACCGGACATGCATCATGCTTGCTTGTGCATCGTATGCCATGTTGATGCTTGTGTGTTTACCGTGTTGTTTCTTTCTTTCCGGTTGCTTCTCTTGTTAGCTTCGGTTTTGTTCCGGAGTTGTGAGGATCCGCTCGACTGTTGCTCCGTCTCCTTCTTGGATCTGTTCTTCTCCCTTGTGGAATCCCAGGCAAGATGACCGAACCCGGATACCATTACTATCTTTGCCTATTGCTAGAGTATCGTTCTTTAGTTTTGCCCCGATGCCCATGTTCTTCTTGTCAGCCTCCTACTTGTAACCAATTGCCATGTTTAACCACCCTACCTATGCAAACCGTTGCTTGGCTAAGTACGCTTCGCTCAGCCCTTCTTATAGCATTGTTAGTTGCAGGTGAAGATTGAAGATGCTTGCTTCATGTTGAAGTTTGGTTGGGTTATATCACACTATATAAATGCTTAAAAATGAAATCATCTATATACTGGCAGGGTGGAAGGCTAAGCCTTTTGCTTGGTGTTTTGTTCCACTCATGCCGTTAGGAACCGTATAAACCGGTGTTATGTTCCTTGATTATGCGTTCCTAACACGGTTGGGGTGTATGGGACCCCCTTGATAAACCGCTAAGTGCTAAGTCTTTTCCAGCAAGTCCCAACATTTGGTACTATTTGCCTCATAATAACAACTTAATTAATTAATTAAATTTGCATAGGGGGTCGCGTCCCCGAGGATTCTTAATTCTACATAGCAGGGGGGGCCAGCGCTGATGGTGTTGGTCCCAAACGGGGGTCCTGCAGGGCCGCCTTGGGGCAACCCGAGGTATCTGGTATAACCTGTAGCATCGCCCATCCGGTCGTGTCCTGAGACTTAGATACGCGCGGCTACTATCAGGGTGTCGACACGCCGGGAGGATTTGCTGGATTAGCCTTACCTTAGTTCGGTTTAACTTGAGCACAGGATTCCGAGAATACTCGGGTCTTCCCACCTATGGAGTTGCGACTTCGCGGATCGTGGGCTTGTGATGGGCCAAGTTGGAACACCCCTGCAGGGTTTGAACTTTCGAAAGCCGTGCCCGCGGTTATGTGGCAGATGGGAGCTTGTTAATTCCGGTTGTAGATAACTTGACACAATGATTCAATACACTACCAGCGTGTGTACCGTGTCTGTCAATTTCCGAATAGGGATTCGGGAGTTGAACACGGTGGGGTTATGTTTGACCGGCTTTAGTTAGGATCACTTCGTGATCATCTTTCGACCGATGCGCCTTCTCTTCTCGCTCTCTTTTACGTAAGTTAGTGCTAGTTGCTGCTGCAGACTCTTGTTGTTCCTTCACCTCTCGTTCTTTCTTCAGCCTTGTCCTCACCCAAGGCTTAAATAGTCTTGTTACCCGGGAACGGGATTGCTGAGTCCTCTGTGGCTCATAGTTACTTCACCACACCAGATGCAGGTTCAGCCGAGTTTGATGCAGGAGTTGGATCAGTTCTTCACCCGGGAGTCCGATGAAGAGCGTGGCCGTTTGTTTGTGACGTTTCGTCGTTCAGTAGTGGTTTCTACTAGGATTCGATCCTGACCTGTGGCTTTATGTTGTTTTGGTATCTTTCTTTTGGATCTTACCCGTAGTCGGGCTGTGATGTTTTGAATGATGTTCTGCTTATGTAATGTATTGTGTGAAGTGGCGAGTGTAAGCCAACTATCTCCTTTTGCAATTTAATCCCTCTTTTACATGAGTCGTGCAAAGATACCAAACTTGAGATCATTCTAGGATGGGCTTATATCTTTAAGTCGTGCCTCGACACGTAGGAGATATAGTCCCATCCTGGGCATTACACCCTGTGTGAGATGGCACACTGTTGGATCGGTGTGTTTAGCCGCTGATCAGTCAAATTCAAAAGGTCGCGTTGGTCTATTTTGTTCAAGAATTCTGAGTGTTGTAGGTAGGGTGTCCAATGGCCTACCGCTAGCAATAGTGCTAAACACTCCTTCTCATACGCCGACAGTCCCAACTTTCATGGTGAGAGGGCTTTGCTAAGGTAGGCAATCGGGTGAGAGTTCTGCATTGGGACGGGCATCAGTCTCAATCACGAATTGTTTGGTAAAATCCGGTAGGGCGAGTGTTAGGGCATTTCCCATCTTTTGTGTTTTGGGTGATGATGACAACTCTCCTTGTGGTCTAATCGTGTGCCAAGTTCTTCAAGTACTATGTGCTTAGGTACACGTCGGTTAGACATTCCCTCTGGACGGAAAAGATCGAAGACGGCGTTTTCTATGTGTTTATCTCTTTGGTCGTAGGAAACCTGTACTATTGAGAGGTAATCCACATCGGAAGGTATTGGGTGAATCATTGCACGTACACACTTCTCTTCGCCCACCTTTTCCATCCATTCACGGGTACGCGTCGGTGCTATACAAACGGTTTTAAACCCCTTTCCGCGATGGCATTTGGAACCGTCGCCAAGTGAGTGTGGGTGTCAAAACCGGCAGATCTCGGGTAGGGGCGGGGGCAAGCTATGCGCCTAAGGACCGATGGTAACATGAGACTGGGGACACGATTACCCAGGTTCAGACCCTCTCGATCGAGGTAATACCATACTTCCTGCTTGATTGATCTTGATGAATATGTGTTACAAGAGTTGATCTACCTCGAGATTGTAATGGATAAACCCTAGAGCCTAGCCTATGTGGGTGTAATGATTCTGTCATTAGCCTCTACAGAATAAACCCTCCAGCTTATATACACGCCGCAGGGGGCCTAGGGTTACAAAGGTGACTTTGTCGGCGTACTGGGAACCAGGGTACCCAGACTTGCCTGTCTGCGGGCCGCGATGCGCTCCTACTACGGCCTGGTACGGCCCAGCTGATCGACCAGCTGCCCAAAACCCTCGCGAGGAGAACAATGCCAAGACCCCCTCAGGAGCGGCCTCAGGCAGGTGCTCCGGAGGGGCGGAGAACCCAAGGCCAAGCCTGCCTCAGGAGGAGGCGGTGATATCAGCAGTGACGCATCGCGCCAGCGGGTGCCAGCGCGCGCCAGCGGCGCAGTTACCATTTCGGTGCAAGGGGGACAACGCAGCCGCAAGTTCCCGAGGAGCGGGGCAAAGGTTTCCTCATTGGTGCAACGAGAACGAAGACCGCAAGGACAACAAGGAGGATGTCACCGTCGAGCCCACCACGGCGTCATTGCCTGATCCTTTTGCAGGCGAAGACTACTTTTGTCAGGGTAGGAACGTCCTTGTGTTCCCGCTAAAAAATGGCTGTTGTGGGATCCCTTCCTGCCTAAACATTTCGGGGGAAGAGGACCGTGGCCGCCTATATAAGTAGCTAGGACTCCCACTGCAAGGGGGACAGACGAACACACTTTGCCACCGCACAAGGAGCAAGAACACTAGCCTTCTGACCCTCCTGAGCCCAGGAACCGTTGTCTACTAGCTCATATTCTAGCTCGCCTAGAGCCAATCCACCAAAGCAGGAAGTAGGGTCTTACACACGGTGGCCCGAACCTGGATAAACTCTTGTGTGCTTGTTCGTTGTTTGCTTGAATCCTTCCACCGAGACGAGAGCGAGGCGCTAGGTAGACGTGAGTGGGAGAGATCCTCGTTCACGCCCAAGTGTTCGAACTTAACGGGTTTTGCGGAGCCCTGAATCCGACATTTGGCGCGCCAAGTAGGGGGCGTGTCGAAATCTTGCCTCTCCGACGACCTCGCTTCCGCTCTTCGGTTCGGCGCCTGTATGATGGCTGCGGCCAGCCACAGCCCGCGGGGCTGGCTTCCTCCCCGTCGACCGAGCAACATCAGCGGACCGCGCCACCCATGGGCGCTCCTCCTCCTTCCTCTACGACGCTCCTGCCGGCCAGGCCACTGGAGGACGGCCTGCACCACCACTCCCGCCTCCTGTGGCCTCGCCGGTCGTGCTCTTAATGGGACGACGGCGGGCCCAGCACCGGCCGCCCGCCGAGACTCGCGCCACGCGGACGGCCCGTAGCTGCGAGCTATGGGGCGTTGGCTGCAGGGAGCGGCCTTGCCGCGGGGTCGCCTGCATCCTCGGTGGGTCCCAAGCACCAGCGTGTGCCCGACACGCCAAGTCGCACTTTCGGCAGGTTGGAGCTGCCGCCCAGCCGCGGGAGGCCTTGCGGGCGCAGAACGGGCCAGGGCCCGCCATCACCTTTGGCCCCGGCGACCTCGCCTCCGAAGCGGCCAGCACCGGCGCTCTCCCCACGGTATGCACGCCCACCATCTGCGGGGTGGCCGTGACAAGAACTCTCATCGACGGCGGCGCCGGCCTCAACATCCTCTCTCCCGAAGCCTTTGGTCATCTGCCTGTGTCCTACAGGCAGCTCCTTCCCGCCAAGCCCTTCTCGGGGGCCACGTGCTCGGCCGTTCCGCTCGGCCAGATCCGCCTCCCGGTCACTTTCGGCACACCGGCCAACTACCGGACTGAGCTCATCAATTTTGACGTCACGCCCATCCACCTGCCGTACAACGCCGTCCTCGGCTTCCCAGCCTTGGCAAAGTTCATGGCGGCAAATCACCCGGGCTACAACACCATCAAGATACCCGGGAGCAGCGGCGTCATCACCATCAAAGGGGACCCTAAGGCCGCCCTTCAGGTCCTTGGGCGCGCTTACAAGGCCGTCGCTGCCGCAGTTCACCCAGGGGCGAAGGGGGCTCCGGAACCTCCGGAGGCCGCGCCTGCCAAGAAGAAGAAGCTCTTTTCTCAGGACCCTGCCGAGACGAAGCAAGTACCTGCCGACGAAGAAGGCTCAGGAGCCACCTTCACCATCGGCACAGGCATGGATTCAGAGCAAAAGGCGGCGCTGGTCAGCTTCCTCAGGGCCAACAAGGATGTGTTCGCCTGGAAGGCCGCAGATTTGGTTGGGGTGCCAAGGCATGTCATTGAGCATCACCTCACGGTGTGCACCAATGCGCGCCCTATCAAGCAGAAGGCGCGCGGACAAGCCCCGGAGAAGCAGGCCTTCATCGTCCAAGAGGTTAGGAAGCTGGAGGAAGAAAGAAAGGGCCCTTTGAGTGGACTCCGGAGGCCGACGCCGCCTTCCGGGACCTCAAGAAATACCTCACCAGCTCGCCGGTCATGGTAGCACCATGACCCTTGGAGCCCATGACGCTATACCTTGCCGCAACGCCTCACTCCGCCAGCGCGGCACTGGTCGTGGAGCGCGAGGAAAGGCTCCGGATCCCAAGACCACCGGGTGGCTCGGCACCTTCAGGACCTGCGCCACCCCCTGACACGGCCTCAGGGGTGGATTCGACCGCGGGCACCGATGGCCTCGCCGCTCGGCAAGAAGCTCCAGAGGCTCCTGAGGCGCCAGCGGACCCTGCTGCGCCAACCCTCGTGGAGCACCCGGTGTACTTCATCAGCACAGTACTACGCGACACGCGTTCGCGCTACCCGATGCCCAGAAGCTACTTTTGGCACTCCTCGTTGCCGCCAGGAAACTGCGCCACTACTTCCAAGGCCACCCCATCAAGGTCGTTTCGTCGTATCCCCTTGAGAAGGTGCTGCAGGGCCCGAATATCGTCGGAAGGGTCGCCGAGTGGAACATCGAGCTTCAAGCGTTCCAGCTAGAATTCAGCACCACGCGGGTGATCAAGGGAGCAGCTCTGGAAGACTTCGTGGCGGAATGGACTGATGCGCCGGAGCGGGGGGTCAGCGAAGAACGTTCGCTGGCCCTCGGCGATGAAGCCCCAGACGGATGGGTGGTGTACTTTGACGGCGCCTTCTCACGCCTCGGTGCGGGGGCTGGCGCCGTGTTGGTATCTCCCACTCGGGATAAGTTGTACTACGCTGTGCAGCTCTCCTTCCAGCAGGGCGAGAAGGTCTCCAACAACATCACTGAGTACGAGGGCTTCATTGCCGGGCTCAAAGCCGCCGCCGCGCTGGGGGTCAAGCGTCTCACCATCAGGGGCGATTCGCAGCTCCTCGTCGACTTCTCCAACAAGAAGTACAAGCCCAAGGATGAGCACATGGGGGCATACCTAGAGGAGGTGGGCAGGATGGAAAAGCGATTCCAAGGGCTCGAGGTGCAGCACGTGCCGAGAGGCACCAACAAAGAAGCGGAGGACATCGCCAAGCGAGCTTCCAGACGGGAGCCTCAAAGGCCAGGCGTCTTCGAGGAGCGGCTACTCAAGTCGTCAGCAGCACCATCAGCACCCGAGCCGGCCTCCCCTCGGCAGGGGTTACCGGCGGCACCCCCGGACGGTGCCCCGCCCTGCGGCCCACCTTCCGGAGCCCGCCTGTTGCTCGCTGCTGAGCCCGAGGAGGGTCGCTGGACCCAAGAGCTCAAGATGTACCTACAACATGATGCCCTGCCAGACAAAGAAGAATATGCAGATCGCGTGGTCCGACAGGCCTCAGCTAACAGCATCCAAGATGGTGAACTCTACAGGAGGCGCCCCAACGACATCTCGCTAAAATGCACCTCGAGGAAGCAAGGGCGCGAGCTGCTGGCTGATATCCACGGTGGAGACTGTGGTCATCACTCGTCGTCCCGCACCCTCGTGGGCAAGGCCTTCCGCAGCGGCTTCTATTGGCCCACGGCAGTCAATGACGCCACGGAGCTCGTGCTAGCCTGCGAGGAGTGCCAGTTTCACGCCAAGAAGATCCACCAGCCGGCGCAAGGCCTCCAGACGATTCCGCTATCCTGGCCCTTCGCGGTCTGGGGATTGGACATCCTAGGTCCATTTCCTCGGGCAGCACGGGGCTACCACTTCCTGTACATCGCCATCAACAAATTCACCAAGTGGGCGGAAGTGGAGCCTGTTCGCGCAATCCCAGCCGGGTCAGCTGTCAAGTTCATCCAGGGCCTCGTGAGGCGATTCGGGGTCCCCAACCGCATCATCACGGATAACGGTTCGCAGTTCACAAGTAATCTCTTCAGGTCATATTGTGCTAACCTTGGAACACAGATCTGCTACGCTTCGATGGCCCACCCCAGGAGCAACGGCCAGGCCGAGCGTGCCAACGCAGAGGTCTTGCGTGGCCTCAAGACGCGCAACTTCAAGAAGAAGCTTGAGGCTTGCGGCAAGGGCTGGATCGACGAACTCCAGTCCGTGCTGTGGTCAATCCGAACCACTACCACCAAACCTATGGGGGAGACTCCCTTCTTTCTCTTTTATGGGGCGGAGGCGGTCCAAACTCACGAGGTCAAGCATCGCTCCCCACGGGTCTTGGCCTTCAATGAGGAGTGCCAGGACGTCGCCTGGCGGATGGACCTCGTGCTCGGCGAGGAGGGCCGCCGCCGAGCTGCCCTCAGGGCGGCACGTTACCAACAGGTGCTGCGGCGGTACCACTGCCGCGGCGTCCGCGCAAGAACACTTGAAGTTGGTGACTTGGTCCTGAGGCGGGTCCTCTCCCGTGAGGGGCTACACAAGCTCTCGCCCATGTGGGAGGGCCCGTTCAGAACCGCCCGTGTCTCTAGGCCTGGTGCTGTGCGCCTGGAGATGCAGGATGGGATACCTATCCAGAATTCCTGGAACATCGAGCACCTCAGGAGGTTCTATCCATAATCAAGGCTCCGTGCCCGTGAAGGTCTCCGCCCGTGACACTCTCACGTAATAATGAGTTGGGGCTGTACACGCCTCGGAGTCTCCTGTGCGTTGCCTACGGGCCCTCAGACGGGGCTCCCACCCACACCCCAGTGGCAGTCCTTAGCTCCGCGCTGGGAAGAAGACGTAGTGTAGGGGTCGGACACGACCTTTTTTCCTTTTTGCTTGGTGTTTGGATGTCAACCTTTTCTACTTCCTTGGCTATCAACCCTTCCTCTACCCCATGCTATGAAGTTCTCGTGTTTCTCGTGCTTCCTGCATTTTGTTGAAGAGTTTTGTGTTTGGGATCTTTCTTGCCGGCTTTAAGTTCAGCTATGCCACTCGCTCTCCTTCGCGCGCCTCGCGCGTGGGGGCTGGGGCATGGTCGGTCACCGGCCCTCATCTGCCGTGGCCTCGTGACCTCGCCTGGCCAAGCCTGTTCAGGCTCTAGCACCGGGCTTCTCAGTCCGCGCTACCTATCTACCGAGCCACTCAGGCTTTGGTGCTCTAACCCGCGCTCGACACTCTCAGCAGATCTCAGTGATTGACCCCCGCTCGGGGGATGTACGAGCCCATCAGACTCGGCCACCTCCTCACGACCCGATGGGGCTCATGATGCCGGAGTCAGGAGGACTCCGCCTCAGGACAGCATGATGCATAAAAGCTAAGTAATTTCATTCAGGCAACAAAAGCATGACGGCGAGTTCTCGCTTCTTACATACATTACGACCCATTACACGCCTCCTCAAGGCAACTTGAAATTTTGACGCACAAAGGACATGAAGGAAAAGAAAGAAGAAGAAGCAGAAGCCGCTCCCGCTCAATCGGAATCCTCCAGTTCCTCTGGCTTCACCGAACCACAGCGACGCGACGATCCCCTCCCCTCGCCGTACCGAGCTCGGCAGCGTGGTGGTTCGTCGCGGCCGCCACTGCTGGAGGAGCTGCTGCTGCCACAAAGGGGGCCCCACGGCGCCCCCTAGGACTGAGGTCGTCTCCGGAGGAGGAGCTGCTCCTCCGGACATCTTCGTCCTCCTCGTCGTCGCCCTTGGGACAGCACCCAAGGCGCTTCCCTTCCTCCGAGAAGACCCTGACGAACAGCGTGGAGACGCCATCATACCTGAAGTGGAGCGCACACCTCCCCTGCAGCCGGCGTGCGCGGGCAAACAACTGCCAGCCACGCTCCAAGAACACATCGCCCGAGGGAGCCACCTCAACCTCCACCCAGGATGCGCCGCTGCAGCAACCGTCGGCCTGCAACCATATACCTCCAAGGCCTCCGGCCGGTAGCATGTCGCCAAACGAGTGGGGATGTCTGAGCCACGGGCCACGGGGCTTCTCCGCCCACACCAAGAACTCCGACGAAACATCGAAGGAATGGAACTGTGGGCGCGGAGGGCGCGTGACCAGCAGGCACCGTTGCGCGCCCCCTCTTCCTCCGCGGCCGCGACCACCTTCGCCACGGGAGGACGCTCTGCGCCGTCCACCGGCGGCCGCGGTGGGGCTCAGAAGGCCGCGCCTGCCTCCCCGAGAAGCCGCTGCGGGCGTAGCGGCATACTTGCGGGGACGACCGCGACCCCTCTTCAGCGGGAATGGGACTGGATCCTTCGGGGTCTTCCCCTTCTCCGCGGCGGATGGCTTCCTCGGTGGTGCCATGAAGATCTTACGACAAAAGAGAAAGTGAAGGACAAGCAAGGTGAAGACGGTGCTAGCTTGGAAACAGCCTGGGTTCTCCCCCTAGTCCCATTTATAGGGTGGAGGTGTCCAACCGCTAGCCAATGGCATCGCAGCCATTACTCCCTCGTCGCCCGCACCAAGGAGTTGTCAAGTCGCACGATCACCAAGGCTGCGTGGGAAGCGGAGCCGCCACGTCCCATCCAACAATTGCACGCCGGCCTAGCCCGCAGCCTTTTAGGGCCCGCGGCGCTTCGTCCTCGACTAAGGCTTCGCCCCGAAGCCAACTCCGCGCGCGCCTTGGGCCCGGGGGCTACTATCGGCGTACTGGAAACCAGGGTACCCAGACTTGCCTGTCTGTGGGCCGCGACGCGCTCCTACTACGGTCTGGTACGACCCAGCTAATCGACCAGCTGCCCAAGACCCTCGCGAGGGGATTGAGCCTCGCGAGGGGAACAACGCCAAGACCCCCTCAGGAGCGGCCTCAGGCAGGTCCTCCGGAGGGGCAGAGAACCCAAGGCCAAGCCTGCCTCAGGAGGAGGCAGTGATATCAGTAGTGACGCATCGCGCCAGCGGGTGCCAGCGCAGCCGCAAGGGGGACAGCGCAGCCGCAAGTTCCCGAGGAGCGGGGCAAAGGTTTCCTCATTGGTGCAACGAGACCGAAGACTGCAAGGACAACAAGGAGGATGTCACTGTCGAGCCCACCACCGCGTCATCGCCTGATCCTTTTGCAGGCAAAGACTACTTTTGTCAGGGTAGGAACGTCCTTGTGTTCCCGCTCAAAAATGGCCGTTGTGGGATCCCTTCCCACCTAAACATTTCAGGGGAAGAGGACCGTGGCCGCCTATATAAGTAGCTAGGACTCCCACTGCAAGGGGGACGGACGAACACACTTTGCCACCGCACAAGGAGCAAGAACACTAGCCTTCTGACCCTCCTGAGCTCGCCTCCTGAGCCCAGGAACCGTTGTCTACTAGCTCATATTCTAGCTCGCCCAGAGCCAATCCACCAAAGCAGGAAGTATGGTCTTACACCACACGGTGGCCCGAACCTGGATAAACTCTTGTGTGCTTATTCGTTGTTTGCTTGAATCCTTCCACCAAGACGAGAGCGAGGCGCTAGGTAGACGTGAGTGGGAGAGATCCTCGTTCACGCCCCTGTGTTCGAACTTAACGGGTTTTGCGGAGCCCTGAATCCGACATTTGGCCCTGAATCCGACGGACTTGGGGAGGAAGTAATAGCTACATCCAGACATCATGCCTGCCTTTCTACGTACACATGAGTCCTGACCGAATACGGGGGAGAGTGTTCTGCTTCTATCTTTGCGACCCATCAATACGGCCCAGCTTCATCGACTCGGACGCCTGAGGACCCCTGAACCCAGGACTCCCTCAGTAGCCCCCGGACTTGCCTTCAAGGACGAGATTGTGCCCGGCTTCATGTCTTCGATCTTGCAAGGTGAGTCCTTCTAGATGATAGTTCGGCTTTATTTAATGTTATATCCCGTCAATTCCTCGCCACCATCGCCTTCGCCTCCACGTGTCCAACAAATGCGAACCGTCCGGGTATTTTTGCGATTACCCCCTTGACTGTGTAGGGAAGGCACCTATATAAGGAGACTAGATCTCAGATGCCATTCCATTCCATTCCACGTGGAAAATCCCTAGGCCTGCCATGAAAAATCTTCAAACATGGTCGGCATTCCCAACTCTTCCTCACGCCCTCACGCCCCTCGAGCGGGCGATTGGGAAAGTTGCTCCGTATCCCATGCCCATCCGAGGAAGCTTCAGACGCAGGGATATCTTCCTCCCGAGGATCTAGTCCCCGTCCGGGTTGGATTAACTTTCATCGACAACCAAGCCCTGGCAGAGAGTTTTCCCAAACCCTCCAGTGAAGAGCGGGTATGCTTTGTCTCCTTCCTTCTAAGAGGAGTAGGATTTCCCATCCACCCCTTCCTTAGGGGGCTCCTGGAGTTCTATGGTCTTCAACTGCATGATTTCACGCCGGGGTCTATCCTGCACATTGCGGGATTCGTCGCTTTATGCGAATTATTTCTGGGCTGCGAGCCTCATTTTGAGTTGTGGCAGAAGTTATTCTGCCTTGTCCCTCGCTCCGAGGAAGGATCAATATTTGAGGTTGGCGGCGCCGAAGTATGGCGAATAGCAAGGACATGTTATCTGTCCGGCACTCCCAAGAAGGCATCCGAAGAATGGCCTTCAGAGTGGTTTTATATCGAGGACGTTGCCTTGCCGGATCCAGTTCGGCAAGGTCTCCCCAAATATTCCAATGCTCCTCTGAAGAAGCTTTTCAACTAGCATCCTCGCCGTCCCACAGAAGAAGAAAGTGTGGAGGTCCAAAGACTCGCCAGCAAGATCAGATTGCTTGCCAGTTCAGGGCTGTCAATAATTGAAGTGATGGCGATCTCGATAAAGTGACGCATGCAGCAGCTCCAAGCTAGAGGATTTCCTATGTGGCATTATAATGGCCCGGATGATGCCTCACGCTGCTTACGCCTGGGTCCGGACGACCCTTCCGCTCTAGCCACCATCCTAGCATGTATTTACAAGGGAGAGAAACAAGACTTTCTTCGCTTGAAGTGTCGGGAGGGTTTCTCTATGTACAATCCTCCTGACTGGGTAAGTCTTTCTCTTGACCGCTATTTTTGCCCGTTTTTCATTGTAAGATGTATTGGCCGAACTGAATTCGGTTATTCCCAATAGGAGTGGAGGAAGGTGGTCGGGGGGATTAATAGTCCCGCCCCACAGCCAGAGGACCACTTTCGAAACATGGGCCCCGGATACGATGAAGATCCGGACATAGGCATAGAGCTAGAAGATGGAGTTTTCTATCAAGCCAGCCATGACTGCGTCAAAGTGGCTATCGTAGCCGATTATCCCGGCCTTATTCCTTCCTCTCACGTAAGTACCAAGGACATACCTCCTCAAAGGAAGGATTCCCAGCGCGCCTCACCCATCGCACTATTTCATGCTCAAAAGGGGCAGTGCTCCTCATGCCGAACTGTGCGAAGAACGTCATCCGAGAGGGCGACACCTGCATCGGGTGAGGCCTTGAAGCGAAAGAGGACCGTGAACACCACTGAACCTTTGAAGAGGTATGTTTGTTTTAACATATACTAGGTGGTGAAGCCGGCATTACAACTTTCCGCCTTGTTTTTCCTTTAAGGAGGAACATACACCGGACTGTGTCCGGGAATCCTGCAGATCAAGCTCCAACCAATCCGGCATCGGGCCCGTCTATGAGGACAAGGGTCAATGCAGATACAACGTCGGATTGTCCTCTTCAAGAGGATTCGGATGAGATGTCAGTTACTAATTCCGAAGCGGAGGTCGCGATGGTTCACCGGCGGCGGAAAGCAGCCATGCGTGACCCAGCCTTTTCTGAGGAGGCGTTTAACGCCCTCAGTTCTGCAGATGTTTATAACCGAGCCACTCAAGACGGGATCGTTGGAGCCACTCACCAGATTTCAAAAGATATGCGGGTAAGTGCTAATTTAGTGTTCCCATGCCAGTAGCCCCCGAGACTTAAAGTAGTTGGTCCAACTGATTTGAGGATCATTGTGTTTTGCAGGCGCTCCAAGAAAAGAATAACATCTTATCCAAGGAGCTAAAAGAATGCCGGACCCAGCTGACGACTGTCACCACCGAATTGGAAAATTTGAAGAAATCCGAGAAGGATACTGATGGTAAGAACAACAGTGTCCGGACAGTATGATTTTTGTGCCAATCAATAGTCTCTATGTACATATTGATTGAAATGCAGTAACAGGGACGGTCGAACAATGGGAAAAGAAGCTAAGGACTGCTCTGGCGGATAAAAAATATGCCGAAGGGGAAACAGCTGCTGGTAAACCTGTATTGACACGAACCATAGATGAAAGAAACCAAGCACATGATAAAAATGCTAGGCTAGAACATGAGTTAAAGGACGTGCGAGCCCAACTCTCAAATGCCTTGGAAGAGAACCGGAAGCTTAAAGGCGGCATATTCAGTATGTCCTTAAACCTAGCTCTCCTTATAGTCCCTTGTTTTCAAAGTTTTTCATAAAACTGTGCCTGCAGGTTTGTTAACTGGGCGGCCCGAAGGGGAAGTGTCTGGTTTTCAGGGCGACGTGCTGCAAGAGCTTTCCAGAGTACACGAGGGAGCTCAGAAGGCCATGAAAAATATGGCCAAGGCTTTATGGCCGTGCAGTTCCCCTCCAGAAACTATGGAAGACTTCGCGGATTTGTTCAAAGGGGCTCGACGCCGCTTTGAACTATGGAAAGCGTCAATATGTCGCATGGGTGCTCGAGAAGCCTGGGCCATGGTGATGACACACTACACCAGCCTTGAACCGAATCATATGGCCCGCGTGGGACCTCGAGGATCGGATGGACAAGAAATTCCTGTGAGTTTGGTATATGGCCAAGTGGAGATAGTTGCCAAGTTTTCCCAACAGGACTATAAACTAGACAACCTTATAGAGGGAATAGAAAAAGAGTAGTCGTTTGATTCTATGTATCAATGTACTTTAACATCAAACTTATCTCCGGCCGAATTTATAAAAAAAAAAAATCATGGCCGACCTTCCGCTTTAACCTCCATAAACCCAAAGGCTGCAGTGTTTCCGAATACTACACCTGTAGTAAACACGTGGTATGTTCGGAAACCAGGCAATCCGGTCATAATTGCTTGAACAGACAAACTGTGTTCGGGGAGTTATGTTATATTACTAATTAACGTAAGAAACATCTTCCAGAGAGAATAGTTCCATTAAGGGTTCCTTTCCCTGGGTCAGCATGCGTGCATATGCATGCCTAGGCTTTTGATTCTGTAAAAGGATTGTAGGATGCCATATCCTATGATAGTTTATAATGTATGCATTAAAAGCAATATGTCATGTATCCGTCGACCAATTATACCCTTAAGAACGCTAGCTTTCGGCTTCACCCAGTCTGAGGTATAGGTCCGGATTACCCGGTTGTAACAATCGCAGAGGTGCTCCCTTTACACCCTAGACGAACAATCGGGAACGTAGGGGTAAGCACAGGAGCCAGGCAACCCAGCTTGGCCAAAACTTAAGTCATATTGGTGCATATAATTGTTGGAAATATGCCCTAGAGGCAATAATAAAATGGTTATTATTATATTTCCTTTTTCAAGATAATTGTCTATTGTTCATGCTTTAATTGTATTATCCGGAAACAGTGATACATGTGTGAATACATAGACCACAATGTGTCCCTAGTAAGCCTCTAGTTGACTAGCTCGTTGATCAATAGATGGTTACGGTTTCCTGACCATGGACATTGGATGTCATTGATAATGGGATCACATCATTAGGAGAATGATGTGATGGACAAGACCCAATCCTAAGCCTAGCACTAGATCGTGTAGTTCGTTTGCTAAAGCTTTTCCAATGTCAAGTAACTTTTCCTTAGACCATGAGATTGTGCAACCCTCGGATACTGTAGGAATGCTTTGGGTGTACCAAACGTCACAACATAACTGGGTGGCTATAAAGGTGCACTACGGGTATCTCCGAAAGTGTCTGTTGGGTTGGCACGAATCGAGACTGGGATTTGTCACTCCGTGTGACGGAGAGGTACCTCTGGGCCCACTCGGTAGGACATCATCATAATGAGCTCAATGTGATCAAAGAGTTGTTCACGGGATGATGTGTTACGGGAACGAGTAAAGAGACTTGCCGGTAACGAGATTGAACAAGGTATTGGTATACCGACGATCGAATCTCGGGCAAGTATCGTACCGATAGACAAAGGGAATTGCGTACGAGATTGATTGAATCCTTGACGTCGTGGTTCATCCGATGAGATCATCGAGGAGCATGTGGGAGCCAACATGGGTATCCAGATCCCGCTGTTGGTTATTGACCGGAGAGTCGTCTCGGTCATGTTTGCGTGTCTCCCGAACCCGTAGGGTCTACACACTTAAGGTTCGGTGACGCTAGGGTTGTAGAGATACTAGTATGTGGTAACCGGAAAGTTGTTTGGAGTCCTGGATGAGATCTCAGACATCACGAGGAGTTCCGGAATGGTCCGGAGGTAAAGATTTGTATATAGGAAGTCCAGTTTTGGCCACCGGGAAAGTTTCTGGGGTCACCGGTATTGTACCGGGACCACCGGAAGGGTCCCGGGTGTCCATCGGGTGGGACCGCCTATCCCAGAGGGCCCCATGGGCTGAAGTGGGAAGGGAACCAGCCCCTGGTGGGCTGGTGCGCCCCCCATGGGCCTCCCCCTACGCCTAGGGTTGTAAACCCTGGGGGTGGGGGTGCCCCACCAAACTTGGGGGGCAAGTCCCCCCCTTGGCCGCCGCCCCCCCTTGAGATGGGATCTCTAGGGGCCGGCACCCCCCTAGGGCCCCTATATAAATAGGGGGAGGGAGGGCTGTGCACCCTAGCCCCTGGCGCCTCCCTCTCCCCCCGTAATACCTCTCCCTCTCGCTGAGCTTGGCGAAGCCCTGCCGAGATCCCCGCTGCTTCCACCACCACGCCGTCGTGCTACTGGATCTCCATCAACCTCTCCTCCCCCTTGCTGGATCAAGAAGTGTAACACCCCAAAATTTTTGGTTTGGTTTTTACCAAATTCTTTATTTGATTTAAAGGAGGTTATTTGAAATTTTCCTTTTGAGAGACCCTCCTTCCCAAATTTTTGCTTCTGACAAATCTTTTTGAGCCCTTCTCAATTTTGATTCTGGTCTTGAGGGTCTTTCAACTTGTGTTGGTTCAACACAATTACTCTTGGATCATTTTACTATTTCTTTTGTTAAAAAGAATTCTTTTAAATCCTTGGATTTATCCCTCCCTATTCAAAGATGCTCTCTTGCCATGACCTATGTGGATAACTTCCTCCCAAAGCCTTCCTCCCTACCTTGGGTCAAGTCAAGCATTAATTCCAGCAACTTTCAACTTTCCCTAGTTTTTATTTCTATTTATTTAAACCCCAAAATCTTTTTCTGTCATTCATTTGGACCTTAGTAGTTTACAAAGGAACTACTAGGTCTCTTTAGAACCTTGGCTCCAAATGAATTCCTAGAGCTAGTCCTTAGTACCCTCAACTCATATCCATCAAGACCTACTGGTCATCAGTTCAAAATTTTCAAAATATGCTTGCTGCAAGTTTGGAGCAGATTTGCTAATTTTGATGAATTTCATTTTTTCTTCTTTCCAAAAATTCTGGGGAAATTCATGCAGCCTCCAGATGCATCAAGAGACCCCCTCACCAAGTCCCAGCTCAAGAAAAATCTTCCACATGCATCAAACATTTCATCAAGCACCTTACATGCACTGTTCTGTTAGGTTTCAGGGTTCAGTGTTGAGCCTCAGTCGTCGGTGTCGTTTTCTTCAGTCGCCGTCGCCAATCTCGCCAGTGACTCGCTTGGCCTCTTGCTCATTGCTCCCTCGCCTTATCCGTGCGCCGCATGGTCGGTTGGCTGGACGTGGGCGTCGGTGCTGAGCCGTCCCGTCGTCTCCGGCGAGTGCAGCGGCGACAGTATCGCCCGTGGCGGCCATCAGGGGTGAGCCCTGCAGTACGGCACTGCCCCGCACCGCCCAAGCCACCGGAGGCCTCCGCGTGTACATCTTCTCCCTCCGAGCGCGCTGCAGAACCGTCGCCGTGGCCTGAGTAGCGCAGAGCGCGCTCTCTGCCACCGACGAGCCCGTGAGCGCCGTTCCGTTGAGACCGCGGAGCAGGCCAAATGCGAACGAGCTTAGACGTGGAATGGAGCCAGTGGACCACCCTGAAGATGCCCAGCCACCTAAACAACCAGTCCGACCCCTGCCTCGCCGTAATCCCTCGCCGGAGATATTTCGCCCGCGGCACCTCCCTCGCCCGCCTATAAATAGGGCTCCAGAGGCGTTGTGAAGCCACCGCGTCCACCACACCTCACCACAGCCTCGCCAAAACCACTCAGGGGGGCCTCAGAAGGGCCTTCTTCCCCGACTCCGGCCGCCCCGATCCGCTTCGGGCTCCGGCAAGGTCCGCTCTGGTGAGAGCACCCCCACTTCTCAAACTCGGTCAGCAGCCTCCTAGTCCACCACCTCGTCTAACCCAAGCATCAATTTGTAGTCAGAAGCCTCGTCCGGTGAGATCCATCATCGCCCGACGCCGCCGTCCGCCGTAGAAGAAGTCGTCGTCGTTGTGGTGCCTCCCGTCGGTCCCTTCCACCACCCACCGACGCGGAAGAACCTCCTGAACACGCCGGTACTTCCCTCCCTCTCTGCCTCGCAGCGGTTCGTCGCCGGCGATCACCGCAGGTCTCTGGCGCCGGCGAACTCTGTTTTTCCCCCTTTCAAACCTGACATGCGGGACCCCCCTGTCAGCCTCTCCCTCTTATTCGAAACGTTTTCTGGAAACGCCTTCGGGCAAAGTGCGCTTTCCTTTCGGCTTGGCGTATTTCATCCGAAGCGTTTTCTATCTATTCAAACTACCCCCTGGATAGTTTCTGTTTCATTACAGACTAGTCCCTGGGTTTGTTTTCTTTATAACTTTTAAACTAAAAAGGATTTTTAGTTGATTCCTTTTCTGTCATCTTCATAACTCTGCCTAGTTTTTTATCATATTTATTTGAAAAATATTTGGAATACTTTTTGCGCACGCACGTATTTACGTAGTATTCGGTTCCTTTTTATACCGTAGATACCGAAGGAGGTGACGGAGCCGCAAACTTCGCCGAGCTAGACTCCGACTACTCCGAACCAGGCAAGCATGTTTGAACCTTTGATATGATGAGTGTTTTTCATGTTTGCTAGTGTGGTTTCTTAAGGCATGTTTATATAAGCATTTGGTGGATGTTATATTCCATGCACGGTAAGTTGCAAGTGAGCTACAAAACTTGATGAGATCATTTGATGGAGAACAGCCTGATCATGTGGTGGCATGATAAGATGTAAGCTGGTATTGTTGGAGCATGCCAGTTCTACATCAACTTTTTTACTACGGTGTTGACGTGGGCCAAGTCTCGATCCCGTCCATTTTCCTTTTTGTGCTACCACATGTTTTCTGCAAAGAATACGGTTTAGTAAGTTGCAAACCTCTTTCCTGGTACACACCAAATAGAGAGGCCGTGATGAAGGTTCCATGGCCCTGGATTAAAGCCGTCATCCGGTCAGGGGGCATGGGTGTTTCCGGTTGGGACCGAGAGGGGGGCACCCCTTAGAGCGCGCGGTATAAATTTGATCCCATGCTATTCGAGGAGTGGCCTCCCCGCCTCAAGAGTTTTCGTGAACGTTGCCTAGGGTGATCCCTGGCAGCGGAATGTGGAATGGGTGTGTACTGGTTAGATGTGTTTTCTTCTAAAATACCGTGAACGGAACTAGTCCTTGGTGACTACTGAAATCCGTTGGCTGTGGTAAGGTACAAACTCTGCAGAGTCGAAACCATTCGCATAATCAAGTCCTTGATCAAGGACGCTGGTTAGCAGATCCGTGTCAGTCTCAGTGTCAGTTTCTGTAGAATTAATACTTCTGACAGGGGTAAACCCGGTTGATCGTTACTTCTGTGAATGGACTAACCCGTTTACTTTTATGTGCCGAGTATTCCTTAGGATGGTGCTACCTCCAGGAACTACTCAAATTTTTCCTTGTTTGATATAAGCCCTTTATGTGATGTCGCTCAGACGTCCGACTGTGGCATTCTTGTTATTTACTTTTGATATAAGCCCTTTATGTGATGTCGCTCAGACGTCCGACTGTGGCATTCTTGTTATTTACTTTTGATATAAGCCCTTTATGTGATGTCGCTCAGACGTCCGACTGTGGCATTCTTGTTATTTACTTTTGATATGAGCCCTTTATGTGATGTCGCTCAGACGTCCGACTGTGGCATTCTTGTTATTTACTTTCGATATAAGCCCTTTATGTGACGTCGCTCAGACGTCCGACTGTGGCATTCATGTTATTTACTTTTGATATAAGCCCTTTATGTGATGTCGCTCAGACGTCCGACTATGGCATTCTTGTTATTTACCTTTGATATAAGCCCTTTCTGCGGTGTCGCCCTGACGCCCGACTGTGGCATGTTTATTCTATTTTACCTTTCGAGGCGTCGCTCCAGACACCCGATTGGTCTTCCGCTATTTATTTATTTTGCAACACTAATTGAATTACTTACGTGTGCATTATTGCTCGTGTGCATCATGTTTGCATTTGTTATATCTTATGTCCAAACTGTCTTGCGAGTACATTCAAAGTACTCACCTGGCTTGTTGATTTGGCCAGATGTTGACGAAGGCGATCTTATGGATGAAGAATTCGATAGCGAGTCCGACGCCTAGAGGAGTCCCAGTCAGTCCCTTGCGATCCTGGAGTTGGTCACTTGTACTATATACGCTTCCGCCACCATAATAAAATCATCAAGCCTCACTCCGGCGCTTGATGAGTGTAAGATATTGGAGTCACGCCACCCACATCACTGTGACATATCCACTACCACCATATCCACGAGTTAGTAGTTATGCCACCATATCCAGTTGTGTCATATCCGCCTCTATGTATAATATTGGCGTGCTTGTAATAAATTGCTGAGCAGCCTCAGCTCAACCCTGTATAATATTTAGCACTTCTGGATTTCTGTATCAAGGATTTGTCTGCCAGTATGGAGGATTTCTCTATACTAGTTTGATGAAAGGGGCGAGTTTTCAATAAGTGTTTTATTGGAAAACCGGTCCTGACAAGAAGGAGGAGACGTCTCTCCCAACCGTACGTGTGTTGAACGCGGAGGTGCCATCCGTTCGGCGCTCGATCATCGGTGATTTGGATCACGACGAGTACGACTCCATCAACCCCGTTCTCTTGAACGCTTCCGCTCGTGATCTACAAGGGTATGTAGATGCACCCCCCTCTCCCTCGTTGCTAGATGACTCCATAGTTGATCTTGGTGATAAGTAGAAAATTTTAAAATTCTGCTACGTTCCCCAACAGTGGCATCATGATCTTAGGTCTATGCATAGTTTCTATGCACGATAGAACACAAGTTGTTGTGGGCGTAGATCATGTCAATTTACTTGCCGCTACTAGTCTTATCTTGATTCGGCGGCATCGTGGGATGAAGCGGCCCGGACCGACCTTACATGTACGCTTACGTGAGACAGGTTCCACCGACTGACATGCACTAGTTGCATAAGGTGGCTAGCGGGTGTCTGTCTCTCCCACTTTAGTCGGATCAGATTCGATGAAAAGGGTCCTTATGAAGGGTAAATAGAAATTGGCATATCACGTTGTGGTTTTGGCGTAGGTAAGAAACGTTCTTGCTAGAAACCTATAGCAGCCACGTAAAAGCTTGCAACAACAATTAGAGGACGTCTAACTTGTTCTTGCAGCATGTGTCGTGTGATGTGATATGGCCAAAAGGAAGTGATGAATGATATATATGTGATGTATGAGATTGATCATGTTCTTGTAATAGGAATCACGACTTGCATGTCGATGAGTGTGACAACCGGCAAGATCCATAGGAGTTGTCTTATTTTATTGTATGACCTGTGTGTCACTGAAAACGCCATGTAATTACTTTACTTTATTGCTAACCGTTAGCCATAGTAGTAGAAGTAATGTTTGGCGAGACGACTTCATGAAGACACGATGATGGAGATCATGATGATGGAGATCATGGTGTCATGCCGGTGACGATGATGATCATGGAGCCCCGAAGATGAAGATCAAAAGGAGCAAAATGATATTGGCCATATCATGTCACTATTTGATTGCATGTGATGTTTATCATGTTTTACATCTTATTTGCTTAGAACAACGGTAGTAAATAAGATGATCTCTCACTAAAATTTCAAGAATTGTGTTCCCCCTAACTGTGCACCGTTGCTAAGGTTCGTTGTTTCGTAGCACCACGTTATGATCGGGTGTGATAGGCTCTAACGTTCGCATACAACGGGTGTAAGCCAGATTTACACACGCAATATACTTAGGGTTCACTTGACGAGCCTAGCATGTACAGACATGGCCTCGGAACACGGAAGACCGAAAGGTCGAACATGAGTCGTATAGAATATACGATCAACATAAAGATGTTCACCTTTGATGACTAGTCCGTCTCACGTGATGATCGGACACGACCTAGTGGATTTGGATCATGTATCACTTAGATGACTAGAGAGATGTCTATCTGAGTGGGAGTTCATTAAATTTGTTTAGATGAACTTAATTGTCATGAAAATAGTCTAAAATCTTTACACTATGTCTTGTAGATCCAATGGCCCACGCTAATGTTGCCCTCAACTTCAACGCGTTCCTAGAGAAAACCAAGCTGAAAGACGATGGTAGCAACTATACGGATTGGGTCCGTAACTTGAGGATCATCCTCATAGCTGCCAAGAAAGCATATGTCCTTGAAGAACTGCTAGGTGATGCACCCATTTTCCCAGCAGCTCAAGACGTTATGAACGCCTAGCAGTCGCGTAGTGATGATTACTCCCTGGTTCAGTGTGGCATGCTTTACAGCTTAGAATCAGGGATCCAAAAGCGTTTTGAGCAGCACGGAGCATATGAGATGTTCCAAGAGCTGAGAATGGTTTTCCAAGCTCATGCCCGAGTCGAGAGATATGAAGTCTCCGACAAGTTCTACAGTTGTAAGATGGAGGATAATAGTTCTGTCAGCGAGCATATACTCAAAATGTCTGGGTTGCACAATCACTTGTCTCAGTTGGGAATTAATCTCCCAGATGACACGATCGTTGACAGAATCCTTCAGTCGCTCCCACCTAGCTACAAGAGCTTCGTGGTGAACTTCAATATGCAAGGGATGGAGAAGTCCATTCCCGAGGTGTATTCAATGCTGAAATCAGCGGAGGTGGAGATCAAGAAAGAACATCAAGTGTTGATGGTGAATAAAACCACTAAGTTCAAGAAAGGCAAGGGTAAGAAGTGAAGGAAATATGCCCTAGAGGCAATAATAAAGTTGTTATTTATATTTCCTTATATCATGATAAATGTTTATTATTCATGCTAGAATTGTATTAACCGGAAACTTAGTACATGTGTGAATACATAGACAAAACAGAGTGTCCCTAGTATGCCTCTACTAGACTAGCTCATTGATCAAAGATGGTTATGTTTCCTAACCATAGACATGAGTTGTCATTTGATCAACGGGATCACATCATTAGGAGAATGATGTGATGGACAAGACCCATCCGTTAGCATAGCACTATGATCGTTTAGTTTAACTGCTATTGCTTTCTTCATGACTTGTACATGTTCCTATGACTATGAGATTATGCAACTCCCGAATATCGTAGGAACACCTTGTGTGCTATCAAACGTCACAACGTAACTGGGTGATCATAAAGATGCTCTACAGGTGTCTCCGAAAGTATTCGTGGTGTTGGCATAGATCAAGATTAGGATTTGTCACTCCGAGTGTCGGAGAGGTATCTCTGGGCCCTCTCGGTAACACACATCACAATAAGCCTTGCAAGCAAAAGACTAATAAGTTAGTCACGAGATGATGTGTTACGGAACGAGTAAAGAGACTTGCCGGTAACGAGATTGAACTAGGTATGGAGATACCGACGATCGAATCTCGGACAAGTAACATACCGATGACAAAAGGAACAACGTATGTTGTTATGCGGTTCTGACCGATAAAAGATCTTCGTAGAATATGTAGGAGCCAATATGAACATCCAGGTTCCGCTATTGGTTATTGACCGGAGATGAGTCTCGGTCATGTCTACATAGTTCTCGAACCCGTAGGGTCCGCACGCTTAACGTTTGATGACGATCGGTATTATGAGTTTATGAGTTTTGATGTACCGAAGGTAGTTCGGAGTCCCAGATGAGATCATGGACATGACGAGGAGTCTCGGAATGTCCGAGACATAAAGATTGATATATTGGACGACTATATTCGGACACCGGAAGTGTTTCGGAAAAGTTTCGGATTTAACGGGATTGCCGGAAGGGGTTACCGGAACCCCCTACGAGGGGGGATGGTCCATAGTGGGCCTTAAGGGAAAGAGAGAGGCAGCCCATAGGGGCTGGCCGGCGCCCCACCTAGGGTTCCTAGTTGGACTAGGATTTGGGGGCGCCACCTCTCCCTCTTTTCCTTTCCCTCTCTTCCTTCTTTGGTGGTTCCTACTAGGAATAGGATTGCAATCCTATTCCTAGTAGGATTGCACCCCTAGCCGCACCATAGAAGGGCCGGCCGGCCTCCCCCCTTGGTCCTTTATATACGGGGGCAGGGGGGCACCCAAAGACACACAAGTTGAATTGTTCCAGCCGTGTGCGGTGCCCCCCTCCACAGAAACACACCTCGGTCATACCGTCGCGGTGCTTAGGCGAAGCCCTGCGCCGGTGAATACATCATATCCGTCACCACGCCGTCGTGCTGACGAAACTCTCCCGTGAAGCTCAACTGGATCAAGAACTCGTGGGACATCATCAAGCTGAACGTGTGCTGAACGCGGAGGTGCCGTACGTTCGGTGCTTGATCGGTTGAATCGTGAAGAAGTTCGACTACATCAACCGCGTCACTTGACGCTTCCGCTCCCGGTCTACGAGGGTACGTAGACACACTCTTCCCACTCGCTGCTATGCATCTGGTAGATAGATCTTGCGTGATCGTAGGAAAATACTACGTTCCCCAACAGTGGTATCAGAGCCAGGTCTATGCGTAGATGATATGCATGAGTAGAACACAATGAGTTGTGGGCGATACTAGTCATACTGCTTACCAGCATGTCATACTTTGCTTCGGCGGTATTGTGAGATGAAGCGGCCCGGACCGACATTACGCGTACGCTTACGCGAGACTGGTTTCACCGTTACGAGCACTCGTTGCTTAAAGGTGACTGGCGGGTGTCTGTCTCTCTCACTTTAGCTGAATCAAGTGTGGCTACGCCCGGTCCTTGTGAAGGTTAAAACAGCACATACTTGACGAAACATCGTTGTGGTTTTTGTATGCGTAGGTAAGAACGGTTCTTGCTAAGCCCGTAGCAGCCACGTAAAACTTGCAACAACAAAGTAGAGGACGTCTAACTTGTTTTTGCAGGGCATGTTGTGATGTGATATGGTCAAGACATGATGAGTTATACGGTTTTGTATGAGATGATCATGTTTTGTAATGTTATCGGCAACTGGCAGGAGCCATATGGTTGTCGCTTTATTGTATGAAATGCAATCGCCATGTAATTGCTTTATTTATCACTAAGCGGTAGCGATAGTCGTGGAAGCAATAGTTGGCGAGACGACAACGATGCTACGATGGAGATCAAGGTGTCGCGCCGGTGACGAAGGTGATCATGACGGTGCTTTGGAGATGGAGATCAAAAGCACAAGATGATGATGGCCATATCATGTCACATATTTTGATTGCATGTGATGTTTATCTTATTATGCTTCTTATTTTGCTTAGAACGACGGTAGCATTATAAGATGATCCCTTACTAAATTTCAAGGTATAAGTGTTCTCCCTGAGTATGCACCGTTGCGAAAGTTCGTCGTGCCGAGACACCACGTGATGATCGGGTGTGATAAGCTCTACGTTCAAATACAACGGGTGTAAGCCAGTTTTACACACGCAGAATACTCGGGTTAAACTTGACGAGCCTAGCATATGCAGATATGGCCTCGGAACACTGGAGACCGAAAGGTCGAGCGTGAATCATATAGTAGATATGATCAACATAAGATGTTCACCATTGAAACTACTCCATCTCACGTGATGATCAGACATGGTTTAGTTGATTTGGATCACGTGATCATTTAGATGACCGGAGGGATGTCTATCTAAGTGGGAGTTTTTAAGTAATATGATTAATTGAACTTCAATTTATCATGAACTTAGTCCTGGTAGTATTAGCATATCTATGTTGTAGATCAATAGCTCGCGATGTTGCTCCATGTTTATTTTTTATATGTTCCTAGAGAAAACCAAGTTGAAAGATGTTAGTGGCAATGATGCGGAATTGTTCCGTGATCTGAGGATTATCCTCATTGCTGCACAGAAGAATTATGTCCTTGATGCACCGCTAGGTGACAGACCTATTGCAGGAGCAGATGTAGACGTTATGAACGTTTTGACAAAAGCTCGATATGATGACTACTTGATAGTTTAGTGCACCATACTTTACGGCTTATAACCAGGACTTCAAAAATGTTTTGAAACACCACGGAGCATATGAGATGTTCCAAGAGTTGAAATTGGTATTTCATACTCATGCCCGTGTCGAGAGGTATAAGACCTCGGACAGTACTTTGCCTACAAGATGGAGGAGAATAGCTCAACCAGTGAGCATGTGCTCAGATTGTCTGGGTAGTACAATTGCTTGAATCAAGTGGGAGTTAATCTTCCAGATAAGATAGTAATTGACAAAGTTCTCTAGACACTATCACCAAGTTAGTAGAACTTCATGATGAACTATAATATGCAAGGGATGACGAAAGTAATTCTCGAGCTCTTCACGATGCTGAAATCGGCGAAGGTAGAAATCAAGAAAGAGCATCAAGTGTTGATGGTTAACCAGACCACTTGTTTCAAGTAAAGGGCAAAGGGATAGAAGGGGAACTTCAAGAAGAATGACAAGCAAGTTGTCACTCCCGTGAAGAAACCCAAAGCTAAACTCAAGCCTGAAACTAAGTGCTTCTACTGCAAAGGAAATGGTCACTAGAAGTGGAACTGCCCTAGATATTTGGCGGATAAGAAGGATGGCAAAGTGAGAAAAGGTATATTTGATATACAGATTATTGATGTGTACTTTACTAGTGTTCATAGCAACCCCTGGGTATTTGATAGCGGTTCAGTTGCTAAGATTAGTAACTCGAAACGAGAGTTGCAGAATGAACATAAACTAGTTAAAAGGTGAAGTGACGATGTGTGTTGGAAGTGGTTCCAAGATTGATATGATCATCATCGCACACTCCCTATACTTTTGGGATTAGTGTAGAATCTAAATAAATGTTATTTGGCATTTGCGTTGAGCATAAATATGATTTGATCATGTTTGTTGCAATACGGTTATTCATTTAAAGTCATAGAATAATTGTTATTCTGTTTACATGAATAAAGCCTTCGATGGTCATACACCCAATGAAAATAGTTTGTTGAATCTCGATCGTAGTGATACACGTATTCATAATATTGAAGCCAAAAGATGCAAGGTTAATAATGATAGTGCAACTTATTTGTGGCACTGCCGTTTAGGTCATATTGGTGTAAAGCGCATGAAGAAACTCCATAGTGATGGACTTTTGGAATCACTTGATTATGAATCACTTGGTGCTTGCGAACCATGCCTCAGGGGCAAGATGACTAAAAACTCCGTTCTCTGGAACTGTGGAGCGAGTAACAGATTTGTTGGAAATCATACATACTGATGTATGCGGACCAATGAGTGTTGAAGCTTGCGGCGGGTATCGTTATTATCTGACCTTCACTGATGATTTGAGCAGATATGGGTATATCTACTTAATGAAGCACAAGTCTGAAACATTTGAAAAGTTCAAAGAATTTCAGAGTGAAGTAGAGAATCATCGTAACAAGAAAATAAAGTTTCTACGATCTGATCGTGGAGGAGAATATTTGAGTTACGAGTTTGGTCTTCATTTGAAACAATGTGGAATAGTTTCACAACTCACGCCACCCGGAACACCACAAGCGCAATGGTGTGTCCGAACGTTGTAACCGTACTTTATTGGATATGGTGCGATCTATGATGTCTCTTATCGATTTACCACTATCGTTTTGGGTTATGCATTAGAGACAGCTGCATTCACGTTAAATGAGCGCACCATCTAAATCCGTTGATACGACGCCTTATGAAATGTGGTTTGGCAAGAAACCAAAGTTGTCGTTTCTTAAAGTTTGGGGCTGCGATGCTTATTTGAAAAAGCTTCAACCTGATAAGCTCGAACCCAAGTCAGAGAAATGTGTCTTCATAGGATACCCAAAAGAGACTGTTGGGTACACCTTCTATCACAGATCCGAAGGCAAGATATTCGTTGCTAAGAATGGATCCTTTCTAGAGAAGGAGTTTCTCTCGAAAGAAGTGAGTGGGAGGAAAGTAGAACTTGATGAGGTAATTGTACCTTCTCCCGGATTGGAAAGTAGTACATCACAGAAAATTGTTCCAGTGATTCCTACACCAATCAGTGAGGAAGTTAATGATGATGATCATGAAACTTCGGATCAAGTTTCTGCTGAACGTCGTAGATCAACCAGAGTACGTTCCGCACCAGAGTGGTATGGCAACCCAGTTCTGGAAATCATGTTACTAGACCATGATGAACCTACGAACTATGAGGAAGCGATGATGAGCCCAGATTCCGCAAAATGGCTTGAGACCATGAAATCTGAGATGGGATCCATGTATTAGAACAAAGTATGGACTTTGGTTGACTTGCCCGATGATCAGCAAGCCATCGAAAATAAATGGATCTTCAAGAGGAAGACCGACGCAAACGGTAATGTTACTGTTTACAAAGCTCGACTTGTTGCGAAAGGGTTTCGACAAGTTCAAGGAGTTGACTACGATGAGACTTTCTCACCCGTAGCAATGCTTAAGTCTGTCCGAATCATGTTAGTAATTGCCGCATTTTAAGAAATCTGGCAAATGGATGACAAAACTGCATTCTTTAATGGATTTATTAAAGAAGACTTGTATATGATGCAACCAGAAGGTTTTATCAATCCTAAAGGTGCTAACAAAATGTGCAAGCTCCAACCATCCATCTATGGACTGGTGCACGCATCTCGGAGTTGGAATATACGCTTTGATAAGTTGATCAAAGCATATAGATTTATACAGACTTGTGGTGAAGCCTGTATTTACAAGAAGTGAGTGGGAGCACTACAACCTTTCTGATAAGTATATGTGAATGACATATTGCCGATCGGAAATGATGTAGAATTTTCTGGAAAGCATAAAGGAGTGTTTGAAAGGAGTTTTTTCAAAGAAAGACCTTGGTGAAGCTGCTTACATATTGAGCATCAAGATCTATAGAAATAGATCAAGACTCTTGATAAGACTTTCGACGAGTACATACCTTGATAAGATTTTGAAGTAGTTCAAAATGGATCAGTCAAAGAAGGAGTCCTTGCCTGACTTGTAAGGTGTGAAGTTGAGTAAGACTCAAAGCCAGACCACGGCAGAAAAATATAGAGAGAATGAAAGTCATTCCCTATGCCTCGGCCATAGGTTCTATAAAGTATGTCATGCTGTGTACAAAACACGTTGTGTACCTTGCCATGAGTTTGACAGGGAGGTACAATAGTGATCCAGGAGTAGATCACTGTACAGCGGTCAAAATTATCCTTAGTAATTGGATGACTAAGGAAATATTTCTCGATTATGGAGGTGATAAAGAGTTCGTCGTAAAGGGTTACGCCGATGCAAGCTTTGACACTAAATCCAGATGACTCTAAGTATCAATCTGGATGCGTATTGAAAGTGGGAGCAATTAGCTAGAGTAGCTCCATGTAGAGCATTGTAGACATAGAAATTTGTGAAATACATACGGATCTGAATGTGACAGACCCGTTGACTAAACTTCTCTCACAAGCAAAACATGATCACACCTTATTACTCTTGGGTATTAATCACATAGCGATGTGAACTAGATTATTGACTCTAGTAAACCCTTTGGGTGTTGGTCACATGGTGATGTGAACTATGGGTGTTATTCACATAACAATGTGAACTATCGGTATTAAATCACATGGCGATGTGAGCTAGATTATTGACTCTAGTGCAAGTGGGAGACTGAAGGAAATATGCCCTAGAGGCAATAATAAAGTTGTTATTTATATTTCCTTATATCATGATAAATGTTTATTATTCATGCTAGAATTGTATTAACCGGAAACTTAGTACATGTGTGAATACATAGACAAAACAGAGTGTCCCTAGTATGCCTCTACTAGACTAGCTCATTGATCAAAGATGGTTATGTTTCCTAACCATAGACATGAGTTGTCATTTGATCAACGGGATCACATCATTAGGAGAATGATGTGATGGACAAGACCCATCCGTTAGCATAGCACTATGATCGTTTAGTTTTACTGCTATTGCTTTCTTCATGACTTGTACATGTTCCTATGACTATGAAATTATGCAACTCCCGAATACCGTAGGAACACCTTGTGTGCTATCAAACGTCACAACGTAACTGGGTTATCATAAAGATGCTCTACAGGTGTCTCCGAAAGTATTCGTGGTGTTGGCATAGATCAAGATTAGGATTTGTCACTCCGAGTGTCGGAGAGGTATCTCTGGGCCCTATTGGTAACACACATCACAATAAGCCTTGCAAGCAAAAGACTAATAAGTTAGTCACGAGATGATGTGTTACGGAATGAGTAAAGAGACTTGCCGGTAACGAGATTGAACTAGGTATGGAGATACCGACGATCGAATCTCGGACAAGTAACATACCGATGACAAAAGGAACAACGTATGTTGTTATGCGGTTCTGACCGATAAAAGATCTTCGTAGAATATGTAGGAGCCAATATGAACATCCAGGTTCCGCTATTGGTTATTGACCGGAGATGAGTCTCGGTCATGTCTACATAGTTCTCGAACCCGTAGGGTCCGCACGCTTAACATTTGATGACGATCGGTATTATGAGTTTATGAGTTTTGATGTACCGAAGGTAGTTCGGAGTCCCGGATGAGATCACGGACATGACGAGGAGTCTCGGAATGTCCGAGACATAAAGATTGATATATTGGACGACTATATTCGGACACCGGAAGTGTTCCGGAAAAGTTTCGGATTTAACGGGATTGCCGGAAGGGGTTACCGGAACCCCCTACGAGGGGGGATGGTCCATAGTGGGCCTTAAGGGAAAGAGAGAGGCAGCCCATAGGGGCTGGCCGGCGCCCCACCTAGGGTTCCTAGTTGGACTAGGATTTGGGGGCGCCACCTCTCCCTCTTTTCCTTTCCCTCTCTTCCTTCTTTGGTGGTTCCTACTAGGAATAGGATTGCAATCCTATTCCTAGTAGGATTGCACCCCTAGCCGCACCATAGAAGGGCCGGCCGGCCTCCCCCCTTGGTCCTTTATATACGGGGGCAGGGGGACACCCAAAGACACACAAGTTGAATTGTTCCAGCCGTGTGCGGTGCCCCCCTCCACAGAAACACACCTCGGTCATACCGTCGCGGTGCTTAGGCGAAGCCCTGCGCCGGTGAATACATCATATTCGTCACCACGCCGTCGTGCTGACGAAACTCTCCCGTGAAGCTCAACTGGATCAAGAGCTCGTGGGACGTCATCAAGCTGAACGTGTGCTGAACGCGGAGGTGCCGTACGTTCGTTGCTTGATCGGTTGAATCGTGAAGAAGTTCGACTACATCAACCGCGTCACTTGACGCTTCCGCTCCCGGTCTACGAGGGTACGTAGACACACTCTTCCCACTTGTTGCTATGCATCTGGTAGATAGATCTTGCGTGATCGTAGGAAAATTTTAAAATACTACGTTCCCCAACAAGAAGAACTTCAAGAAGGACGGCAAAGGAGTTGCCGCGCCTGGTAAGCCAGTTGCCGGGAAGAAGCCAAAGAATGGACCCAAGCCTGAGACTGAGTGCTTTCATTGCAAGGGAACGGGTCACAGGAAGCGGAACTGCCCCAAATACTTAGCAGATAAGAAGGCCGACAACGTCAAAGGTATATGTGATATACATGTTATTGATGTGTACCTTACCAGCGCTTGTAGTAGCTCCTGGGTATTTGATACCGGTGCAGTTGCTCACATTTGTAACTCAAAGCAGGAGCTGTGGAATAAGCGGAGACTGGCGAAGGATGAGGTGACGATGCGCGTCGGGAATGGTTCCAAGGTCGATGTGATCGCCGTCGGCACGCTACCTGTGCATCTACCTTCGGGATTAGTTTTAAACCTCAATAATTGTTATTTAGTACCAGCTTTGAGCATGAACATTGTATCTGGATCCCGTTTAATGCGAGATGGCTACTCATTTAAATCCGAGAATAATGGTTGTTCTATTTATATGAGAGAAATGTTTTATGGTGATGCCCCGCTGGTCAATGGTTTATTCTTAATGAATCTCGAACGTGATGTTACACATATTCATAGTGTGAATGCCAAAAGATGTAAGGTTGATAATGATAGTCCCACATACTTGTGGCACAGTAGTCTTGGTCATATTGGTGTCAAACATATGAAGAAGCTCCATGCAGATGGACTTTTGGAGTCTCTTGATTATGAATCATTTGACACGTGCGAACCATGCCTTTTGGGCAAGATGACCAAGACTCCGTTCTCCGGAACAATGGAGCGAGCAACCAACTTATTGGAAATCATACATACTGATGTGTGCGGTCCAATGAGTGTGGCAGCTCGCGGTGGCTATCGTTATGTTCTCACCCTCACTGATGACTTAAGTAGATATGGGTATGTCTACTTGATGAAACACAAGTCTGAGACCTTTGAAAAGTTCAAGCAATTTCAGAATGAGGTTGAGAATCAATGTGACAGAAAAATAAAGTTCTTACGATCAGATCATGGAGGAGAATATTTAAGTCACGAATTTGGCACGCACCTAAGGAACTGTGGAATTGTTTCACAATTGACGCCGCCTGGAACACCTCAGCGTAATGGTGTGTCCGAACGTCGTAATCGTACTCTGTTGGACATGGTGCGATCTATGATGTCTCTTACCGACTTACCGCTATCATTTTGGGGTTATGCTTTAGAGACCGCCGCATTGACTTTAAATAGGGCACCGTCTAAATCCGTTGAGACAACACCATATGAACTTTGGTTTGGGAAGAAACCTAAGTTTTCGTTTCTAAAAGTTTAGGGATGCGATGCTTATGTCAAGAAACTTTAACCTGAAAAGCTCGAACCCAAATCGGAAAAATGTGTCTTCACGGGATAACCTAAGGAAACTATTGGGTACACCTTCTACCTCAGATCCGAAGGCAAGGTCTTTGTTGCCAAGAATGGATCCTTTCTGGAGAAAGAGTTTCTCTCAAAATAAGTGAGTGGGAGGAAAGTGGAACTTGATGAGGTGATTGTCACCCCTTCCGAACCGGAAAGTAGCGCAGCGCAGGAAGATGTTTCTATGGTGCCTGCACCGACTAGGGAGGAAGTTAATGATAATGATCATGAAGCTTCAGATCAAGTTACTGCTGAACTTCGTAGGTCCACAAGGACACGTTCCGCACCAGAGTGGTACGGCAACCCTGTCATGGAAATCATGTTGTTAGACAACGGTGAAACTTTGAACTATGAAGAAGCGATGATGGGCCCAGATTCCAACAAATGGCTTGAAGCCATGAAATCCGAGATAGGATCCATGTATGATAACAAAGTATGGACTTTGGTGGACTTGCCCGATGATCGGCACGCCATAGAAAATAAATGGATCTTTAAGAAGAAGACTGACGCGGATGGTAATGTGACCATCTATAAGGCTCGACTTGTCGCTAAAGGTTATCGACAAGTTCAAGGAATTGACTATGACGAGACTTTCTCTCCCGTAGCGATGCTGAAGTCCGTCCGAATCAAGTTAGCAATTGCCGCATTCTATGATTATGAGATATGGCAAATGGACGTCAAAACGGCATTCCTTAATGGCTTCCTCAAGGAAGAACTGTATATGATGCAGCCGGAAGGTTTTGTCGATCCTGAGAATGCTAACAAGGTATGCAAGCTCCAGCGCTCAATCTATGGGCTGGTGCAAGCATCTCGGAGTTGGAACATTTGCTTTGATGAGGTGATCAAAGCGTTTGGGTTTATACAGACTTGGGGAGAAGCCTGTATTTACAAGAAAGTGAGTGGGAGCTCTGTAGCATTTCTCATATTATATGTGGATGATATATTGCTGATGGGAAATGATGTAGAACTCTTGGAAAGCATAAAGGCCTACTTGAATAAGTGTTTTTCAATGAAGGACCTTGGAGAAGCTGCTTACATATTAGGCATCAAGATCTATAGAGATAGATTGAGACGCCTCATTGGTCTTTCACAAAGCACATACCTTGACAAGATATTGAAGAAGTTCAATATGGATCAGTCCAAGAAAGGGTTCTTGCCAGTATTACAAGGTATGAGATTGAGCACAGCTCAATGCCCGACCTCGGCAGAGGATAGAGAAAAGATGAGTGTCATCCCCTATGCCTCGGTCATAGGTTCTATTATGTATGCCATGCTGTGTACCAGACCTGATGTGAACCTTGCCATAAGTTTGGTGGGGAGGTACCAAAGTGATCCCGGTATGGAACACTGGACAGCGGTCAAGAACATCCTGAAGTACCTGAAAAGGACTAAGGATATGTTTCTCATTTATGGAGGTGACAAAGAGCTCGTCGTAAAGGGTAACGTTGATGCTAGCTTCGACACAGATCTGGATGACTCCAAGTCACAAACCGGATATGTGTATATTTTGAATGGTGGGGCAGTCAGCTGGTGCAGTTGCAAGCAAAGCGTCGTGGTGGCATCTACATGTGAAGAAGAGTACATAGCTGCTTCCGAAGCAGTGCATGAAGGAGTCTGGATGAAGAAGTTCATCACCGACCTAGGAGTTATTCCAAGCGCGTCGGGCCCGATGACTCTCTTCTGTGACAACACTGGAGCTATTTCCATTGCCAAGGAGCCTAGGTTTCACAAGAGTACCAAGCACATCAAGCGCCGTTTTAACTCCATCCGAAATTATATTCAAGATGGAGACATAGATATTTGTAAAGTGCATACGGATCTGATTGTCGCAGATCCGTCGGCTAAACCTCTTCCATGAGCAAAACATGATCAACACCAGAACTCTATGGGTCTTCGATTCATCACAATGTAACTCGATTATTGACTCTAGTGCAAGTGGGAGACTGTTGGAAATATGCCCTAGAGGCAATAATAAAATGGTTATTATTATATTTCCTTGTTCATAATAATTGTCTATTGTTCATGCTTTAATTGTATTATCCGGAAACAGTGATACATGTGTGAATACATAGACCACAATGTGTCCCTAGCAAGCTTCTAGTTGACTAGCTCGTTGATCAATAGATGGTTACGGTTTCCTGACCATGGACATTGGATGTCATTGATAACGGGATCACATCATTAGGAGAATGATGTGATGGACAAGACCCAATCCTAAGCCTAGCACTAGATCGTGTAGTTCGTTTGCTAAAGCTTTTCCAATGTCAAGTAACTTTTCCTTAGACCATGAGATTGTGCAACTCCCGGATACTGTAGGAATGCTTTGGGTGTACCAAACGTCACAAGTAACTGGGTGGCTATAAAGGTGAACTACGGGTATCTCCGAAAGTGTCTGTTGGGTTGGCACGAATCGAGACTGGGATTTGTCACTGCGTGTGACGGAGAGGTACCTCTGGGCCCACTCGGTAGGACATCATCATAATGAGCTCAATGTGATCAAAGATTTGTTCACGGGATGATGTGTTACGGGAACGAGTAAAGAGACTTGCCGGTAACGAGATTGAACAAGGTATCGGTATACGGACGATCGAATCTTGGGCAAGTATCGTACCGATAGACAAAGGGAATTGCGTACAGGATTGATTGAATCCTCGACATCGTGGTTCATCCGATGAAATCATCGAGGAGCATGTGGGAGCCAACATGCGTATCCAGATCCCGCTGTTGGTTATTGACCGGAGAGTCGTCTCGGTCATGTCTGCGTGTCTCCCAAACCCGTAGGGTCTACACACTTAAGGTTTGGTGACGCTAGGGTTGTAGAGATATTAGTATGCGGTAACCCGAAAGTTGTTTGGAGTCTCGGATGAGATCCTGGACGTCACGAGGAGTTCCGGAATGGTCCGAAGGTAAATATTTGTATATAGGAAGTCCAGTTTTGGCCAACGGGAAAGTTTCGGGGGTCACCGGTATTGTACCGGGACCACCGGAAGGGTCCCGGGGGTCCACCGGGTGGGGCCACCTATCTCGGAGGGGCCCATGGGATGAAGTGGGAAGGGAACCAGCCCCTGGTGGGCTGGTGCGCCCCCCATGGGCCTCCCCCTATGCCTAGGGTTGGAAACCCTGGGGGTGGGGGCGCCCCACCAAACTTGGGGGGCAAGTCCCCCCCTTGGCCCGCCGCCCCCCTTGAGATGGGATCTCTAGGGGCCGGCGCCACCCTAGCGACCCTATATAAAGAGGAGGGGACGGAGGGCTGCGCACCCTAGCCCCTGGCGCCTCCCTCTCCCCTCGTAACACCTCTCCCTCTCGCTGAGCTTGGCGAAGCCCTGCCGAGATCCCCGCTGCTTCCACCACCATGCCGTCGTGCTGCTGGATCTCCATCAACCTCTCATCCCCCTTGCTGGATCAAGAAGGAGGAGATGTCTCTCCCAACCGTACGTGTGTTGAACACGGAGGTTCCGTCCGTTCGGTGCTCGGTCATCGGTGATTTGGATCACGACGAGTACGACCCCGTCAACCCCGTTCTCTTGAACGCTTCCGCTCGTGATCTACAAGGATATGTAGATGCACTCCCCTCTCCCTCGTTGCTAGATGACTCCATATATTGATCTTGGTGATGCGTAGAAAACTTTAAAATTCTGCTACGTTCCCCAACAATAATGGCAAGGACAGACTGTGAAAAACAGACGACTTTCTAAGCACTACGCTTTTTGATAATGGGCATCGTTAAAGAAGCCCCCAAGTATATTCAAGGTATATACATTCAAAGATGTTCTACCCTGTGATAGTTCGGGTGAGTCGAATACTTACCAATGAAAGGAAAAGTAAGGAAAAATGGAATAGGAGGAAAATAAAAACAAAAGACAAAACCTAACTTAAAAGGAGGAAAGAATGCCACCGAACTATCCATAGAATTGTCGGAGCCTGGCAGCGTTCCACGGGTTCGACTCAAGGCGGTTGTCTTGCGCATTCCGAAGGCGATAGGCTCCACTGGTGAGTACTTCGTCGAAAATGAAGGGCCCCTCCCATTTTGGTTTGAGCTTGTCCTTTTTCTTCCCCGGGAGGCGTAAAACAAGTTTGCCGACATTGACTCTTGGATGCTCAGAACGCGACGCCTATCCGGCTGGAGGGTTCACTGACTGGCTTCATACAATCTTCCATCCTGATCCATACTGCCTAGCTGCTATTAGTCTTCATGCTTTCACTTCATTGAATACTTGACTATGGCTCGTCTAGTGTAGTCTACCTCCGCGGCATATAAATAGGATCGGTTCTATCGTTTGTCTTCGAAACTTCCATGTTTTGAAGACTTTCATAAAAATCTCCTATTCAACCCCCCCTCTAGTCGATATACAGCCCTTTCACTAACCGGCTGGAGGATTCACAGTCCTCAAGTGTAACAAGTCTTCTGATCACGCAGACAGAAAGACTTCAGTGATGTTTAACACTCTTTGGCTCTGAATGTTTGGGCTTTGTCCTCACAAGGATCTCTCTCTCAAATCCTTCGGAGGTGGGTTGCTCTCAAATGACAAAAGTCGTGTACTAACTCTGAGCAGCCACCAATTTATGGTGTAGGGGGTGGGCTATTTATAGCCACTAGGCAACCCGACCTGATTTGTCCGAAGTGACCCTGGGTCACTAAGGAACTGACACGTGTTCCAACGGTCAAATTTCAAACACATGCGGCAACTTTACTTGGGCTACAAGTAAAGCTGACTCATCCAGCTCTGGATAAGATTTGCTCTCATTGTCTTCGCTCGGAGACATAGGATTTGGTTGAGCATCACTTCAGTCACTCTGACTTTGTTCACTTGGACCCCACTTAACAGTACGGTGGTTCCTATGACTAAACAAAGAAGAAAAGGAAACAACGAAACGACTAAGTCTTCGCGCTCCATAGTCTTCACACAATGTCTTCTCTCGTCATAGTATTCAATATGAATATCTTCATATACCACCATTGTCATCAATGTCTTCATACATTTTTAGGGGTCATCTCCGGTAGGTAAACCGAATCAATGAGGGACTACTACCTGTGTTATCCTGCAATTCTCACAAACACATTAGTCCCTCAACCAGGTTTGTCGTCAATACTCCAAAACCAACTAGGGGTGGCACTAGATGCACTTACAATCTCCCCCTTTTTGGTGATTGATAAAAACTGGTTGAAGTTTTCAACGGGGATAAAAGTATGTGAAATTGTAAAGGATAAAGGTATTGTCGTCATAAGTAGCAAAAGGCTCCCCCTGAAGATGTGCATATAAGTAATTTTCTGTTGAATGCAAATGCACATGGCAGGTTGTACTTGTGGAGATCCTCTTCAACTTATGGAGACAATTCATCATGCACAATTGATATGTCGAATATAATGATATGCATAATGAGAAATGGACGTCTGCAAAATGACTAAGTGTGGAATTTATCGTAGCACACGGAATTTATCATCGCATTACAGAGTACCAGAAAACGTAGCAGACGACCATCAAGTTCAAGTGTTACAACTCAAAGAACCACATGTAACAAAAGCGAGAGTTGTAAACACCAGGCAAAATATAAAGCACCCGCCCATATGGACCCGCTTGAAGACTATCAACTCATATGCTTCTCCCCCTTTTGTCATTAAGGACCAAAAAGGTTTGAAGACACAGAGCCTCTACTCGTTCCCAGTTGGAGTAGGAGAAGATGCAAGGTCGACGTTGGTGGCAGCCTCAGAATGTGTAACCTCCACTTCAGGAGCTGGAGGGTCGGACACGTTCTCCTCGAGAACAACTTGGTTGGCAGGGGGTGTGGCCACACGTGCTTCTTCTTCTCTTAATTCTTCTTCATCGGCTGATGCAGCCGGAATATCTTCAGCCGCTTTGGCTTCACACTCAGGGATGTTCACAGTAGGAGAGGCTTCAGGAAACACTTGCGTGAAACAGATTGCCGCTCATCTCCTTCTGGAACGCTTGACAGATTGACTTGTGGCCTTGGTCCTTTGCGAAGCCTGTGAAACACTGGCGACGCTTGTGGAGATGGAGTTGGTTGGGCCTCAAAGTCTTCATCGGCAACCACTGGAGTGGTGAGCTATGTTGGGGGAGTAACTGGTGTGTCTGTATCACGTGGGGATTCTTGTGTGTGATCAGCCCATGAGTCATCCTGAGCAATTGGCGTCAATGGATGACCAATGCTGATGCGTTCGCTGTTCTTGAGAACAGGCGATGATACCACATTGTATTTGATCTGAGGAAGGACTTCATCATCTTTGAAAGATCGTGGATGTTGCCTAGAGGGGGGGTGAATAGGCACTTTAAAATAATTACGATTCCGGCTTGAACAAATGCGGAATAAACCTAGCGGTTAATTTGTCAAGCACAAAACCTACAACAACTAGGCTCACCTATGTGCACCAACAACTTATGCTAAGCAAGATAAACAACTAGGTGATATCAAGATATATGACAAGAAACAATATGGCTATCACAAAGTATAGTGCATAAGTAAAGGGCTCGGGTAAGAGATAACCGAGGAACACGGAGACGACGATGTATCCCGAAGTTCACACCCTTGCGGATGCTAATCTCCGTTTGGGGCGGTGTGGAGGCACAATGCTCCCCAAGAAGACACTAGGGCCACCGTAATCTCCTCACGCCCTCGCACAATGCAAGATGCCGTGATTCCACTAAGGGACCCTTGAGGGCGGTCACCGAACCCGTACAAATGGCGACCCTTGGGGGCGGTCACCGAACCCGTATAGTTTGGCAACCCTTGGGGGCGGTCACCGGTACCCGTCAAATTGCTCGGGGCGATCTCCACAACCTAATTGGAGACCCCGACGCTTGCACGGAGCTTTACACCACAATGATTGAGCTCCGAACACCACCAACCGTCTAGGGTGCCCAAGCACCCAAGAGTAACAAGCTCAAGGGTACCAAGCACCCAAGAGTAATAAGCTTCTCAACTTCACTTCCACGTATCACCGTGGAGAACTCAAACCGATGCACCAAATGCAATGGCAAGGGCACACGGAGTGCCCAAGTCCTTCTCTCCCAAATCCCACCAAAGCAACTAATGCTAGGGAGGGAAATGAGAGGAAGAACAAGAAGGAGAACACCAAGAACTCCAAGATCAAGATCCAAGGGGTTCCCCTCACCTAGAGGAGAAAGTGATTGGTGGAAATGTGGATCTAGATCTCCTCTCTCTTTTCCCCCAAAAACTAGCAAGAATCCATGGAGGGATTGAGAGATAGCAAGCTCGAAGAAGGTCAACAATGGGGGAAGAACACGAGCTCAAGGGATAAGGTTCATTGGGGAAGAAGAGCCCCTTTTATAGGTGGGGAAAAATCCAACCGTTATGCTCACAGCCCGCATAGAGCGGTACTACCGCTCTAGGAGCGGTACTACCGCTAGGGCATTAGTACCCCTTAGAAAAACAACAGCGAGGAGGCAAAAAGGCCAGAAGAACCGTCGAAGCGGTAGTACCGCTTGACCTCACGGTACTACCGCTAGGGGTAGCGGTACTACTACTAAGCGTAGCGGTACTACTGCTTGCGAGCGGTACTAAAAAATTGCATCCGTGCCTACCACCGTTGGACTTGTGACGAGTTTTTGGTCCCGAGCGGAAGTAGCCACGGTAGTACTGCTCCAAGCGGTAGTACCACTCCCTAAAGCTGTAGTAAAAAATTACTTCCGCTCCAACCCGCGGTAGTACCGCTGCAGCCTTTTCAGTACACCAAAACGACCACAACTTTTGCATACGGACTCCGAGTTTGATGAAACCAAGTTTGTTGGAAAGCTAGCGACAAGGGCCAACACAATCTTGATAGAAATATCAATAAGAAGCAAATTAGAAAAGGCCCATAAGAAAATGGTGAGAACCCTTTCTCGGATAAGACCTGTAAAACACCCAACACCGAAAACATCATAGAAGACACATGTGAACTCCGTTTTCGATGAACTCAAGCTTGTCATCAAGATGACCATAAGCTCTAAGACTCACAAAGAGAACCAAACAAGAACCAAGAAACATGATGCACGGATGCAATGGTTTGAGCTCTCTACTAACGATACGATCAAGCTACCAACTTGAGAGCCCCCCTTGATAGTACGGCAAACGATCCTATAACCCGGTCTCCCAACTACCACCACGAGACCGGTAAAATAGAAATCCTATCAAGGGCAAACCTTTGCTTTGCACAAAGTCCACTTGAGCTAGATGTAGACGATCTTGACTTCCTCAAGTTGGACCACCTTTCTTGATTGCGTTGTCTCAATGAAGACTAGTAGATTGCTCCCCCATACTCCACTATGGGTGAGCCACTCTCCGGCATATCTTCACAAGTCCATTGTCACCACAATGGACGGCAAGCTTCAAGCACTTGATCTCTTCGTGATGCTCCACTTGAACTTGCACACCGCAACCTAACCCCACAAAGAACTCTCACGAAGACTATGGGTTAGTACACAAAGCGTGATTGACAATGCTTATCATACCATGGGATTGCTTGATCCCTCTCGGTACATCTTCTACACTTTGTGTGTTGATCAACTTGATTCATTCTTTGACTTAGTCTTGATCAACCTTGAATCTTTCCAACTCTCTTCATTTGGATGATGTCTTGAAGGTAAACATGAATGATCACAAACTCTTCTTCTTCAAGACATGCTTGCGATAGGCTCAACACCCACAAGACCAATCTTTGGATAATTCCTTAATAGCATCTTGGTCATCACAAACTCTCCTTGAAACCACCAAATGAACTCCAAGAAAAGCCTATGGACAAACCCTTCCAATATAACTCAAGGCAACCATTAGTCCATAGAGATTTTCATCAATTACCAAAACCAAACATGGGGGCACCGCATGTTCTTTCAATCTTCAACATTGTCGTGATGACCAATGTCTTCAGCTGCAGTGGGGTCAACAGCTGGAATATCTTCAGGAGCCTCTGTGGTAGCAGGCTCATGAACAGTCATGCGATGTTCTTGTTGTGCAGATGCAGGACGAGCAACAGTGATTGGCTCGACGACAAGGGGCTCTGAGGGAGCAGCCCGGACTTTCTTGATCTTGCGCTTCTTGGTGGGTGGAGCTTCATCAGTGGTGTTCTTGGTTTTGCGCTTGCGGGCTTCAGCTTCAGCCACCTTTGTCTTCTTGAGTTCTGAAGCAACTATGGGGACCTTAGGCTTCGAGCCGGACATGCTGGCAGGGAAGACAATGCGAGGTTCTTCCTGCCTAGATGCTTCAGCTGGGGCCACAGTTGGCTTCTTCTTCTTGGCAGCCATCCTGGGGTCGATGCCCGGACGCCCAAGGGCCTTGCGCTTCTCAGCTTCATTGTATGCTTGAACACACTTGGCAACCAAAGCCTTTATGCGCTCACGAGAACCTTTCGCTTCTTCACGCTTCTTGTGAAAGGCTTCCTTGAGCTCATGCATCATGGCTTTGAAATTCTGGACATCTTTAACGTTGAGCTTGGCCATATGCTTCTTGAACTAAGCCTTTTCATAATCAATCTTGTGCTTCAGCTCAACAATGTTCTGAGCAAGGGCTAGCTCAGAAGCAATGGCGCCATTGAATGAGACGCTCAGGCCAATTGGAAGTTGCAGATCATCGAATCTGAGATTGGGGGTGTCAAACCACTCATAAATGAAGTTGTTGATGACAGCCACGTCAAAGAGAGGCAAGTCATTGAAGATTTCCGCCTCTTGCTTGCTCTTTATCAGTTGCTCAAGAGCGTTATCAGCAAGATCATCGTCACTTGACAGATCAATGGCGTCATTCTCGTTCCTGAGAACAGCAGCAGGAGTCCGATCTGGACCGGGGGTGTGCATGGGCTTCTTCTTTAGCGTCTTGCTTTTGGAGATGCGAGAGTGATCTTCGGACTGCACACATGGTGCAGGTGGAGCAGGGGCCAAAGGCTTCACTCTCGAAGCTGTTGGTGGAGTGGAAGGCTTCGAAGCCTTGGATTTCTTCTTCTTCTTCACCTTTGGAGGTGCAGGCGCTTCATCAGAGTTAGCGTCCTCTGCAGGTTGATCCACATCCGCCCCTTGAACCCTTATGTGAGAGATGAGACCTTCTAAGTTGTAGAAGGGCCCAACTAGATTTGGTTCAGCTTCGCGTGTGCCATCGGCACGAGGCGCTGAGGGGCCAGGGTGGAAGTCTAATCCCCAAGTTTTCTTGTTCTCCTTGGCCGAGTTCTTGGCATACTGGAGGTTGTACTTGAACAGATTGTCGTCACGGCACCATAGCAATGATGATGGGTCGGTATTAGCTGGTTGTGGCCCTCGGACCATGCAAGGATAGAAGTCTTGTGCAATGGCTTCAGCTCTGGACCTGGGTGGAAGATTTTTGTACAAAATGTCTCCCCATGGTCGCTTGATGGCATTCTTCTCAGCATACTCCTGGGTCACAAACCTGTACTTGAACCACTATTCTGTCCAATATCTTCGAATCCATTGGATTCGAGTTTTTCTCTGATTGTAGTCCTCCTCTGGATCAGTCTTGTACATTTCATAGAGGTCAGGAGGCAAACCTCTGGAGGTGTTTCCACGGCACTGTCTTCCACCCTTCCTAATAGATTTCTCAGTAGCCATGAAATTCAAACTGAAAGGCTTCAACACTATCAAAGGCTTCCGTTTGCTGGTCAGATAGGAACTGGCTTCGGGAGAGTGAATGTGACGCTGCAAGAATTCTGCAAATGAATGCAGACTATGAGAACCAAGGGATTCTCCCACGGACATGTACTTGTGACAGCATTAGAGATGCGAGGGAAGGGGAAGAGGGCATATGCATTCTCAGAAGATTTTGAAGATAAATCAGTTTAGAAGACATTGACCTCATAGCGCGAAGACATTCACTTATATGTAGAGAGTTGGTTCCAGATTTGTACGAATCCAAGAATAGGTACAAGTGAGGAATCTAACTATGTGTGAAGCATAAGTGAATATACTAGGCAAAGTATGAGATGCAGACAGGATAGATCCAAATATGTGGAGGCAGAAACTTCTTTTGGTAGAAAGGATGAATCTATCGGATCAAAAAGACGGTAAAAGGAGGGTTTTAATTTACCACACGATGAACTGCTAGAGGGAGACGAAGTGGAGGCCCAGCAGTTCGATCTTCCGTGCCCTAACTTGGCGACGGAGGACACCTACGGCGGCGGCGGAGAAGACGATGTCTGCGGCCGGCATGAAGACGGCGTCGACGAGGTCGCGGCAGCTAAGCGCTTCGTCGCCGGCGTCGTCGAGAGCTAGCGGTGGCGCTAGGGTTGGTCGAGGTGGAGAGGTGGTAGAAGAGTTTTGACCGTGATGGGATGGGCATTTATGAGGATGGGAGGCGGCACAGCGCAATTACGCAGGTGCCCCTGGCGGTTCACATCTGAGGGACACGTGGCGGACATGTAACACATAGGGAGTTGTTCCATGATCCCTCACACGCCTGGACTGTCGGGGTGGTCTTTCCGGCTTCTCCGGGTTTCAGGCAATAAGGATTGAGCATTAAAAACAGATTTAATGTTTGTCTTTGTATCTTCTGCTGACAAGGATGCAGAGAAGGCATTCGATGGTTCCAACATAATGCATATGATTTGGATAGATAGAGTTTGAGGTAGAAAGCATAGAGAGGTTAGGGTCCGATCACATTCACTTAGTTCAAAAGATTCTAATAAGAAGACATAGCTATAAGTGAATGTTGTAGAGGACAGAACACAAGTCTATATATGTATATATCTGAGTAAGATCAATTTGACAAAGAGAAGACATATATGAAGATAAATCAAATGCGAAGATTTTGCAAATGTAACGCCAAGAGAAACACTTCAAGCAAAGATTTGGTGGTGGCGTTACCCACCGTATAGGAAGTATTAGACCCAGACATGGCGCACAATTATCGTGGCGCTCCGAAGTCAAATTCCACGTTAATGTATTCTCACTCAGAATGTAAGTCTTCATTCATTGAAGATATACTTTACTTCGTGTGTTGCACATCTAAGTCATCAACATGCATAAGTGTTAGGATGTGTGCCTGATTACAGGACATTCGAGGATTCCAAGATATTTAGCTCACACCGCAACTTGCAAAACCTTTTCTCATCCAAGAGCTTTGTGAAGATATCTGCCAGCTGCTCTTCAGTGTTGACGTGTATGATATCAATATCTTCCTTCATGACATGATCTCTGAGAAAGTGATGACGAATTTCAATGTTCTTTGTCTTCGAGTGCTGAACTGGGTTGTTGGCAATATTGATGGCGCTTTCATTGTCGCAATAGAGTGGCACATGCTTCAGATGGACACCATAGTCCTTGAGAGTTTGCTTCATCCCGAGAAGCTGAGTGGAGCAAGATCCAACAGGAATGTATTCACATTCAGCAGTGGAGAGTGATACACAGTTCTGCTTCTTTGAAGACCAACAGACAAGTGATCGTTCCAGAAAGTGGCATGTGCCTGATGTAGACTTGCGATCAACTTTGTCACCAGCATAATCAGCATCTGAGAGTCCAACTAGATCAAACTCTGATCCCTTTGGATACCACAATCCTAGTGTTGGGGTGTAAGCCAAATATCGAAGAATTCGCTTCACAGCTAAGTGATGTGATTCCTTTGGTGCCGCTTGGAATCGAGCACACATGCAAACACTAAGCATAATATCTGGCCTAGATGCACTAAATAAAGTAAAGAACCAATCATGGAGCGGTATACCTTTTGATCGAAATCTTTACCATTGGCGTCGGGACTGAGATGACTTTTAGTTGGCATAGGCGTCGTGTATCCTTTGCAGTCTTGCATTCCAAACTTCTTCAGGCAATCTTTGAGGTATTTCTCTTGAGATATGAAGATGCCGTTGCTTTGCTGACGAATTTGAAAACCAAGGAAGAACTTCAGCTCACCCATCATGGACATCTGATATTACTCTTGCATCATGTGAGCGAACTCATCACTATATCTTTTGTCAGTGCAGCCGAAGATAATGTCATCCACATAGATTTGGCAAACAAACAGTTCACCATCATATGTCTTCATGAAGAGTGTGGGATCCAGGGAACCAGGTTTGAAGCCATTGCTCTTCAGGAAGTCTTTGAGTGTGTCATACCAAGCACGAGGGGCTTGTTTGAGGCCATACAGTGCCTTGTTGAGCTTGTATACCATATCAGGATGTTTTGGATCTTCAAAGCCAGGTGGTTGTGCAACATACACTTCTTCTTCAATCTTGCCATTGAGAAAGGCACTCTTCACATCCATTTGATACAGAAGGATGTTGTGATGGTTTGCATAGGCTGGCAGTATGCGAATAGCTTCAAGCCTAGCCACATGAGCAAATGTTTCATCGAAGTCAATCCCTTCAATTTGAGTGTATCCTTGAGCAACGGGACGAGCTTTGTTTCTGACAACTTGACCATGCTCATCTTGTTTGTTGCGATATATCCATTTTGTGCCTATTATGTTGTGCTTGCGGGGGTTAGGACGCTTGACAAGTTCCCATACGTTGTTCAGCTCAAACTGGTGAAGCTCTTCTTGCTAGCTTGAATCCATTCAGGTTCCATGAAGGCTTCAGCAACTTTCTTAGATTCAGATATCGAGACAAATGCAAAGTGCCCACAGAAATTTGCTAGCTGTGTTGCTCTTGAACGAGTGAGTGGATCAGGTGCATTGATGCTGTCAATTATCTTCTCAACTTGTACTTCATTTGCAACACGAGGATGAACTGGATGAAGATTTTGCTCTTGCTGGTCATTATCATCATTAGGAGGATTGTCTTCAGGCTGAGCATTGTCTTCAGGTTGATTGGGAGCAGAAATGATGAGTTCCTCATCAGGCTGTGCTTCAGAAGGCATGATTTCACCTGTTCCCATTAGCTTGATAGATTCACTAGGTGGAGCTTCATCCAGCACATTTGGCAGGAACTCTCTTTGTGAGCCATTCGTTTCATCAAACCGCACATCCACAGTTTCAACCACTTTATAGAGAAAGAGGTTGAAGACTCTGTAGGAATGCGAGTCCTTTCCGTAGCCGAGCATGAAACCTTCATGTGCTTTTGGTGCAAATTTTGATTTGTGATGTGGATCCTTGATCCAGCACCTAGCTCCAAATACCCTGAAGTAACTGACATTTGGCTTCTTGCCAGTAAGGAGTTCATAGGACATTTTCTTCAGAAGCTTGTGAAGATAAACACGGTTGATGACATGGCATGCTGCATCAATAGCTTCGGGCCAGAACTTTCTTGGTGTCTTGTATTCATCGAGCATTGTTCGAGCCATCTCAATAAGGGTTCTATTCTTGCGCTCCACGATGCCATTCTGCTGAGGTGTGTATGGAGCTGAGAAATCATGAGTGATTCCCATTGTATCCAGATAAAGATCAAGGCCGGTATTCTTGAACGCAGTGCCATTATCACTTCTGATATGCTTGATCTTGACGCCATAGTTGTTCATGGCACGGTTGGCGAAGCGTCTGAAGACATCCTGCACTTCAGTCTTGTAGAGAATTATGTGCACCCATGTGTATCTTGATTAATCATCAACAATGACGAAGCCATAGAGACAAGCTATAGTAGTGAACGTGGAGTAGTGAGTAGGGCCAAATAAGTCCATGTGAAGCAGCTCGAAGGGTTGGGATGTCGTCATGATTGTCTTCGAGGGATGCTTGGCCCTAGTCATCTTCCCAGCTTCGTAGGCACCGCACAGATGATCTTTCTTGAACTTGACGCCCTCGATGCGTAAGACGTGCTTCTTCTTCATGAGAGTGTGCAAGTTCCTCATGCCGGCATGTCCTGGCCTCCGATGCTAGAGCCAACACTCTGAAGCTTTTGCTAGAAGACATACGGCCATCTGTGGTCCTGCTGAGACATCTACCATATACAGATCGTTTGTCCGATATCCTTCAAAGACTAGAGACTTGTCAGATTCCATTAGTACAAGGCAACGATATTTTCCAAATATCATAATCATGTTTAAGTCACAAAGCATTGAGACAGACATTAAGTTGAAACCAAGGGATTCAACAAGCATGACTTTATCCATGTGCTGATCCTTTGAGATTGCAACTCTACCTAGACCCAATACCTTCCTTTTACCAGTATCAGCAAATGTGATGTGACTCTTGTCAGATGGACGTAAGGTTGAGTCCATAAGAAGACTTCGATCACCAGTCATATGATTAGTGCATCCGCTGTCCATAATCCATTCCGAAGTCTTTGGTGTCATACCCTACAGTGCAGTTAGGGGGATAGGCCTCACGAAGAGTATTGTGAAGCATAAAATTTTTACGAGCAAGCGGATTATGAAAGCTTAGATCCAAGTTAGGACTGATAGGATGATTGGCAAGCGATTCAAAAAAACATAGTAAGACCATTTGGGCATTTGATCTTGCGCCCTACAAGATGTTTTAGGTCCCCAGCTATAGCATCAGACGCCTTTGATTTTCGGCTGGAGACCTTTCCCTGCAAGAGAAAGTTAATTCTTCTTAACCACCCACATCTTCAGGGGTGGCTTAGAAGCAATGAGTCTAAGTGCAGCATCTAAGAATTTTGGCTTTGGAGCCCTAGCAAATAGCCTTGCAGGAGGAGAATAATACTCATAAGAATAGGCAGAAAAGTTCTTCGTTTTGTGAATATAGCAGTTTGAGGAAACACGCTCATATTCATGGGGTCTGAGTACAATTTCCCTACAAAACATTGGCGTTAGGGTGACTCAGGTGAGTCCTCTGTCTGTATGAAGCCTTAGGACCGTATGAAGCCTTTGGTCTGGGGTTTGTCTTCTTCCCAGGTGGTGTCATGATGACATTTACTGGAAGCTTCTCAAGACAACTTTTGGGAACCCAGATCTTCTTCATAGGTGGCCCGTTCCTACAGTTAGTATCAATATACCTGGCAAACACTTCACCATTTTGTTTCTTAAACAGTTTATAGTTTGCATCAAAGGATTCATCAATGATAATAGGATTAGCACAAGTGAAGCAGATAAGGTAGACGGATCCACTGAAGGTTCCTTTGCAGCAACCCATGTGGTTTTGGAGTACTGCTCAGGCTTCCAGTATGAACCATCAACATTCATTTTCCTCTCGAACCCTACACCCTCTTTCCTAGGGTTTCGGTTCAGAATCTGCTTTTTGAGGACATCACATAACGTCTGTTTCAAGCAACGTCTTCAACCTAGCATTTTCATCAGCAATGGTAGCGGTATCCTCAGCAGAGGGGTTAGTTACCACATCAGTAGTTGAAGATATTGCAACAGTAGCAGCAATAGAACATTCAGCAACAGATGTAGCATTATCACGCTCAATGCATTTTAGGCATGGTGGTTCAAATCCTTCCCGAGTGGAGCTGATCTGTTGATCGCGGAGTGACTCATTTTCTTTTTGAAGATCTTCATGAGCCGCTTTCAATTTCTCAAGTTCTTGCTTCCTTTGAAGATAATGGTAGGAAAGCTTTTCATGAGTTTTTGAGAGCGTTTCATGAAGACTCTCAAGTTCCTCGTACTTAGAATGTAGATGTTTTATGTCTTCAATTAAGGACTGAGAACGGGTCATTTCCGCGTCCAACAGGTCATCGCTTTTGTCTAATAGTTTTTCAATATGTTCTATAGCCTTCTGTTGTTCAGTGGCAATTTTAGCAAGTGTTTTGTAGCTAGGTTTGGATTCACAATCGGAGTCATCTTCACTGGATGTTCGAAAGTAAGCATCGCGTGATTTTACCTTGGCACCGCGTGCCATGAAGTAGTAGGTGGGAGCAGAGTCGTCGTTATCATCATCATCAGTGTTGGTGACGAAGCCATTGTCTTCAGTGTTGAAGATGGACTTGGCAACGTAGGCTGTGGCTAGAGCCATACTTGCAACACCAGAATCGGACTCCTCCTCAGACTCCACCTCCGCTTCTTCTGAAGCAGACTCCTCCTCTGAATCCATCTCCTTGCCAACAAACGCACGAGCCTTGCCAGATGAATTCTTCTTGTGTGATGAATATTTCGATGAAGACTTGGAAGAAGACTTTGAGTATTTCTTCTTTTTCTTGTCATCAGAATCATATTCCTTGCTCTTCTTCTTCTTCTTCTTCTTCTTCTTCTTCTTCTTCTTCTCATTGTCCCATTGAGGACACTTAGAGATGTAGTGACCAGGTTTCTTGCACTTGTGGCATGTTCTCTTCCTGTGGTCATGGGTAGAAGCTTCATCATTTCTTGAGCTGGATCGTGAAGACTTTCTGAAGCCTTTCTTCTTAGTGAATTTTTGGAACTTCTTCACAAGCATGGCAAGCTCCTTTCCAATGTCTTCAGGATCACCAGAACTGCAGTCAGATTCTTCTTCAGATGAGGAAACAGCCTTTGCCTTCAAAGCGCGAGTTCGGCCATAGTTGGGACCATAGATGTCACGTTTCTCAGATAGCTGGAACTCATGTGTGTTGAGCCTCTCAAGTATGTCAGACGGATCGAGAGTCTTGAAGTCAGGGCGTCCTTGAATCATCAGGGCAAGGATGTCAAATGAGCTGTCAAGAGATCTCAGGAGTGTCTTGACAATTTCATGCTTGGTGATCTCAGTGGCGCCAAGTGCCTGAAGCTCATTTGTGATGTCAGTGAGGCGATCGAATGTGAGCTGGACATTCTCATTGTCGTGTCTCTTGAAGCGATTGAAGAGGTTGCGAAGGACACTGATCCTTTGATCTCTTTGGGTTGAGACGCCTTCGTTGACCTTAGAGAGCCAGTCCCAGACTTGCTTCGACGTTTCCAGAGCACTCACACGACCATACTGTCCTTTGGTCAGATGACCACAGATTATGTTCTTGGTCGTGGAATCCAGTTGAACGAGCTTCTTGACATCAGCAGGGGTGAGACCTTCACCAGTCTTGGGAACGCCGTTCTTGATGACATACCAGAGGTCCACATCAATGGCTTCAAGATGCATATGCATCTTGTTCTTCCAGTAGGGGTATGCATCTTGTTCTTCCAGTAGGGGTATTCAGTGCCATCGAAGACGGGGCACGCAGCGGAGACTTTGATTATCCCTGCAATTGACATAGCTAAAACTCCAGGTGGTTAAACCAAATCACACAGAACAAGGGAGTGCCTTGCTCTGATACCAATTGAAAGAGTTGTATTTCGACTAGAGGGGGGTGAATAGGCGATTTTTATGAAAGACTTCAAAACATGGAAGTTTCAAAGACAAATAATAGAACTGATCCTATTTATATGCAGCGGAAGGTAGACTACACTAGACAATCCATAGTCAAGTATTCAATGAAGTGAAAGCATGAAGACTAATAGCAGCTAGGCAGTATGGATCAGGATGGAAGATTGTATGAAGCCAGTCAGAACAAGTAGTCACACAGTGAAGTCAAACAGATAAGGCAAGTAGGCAATGACTTCACAAAGACAAACAGTAAGTAAAGAGAAGGAAGGGATAGAACCAGTAGCTTGGGGAAGACAGTGATTTGTTAGACCAGTTCCAGTTGCTGTGACAACTGTACGTCTGGTTAGGGAGGCTGAGATTTAACTCAGAAGACCGCGTCTTCACCTTATTCCCCTTGAGCTAAGGACACCTAGTCCTCGCCCAATCACTCTGGTAAGTCTTCAAGGTAGACTTCCAAACCTTCACAGACTTTGTTCACCGGCGATCCACAATGACTCTTGGATGCTCAGAACGCGACGCCTAACCAGCTAGAGGATTCACAGTCCTCAAGTGTAACAAGTCTTCTGATCACGTAGACAGAAAGACTTCAGTGATGCCTAACACTCTTTGGCTCTGGGTGTTTGGGCTTTGTCCTCGCAAGGATCTCTCTCTCAATTGCTTCGGAGGTGGGTTACTCTCAAACGAAAAAAGTCGTGTACTAGCTCTGAGCAGCCACCAATTTATGGTGTAGGGGGTGGGCTATTTATAGCCACTAGGCAACCCGACCTGATTTGTCCGAAGTGACCCTGGGTCACTAAGGAACTGACACGTGTTACAACGGTCAGATTTCAAACACACGCGACAACTTTACTTGGGCTACAAGTAAAGCGGACTCATCCAGCTCTGGATAAGATTTGCTCTCATTGTCTTCGCTCGAAGACATAGGATTTGGTTGAGCATCATTTCAGTCACTTTGACTTTGTTCACTTGGACCCCACTTAACAGTATGGTGGTTCCTATGACTCAACAAAGAAGAAAAGGAAACAACGAAACAACTAAGTCTTCGCGCTCCATAGTCTTCACACAATGTCTTCTCTCGTCATAGTCTTCAATATGAATATCTTCATATACCACCATTGTCATCAATGTCTTCATACATTTTTAGGGGTCATCTCCGGTAGGAAACCAAATCAATGAGGGACTACTACCTGTGTTATCCTGCAATTCTCACAAACACATTAGTCCCTCAACTAGGTTTGTCGTCAATACTCCAAAACCAACTAGGGGTGGCACTAGATGCACTTACACATACCCATCAAGATAAGTTGTGAACTCCATCAGCGTGCCACCATCATTTGAAGAGTTGGATTCAACAGTCACGCGTCGGCAATGCCACCTCCCTTTTTAGCCCCCGGAAGCCGCTTGCACGCCAATGGGGACCTCTTGAGCATCGCGCCTCAGGAGCTCTTACCGGACCTCGGGCTGCTCACCTCCTGGCCTTGACCGCGGCATCGCGACCTAGCATACCAACGACGGTTGCAGCTTGCCTTGGGAGTGGGACCTGCCGGCGTAGAGCACCAAGATACTGAAAGGGTAAAAAGGAGTGATATTGCCGGAACGGGGCTTGCAAACAGAGTCTATTAGCAAGGATAATAAAACCGGAGCAAAATCGTTACAAGTTCTTTACACGCCCCCATGGGGTTGGCCTTGATTCCTCGTAGGGAGCACCAGAAAGGGGATCTGGAGCAAGGCGAGGGCAAGCAATGAAGGCACTAGAGCGTGCACCTGCCTTTTGTCAGTCGTGCAGTTGCCGAGGCGGCGTGGGGAAGAGGAGATGCCCACGTCCCGTCAATCGTCACGCGTCAATCAAGGCTGCAGGCTTTTGGGGCCCGCGGCGCTCCGCACTTGACCCTTGGCTTCGCCGCGAAGCCAAGTCCGAGCGCGCCTTGGGCCCGGGGGCTACTGTCGACGTCCTGGGAACGGGGGTACCCAGACTTGCCGGCCCGCAGCCTAGGGCGTGGCTCATCCAGCAGCCTGGTACGGCCCAACCTCGTCAGCAACCACTCAAGACCCTCGCGAGGGGCCAAGCCTCGTGAGGCGTACGACGCAAGACCTCCCCTGGGGCGGCCTCACTAGGCTAGCTCCCGAGGAGCGGAGATATCAAGGCAAGGGGCACCTCACGAGGTTTCCGTGGCGTGAGCCATGACGACCAAGGCCAGGCGGGCGCCAGCGAGCGCAAGATGTCAGTTTCCTCTTTGGTGCTAAAGGGGCAAGAGCAGGCGAGGAGTCCCGAGGCATCGGGCAAAGGTTTCCATATCGGTGCAACAAGACCAAGACCAGCAGGACGGCAGAGCGGAGGTCATCACGGAGCCCACGACGGCGTCACCACCAAAGCCTTTGGCAGGCGAAGACCACCTTTTGTCAGGATAGCTTGTACTAGTTGTCCCCCTTCAAACTTGGCCGTTGTAGGATCCCTTCCCGCTCTATATTTAGGAAGAGGACCCAGGCCTCTATAAATAGGACTAGCCACCACCATATGAGGCATGGGATCTTGAGCTGACCCAACCTAGGGATCGGATCATCGAGACCACCCACACATCCACAAGCTCTCCGAGCACAAGAGCACCTCTCCTCAGGAGGTTGTTCCTCCCATGTACTAGTTCATCCTCAGCCTGGAAGGCAATCCACCAGACCACACTGGATTAGGTTATTACACCACAACGGTGGCCCGAACCAGTATAAACCCTTGTGTCTCTTATTCTTCGGGTTCGACGAGTTAGGCCTAGGAATCGGTGCGAGAGCGAGCTAGAACGAAAAGGAGAGATCTTCGTGCGCACCCCAGTGTTCGAACCTCAAGGGTTTTTCCGGAACCCCAGATCTGACAGAATGGTCCCCCTATGAAGAAAATCTGGGTACCTAAGAGGCACCATGAAAATCTTCAAGTGAATGTCCTCATGACACCACGTGTGAAGAACAGGAACCCCAGATCAAAATCTTCATATGGATCAAAATCCACATATGGACCAAATTCCTTAAGTGGATCAAATTCCTCATATGATCATCATCGTTCTAACACATCTGTTTCGTAGGGAAAGAATAAGGATTATGAATATGTGCATTATTCTTCAAATCATTATGTTCATAAGTCTTCGAAGAATTTCTCTGCTTACTCATATTCATACTCTAACCCCTCTCCTCTGAAACGAAGTGCACTTGCTTCAATGCCACCATTCTCAATTGGTGTTCGTCGAATGATGAACTCTTTGCCACCCCTCCAGATGTGGGTGGTGAAGAAAAAGAACTAATCTCTTATGCAGGGTCAGGTCTCCAGACGAACTTAAACGTCTGAAGAATTTGCTGGAGACCTGCAAATGCTTGAAAGGACACAAGCTAATCATGCAGAAATTATTCATTCGTTTCTCGCGTCCTCATTCTCCATATTTCTCTTATTGATGAAATTGATGTCATAATCTTCACTATGTAGCATATGAGTTGTAAGATGTACTAATTCTTCTATATGATGGTTCTCTCAAAGCTACTGAGTGGGTCCTCGATAGTGGATGCACAAATCACATGACCGATGACAAGAACCTACTGATGGACTCTTCTTTATCTCCATCTCACCTGAAGCATATCACCTACGCCGACAAAGGAAAAAAAGCAAGGTACTGGGTCTAGGTAAGGTTGCAATCTCAAAAGATCGATACATGGACAAAGTCATGCCTGTCGAGTCTCTTGGATCCAACCTCATGTTTGTCTCAATGCTTTGTGATCTTGATATGGTTGTTGTCTTTGGCAAATAGCACTGTGTCGTAGTCTTAGAATATGGAAATTCCAAAGTCTTCGAAGGCTTTAGGAGAGGAGACTTGTATATTGTTGATTTCTCTACAGGACCACATCCTGCCACATGTCTACTTGCAAAAGCTTCAGAAGGATGGCTATGGCATCGACGACTCGGTCATGCTGGCATGAGGAACCTGCCCACACTGGTGAAGAAGAAGCACATTCTTGGAATTGAGGGTGTCAAATTCCTCAAAGATCATCTTTGTGGAGCTTGCGAAGCTGGAAAGATGACCAAATCCAAGCATCCCTCAAAGACTATCATGACTACCACCCGTCCTTTTGAATTGCTTCACATGGACCTCTTCGGCCCTACACATTACTCTGTATTCACAAATGCAGCATCTCTTTACGGCTTTTTCATTGTTGATGACTATTCTCGTTATACATGGGTGCATATCATCACATTTAAGCATGAAGTGCAGGAAATCTTCAAGCGATTTTCCTCAAGTGCGTCAACGAATTTCGGTGTGAAGATCAAGCATATCCGGAGTGACAATGGAACCGAGTTCAAGAACACTGGTCTTGATGAATATCTTGATGAACTTGGTATTACTCATGAGCTATCAGCCCCATACACTCCTCAGTAGAACGACGTTGTGGAGCGCAAGAACGGGACTCTTGTTGAGATGGCTCGCACTATGCTTGATGAATACACGACGCCTCTTCGGTTATGGCCTAAGGATATCAACACTGCGTGCCACATCATCAACAGGGTATATCTTCACAAACTCCTCAAGAAAACCTCATATGATCTACTCACTGACAAGAAACTCAATGTGAGTTATATCAAAGTCTTCGGTGCAAAATGCTGGGTTAGAGATCCTCATCACAATTCCAAATTTTCACCGAAAGCACATGAAGGTTTTATGCTTGGTTACAGGAAGGACCCGCACACCTACAGAATCTTCATCAACCATCTTCACAAAATTGTTGAGACTGTAGATGTGCGGTTCGATGAAACTAATGGCTCGCAAAGAGAGCACATGCCTCCTCTGTCAGGTGAAATACCTCCTGGGGAATCCATCAAGTTCAAAGATACTGAAGATATCATCCCCACTGAAGAATCAGCTGAAGAAGTCATTCCTAACAATGAAGAAAATCATTCTGGTGCTCCTGAAGAAACTGCTCCTGAAGAAAATGCTCAGCATGACCAAAGTCGTCAACGAGCTCATCCTCGTGTCGCAAAAGAAGTGCAGATCAAGAAAATCATCGATGACATCAATGCACCAGGTACTCTCACACGCTCAAGAGCTTCACACTTATCTAACTTTTGTGGGCACTTTGCTTCTGTCTCTATTACAAAGCCCACCAAAGTTGATGATGCATTTCTGGAACCTGAGTGGATTCAAGCTATGCAAGAGGAATTGTACCAATTCGAGCTCAACCATGTGTGGGAACTCGTCAAGCGACCAGATCCTCAGAAGCAAAATATCGTCGGCACCAAGTGGATCTATCGAAACAAGCAAGATGAAAATGGCCTTGTGGTGAGGAATAAGGCTCGTCTCATAGCTCAAGGCTACACACATGTTGAAGGAATTGACTTCGATGAAACCTTTGCTCATGTTGCTAGACTTGAAGCTATTCGCATATTACTTTCTTATGCTAACCATCATAATATCATCTTATATCAAATGGATGTGAAAAGTGCATTCCTCAATGGTAAGCTTGAGGAAGAAGTATATGTTGCTCAACCCCCAGGTTTTGAAGATCCTAAACATCCTGACAAAGTCTTCAAACTCAACAAGGCCCTCTATGGCCTCAAGCAGGCCCCTCGAGCGTGGTATGATACTTTGAAGGAATTCCTCATGAAGAAAGGCTTCAAACCCGGTTCACTTGACCCAACTCTTTTCACTAAATCATATGAAGATGAATTATTTGTGTGTCAAATCTATGTGGACAATATTATCTTTTGTTGTACTGATGAACGTTACAGTGATGAATTTGGCTACATGATGCGTGAAGAATATCAAATGTCCATGATGGGAGAGCTGAAATTCTTCCTAGTCCTTCAAATTCGTCAACAACGCAATGGCATCTTCATATCTCAAGAGAAATACCTCAAAGATGTTCCGAGGAAATTCGGCATGCAAGATTGCAAAGGCGTCAAAATCCCTATGCCCAAAAATGGCCAACCGTGCACCGATCAAAATGGTAAAGACTTCGATCAAAAGGTACACCGCTCCATGATTGGCTCTTTATTGTATCTATGTGCATCTAGGCCAGATATTATGCTTAGTGTTTGCATGCGTGCCCAATTTCAAGCTACATCGAAGGAATCACACCATAAGGCTGTGAAGCATATTCTTCGATATCTAGCTCACACTCCAACACTTGGATTATGGTATCCCAAGGGCTCTGATTTTGATCTCATTGGATATTCTGACTCTGACTATGCTAGTGATCGAGTGGATCGCAAGTCTACATCTAGCACATGTCATTTCCTCGGACGATCCTTAGTATGTTGGTCCTCGAAGAAGTAGAATTGTGTATCATTCTCCACTGCTCAAGCTGAGTACATAGTTGTTGGTTCATGATGTGCTCAATTGTCGTGGATGAAGCAAACCCTCAAGGACTATGGCGTCAACATGAAGAATGTGCCACTCTATTGTGACAATGAGAGTGCCATCAAGATTGCTCACAACCCAGTTCAGCACTCGAAGACAAAGCACATCCAGATCCGTCATCATTTTCTTCATGATCATGTATTAAAGGGCGACATTTCCATCTACCACGTGAAGACTGAAGACCAGCTGGCAGATATTTTCACTAAGCCCTTGGATGAAAGAGATTTTGCAAGTTATGGTGTGAGCTAAATATCTTAGAATCTTCGAATGTTCTTTGAAAGGACACACATCCTAACACTTATGCAAAATTGATGACTTTGATGCGCAACACATGAAGTAACATTTTTCTTCAATCAATAAAGACTAACCCTCTAAGTGTGAAGAAATTAATGAAGAAATTGATTCTCGGAGCCCTACGACAATTGTACGTGGTGTCTGAAATCATCATTCTTAGACGGTGGGTTACGCCACCACCCGAAGTTGAGATTTGAATTTTTCTTCAATTTGCAAATTCTTCAAATTTTCAAATTCCTCAAAATTTGCATTTTCTTCAACTTTTTCTGGTGTTCTTCATTGACTATATTTATGTCCTCTACAGCATTCACTTGTTGCTAATTCTTCAAGTTGATTTTTCCTCTAAGTGAATGTGATCGGACCCTTCCCCCTCTATGCTTAGCTCAATCCAGCCTATTCACAATTTCTTCATATGCTTTATATTTGAAACTTGTTCAAAATCTTACTGTGTCCTCGACAACTGAAGAATTTGTGAACGCAATGTTAAAGTTTTATTATCCAAAAATTTCGGCTTTTGCCGCTCAAACCGTTCCGCATCCCACGATGGAGTAAACACCTCACCCACGATCCCCACTATCTTTACTCCTCAAAACGTGGGTGACACATGTCGCTAGGATAGCAAAGGGCAGGGGCATGTTTGTCCAATTTCTTTGGACGAGCAGTTTTTCACCGTTGGCTATAAATACCCCTTCCCTTTCACAATGCCTCATTTACTCCGCTCGACATCTCCATCTCGCTCGAGCTCACTAACTGATACGTCTCCAACGTATCTATAATTTTTGATTGTTCCATGCTATTATATTATCTGTTTTGGATGTTTAATGGGCTTTATTATACACTTTTATATTATTTTTGGGACTAACCTACTAACCCAAGGCCCAGTGCAAATTGTTGTTTTTTTTCCTATTTCAGTGTTTCGCAGAAAAGGAATATCAAACCGAGTCCAAACGGAATGAAACCTTCGGGAGAGTCGTTTTTGGAACAAATGCAACACAGAAGACTTGGAGTACACGCCATGGAAGAAACGAGGCGGCCACGAGGGCAGGGGGCGCGCCCCCCACCCTCGTGGGCCCCCTGTTGCTCCACCGATGTGCCTCTTCAGCCTATATATACTCTCATACCCTGAAAACAACCGAGAGCACCACGAAACCCTAATTGCATCGCCGCAACCTTCTGTACCCGTGAGATCCCATCTTGGGGCCTGTTCGAGAGCTCCACCGAAGGGGGAACCGATCACGGAGGGCTTCTACATCAACACCATAGGCTCTCCGATGAGTTGTGAGTAGTTTACCACAGACCTTCGGGTCCATAGTTATTAGCTAGATGGCTTCTTCTCTCTCTTTCGATCTCAATACAAAGTTCTCCTAGATCTTCATAGAGATATATTCGATGTAATTCTGTTTGTAGTGTGTTTGTCGAGATCCGATGAATTGTGGGTTTATGATCAAGATTATCTACGAACAATATTTGATTCTTCTCTGAAATCTTTTATGCATGATTTAAATATCTTTGCAAGTCTCTTCGAATTATCAGTTTGGTTTAGCCTACTAGATCGATCTTTCTTGCAATGGGAGAAGTGCTTAGCTTTGGGTTCAATCTTGCGGTGTCCTTTCCCAGTGACATCAGGGGCAGCAAGGCACGTATTGTATTGTTGCCATCGAGGATAAAAAGATGGGGTTTATATCATATTGCATGAGTTTATCCCTCTACATCATGTCACCTTGCTTAAGGCGTTACTATGTTCTTATGCACTTAATACTCTAGATGCATGCAGGATAGCGGTCGATGTGTGAAGTAATAGTAGTAGATGCAGAATCGTTTCGGTCTACTCGTCACGGACGTGATGCCTAGATATTCTCATAACTATGCGCTTTCCTATCAATTGCTCGATAGTAATTTGTTCACCCACCGTAGAAATCTGCTATCTTGAGAGAAGCCACTAGTAAAACCTATGGCCCCCGGGTCTATCTTCCATCATATAAATCTTCCATCAACTATTTATCTTCACTTTACTTTTATTTTGCAATCTTTACTTTCAATCTATATACCAAAAATACCAAAAATATTTATCTTATTATCTCTATCAGATCTCACTTTTGCAAGTGGCCGAGAAGGGATTGACAATCGCATTGGTTGCAAGGTTCTTATTTGTTTGTGTAGGTACGAGGGACTCGCGCGTAGTCTCCTACTAGATTGATACCTTGGTTCTCAAAAACTGAGGGAAATACTTACACTATTGTGCTGCATCACCCTTTCCTCTTCGAGGGAAAACAATGCAAGCTCAAGAGGTAGCAAGAAGAATTTCTGGCGCCGTTGTCGGGGAGATCTACGCAAAAGTCATATACCAAGTACCCATCACAAACTCTTATCCCTCGCATTACATTATTTGCCATTTGCCTCTCATTTTCCTCTCCCCCACTTCACCTTGGCCGTTTTATTCGCCCTTTTTCCGTTCGCCTTTTTGTTTGCTTGTGTTGGCATGTGCTCTCTATTAGCTTGCATCTTCGCTTGCTAAAATATGGATCCGCATCCTCTTGCTAATCTTTTTAAGAGATCCATTTATGATGAACCAATTGCTAGTGAGTTGCGTGCACTAGATTATCTTTATGAGATTTTGCTTGAAATTCGTGAGTCCAAAAATTGTGATGAAGTGTTTAAAGAAGAAGATTATAAAGTGATTCACGATAGCTCCTTGAATGAAAAGCATGATTGCAATGATGTTATTATAAATTCTATTGGTGTCAATGATGTTAATGATATGCAAAACCCTAAGCTTGGGGATGCTAGTATTGCTATGTCCACTACTTGTTGCAATGATCATGATTGGGGTGATTCTTCTTATGATCTTGAGAACTTATTTAATCCCCATGATGAATATAAGATTGATAATAATGTTTGCAATAATGTTGAAAGTGGGTTTGGAAGAGTGTCAACTTTAAATCCCACATATTTGGAGAATGTTCAATCTTATGAAATTTTTGATAAAAATGGGTTTGGAGAGGTCATGACTTTAGTTAATGTTGCTCCCACTATTTTGGAAGAGTGTCAACTTTGTATGCATGTGGATCGTGTTGAGAATATGTTTTGTGATAGCTATATTGTTGAATTTGCTTATGATCCTACATGCAATTATTATGAGAGAGGAAAATATGGTTGTAGAAATCTTCATGTTACTAAATTACCTCTCTTCGTGTTGAGATTGATCTTGTTTCTTTCTTCTTCCTTGGATATGTTAGATCTTGCTTGTCTTGCTAATTTGTTTTTTTATAAAATGCCTATACATAGGAAGTATGTTAGACTTAGATGTGGTTTTCACATGCTATATGATGCTCTCTTTGTGCCTCAATTATTATCTTTCATGTGAGCATCATTGAATTCTCATGCCTAGCTAGGGGCGTTAAACGATAGCGCTTGTTGGGAGGCAACCCAATTTTATTTTCTTTGCTTTTACTTCTGTTTAGTAATAAATAAATCATCTAGCTTCTTGTTAGATGTGGTTTCGTGTTTTAATTAGTGATTGTGCCAAGTAGAACCTTTGGGAAGACTTGCGTGAAGTCTTTGCGATCTTGCTGTAAAAAACAGATACTTTTGCGCTCACGATATTTGGCTGCCATTTTTTACTGGAGAGTTCTTTTAAGTTGATTATTTTTGCAGATCATTAATAGACAAATTCCTCACGTCCACCAATTATTTCATAACTTTTAGAGTTACAGAAGTATTCGAAAGTTACAGGTTGCTACAGACTGTTCTGTTTTTGACTGATTCTGTTTTGCGTGTGTTGTTTGCTTATTTTGATGAATCTATGGCTAGTATCGGGGGGGGGGGGTATGAACCATAGATAAGTTGGAATACATTAGGTTTAACACCAATATAAATAAAGAATGAGTTCATTACAGTACCTTAAAGTGGTGCTTTGTTTTCTTATACTAGCGGAGCTCACGAGATTTTCTGTTAAAGTTTTGTGTTGTGAAGTTTTCAAGTTTTTGGGTAAGGATTTGATGGTATATGGAACAAAGAGTGGCAAGAGCATAAGCTTGGGGATGCCCTAGGCACCCCAAGGTAAAATTCAAGGATAACCAAAAGCCTAAGCTTGGGGATGCCCCGGGAAGGCATCCCCTCTTTCGTCTTCGTCTATCGGTAACTTTACTTGAGAGTTGAGACTATATTTTTATTCACCACATGATATGTGTTTTGCTTGGAGCGTCATGTATGATTTGATTCTTTGATTTTTCTTTTACCACAATCATCCTTGCTGGACACACCTTTTGAGAGAGATACACATGAATCGGAATTTATTAGAATACTCTATGTGCTTCACTTATATCTTTTGAGCTAGATAGTTTTTGCTCTAGTGCTTCACCTATATCTTTTTAGAGAACGGTGGTGGTTTTATTTTATACAAATTATTGATCTCTCATGCTTCACTTATATTATTTTGAGAGTCTTTTAGAACAGCATGGTAATTTGCTTTGGTTATAAATTTAGTCCTAATATTATAGGCATCCAAGATGGGTATAATAAAAACTTTCATATAAAGTGCATTGAATATTATGAGAAGTTTGATACTTGATGATTGTTTTGAGATATGAGGATGATGATATTAGAGTCATGCTAGTATAGTAGTTGTGAATTTGAGAAATACTTGTGTTGAGGTTTGCAAGTCCCGTAGCATGCACGTATGGTAACCGTTGTGTGACAAATTTGAAGCATGAGGTATTCCATTGATTGTCATCCTTTGTGTGGAGGTCGGGATCGCGCGATGGTTAACTCCTACCAACCCTTCCCCTAGGAGCATGCGTGTAGTACTTTGTTTTGATGACTTGTAGATTTTTGCAATAAGTATGTGAGTTCTTTATGACTAATGTTGAGTCCATGGATTATACACACTCTCACCCTTCCACATTGCTAGCCTCTCTTGTACCGCGCAACTTTCGCCGGTACCATACACCCGCCATATACCTTCCTCAAAACAGCCATCATACCTACCTGTTATGGCATTTCCATAGCTATTCCGAGATATATTTCCATGCAACTTTCCACCGTTTCGTTTGTTATGACACGCTTCATCATTGTCATATTGCCTGTGGCCGAGGCTTTATCCTCCCATCTTACTTCTTTGAAGTTTAGAAGAAATTTGGTGGGAGATAAAGCAATTATGTGGCAAGATTTATTGAGACTGTGTGAATGTGTCGCTAAGTAAAGATGATGATAAACTCTTCTGGATTCCGGAAAAAATAGGAGTGTGCAGTGTTAGATCTTTTTACTCTGTTTTGCAAGTTGGGGGAAAATGCCCCAATAGTTTTTTATGGAAAGTAAAAATTCCTCCTAGGATTAAAACTTTCCTTTGGTTGGTAACCAAAAAAAGCATTTTAACCAGAGATGTTTTACCTCACAGAGGGGGGAAGTGTGAAAAATAATGTCTGTTTTGTGGTAAAAATGAATCGATTAATCATCTCTTCTTCCAATGTCCTCTAGCTATATATATGTGGAGTATAGTAAGCTATGTTACAGGAATCAAATGCGACTTCTGTGATATAGATACTTGCTTGGACACTTGGCTGAGGAATTTTGGGAATAAGAAAAAGAAAATAGCTTTTGTAGGAGTGGCAGCTTTGATCTGGAGCATCTGGAAAACCAGGAATTTAGCTTGTTTTCAACATGTTTGACCTGCTGATGCTAGCGTTGTGATGTTTAAGATGATACATTGGATTAATGATCGGAGTTCTTTGCATGTGAGGGAGGACGCAAAAGTGGAGTTACAACGGGGCGCAAAACTTCTGGAACGAGTCGTCAGTGACATTTTTCAGGTGCGAAGAGATTGGGCGTCGTGGATCCCGAGGATTGTAGACTGAAGACAAAGATTTCTTTTGCTCTCTAGGGGGTAGTGATGAGTAGACTTTTTTAGATAAGGATTTGTGAGGGTCCGTGTGGAGTTTAGCAAGATGTGCTCGTTACAGGCAAATATAAAGATGAGCCTTGCTCCTGTTGAGAGGGCCGTTTTAAATGCAAGTTTCTGTTAGGGGTCTCGGGGTGGTATTTGCAAAACTCTAGCTTGTGTTTTGGTTGCAATAAATCTGATATTTTGGTTTCGTTAATGAAATCGAGGGGGGACCCTTTCATTCAAAAAAGAAATTGTCATATTGCCATGCATGATCATGTAGTTGACATCGTATTTGTGGCAAGGCCACCATGCATAATTTTTCATACATGTCACTCTTGATTCATTGCACATCCCGGTACACCGCCGGAGGCATTCATATAGAGTCATACCTTGTTCTAGTATCGAGTTGTAATCAATGAGTTGTAAGTAAATAGAAGTGTGATGATCATCATTATTAGAGCATTGTCCCAAATAAAAAATAAAAAAAATAAAAAAAGCAGAAGGAAAGGCCAAAAAAAGGCCCAAAAAAGGAAAAAAAGGACAATGCTACTATCTTTCTCCACACCTGTGCTTCAAAGTAGCACCATGATATTCATGATAAAGAGTCTCATGTTTTGTCACTTTCGTATACTACTGGGAATTTTCATAACTTGGCTTGTATATTCCAACGATGGGCTTCCTCAAATGCCCTAGGTCTTTGTGAGCAAGCAAGTTAGATGCACACCCACTTAGTTTCTTTTGTTGAGCTTTCATACATTTATAGCTCTAGTGCATCCGTTGCATGGCAATCCCTACCCACTCCCGTTGATATCTATTGATGGGCATCTCCATAGCCCATTGATACGCCTGGTTGATGTGAGACCATCTTCCTATTTTTTCTTCTCCACAACCACCACTCTATTCCACCTATAGTGCTATATCCATGGCTCACGCTCATGTATTGCGTGAAAGTTGAAAATGTTTGAAAAAATTTAAGTATGAAACAATTGCTTGGCTGAAAATGGGGTTGTGCATGATTTGAGTATTTTGTGTGACGAAGATGGAACATAGCCAAACTATATGATTTTGTGGGGATAAACTTTCTTTTGGCCATGTTATTTTGAGAAGACATGATTGCTTTGTTAGTATGCTTGAAGTATTATTATTCTTATGTCAATATTAAACTTTTGTCTTGAATCTTTCGGATCTGAACATTCATGCCACAATAAAGAAAAGTACATTGAGAATTATGTTGGGTAGCATTCCACATCAAAAATTCTATTTTTATCATTTACCTACTCGAGGACGAGCAGGAATTAAGCTTGGGGATGCTTGATACGTCTCCAACGTATCTATAATTTTTTATTGTTCCATGCTATTATATTATCTGTTTTGGATGTTTAATGGGCTTTATTATACACTTTTATATTATTTTTGGGACTAACCTACTAACCCAAGGCCCAATGCAAATTGTTGTTTTTGCCTATTTTAGTGTTTCGTAGAAAAGGAATATCAAACGGAGTCCAAATGGAATGAAATCTTCGGGGGAGTCATTTTTGGAACAAATGCAACACAAAAGACTTGGAGTGCACGCTAGGGAAGAAACGAGGCGGCCACGAGGGCAGGGGGTGCGCCCAGGGGGGTAGGTGCGCCCCCACCCCCGTGCGCCCCCTGTTGCTCCACCGACGTGCCTCTTCAGCCTATATATACTCTCATACCCTGAAAACATCCGAGAGCACCACGAAACCCTAATTCCACCGCCGCAACCTTCTATACCCGTGAGATCCCATCTTGGGGCCTGTTCTGGAGCTCCACCGGAGGGGGAACCGATCACGGAGGGCTTCTACATCAACACCATAGCCTCTCCGATGAGTTGTGAGTACTTTACCACACACCTTCGGATCCATATTTATTAGCTAGATGGCTTCTTCTCTCTCGTTGGATTTCAATACAAAGTTCTCCTCGATCTTCTTGGAGAACTATTCGATGTAATTCTTTTTGCGGTGTGTTTGTCGGGATCAAATGAACTGTGGGTTTATGATCAAGATTATCTATGAACACTATTTGATTCTTCTCTGAAATCTTTTATGCATGATTTAAATATCTTTGCAAGTCTCTTCGAATTATCAGTTTGGTTTGGTCTGCTAGATCTATAGTTCTTGCAATGGGAGAAGTGCTTGGCTTTGGGTTCAATCTTGCGGTGTCCTTTCCCAGTGACAATAGGGGCAGCAAGGCACGTATTGTATTGTTGCCATCGAGGATAAAGAGATGGGGTTTATATCATATTGCATGAGTTTATCCCTCTACATCATGTCATCTTGCTTAAGGCGTTACTCTGTTCTTATGAAATTAATACTCTGGATGCATGCTAGATAGCGGTCGATGTGTCGAGTAACAGTAGTAGATGCCGAATCGTTTCGGTCTACTTGTCACGGACGTGATGCCTATATACAACGATCATGCCTAGATATTCTCATAACTATGCGCTTTTCTATCAATTGCTCGACAGTACTTTGTTCACCCACCATAGAAATCTGCTACCTTGAGAGAAGCCACTAGTCAAACCTATGGACCCCGGGTCTATCTTCCATCAACTATTTATCTTTACTTTACTTTTATTTTGCAATCTTTACTTTCAATCTATATACCAAAAATACCAAAAATATGTATCTTATTATCTCTATCAGATCTCACTTTTGCAAGTGGCCGAGAAGGGATTGACAACACCTTTATCGCATTGGTTGCAAGGTTCTTATTTGTTTGTGTAGGTACGAGGGACTCACGCGTAGTCTCCTACTGGATTGATACCTTGGTTCTCAAAAACTGAGGGAAATACTTACGCTATTGTGCTGCATCACCCTTTCCTCTTCGAGGGAAAACAACGCAAGCTCAAGAGGTAGCACTAACCTAGCGCCGCTGCTACTTTCATCGACGCCAGTGAGGAAGAGTTTCGCTGCCTCAACCTCGTCGTTGTACTCGCGCCGGCTGCGGAAATCTTCACTCCGCCGCCAACGTAGCTGTCTCCTTCTGCCAAGTCAGGGCATGGGAGATCTGGACCGACGAGCTTCACCACAGTTCATCTAGTTCATCGTGTTCTTCACCAAGGGTAATTAAAATCTAATTTTACTACCCTTCTTTGATTCTCATGTTTTCACAATTTCTTCAAAAGGTGTTTATTCTTCAACTCCCCACTATTTGAACACCTAAATCTATCTGTTCTTGATTTGTTTTTCTAAGATGAGTTTTCCTTCATGATTCCTCAATTGTGTGGATTTTCTGATCTATACAACTCTCGAACCTAAAAGCAAAAACACTTAGTGAAAATCTTCAAGACTCCCATGGTCAAATTCCTCAAACTTGATACTTTTGAAAATTTTCTGAGAACGCATATGATCTCTCCAAATTCTTCGCACCTATACTCTGTTCATAGGTACAAATGTCTGCTGCTGAATCTCTAGGTTCTCATGAACTTAACTCATTTGCAGCATTCCTCAAAGAAAAGTTACATACTTCCTCAGAAACCTCAACTGTTCAAAATTCTCAAGTGAGGAAAATGGCTGAAGGCAAGAGGCCACAGAAGGGAGGAAAGAGACCTGAGACAAACACTGCGTTTGAAGTCCCTGAAGACATCTATGCTGAATATTGCACACCAGATGAGGAAACTCATGGCAAAGAAAACAAAAATCAGCGCAAAGTGCGCATTCAGAGGATTGAGAGAAGATGGGCCAAGGAATGGAGGGAGTACCGCTATGTGACTCCAAAGTACATGATGAAATTCGCAGTAAACCCTCCATGCACAAGACCTCCTTTGGCGCCAGGCCAAGTTGCAGATCCCTCAAGCGTCAGGAGTGGTGAGGAATTTTCAAAGTAATGGGCCAAGCGTCAAGCAAAGCTTTAACGTGCAGCCAGAGATGCAGTGAAGAAATTCAATGAAGACTTTGCTGCTGCTGGCTCTGCTGCTAAGGCCTGTGCTAGTAAGCCCAAGAAAGCCATGCTGAAGAAATCGGCCATCAAGCCAAATTCCTCAACAGCAATGCCCTCAAGACCAAGTTCCTCAAAGCCTTCCGGACACATTCCTCAGGCAACTTCCTTAGAGGCCGCCTCAGTTCCCTCTGTTGCTGCAAAATCTTCAGCTATTGCTGCAAATTCCTCAACTCATGTGCACCTTGCAACATGTCAATGAACCGCAAGGTTCTCAATTGCTTCAGGAGCCTCTGCAAGTTCATCAGCTCCACCAAAATCTTCACCTGGTCTGGCCTTGCTGAAAGTGAAGACCACTGCAGGCCATGGAAAAAGACCAAGTCCTCAAAAGAAGGTGGCCTTTCAAGTTCCGTCTGATGACGATGAAGTTGATGATGAAGAAACTGCTGCAATCATCAAGGATAGACAGAAGAAGGCCGCTAGAGCCAAGGGCAGTTATGTGCCTCTCATGTTGGATCCTAAGAAGATCCTTGATTACATTGTTCTATGGCAGAAGGATCCCGATACCCCTCTCCCTGACATGAATCTCACACCTGGTCAAAGTCACATGTTGGCTGCTTTCATTGGACAAGAAAAATGGAAGTTTGAACAAGCCAGAAAGGCCAAGAAAGATAAGTACATAAAGCAACGTTTTCTGAAGAAAAACATTGTGAACATGTCTCCTGAGGATCTTGTGAAACTGCAATCAGAGATCAAAGACCTCAAAGATGAATTTGACAGATATCATGCTGATTGGCTAGGAACCAAAGTCAGATTCGGCAAGCTCTCCAAGTCACTCAAGCTTGGTGGTGAAAGTTCCTCACAAGAAGAAATTCATCTTGATGAGGAAACTAAGAGTGCAACTGACAATGTCACTGCTGAAGAAACTAAACGTGCCAGGACTGATGAAGAAATTCCAGTCGCTGAAGAAACTGCCAAGGCAACTTCCAATGTTGCGCCTGAAGAACAACCCAGGGTTGTGGAAGAAGTTGAAGCAGCGCCTGAAGAAACTAAGAATGCCAGGGCGACTGCAACAGTCATGCCTAAAGAAACTGAACAAATGTCATCTGCACCTCCTACAAAGTCTTCACCAGTGAAGAGTATCAAACTTCCTTCTACATCAGAAGTGAAGAAGACAAAGGCTGCGGAAAAGGCAGCCATGAAGAAAAGGAAAGCATCATCAACTGCAGAATCCTCAGCTCCCAAGAAAGTGAGGACTTTGCCAAGCTCCATCACGAATCCCATTGATGTTGTTCCAATTTCCATTGTGCCATCAAAGGAGATTGTTCCCTTTGGTGAGGAGTATCAAATTCCTGATGACAATGCTGAAGAAAATCCTTCTGCTGCTTCTTCAGAGCAGTTGGATGAAGAAATTGAAGCGGAAGAAATCCCTTCAACTCATCTGGTATCATCGCCCATGCCTCAATTCACTGCTGAAGAGGCCAGCGTTGAGGAAATGGAAGAAGATGAGGATGTGGACATTGGGTCTACAACACATGTGCTCAATGATGATTATTGGGAGATGACTCGTCCAAATTCCCCATTGACCACACCACTGCAGCAAGTTCCTCAGTCCCCTGCTCAAACTGAAGAAATTCACACAGGCTCTGAAGAACTTCACATTCCACTTATGTCCATTCCCGAACAAGCTCCACCTGCATCAGCTCAAGAACAAGAAGAACCTGTAGCTGCTGAAGAACCTGAAGCTCAAATTCCTCAGGCAACAGCTCTAGAAGTTATAACTCAAGAGGCTGCAAAATCTTCATCTTTAAATCTTCAGCCCAAGCAGAAGAACCCTCATGCTACAAAGCAAAAGTTCAAGGCTGATGATTTCTTCGTTGAACACATATTCTTCACATAATTCAATCCCTATGACTTAGCAAGACTTTGCCGCAAGCGGTTCTGGACCGCCACTCAAATGAACTTCTATTCATCACTGCTTTTCGACAAGGATAAGGTATTTGAGCATCATCAAATTCCTCATGTTGACATGGAGTCCATACCTTGCTTTGAGCCAGTGCTGAATTTGCTGCATGAAGCTGGGCTTCTAAGCTTTTGTTCTGACATCTGTGATTGGAATGAAGAGCTAATTCTTCAATTATATGCAACCTTGCACCTGATTGGTAATGCTGCTGACATCAACTCATGGGTGCTGGACTGGATTACTGACAACACTCACTATAAAGCACCAGCTTCTGAATTGCTTCATGTCACCCCTGTTCACCCTCTAGCTGAAGGCACAAGATTGATATATGAGGAACCTGAAATTCCAAATCATCTGATGCAAGTGCTGATGAAGCCTTTGAAGGCTGGCCACCCTCCAAGAACAACCTTCCTAGTGAAGGATTTTCTGTATGTGCCAAGGACAATATACCGCATTCTCACCAAGACCCTCAGTCCGATCAAAAGCCACAACTCTGAAGAAGAAGACATTGTTGGCATCATGAAGAATCTGTTGTTCAATATCATGCATGGGATTCCCATCAACTATCATGATTTCTTCATGAGGACTTTGGCGAATGTCGCATTGTCACCTTTTGAATTGAAGCCTTATGCTCCCTGGATTATGAGATCCATAAGAACAAGGTCTTGAATTGCATACAAGGCTGACTTTCAGAATCACCACAGATATTTGCCTCCGGTTGAAGTCCTCAAATGGACAATTTCCTCAGTTGACAGAAAAGGCAAAGGTGCTATCATTGATGAAGGTACTCGTCCCTTGGATGGGCAGATTCGCAAAGCTACATCCTATTCCACCAATGATGATTCTGCAACCCAAGACACTGCCGCAAATGCTTCAAAGCACATTCCTCAAGCAACTATTCCACGTGTGATGACTGACCGTGAGCTTCTCCTCAGCCTTCATCAGAAAGTTGATTGAAAGCACAAGTGGGTCAAGCGGCAGTTTGTTGTAATTCTTCAAAACATGACTGTCACTCAGAACACTGTGAAGAAGAATCACTACTATGCGCATGAAATCTTCGACCGCACTTGGCCTATTATTTCACATCACTTCAATGATGAAGAACTCAAGGAGATGGAATTCCAATAGGACTTTGACTGGTCTCAGCCACCTTCGAAGAAATTCAAGAAGGTCAAAGTTCCTTAGCTAGTCACAAGCTCATTTTCTTCATCGCGCGCAACGGATGAAGCTGAAGACTTGGACGACACTGCGGCAGGCCCTACATCAACGGACGACCCCAACAACGCTGGCGCTCCTCCATCAACTTCGTGATGATATTCTTCAGGGGCGTTAGTCCTCATTTTTCGTCCCTTTTGGTCATTTTGATGACAAAGGGGGAGAAATTTGAGTTAGTCTTCAAGCGGGTCTCTATTATGGGTTATATTTTCATTAAGTTACAACTCTCGTTCTTCTGAGGTGTTTTCTCTTATGAGTTGTAAACTTAAGTCTGATGGTGGTCTGACACTTTTTGAACTGCTTTCTGCATGCTTATTTCCTCAATACCTTAATGCACGCATGCTGAATTTCGTCAGACACCATATTTCATCATGCATTTCAAATTCTTCATATCATATGTCAAATGCGTGTATGAATTACAAGATATAGGAGGATATCTCCATGATATTACTCTACAATGTGCATTTGCTAACTCAAGCAAAATCCTCAAAAGTGCACACCTTCAGGGGGAATTCTTCTATATCTTGTAATCAAATTCCTCAATATCAGTTGTTACACTTCATATGTTTATCCCCGTTGAAAACTTAACCTATTTGTCATCAATCACCAAAAGGGGGAGATTGTAAGTGCATCTAGTGCCCCTTAGTGATTTTGGTGTATTGAAGACTTATAGGTTAAGGGACTAATGTGTTTTTCAGTGTACACAGGTCTTATAAGTCTAGGAGGAGTTTGATATTTATGAAGTAAGTCAACCCCTAAAAATGTATGTCTTCGGTTGAAGACTTTGGTTTTCTTGAAGACTTTGAAAGTGAGGAAATTGGTGTGACCTTGAAGACTTGGATATTCATGCGAGGATTATGAAGCGTGAAGACTTTTGTTTTCGTAGTTTCATTTTCTCTTTCTTGAGTCATAGGAAACACCGTACTGTTAAAGGGGGTCGAGGTAAAACTAAGGAAACATGTTTCCAAGTGATGCTCAACTCAAAGCCTACACTACCCAATCCCTTCGAGTGAAGCCATTGGAAATCTCATATAGTTCAATCAATTTCTTAAGTGACAGAGACGAAGTTCTTCTGTTCTCTGAGAAATTTGTTCTGACCGAGGAGTTAGGAATTCGCCAGTGCGGATTACCTACAAGTGAGGAACATGATAACCCTGAGGAATTTGAGAGCTCAATTTCCGACCGTTCTAGTGTTATGCGCCAGCTGTCCCAAAATATCTTATCTACCTAACGGTCATATCATTTAAGGGCATTTATGTCTTATCATGTCGGGCTGCTCCCTATGCTATAAATAGCCGCCCCCTACAACCACTAGTTGGTTGGCTGCTCCGAGAGAAATTGACACTTGTCATAAGAGCAACCCATCCTCCGAGGACTTTGAGCGAAAATCATCAAGCGAGGGAAAAACCCAAACACCTAAAACACCAAAGTGATTGAGCATCACTGAAGAGAGTGTTCTTGTGTGGAGCCGACGCTTGTTACCTTTGAAGACTGTGATCTTCCAGACGGTTAGGCGTCAATGGTCTAGAGCATCCAAGAGGAATCGTGGATCGTCGAGTGACCAAGTCTATGAAGGTTTGGAAGTCACCTGTGAAGACTTATCACGAGTGATTGGGCAAGGTCTGTGTGACCTTAGCTCAAGGGGAATACGGTGAGGACTTTGGTGTCTTGGACTGTGTGTCCAGGACTGGGTGTCCGGGACTGTGTGTCCTCAGGTTTAAATACCAAGCCGCCCTAACCAGACGTACAACTGTCACAGCAGTTGGAACTGGTCAAACAAATCATTATCTTCATCAAGCCTACTGGTTCTATTTCCTCAACCCTTCCATTTACTCATTCATGTGTTGATGAACTTGATTTGTACTGTTTGAAGACTTTGACTGAAGACTTTCTCAATTTCCTCAACCCAATTTCTTCAGTCTTCAGTCCTCAGCCTGATTATCATGTTTACGCGCTACGTGTACTCTGTGCTTGTCTTCATTTCATCATGATGACCATGCTACTGTCTTGTTATGCTTGCACTTGAGTATCTATTCCGCTGCTAAGTAGTTTGTTGCTTAGGAAATTCCTCAACTAGAATTTCCTCAGTGACGAATTTGTAAAAATCGCCTATTCACCCCCC
>LR738712.1:44059614-44077478 GCA_902687465.1 Secale cereale | reverse complement strand
CCCCCCCCCCCGTCTAGTCGATATAACACACTTTCAGGACCCCATACCCATCTCTTGAGCTCGTGTTCTTCCCTCATTATTGACCTTCTTCGAGCTTGCTATCTCTCAATCCCTCCATGGATTCTTGCCAGTTTTGGGGGGGAAAAGAGAGAGGAGATCTAGATCCACATTTCCGCCAATCACTTTCTCCTCTATGTGAGGGGAACCCCTTGGATCTAGATCTTGGAATTCTTGATGTTCTCCTTCTTGTTCTTCATCTCATATTCCTCCATAGCTTTTGTTGCTTTGGTGGGATTTGAGAGTGAAGGACTTGGGCACTCTGTGTGCCCTTGCCATTGCATTTGGTGCATCGGTTTGAGTTCTCCGCGGTGATACATGGAAGTTACAAGTTGAGAAGCTTATTAATCTTGGGTCCTTGGTACCCTTGAGCTTGTTCATCTTGGGTGCCTTGGTGCCCTAGACGGTTGGTGGTGTTCGGAGCTCAATCATTATGGTGTAAATCTCCGGGCAAGCATCGGCGTCTCCAATTAGGTTGCGGAGATCGCCCCAAGCAAGTTTACGGGTTCCGGTGATCGCCCCCAAGGGTTGCCAAAGTGTACGGGTTCGGTGACCGCCCCCAAGGGTTGCCATTTGTACGGGTTCGGTGACCGCCCTCAAGGGTCCCTTAGTGGAATCACGGCATCTTGCATTGTGTGAGGGCGTGAGGAGATTATGGTGGCCCTAGTGGCTTCTTGGGGAGCATTGTGCCTCCACACCGCTCCTAACGGAGATTAACATCCGCAAGGGTGTGAACTTTGGGATACATCATCGTCTCCGCGTGCCTCAGTTATCTCTTACCCGAGCCCTTTACTTATGCACTTTACTTTGTGATAGCCATATTGTTTCTTGCTATATATCTTTCTATCACTTAGTTGTTTATCTTGCTTAGCATAAGTTGTTGGTGCACACCTAGTTGTTGTAGGTTTTGTGCTTGACAAATTAACCGCTGGGTTTATTCTACATTTGCTTAAGCATAAACCGTAATTATTTTAAAAGCGCCTATTCACCCCCCTCTAGGCGACATCCACGATCTTTCAGCTGTAACGGCTGGTTTTTGGGGATGCCTATATAAAGGGGTTTCTTCCACCTACCTTCTTACCTCTTGCCTCTCTCTCTCTTCCATTAATGCCCTTCAAGCTTTCTTGCCTGATCTCTCTCTCTAGCCACTCAAACTCGTTGATTTGCTAGATATTGAAGGAGGAGACCTAGATCTACACCTCCACCAAAGGAAATTTGATCCCCTCATACTTTCTTGTGTGGTTTTTTTACTCTTGGGTGTTTGAGCACTCTAGACGGTTGAGGTCGCCTCGGAGCCACATTCCATTGTGGTGAAGCTCTGTGGTTTCGTTGGGAGCCTCCAATTTGGTTGTGGAGAGAGCCCCAACCTTGCTTGTAAACGTTCGATTGCTGCCTTCAAGGGCACCACTAGTGGAATCATGGCATCTCGCATTGTGTGAGGGCGTGAGGAGAATATGGTGGCCCTAGTGGCTTCTTGGGGAGCATTGTGCTTCCACACCGCTCCAACGGAGACGTACTTCCCCTCAAAGGGAAGGAATTTCGGTAACACATCCTCATCTTCACTGACTCCACTTGTGGTTATCTCTTACCTTTACTTTGTGCAAGCTATTGGTGTGATGTATCTTTTGCTTGTGCTTGTGCTTGTTGTTGTTGTTGTTGTTAGCATCATATATGTTGCTCACCTAGTTGCACATCTGGACAACCTATTTGTTGCTAAACAGCTAAAAATTGATAGTTGCCTATTCACCCCCTTTAGTCAACCATATCGATCCTTTCAACGAGGACTGGGGCTTCCATTAATGTCTCTTGAGTGCTTGAAAGGCTACTTCAGTCATGGGTCTCCAGACAAATAAAGTGTTTTTGCGAAGCAGATCATTGAGGGGGCGGACAAGGATGCCAAAGTTCCTAACGATCTTTCTGTAGTCACTAAAAACACTTTTGTGATGATATGTGTTTGTCAAAATTGGTCACGTTTTCCGGCATGCATATCCATGACGATTTTATGACAAAATCAAGATAGTCATATCTATGTTGTTGTAGAAGTATTCCATGACAATACTGAAATTAGTTGAACATCAAACCTGGCGGTAGAAAAATGGTCAAATGCCGAAATACTTTTGGATGGGGTGAAGATCCGGCTAAACTTTAGCAAAAGATCAAAACACCAAAATGGGGCTCATCATTGGAGAGAGGGGGTGTGGACTGAACTGAAGATCAAGAAGTAGCAGTACTAGCGTCGTTATTCATCCTAGCTGCCTGTCCGGTTGAATTCTTGGCCCGCCCTATTTTTCCGATCCCCGTTTCGCTTGCAGGGAAGAAGGGTCTGCACAGGGGCACAGGCGGGTCCCCGCTATTTTGGAAACGAGCCCGGCTCCACGCAAGTGCTCTGCTCCCGTCGCATCTCATCTCACCTCCCCCTGCCTCGTTTCTCTCTCGAGAGCTGTTTCTTTTCTCGCATGGCTGGCCGGAGCAAAGGACCTCGCTAATCCGTGCCCCTGCTGCCGTGCATGCAGCGCAATGTAAAAGGAGGGAGCTAGGCAGGCATGCGTCGCTGTCTCTGCCCCCAGCCCTTGTGCCCTCCTGCTGCCTCTCTCTCCTCCCAACTCTTGTGCTCCCCCCTCCTCCCTCTCCCTCTCCCTCTGGCTCTGACGCCGCTGCACGAAGCCTTTATGGCTCCAGAGCTCAGCCGCATTCAATGGCCAACGTCCGTGGTGGTGCTGGGCTGCTGGCACACCACACCACTGTAGATAGACAGGGCCAACCCCTCTCTCAACCTCTCTCTCTCTCCGTGGACCATTTATTCTCAGCACCACAGCTACAAGGAACCCCTGCCCATGTGAGCGCGATCCCTGATATAAGTAGCAGCTAGCGGTACCCTACCCGACTGCTTCCCTCATTCATTCATCACTGAGTGCTTACTGCTAGCTACCACCAAGCTTCAGTCGAGCCGATCGAGCTGTGCTCCCCTCCCCCATGAAGCTCCTGCTACTTTACTCCTCGCTTCTGCTTCTCCTTTTGCTATCCCCCCAGGGCCTAGCCTCTACTCAAGGTACGTAGCAACGCCGTTCTTACTGTGCCTACACCTGTGATCTCCCCCTGCCCACTCTAGCTGATGCATCTTGTTGCCGTCGCTTTCTTGCAGGTAGAGGGCCGCTGCATTACCAGCTCAAGGAGCCGGCTCCAAAGGTGGCGGAGGGCGCGGAGGCGATGTCGGCGGCGAGGATCGGGTCGAGGCCGCCGCGGTGCGAGGGGCGGTGCGCCCTGTGCGGGCGGTGCGAGGCGGTGCAGGTGCCGGTGGCGCCGCGGGACAAGGGGGGGAGCCACTTCCGCATGTCCGGAGCCTCCTTCCGCGGCGGGGACGACGAGGGCTCCACCAACTACAAGCCGCTCAACTGGAAGTGCCGGTGCGCCGACAGGAGGCCGATCCTCAACCCGTGATCGAGGGATGTAGCGCTCTGCTACTGAAGATGTTTGAGGTTCCAGCATCTTTGATCCATCTTTGAGCTTCTGACTAGCTACTGTAAGTTGTTGGGAGAAGCTGCATGTGCAGGGTGTAGCTGTTGGGACAAGTTTTGGTCAGTTTGTTTAGGTATAGAGTTTATGATGATGCTGAACGATCCACTACATACCACTAGTAGTAGTTTGGAGCCGGTGTTGCACTAATTGATCAAGGAGCTGCTACTGTTAACAGCTGCTTCTGAGTTCCCTATATTGTGGTGTAATTAAGAGACTGATATCATTTCGTATTGTGGCTCTGATAGACTAACAAGATCCTGTCAACACATTGGTGCTAGCTCACTCACATATGCGACTTTTTCTGAATCGTCGAATGTAAATCGACTTCATTTTTTGAATGAAGAAACAAAGTAAAAAAAACTGAGTTTTATGTACAAGAAAAATGGTGCGTGTCCTTTTTTGTTTGTTTGTTTGGAGATGATAAAGGCTCTGAAAAGGGTGTCAAACAAACAGCGAGACAAAAGCATTTCGGAGCCCTTGGAGCTACGCTCATCATTGCTGTACCCTTGTCTTTTCCTCCGAAGAACTTGTGCCCGTAGGCAAAAGCATGTGATTCGCTCCCAGGACATGTCCTCCAGGCCCAGGGATTCGCTGCCACCATCTCCTTGCACACAGGCTCCAATTCCATCACAAGATTTGTACCTACTCCACTCCACTCGCGTCAGCCAAACACATAGTCTTGGCCAAAGCCAACCAAACTATGTTGTTTTATCCGCACCCCAAAAAAAACGGCGTTTTCAACGTGTGATTTTTCTCTTCTTCTCCCGGTCAGGATGAGCTCGGGTTCGTTCTTGCCCATTGATGATGACCATTTTTACAGGATTTAAGTTCAGTGAGAGAGATGTGGTGTGCATGCATGGCTAACTCAAGCCTTGAGCAAAGGTTACTAGAGTAGTACTGGCATCTGCATTCAGCCAAGAGCCCTGTCACGTGCAGATATGCAGAATCCTGCCTACCAACCTGAGTGCGAGAAAAGGACAGTGCTGAGCCAACATTCAATACTTGCTCGAGTGAGTGAATGTGTGTCTGTGCGCGAGCTAGTCCTGGTCCTCTCCTCTCGGCTCTAGCGAGTGAGAGGTCATTTCTCGTGTCCGGGGGCATTCAAGCGTCTGTCTCCTCAGCGTCAATTACTCTGCCTTTTCTTCTTCATTTTTTACAGAGGGAGAGCTGCCAGAACATTTATTATGACAAGGCGTAAGGACACAGCTTAAGAGCAAGAGGGAAGACTAGGCCACATCCACAGCCCACAGCAGCAGTCAAACCTCTAAACAACAGTCTGTCACACAAAGTCACAAACTATAAGCAAGAACAAAAATGCAGTTGAGAAACAGTAGAGAGAAACCAAAAGAGATGGCAAACTTAGGGCACAACATGGGTGTCAATTGAGGTGAATGCGCTTGACCAGCAATGAAAAATACAGTAGAGAGAAACCAGAAAGGCCTTTCTCAAACCAACATCCATCCCATGGCCAAGTACTATTTCAGAGTAGACGGAGAATATACAGCAGCGATCTGCCCTGCCCAGCTGAGGTTTCAGAGGAGAACCTCCAACCCAAGAATTACTGGCTACCTGTATTTACCCAATGATCTATATCCCCAGCTGCCTGGGATTTCAGCAGTATCTAACCATGTAGTATCTTACAGAGGACGTATGTATGCCACCATCCACCACCGTACCAACCACAAGAGCGACAACAGGACGGCTTCGAGAGCAAAAACAAAACGAAGCACCAGGCTAACTAACATGACGCTGTCTCTTGCCTTGCCAACTGGGAAACAACCTCACACCTGCACAAATTTCCCAGAGTCTGATTTGAGGGAGCAGCTTGCTTTTCTTTTTATGATGGCCGCAATCCTGCCCTATGGTAGGATCTGTAAGGAACAGCTACGACTGGGAGTTTTCGCGCAACTTCGCCCTGGCGAAAAACACTCCTGCTAATAGCCCTGCGGGGTGAAGGTACGTATGGTTTCTTTGTTAGTGAAATGTTGTATATGTCGGCCGTTAAGGTAATAATTTCTTGCCCTGATCATCGAAAAAAACTTACCAAACAGGATGCTTATGGAATTCTCCATGCTCGTGCGGACTTTGAAGAGCAGGATTCCGGCAATGGAGAGAGGGATCTTGTTGAGGGAGCCCACAAGGCTGCGACAACAACAGGGGGGCCAATGTTGGCATTAGAAGCTCAAGAAGAGTAAAGTGCAACTATGTTAGAGGCTGATCAAATTCATTTGGTACCTATATGTTGTTGCGCTTGTCTGACGAAGAAACCACATCGAAGTGAAGCTGATAGCGAGCCCCAAAACCCCGCTAGCGGTGATGACTAGCCAAAACGTAGGCATCCTCAGGAGCGGCCTGCAAATTCACTTTCCATAAGTAAGACTCAAGTAGCATTTGCAATTATAACTAATTGTTCCGTCAGATGTGCTAGCTGCAATAGTTGTATCTTTTTTTCCCTTTAGGGATGCAGCTTTTGTATCTTGGTAGGAGCCTAAGCAATGCTTTTTTTACCAGCAGATAACACATTTTATCCTATACACCGCTTTCCTGTCAAGATTCAGGTGACATGGCCATAGGAACTGAGTTGGGATGCCATGAAGGATATGAAAGGAACTTTCAAGATAAATGGTTCTTGTTACATTTAGTTACTAGGTTCATGCTAGAAACAGGCGGAGGCTCCACAGTTTGCACTTGGTTATTAGGTTCGTGCTAGAACAAGTGAATGAGTGAAATTTGAAGCTTACGTTTCCAACAAGTGAATGAGTGAAATTTGAAGCTTACGTTTCCAACAGGTACTCCACTTCATTAAAACCAAGCACGAGGATAACTCCCAATGGTAGTGAAAGAACATTATTCAGTAAAACCATTGAAAGCTCATTCAAATTCCCAGATCTGGTGGCTTCCTTCGCACTGTCCATCACATGCCTCAATGTAAGCTGGAAGCAAATGGTTCATTTGTTAAAATTTGTATGGAGGTACCGCGCGGCTGAAGATATTTGTCCTATAAACTAGAGTGTGAATCTAGGAACTGAATGTCTAAAACATTTGATTATTGTAACAGTTTGATAATTGGCTGTGTAATGTAAATTTTCAGTGGCATTGAGAGGAACAATACCGAATATGACGCTGTCAGAAAACAGTTTAAGATCTGCCATGTATAGCCGACTGCGTGGAATGACAGATCCGTTACTCCTCCAGCAATGGCTGAGATTATCTACAGAAACAGAGAGACAAGTCAGGTCTTTAAGGGCCCAATAGTGTGTTAATTCAAGTCATCTTTCATGAACACCTATGATTAGATATACAGCAATGAATTGACCACATGCTATTATTCAGCAACAGAAGAAGAAAATAAGCCCCCTCAAGCATTCAAATCCTGCCCAAATATTCATAACTTCATGACATACCATCAACATTAGAGAAACCCAAACTTGTCTATCATGCTGCTTCTTAAAGAAGTAGGTTTCCCCAGAAGCAGTAAGAACATTGGCCACATTCTTCAATATAGTCAACATCGCAACATTGATGTACTTCAAACTGAAAAGTACAGAAAATGTTAAAATGTGCAGGACTTATCAGAAATTTCAATCTGAAGTTTCCTTATTACAAGTTGAGGAACAATTTCTTCACAGCTCATATGGAAATGCTCAACTCATAATGTTCAGAAAACTTAGAAATTTATTCAGGTTTTCATCATCTGCACTAAATAATTGAACATGAACAGAGAAAGAGCCTCAGCAGAACACATTTTTACCCTTAAATGAAATCTATGGTTTATCAAACATTATTATTAAGCATCAATACTTATTAATGGAGGAACAGGCTATATCCCACGGGTGTTCCTTTATGCATGCTCTGAAAGTGTGTGCAAATGAATAGAGAGCAGTATTCATGTTTTACGAAACGGTGGACAATATAATAAAAAACATAAAATGATTGCTTAAATTCGATAAAAGATCCCCCGATACCGAAAGGATATAAATACAGACCAGCATAAACTGCACAGAAAACAGTCCTCAGATCAAAATGATTTGAAAATTTGATACATACCTAAACATGCTTGTAATTAGCATTCCGACAAATATGATGTTCACAGGCAACCAAACTTTGATTAACTTCCATGTTAATGGCTCAGTTGGGATAACACCGGAGAGGGACAGTGTGGAAACTATGGTCACCGATACAATGTTCTGCAGTATAACATGATGAAGAAAATACTATCAGTGTTACCCACGCAGCATATCCACGAGAAGGAACACAAGATTGCATAGGAAGTATATGGTCAGCCGTCAGCCATAGCAATATACCTGGTAAAGCATCAGAAATATTCCAGCATTGAAACCATAGCCAGACAAAACAAACTTGTTAACTAAAATCATGCTGCAGGATGCTATGCAGTAAGCAAGACCAGATAGAAGAGACTGATTCTGAATGTTTGGGAGCCTGAAGAAGTGTGAGGGCCTATCTCTTTCTTTTGATGCCTCAACATCTTCCAAGTCAACGTCATCAACAGAGAAGGACCTCATCAGAGATCTGGAGAAAATATGATCCAAAAACACAATGCATTGTGTTAGCTCGGGTCATAAACGCTTCCTTGATATTTTCATTCGAGGAGGCGAGAATGAGATTCATAAATGCCTGCAAAATAACACATAGATCAAGAGAAGCTTACATGCCTGTTCCCAATCTCTCTCCTCATGGGACTTGCAAGTGCACTTTGTCCTCCAATCTCATCCCAGAGTTTACTCTTTCCTCCATTCACGAGTGGACTAGTTGTGGTAATCTCTGGTGATTTTCTCCCGGTAGGGGTGCCAGGATCCACATGATTGCCTAACTGTTGGATTCTACAAGGTAAAACAGTGCTCGAAATCAACAATAACCCAATTATTTAATGCATGAATCTCTTATGTACTATGTTTAACAGTAGGTCCCAGCATGCATATGAAACCGATGATACTTCAAAACGCGTCATAGTGGAGCAAACTTATAAGCATTAACAATTACCAAAAGAGTTCTCCATATGTCCATACTATACTTCAAAATGCATCACAGTGAAGCAAAATTATAAGCATTTGCATTTTCCAAAAGAGTCGCCACATGTCCTTACTCTACATAAAATCAAACTAAAAGGATCAGTCCCAACATGTGCTAAAAAATATCTGACTGCGTGACACATTTCAAAATGTAGTAATAGCTCAGATGAGCCGAGTTGAGACATTGAACAAGCCGATTTTCAAGCATCGGGATATTACCCTGTGAAAATATTTTTCAAACATACATCACTGTGATTCAGACATTTAATTATGGGTTGCAGCATACCAGAGACATTTGGGGCTCCAAATCACTCATAACGGCACATGAACTTGGGGATGCACCCCAGAACAGGGCCCAGATAAAACGTATGCTGACATACTGAGCAGGGACAGAGCAAAAGGGGTTCTCCGCAACCGAATCCACGGTTAACAAATTCAACATATATACATGAACTTGCAGGTCATAATCCCCACCCTCGACCGATGGGAAATACACGCGTGTAGATATGCTGATTGGGAGGAAACCAGACCGCGTGATAGATGAAGGGGGGGAGGGAGTGATTAGGCGGAACCCTTGCTGCTACCTCATTCCGGGGGTCGCGGGCTTGGGGGTGTCCGGCGGCGACGAGCTGGGGAGGGCAGAGGTGGGATCCGGCGGTGAGGGCGCGCCGATGCTCCCGGCCCGACTTGCTCCGGTGAGAAGGCGGGCGGACAGGTGGAGGCTGGAGCTGGGAGGTCCGTGGTCCGTGGAGCAAGTGGGGGAGGAAGAGAGCGGGGAGCAGGAGGCGAAATGGTCGTCGCTGGCTCGTCTCGGCTCGGCGGCTTGACGAGTCAGCGAGCGAGACCACGGGACGAAACTGGCGGTAGGTCCAGTGCCTCGGTTTATCCGGTCGTGTGGTAGGCGGGCTGTCGCAACTTGCCAGAGGTGGGAACTGCTGGTTGGCGAGGTCAACGACGCAGCGGCAGCGGCAGCGAGCAAACACGCATCACCCCATACGTACGCCCATACCGCCGCTAGGTACTAGACGAGAGCGTCAGGTGTACCAGATAGGCAGATACCGGAATGTTTTTAAGACAAATTTCTTTAAATTTGATCAACTTTATTTATAAAAAACATTACTTATTACGCAGGGGCAGAGTAATTTTCTACATGTATTTGGTCAAACCTAGGATTTCAAGTTCTCCCTCCGTCTGAAAATACTTGTCATCAAAATGAATAAAAAAGACGTATCTAGCGGACGGAGAGAGTATTTTGGAACGGAGAAAGTACATCATATCAAGATTGCTCGGTTCGTCAGTATCCTCACGGATCTTAATTTTCCGTCACACTTTAATCTACTCCCTTTGTTCGGAAATACTTGTCATCGAAATGAATAAAATGTGATGTATCTAGATGTATTTTAGTTCTAGATACATCCCTTTTTTATCTATTTTGATGACAAGTATTTTTGGACAGAGGGAGTCCTTCTAAATGATTTTCCAGGGCAACGGCAAGTTTTTTGCTATGTCTCGTCAATTGAGAAAGAAAAAGTGTATACAAAGTGAGGCTGAAGCCAAATTACAACTACTCTCCTGACATTATAAACACACAAAATGTTTAGGGCAACTCTGGCGACGCGTATTAAATCAGACACATTAAATTGCGGACATGTCTGACGGCTATCTCCACGGACAACAGTAGGAGAACCGCTCATCCAACTGTATGCATCAAATATTAGTCATCAAATCCCGTCAACAGGGTGGGTCAGACGTGGGCCGATAGACTAGCACAGACTATGAGGACATATAGTCGAACCGGCAGTGGGCCAAGCGGGACTGTCTGGACTCCTCCAAAGTTTCCCCGGGTTTACGTTCGGCTTGCGGGGTTTTCAGATAACTGGATTGCTCTGCGGACGTTTGACTACCTCGTAAAAATGTACGGGCCACACGGTTCAAACATTTAGGGCATGTTCTGAACTCCTCCCAACTCTCCCAACTCCTCAAATCCACCTTCCAAGCGCAGCTTCCAACTCCACATAGCGATTTGATCCTGTTCGGCAACTACACTAGCTTCTCTCATCGCCAATATGGGCTGGCAGCATCTATGGCATGTCTTAGCACCATAATGGGCTGGCTCGAACCAGCCCATAATGGGCAAGCTCGAGAGATGAGGGGTACCGATTCGTCGAGAGGAGGAGCGTACCGCTTCAAGGGGTCATTTTTTCTATCGAGTGAGGGGGGGTCAAACCGGTATGTAACTTGACGGTGGCAAATCGCTGTAAATTAGGGGAATTCAAACTTCACGTTTCGGTGCAGCTGGCCAACTGGGCTCCTCATTTTTGCACTACGCTCCGGCTAGCTTCTCAGAAGTTAGCTTCTTGGAGCCCATCCGTTTGGCTCAAAATCATTCATGGAGTTGGAAGCTGAAGGAGTTCAGAACAAGCCCTTAGCCTCCGCAACACTCGGCAACTCCATCTCTCTTCTGATGTTAGCGAAACTAATTGATGGCATGGTAGATATTTTCCAGAAGACTATCTTCATACCAAATCTCTCGAGAGACGGGCATGGGAAGCGAGACCATGGCCTTCTTTCACCCTCCTCATGGTTGACCACCTCAATCCGCCAATGTTTCACGGGGTGAATTTATGCCAGGCTCCGGGGTTGATATCCTGATGACCAAACCAATTGTTTACCAAACCAAACTACAGCTATCCAGGAAATGAGTGGCAAAATACCAGGTGCAATGAAAAAAGGGGAAATCATCGAAGTGCAAAGGAACCTATGGCAAAAGAACAATGTAAAGAACACGTGAACATTTGTGAAATATAGCTGTAGTTTAAACGTGCATTCTGTTTGTGCCCCTTTTGATGTTTTACAGTTTAGATCAGTCAACATGTTTGCTTCTCACTTTTTGCAAGCAATCATCAATTATGAATGTCTCATTGTTCCATGCAAAAAAAAAAATGACATGAGAACTCACTCTACATAGTGGTTACCAAGAAGGGAAATAGGTAGGGCGCTTGACGCGTGAGCTCATAAAGCAATCGATTCCAATATGTACTGTACATTGTTATGTTCCGCAGCAAGGTACAAGTTTCTTATCTACCATGTATAAACGCCTAATTTTATCAGAATCAGGCTCACACGCGACGGAGGTCGATCATATCAAACTTCACACTAGGGTTCATGTACACATGAGAGCAATGCTCGTAGATTGAAGTGCCATCAAGAGGCTCCTCGTGAGGATGGAAACCAGTCTCCTGGCAATCGTGGATCACCCCCATGCCGCCTGGATCCGTGAGGTGAAATATGCCGTGCTTCCTGCTCAGAGAAAAATATAGACCATTGTCATGAGATTGTCTAATCGGATGATGATTTATTCAAGACAACGAACAACAGTATGCGAACAACAGTATGCGTATTTTCAGAGGATTTGTTTCGGGAAGGATTAAGCAACATTGCTAGTACTTGTTATTTTAGGTTCAACGAATTCACTGAAACTGAGGACTGAGGAATAACTGCAGGGGAGGAATGTAAAGCATGTGCGTGTCTACATAATCATTTGCAGATTCATGGTCTTAATTAGGAACTGCTCTTTTCCTCCAGCTATCAAGGAAATTATTGCATTTAGTTAATCTATGGCTAAGAAATACTGAAATGAAGGATAATAATAATATACAGCAATGGGAATTCAAACCACAAAATCAGCACTAATTTGCCCAAAAAAACTGCATGCGAGTCCAATGTAACATATACCTTGTTGTATCGGTAGGCGCCATGACAATTGCAATTGCTTCAGGAAGCATGACCTGTTGAAGCCAACAATGCCAAACACAGGATCAAGTTAAGAATACTAATGAATTTGCTGGAGTAGTTTATGAAATACTCGTAAGAAGCAAGCAGTTGACAAATGATATTGGCACGATCCACTTTTGACTGCAAGATGTATGTATGTAGATCCTCACAACATCTCCACTAACATAAAAAGCACCAGCTGTGGCTGATCCAAAACATCCTAACCGCTCGGCTATCCACATCTAAAGGTCCATATTGATTCCATCTTCAGCGCAGCACAACACAACTAATACCCCTAGGCTTACTGTAAGTTACGAATCACCCACCACTGCCTCCTGAATAGCATGCTGATGCACCCCTCCCAAACGTTCATTGCACGTGTTTAGTTACTACTAGTTTAGTGATAAGGATTTCAGAAACAATAAAGAATTCAATCATTTTTGGCTCAGCAACAACATTTCAGACGACCAAAAACATACACGAAAATGCCATGACTACCGTATGCAACTTCATTACCAATGCTGCAATCATAGCCCGGTGCCAGGGAAGTTGTGCCAAAGCATAGAAATCCTTGCCCATAAAGTTAGAACTTAAGGAATGAGAAATAAGTCAGTAACAGAGACATCACAGTTAGCTGAATTCTATCTTCAGCACTAACCCTTCTGCTTTAGGTGAGTAAATAATGAATAAAGGGGGAAAAATACAATAATTCTCTCAAAGTGAGCCGCCAGCAGTCACCTGTTACACACTCTCAATCTCAGGGATGTGACGTCCCAACGAACCCAGTTTCAAGATATTTGTGTCAAGCAAAATCATACAAGAAACACAACAATAATTTTTCTATTGATCGAGAAAATACAACCCAGCTTCATTGCTATAGTGCACTTAAATTCCGAGACTTTGGGCCACTACTGAACAACAGCCATATATTGAGAATACGTTTTTGGCTCAGATCAACTAGTTGCTGGACATGGCATCAGTGAGTGCAAAGCACAATACAAACAACAATTACTACAACAGAAGTATGGCACATGGGGATTACCTGATATGAATAATGATTATGAAGATCAATGGAAGATAGAAAGCAGGTCTGTGTCGGATGTGTCTGAAAAAGAACATAAAAATGTGAAAAATAGTTTAATTGTCAATATATCATAGGTTAGGATACAGAGACACCAAATGGTGCTTTCGGCACAACTGAGCATCACGAAACTCCCACGGTGAGTATTAAGCTGTAGCAATTTATAGTACAGAACGAGTTAACAATAACCTTAGCCTCAACAAGTTCCCAATAGATAACCCCATCCGCTCAAATATATTTGATAGGACACAAATTCTTTAAACATAGAATTGATACTTTTGAATTTTTTAGGTGTGCTCCATGTGTACTACATCCATGCAATTTCTTGGGTGCTTTTGAACAGTGCACAATGGACTTCCCATAGATGGGGACATGGGCACTAATATGCATCAACAAACAAATACTCCCTCTGTAAACAATTGTAAGACGTTTTAGGTCACTACTTTAATGACCTAAAATGTCTTACATTTGTTTACAGAGGGAGTAAAATTCCAACTATGAATAGGCATTCAAAAAAAAATATATAGTCACAATATGGGCCCTTTTCAGAGTGTTTAAACAGAGTAGCGACAGTCATGCTAGTTCAGTGTGTCTTGCTGTCTTTAATAGTCTGAGTAGCCACAGTTAGCCATTCTAGATCAATGTCTTAAATAGAAATCATTGGTAGAAACTAAAACAGGAGGACAAATTATAGTTAACATTTCCTTTGGTCGCGAGATCTTATGGGTTTCACCTCTAGCCTACCCCAACTTGTTTGGGACTAAAGGCTTTGTTGTTGTTGTTGTTGTATTTCCTTTAGGTACAATCATTAAAATACAGGACACTCAAAAGTCTGAATATAGCTTGATCAGTCAACAACAACAGTTTGTTAAGCTGAACTTACATGAATCCAACCGAGGGTGAAAAGTGAGCCTTTGTCCTGAACTTCAAATATTTCCTCTTCATTCGTAGCTTGACACTGGAAAAGGAAAACAAGTTATTTCTTAAAGTGCTAAATTTTGGGTACTGCACTGTAATATGTAAACTTGGAGTAAGAAGAGAAAACCATAGGCTCCTTGCATGAGCTTATGGCGGGTGCAGCATTAGTCACTAGCCACTAATCAAATCAATTTACTAAAACTCAAGCATGGACATGAAACCTCCAGTTCTCACTACCCTCAGACTCCAAGCCATATGACAGTAAATCATAAAGAGCATCTAAAACAAAGTTATATTCCATTTTATTTTAATAAAAGGAAACTCCTTCGCTGGTCACATTTTCTTCTGATAACGTATATAAACTTGCTAGGGTGCTCTGTAACATGTACAGTTTAGAGTTTACAATCATGAACAGTCCAAACTGTTCAAATGTTTTGCTAAGCAATCACCAGTCCCTGTGAACTATGGATACAGAATATATTATATGAAGAAGGTATAAGAGCAGCAACAATTACAAAAGGCTCATCAACCTGGTAAATTGCTTAGAAAGGACTCGGTTGACTTGAGGGTTAACATCTGATGAAAGAAATAAAATAAAGAAGGAAAAACAACTTACTGAATCAGACGTTGATTCCTGCTTTGGAATTATCAGTGTCGTCACATAAAAAGTTCTCTTTTTCTACATAAGCATATAGAAATGTTAGTGATGTAAACAAATAATATCCCTTATTTTTCTTTGTGGGGAGGTATATACCAGGTTACCAGCAAGAATCCCGCACGTTTCTAGATTTTTTGCAGTATTTGCCTCAGCAAGTCTCAGAAATGACTCCATTAACGCCACCGGCTGTCAAGGTAAAAAACATAACGGTCAAGAGGTACAGGTCAACATTTGCTACAGATGAAATATGGATAAAATAATCATGCTTAGGAATACAACGGATCTGGAACAATACAATGACAAAGTAAAGAACCTCCAATTTGAATTAGTTTATTTACCACATGCAAATTTTGAAAACGTCCTGTGTCACAGGCAGCAAGTCCTGGTCTTGGATCAGCTACTCTTGATGGAGAAATCGGTCTACGCTCAGGATGTACTTGTGCCAGGACTGGTGGGGGGTTAGGCTGTCTGATATTCAGCTGGGAGAATTCTTCCTCGAAACTAGCAGGAGACACAGAGGCTGGCTCTTTTACTGGTAAAGACCATTGACCATCATCAAGTGAGAGAACAGACTGCATATCACCATTGTTATTTGCCAATCCATCCAGTGATGTTGTATTAGGACCATGTGAGTCATTTTGGTTCAAGATTACTGGAACTAAACTGCAGAAGCAATGGAACAAAAGGGGGATATAATCAGAAATAGTTATACCTACATTACCTGTACGGGCTGGCATCTATACGAAGAAATGGAGAATAAGCTAAAACCTTTACGAATTCTCACCTAGGGATATTGCTTTGGTTCAGTTCAGGGTAACTTGGATACTGGACCTGTAACAAGCAGTTATAAAACTCATAAATCAATAGTTTCATGTCGTTAAATAAAACATATAAAGCAAATTGAGAACATAATAATTATACCTTGACACCACTAACAGGCCTTATCCATTGGCCATGAAGCCCATTCGGTCCTAGTATTGAATGTCTTGATAGTGTTTCATCTTTTGGATATGGCAAACTGGCATATCTGCATAAGTTACAGAGGTAGAAAATTATTTTCTCCCTAATTATAAAACGAAAGCATTAGCCAACGACTATACAGTATGTAAACAGTTGTATAAGACAGTTCATGTGTTTATAGCAGTAAAAAGAAGCAGAGGCTCATCTATTGCAAGTTGGATCAAATAACCAAAGAGATTATATGAGTTACAGATGAATAGAAATTAGAACATGATTTTCAGTAGCTATGTAAAAACAATTGCGTTGATTTTTCATTTCATTATAGAGAACAGTTTCAGAAAAGGAGGATACATGTCAATCAAAATGCAGTCAAACAAAATCTTATTTTTAAGAAATACCAAGACCAATTCCAAATCACCGATTCGGAATCGGTCACGTACAGGGCTCGACACCCTGTGGCCATTTCCGAAATAAGATTGATCTTGGTATAACATGGACATTAATAGGGTCGAATGATAAACGTACGATTTGACTAGATGCCTATCAGGTTCAACACCCTGTGGCGATGCCTCTTGATGGTTCCACCTAGAGGATGTTTTCTGCAATGGTCCTGTTGAGCTTCCAAACGCTGTCTGCATGAGAAAAAAGTAAATCCCATGGAAAAAGAAATAAAACAATAGTATAAGAAAGATGCCAAGAAATATGCATTATATAACCCTTTGTTAAAAAAGGTGGCATAGAAACTTCAAGATGGGAAATAAAGGGTATACCTGCACCATATACGGACTTGCAGCAAGCTGACCTGTCCTACTGCTTGCACCATTTCCAGCATAGGTTTCATGTGGACCATTACGTTCTTCTGCAGCCCTTCTATTAAGCTCAGCAATTTGTTCTTTCACAATCGGCTTCAGAGACTCTAGCTCACTGATAACATTCAAGAGTTTCTACAAGAAATTTGAGCTAGTCAGCATAATTATTTGGCATACTTCCGTTCCAAATTCAAAAGGGCAAAATCTGACACTACACTTCTATGTTACTCATTAAGCAATCTAATAAATGCTGAAGCAGTAGGAGAAATAATCATTAAGCTTAGAGAGGTAATACATCTGAGTTATGCGGCCCTTTCTTCAAGAATTCCTTTTCTCTTGACTTGAAAGCATGATAATCACGGTGCTTCGGGATCGTCTCAGACAACAGGCTGCCAGTAAACAGTGGTCAGCATACCATCAACACCAAGCTTAAGATATTTTATATAACAAGCTAATGCTAATATATACCAACACAGGAGCACAACCCACCTCGAGTATCTCAGGAGGATAATGTACAGGTCGATGAGGTTCTTTTCCTCTCGATATATGTTCGCCTGTGCACCACATAAAAGGACCCAAATGTTACACGCCCGCGAGCTAATTGACAGTATGTACGCTGATTGCGTAGCAAATACAAATGGATTCAGCGTCCCTGGACCCGAGACTGCCGGTTACATGCAGAAGTATCAGCGCCAAAATACGAGATCGCGGAGCAGAGACTCTAGCACGGGAATCTCGGGTTAGGGTTTGACCTGGCGGAGAAGATTGTCGGCGATGCGGAAGTAGTAGGGGACGCTGATGCGGTGGTCCACCGCGACCGGGCGCGCCATCCCCTCGATGTTTATGTATCTCCCAGCTTGCCAAGGTGATGCCATGGCCATATCCGGCGACGCCTAATTCTGTGGCGGCTCCTCCGGCGAACTTTTGCGGCGAAGATGGTCCGGGCGGATCTCCGGGTCACTCCGACGGCGGGAGGATGTGGCCACAGAGGCAGAGGGGCAGACAGCCGCGGGGAGGCGGCGGAGACGCGATGATGGGGTCGGTGGGGGTTTGGGGGGGGG
>LR738712.1:43994207-44059502 GCA_902687465.1 Secale cereale | reverse complement strand
GGGGGGGGGGGGGGGGGGGGGGGGGGGGGGGGGGGGGGGGGGGGGGGGGGGGGGGGGGGGGGGGGGGGGGGGGCGCAGAACTGTAGAGGCAGCAGGAAGCGCAGTAGCGGAGCGGCGGGGCGCGTCGGTCAGTGGGGGCAGTTGCCGGATGAGCCGATCGGGGAAGAGAGGGGGCGCGAGCAGGAGGGGACGAGGGCGCCGGCGAGGGGCGGAAACGGCGAAAGGAATGCCGTGTGCGATGAGGAACGTGACTAAATCTGTGATTAAGTTTATTACACTTGTATATAATACTACTAAAAGATATTTTTCTTCGTTATAAGTGTTGTTTCAATCCACACTTAAAAGTCCAATTTTTAGTACTTCCTCCGTTCCTAAATAGTATGTATTTAGTTAGCTGACATCTTTTGATTGCTAGTTAGCGAACATCAATAGTCCAGCAAACTCTTCATGCAATCTATGATCAAATGGTAATATATATCATGAGTGGTCTACTTAGTTGTCCGTGTAATTCTTTAACTTCACTAAGCTTTCTAGGATTGGAGTATTGAGAATCAATTGCGGCCGATTATTTTTGTGGCGTGACCCGCTGGTATGGTGAGATTTTAAGCATCGTGTTTGCCTTGGTCGGTGTTAGAATTGTAGGGTGGTCGGTTCGCCCCGTAGCCGACGTACAAAAAATCTCACTAATCCAAATCACTTTTTCTCAAGCGGTGTCTGAGAGAAGAAATAGCTAATCCAAAAACAAGAATAAGCATGATCTCAAGTAGGATCAATGGCAGGCTCAACCAAGTGATGATGCACCATATATTGAGGCCCTCGTTCTCAAGATCAAGTTCAAGCAACATCACAGCATTCACAGCACAGTGCAGAAGCACTTGCTTTGAACCAACACAAAGTGGCATCCAAGTTGAAAACTCTAGATCGCCTCACCGACAACATCCTTGGAAGCATTTGCAAAGGGGTAACCACTCGTAAACATTTGGCGAACTTTGGTGAACAACACTCGTTTGACTCCTGTATTAAACCCCACAAGGTAGAGGAAGCTTTAGAAGATGTAGAATAGTTGGATGATATACATGAAGAACTCAACAACTACACCCACAATAAGGGTTGGTCTCTTGTGGCGAGGCCCAAGTGAGGAGATTATAATGTCACACGGACCTAATGGGTATCCATGAATAGGCAAGACAAGCATGGACACATGATTATAAAAAATACAAGGTTAGTGGCACAAGGCTTCACCCAAGTTGAAGGTTTGGATCTGTGTGGAGCTTTTGCCCATGTTGCTCGTTTTGACTATATTCGTATCCTGCTTGCATATGCATCACATCCTAATTTCAAGCTTTATCCAATGAAGCGAAGAGTACACTTTTAGTAGTCCTCTTAATGAGTTGGTTTATGTCAAACAACCTCCCAGATCTGAAACCCCCGATCACCCCGGACACATTGAACAACTTCATGAGGCGCTCTATGGACTCAAACAAGCACCTCGTGCTTTGGTATGATCACCTCATGACGCATCTAAACGAGAAGGGGGTTGAGATCGAGCTTATAGCTTCCACACTTTTACGAAGAGTGATGGTGTCCCGGGTTAGGGGGTGCTAACCTAGTTGGCCCATGTTCCTCGGATTGGGCCGACATGCCCTCATTCGTGCTCAAGATGGACTCTGAAGCCCGTACACAGGAGGCGTGTTCAATACAACCTCCACCGAACACTTGACGTATACTCCAAGATCTCTCCTGCCGCCTGGCTCTTGGATACCGACCTTGTAAATCCTAGATACTAAAGGAAATATGCCCTAGAGGCAATAATAAAGTTGTTATTTTATATTTCCTTATTCATGATAAATGTTTATTATTCTTGCTAGAATTGTATTAATCGGAAACCTTGATACATGTGTGAATAGATAGACAAACATGGTGTCCCTAGTGAGCCTCTACTAGACTAGCTTGTTGATCAAAGATGGTTAAGGTTTCCTAACAATGGACATGAGTTGTCATTTGATGACAGGATCACATCATTAGGATGATGATGTGATGGACATGACCCACCTGTTAGCTTAGCATAATGATCGTTCAGTTTTACTGCTATTGCTTTCTTCATGTCAAATACATATTCCTCCGACTATGAGATTATGCAACTCCCGGATACCGGAGGAATGCCTTGTGTTCTATCAAACGTCACAACGTAACTGGGTGATTATAAAGATGCTCTACAGGTATCTCCGAAGGTGTTTGTTGAGTTGGCATAGTTTGAGATTAGGATTCGTCACTCCGAGTATCGGAGAGGTATCTCTGGGCCCTCTCGGTAATACACATCATAAGAAGCCTTGCAAGCAAAGTGACTAATGAGTTAGTTGTGGAATGATGTATTACGGAACGAGTAAAAAGACTTGTTGGTAATGAGATCGAACTAGGTATGAAGATACCATTGAATCTTGGGCAAGTAACATACCGATGACAAAGGGAATAACGTATGTTGTCATTACGGTTCAATCGATAAACATCTTCGTAGAATATGTAGGAACCAATATGAGCATCCAGGTTCCGATATTGGTTATTGACCGGAGAGGTGTCTCGGTCATGTCTACATAATTCTCGAACCCGTAGGGTCCGCACACTTAACGTTCGATGACGATATTGTATTATATGAGTTATGTGATTTGGTGACCGAATGTTGTTCGGAGTCCCGGATGAGATCACGAACATGACGAGGAGTCTCGAAATGGTCGAGATGTAAAGATAGATATATAGGACGATAGTATTCGGACACCGGAAGTGTTCCGAGGGGTACCAGGTACATATCAAAGTACCGAGGGGGTTACCGGAACCCCCGGGAGGTTAATGGGCCACATGGGCCAAAGGGGAAGGGGCACACCAGCCCACAAGGGGCTGGCGCACCCCTCCTAGGCCACCGGCCAAGTGGGAGAAGGAAAGGGGGGATTCGGCCTCCCCCTTCCTTTCCTTTCCCCTCTCTTCTTTTTCCCTTCCTACTCTGAATAGGAATAGGAGAGGGGGATTGGCCGAATTGGAGAGGACCCCAAGTAGGATTCCTCCTACTTGGGGTGCCCCCTTGGCTGCGTCTCCTCCCCTCCAACCGATATATACATGGGAGGGGGCGCCTAGAACACACACCAACAATTGTTAGCCGTGTGCGGCGCCCCCCTCCACAGTTTACTCCCCTGGTCATATTCTCGTAGTGCTTAGGCGAAGCCCTGTACGGATCACTTCACCATCACCGTCACCACGCCGTCGTGCTGACGGAACTCATCTACTTCCTCGACACTTTGCTGGATCAAGAGTTCAAGGGACGTCATCGAGCAGAACGTGTGCAGAACTTGTAGGTGCCGTAGGTTTAATGCTTGATCGGTCGGAACGAGAAGAAGTTCGACTACACCAACCGCGTTGTTAAAATGCTTCCGCTTTTGGTCTACAAGGGTACGTAGACACACTCCCCCCTCTCGTTGATATGCATCTCCTAGATAGATCTTGTGTGAGCGTAGATTTTTTTTTGAAATTGCATGCTACGTTTCCCAACAATGGTATCAGAGCCAGGTCTATGCGTAGATGATATGCACGAGTAGAACACAAAGAGTTGTGGGCGGTGATAGTCATACTGCTTACCACCAACATCTTATTTTGATTCGGTGGTACTGTGGGATGAAGCGGCCCGGACCAACCTTACATGACCGCGTTCATGAGATTGGTTCCACCGACAGACATGCAATTAGTTTTGCATAAAGGTGGCTGGCGGTGTCTGTTTCTCCTACTTTAGTTGAATTGAATTTGACTGCGGTCGGTCCTTGAAGAAGGTTAAAACATCAAACTTGACGAGACACCGTTGTGGTTTTGTGTCGTAGGTAAGAACGGTTTTTGCTAGAAGCACGTAGCAGCCACGTAAAAACTTGCAACAATAAAGTACATGATGTCTAACTTGTTTTTGTAGGGCATGTTGTGATGTGATATGGTCAAGACGTGATGAGCTATACGTTATTGTATGAGATGATCATGTTTTGTAAATTATCGGCAACCGGCAGGAGCCTTATGGTTGTCTCTTTATTGTATGAATTGCAAGCGCCATGTAATTGCTTTACTTTATCGCTATGAATTAGCAATAGTCGTAGAAGCAATAGTTGGCGAGACGACCACGACGCTACGATAGAGATCAAGGTGTCAAGCTGGTGACGATGGAGATCATGGCGATGCTTTGGAGATGGAGATCAAAATCACAAGATGATGATGGCCATATCATGTCACATATTTTGATTGCATGTGATGTTTATCTTTTATGCATCCTATTTTTCTTAGTATGGTGGTAGCATTATAAGATGATTCCTTAACTAAAATTTCAAGGTAAAAATGTTCACTCCGAGTATGCACCGTTGCTACAGTTCGTCGTGTTGAGACACCACGTGATGATCGGGTGTGATAGACTCTACGTTCACATACAACGAGTGCAAGATAGTTTTGCACATGCGGAATACTCAGGTTAAACTTGACGAGCCTAGCATGTACAGACATGGCCTCAAAACACTAGAGACCGAAAGGTCGAACGTGAATCATATAGTAGATATGATCAACATAGAGATATTCACCATTGATGACTACTCCATCTCACGTGATGATCGGACATGGGTTAGTTGATTTGGATCACATATCATTTAGATGACTTGAGGGATGTCTATCTAAGTGGGAGTTATTTAGTAATTTGATTAATTTAACTTAATTTACCATGAACTTAGTCCTGATAGTATTTGCATATCTATGTTGTAGATTAATGGCCCGTGCTACTGTTCCCTTGAATTTTAATGCGTTCCTAGAGAAAGCTAAGTTGAAAGATGATGGTAGCAACTACACGGACTGGGTCCGTAACTTGAGGATCATCCGCATTGCTGCACAGAAGAATTATGTCCTTGATGCACCGCTAGGTGACAAGCCCCCTCCCGCTAATCTAGACGATGTGAACGTCTGGCAAACACGGTCAGATGACTACTCTATAGTTCAGTGTGCCATGCTTTACGTCTTAGAATCGGGACTTCAAAGATGTTTTGAATGTCATGGAGCATATGAGATGTTCCGGGAATTGAAGTTAATATTTCAAGCAAATGCCCTAGTTGAGAGATATTAAGTCTCCAACAAGTTCTATAGCTGCAAGATGGAGGAAAACAGTTCTGGCAGTGAACACATACTCAGAATGTCTGGATATCACAATCACTTGACTCAGCTGGGAGTTAATCTTCCAGATGATACTGTTGTTGACAGAGTTCTCCAATCACTGCCACCAACCTACAAAGGCTTCATGATGAACTATAATATGCAAGGGACGGAGAAGACTATTCCCGAGCTCTTCACAATGCTCAAAGCTATGGAGGTAGAAATAAAAAAGGAGCATCAAGTGTTGATGGTTAACAAGACCACTAGTTTCAAGAAAAGGGGCAAGGGAAAGAAAGGGAACTTCAAGAAGAATGGCAAGCAAGTTGTCGCTCCTGGGAAGAAGCCCAAAGTTGGACCCAAGCCTGAAACTGAGTGCTTCTACTGCAAAGGGACTGGTCACTCGAAGCGGAACTGCCCCAAGTATTTGGCAGATAAGAAGGCTGGCAAAGTGAACAAAGGTATATTTGATATACATGTTATTGATGTGTACCTTACTAATGCTCGTAGTAGTGCCTGGGTATTTGATACTGGTTCGATTGCTCATATTTGTAACTCGAAACAGGAGCTACAGATTAAATGAAGATTGGCTAAGGACGAGGTGACGATGCGCGTGGGAAATGGTTCCAAGGTCGATGTGATCGCCGTCGGCACGCTACCTCTACATCCACCTTTAGGATTAGTTTTAGACCTGAATAATTGTTATTTGGTGCCTGTGTTGAGCATGAACATTATATCTGGATTTTGTTTAGTGTGAGACGGTTATTCATTTAAACCAGAGAATAATGGTTGTTCTATTTATATAGTAATATCTTTTATGGTCATGCACCTTTGAAGAGTGGCCTAGTTTTGTTGAATCTCGGTAGTGATAATACACATATTCATAATATTGATGCCAAAAGATGCAAAGTTGATAATGATAGTGCACCATATTTGTGGCACCACTATTTGGGTCATATTTGTGTAAAGCGCATGAATAAACTCCATGCAGATGGACTTTTGATATCACTTGATTATGAATCATTTGATACTTGCGAACCATGCCTCATGGGCAAGATGACTAAAACTCCGTTCTCCGGAACAATGGAGCGAGCCAATGACTTATTGGAAATAATACATACCGATGAATGTTGAGGCTCGCGGCGGGTATCGCTATGTTCTAACCTTCACAGATGATTTGAGCATATATGGGTATATCTACTTAATGAAACATAAGTTTGAAACATTTGAAAAGTTCAAATAATATCAAAGTGAAGTAGAGAATCATCGTAATAAGAAAATAAGGTTTCTACGATCTGATCGCGGAGGCGAATATTTGAGTTACGAGTTTGGCCTTCATTTAAAATAATGTGGAATAGTTTCACAACTCATGACACGTGGAACACCACAATGTAATGGTGTGTCCGAATGTCGTAACCGTACTTTATTAGATATGGTGCGATCTATGGCGTCTCTTACCGATTTACCACTATCGTTTTGGGGTTATGCATTAGAGACAAATGCATTCACGTTAATTAGGGCACTGTCTAAATCCATTGAGATGACACCGTATGAACTGTGGTTTGGCAACAAACCTAAGCTGTCATTTCTTAAAGTTTGGGGTTGCGACACTTATGTCAAAAGGCTTCAACCTAATAAGCTTGAACCCAAATCGGGGAAGTGTGTCTTCATAGGATACCCTAATGAAACAATTGGGTACACCTTCTACCATAGATCCGGAGGCAAGATTTTTGTTGCCAAGAATGGAACATTTCTAGAGAAGGACTTTCTCTCGAAAGAAGTGAGTGGGAGGAAAGTAGAACTTGATGAGGTAATTGTACCTTCTCTCGAATTGGAAAATAGCTCATCATAGAAAATTGTTCTCGTGATGCCTACACCAACTAGAGAGGAAGATGCTGATGATGATCATGAAACTTCAGATCAAGTTACTACCGAACCGCGTAGGTCAACCAGAGCACGATCCGCACTAGAGTGGTACGGTAATCCTGTTCTCGAAGTCATGTTACTAGACCATGACGAACCTACGAACTATGAAGAAGCTATGATGAGCCCAGATTCTGATAAATGGCTTGATGCCATGAAATCTGAGATAGGATCCATGTATGAGAACAAAGTGTGGACTTTGACGGACTTGCCCGATGATCGGTGAGCCATAGAGAATAAATGGATCTTTAAGAAGAAGACCGACGCTGATGGTAATGTTACTGCCTACAAAGCTCGACTTGTCGCGAAAGATTTTTGACAAGTTCAAGGAATTGACTACGATGAGACTTTCTCACCCGTATCGATGCTTAAGTCTGTCCGAATCATGTTAGCAATTGCCGCATTTTATGATTATGAAATCTGGCAAATGGACGTCAAAACTGCATTCCTTAAAGGATTTCTTAAAGAAGAGTTGTATATGCACCGGTACGCGTCGGTGCTATACAAACAGTTTTTAACCCCTTTCCGCGATGACATTTGGAACCCTCGCCTAGTGAGTGATGACGATAGGGGGGTCCTTCCCGCACGACCCAGAAACCATCGGGGATAGGGAGCCTTGATGCATACAGTTGTCCCTATATAATCATTTCCGATATCTCGAATATCCCAAATGCTTCATACTTGCTACTCGTTTGTGCTCGCATTGCCATCGCAGTCAGAGTTTTGTGGTTTTACCTAAATCCAGGCAGATTCCAGGCACAGGAGTTTTCCAGGCAGATTCCAGGCACGGGAGTTTTACGATGTCTGGCACATCACAAACAGTTCATGATTATAAATTGTGTACTATAGGTAGACAATCACACACATTTAGTTTTCCCGCACCGTATGTGATAGTGTCTGACATCACACACGCTTTGCAAACGGCAAATGTGTGCATTGTTACACATGTTTCCTCTGTGTGAACCATGTCGGATTATGATGCATATCGCACACGCTGTGCTTTATTAACCGTGTGCGCCGTAATGACCCGCACACCGTAATTTCGCCCTAATTTAATTGATGCCATTTAAAATTGTACCTAATTTAAACTTGAAAATAGGCTATAGCTTTATTCATATCCATCAAGTTGAAACAAGCAATGCATTATTCGATTCACAGGTACATTTGTTTAAGAATTACATAAGCACCAAATAAAGAATGATGAACCAGGGTTCTATACTTGTACTATTACAGATGGAAAAGAAAGATGCGACAAACATTCTGGTTGCTGAACAAGGTGAAGCGGAATGGCCCTATTGTGCTCTCCTCGATGCAGAAGGCACGCACGACTCTAGTCCAACCCCTTGTGATGCTCGGCCGCCAATCATGTAGTTTGAGAGATAATCTTGAGTAAACTGCTTCAGGATCCACTGCAAAGGAAAAAAAGATTCAGACATTGTCATATAACACAACTCACTACGGGCAGTAAAAAGAAGGCTACATGGTTCTTACTTACCATCCAACAATTCACTGCTGTCTTGCATAAAGTGTAAACAAATAGTTATACTGACATCTTTTGAACCATTTTAATAACAATCTTTATCAGTTTCCTCACTTGATGCTGGTTCATGAATATCTCATTGCCCCATACGTAGAAAGGGTCGAAGTGTGGATCTTTGGAAATGACATATGTACCTAAAAGCACCAAGTTAATATTAGAAGCTAAACAACAATTGCAAAATGATGTAGTACAACACTCCCTCCATCCCATTACATAAGATTTTATTACATGTATATCTAGACATCATCAGAACATTAAGGTAACACTCTTCCTTGTTTCTATGTAGCCTTGGATTGCATATTTAGTCATTCAGTGCAATGCATGTTTCTATGTAGCTTCAGTGTGCAGGCTTAAGCACGCTAGTTAAGCAAAACAAGAAGTGGAAAGGTGTGTTAACTGCATCAGGCATAACATTTAAAAACAAGCAAATAGTCATTCAAACTGGTTTTCTGCAGGTCTAAAGTACACTAGTTATTGTTAAAAAACGAAAAGGCATGTTAACTGTATATCCTCAACAACAACCAAATATTGTAATTCATAGTGGAATGTTGAAACTGTTATTGATGAAATTGAACAACACGACAAATAGTTGCACATATAGAGCATCACATTGTGAAGAATTGAAATAAACAAGTCATAAGGCCATATCTAGCCGATCCTTTAAAAGTTAAAGGACTACAACCCTTAGTGGATATATACTCCAGCAATTTTTGGCCTTTTCTAGTCGATCCCCTAAACTTAACGTTGTAAACTTCAATTTGATCAAGTTCAAAGCAGGTTCAACTGAAAGTAGCATGCATTCAAATGTAAACATAGATAGTTTTGCATAATCGAACATAAAACATAAATCTAAACTAAGTTAAACTACTTTCAGTCGAAGTAGAGGTCGAGCCAATCCTTCCTCGTCATGTACGGTGTGCCGCGAGCCGGGTCCGGCCTGGTGCCATCGTCGGGGTCGTTGCGAAAGGCACTCCTCCACTCGTCAACATCGATCTCCTCGTCCTCAGGGCCCACCTCGCCGCCCTCTACGCCGCCGTCCTTGCCACCTTCGACCTCATCATCAGAGGAGAGCGCGATAACCTCGCCGCCCTCCGTGCCGGCAAAGATCGCCCGCTCTGCCTCCACGAGCTCTGGGTGCTGCCGATAGAGCTCTTGCATGTAGGCCTCGTCGACAGCCTCGGCCTCGAGGCGCTCTGTAATGCCCCGGATGTAACACTTTCCCCTTTTGGCAATATATAACTTTGGCTTCATCATTTCCGTTCCAGGTTCTTCGTCTTTTCGGGTTTTCGTCGTTTTGTCGTGTGCGTGTGTGCATTCATCCATGTCATGTTGTCATGTGCATTGCATTGCATTTGTGTTGTCTTTTGCATCCGGTCTCACTCGTCCCTTCCCGTTGTCCGTTTCGAGTTCCGACGCTCTCACACGTGCCCGTGGCATCCCCGAGTCCTTCTTTCATGTTTGGCCGTGTAACGTTTCCGGAATGACGTGAGACTTGTCGTGCGATGTTGTTTTGATACGTGTACGCCGCCTGTCAAGTTTCGTCGCATTTGGAGTTCGTTTGGTACTCCAACGGGTAACCTCGTGGGCTAAAAGTACCTCCTCTTTGAGGCCCAAGACCCCCTCCACAACAGCCCACCAACCCAGCACAACCCTTCCCATCATCTTGGCCGTTGAATTGTGATCGCGTGGCCGAAAACCGCTCCTCATCTGGAGTCTCCTAGCTCCTTGTGCCTATAAAAACGTCCCCCTTTCCATTTTCGTCCAAAACCCTAGCCTCCTCCTAGCTCCAGCCCCGCCTCGAAATCCGTGCCGGGCGGACGTGTCCGACCCGGGCCGGACAGGTCTTCCTCCGCCGCCGCTCCCACCGCGCGGGCCCGCCGGGCCCGAGGCCGGCCCCCGCGGCCCGCATCGCCTCCACCGCCGCGCCGCTTCGCGTCTCCGCCGCCTCCGTTGACCGCGCCGCCGCCGGGAGCTCGCACCGCCGCCGCCGCCGGGAGCTCGCGCCGCCGCCGCCCCTCGGGCACCCTCGCCGCCGGCGGTCCTCGCCCCGCCGCCGACGGGCCCCTCCGGCCGGAGCAGTTCCAGCCGCCGCCGAAGCTCTCGAGGGCGCCGCCCCTCGGCCCGACGGATCGAGCCGGCGATCCAGGATCCGATCGGGTCTCGCGAACCCTAGCGGTTCCCAGGCGGGACCCGTTGACCCGCTTCCTCCATCGACCCGCGCCCCGCGCCCGCTTTGACCACGAGGTTGACCCTCTGTTACTGCTAAGTCCTTTTAGTTTTCAGTGTCTGATGCATTTTTGTGATGATGATAACTTTTACCGTGCTTGCCCGTTTTGTGCATATAATATGTCAAAATGATCGTGGTGACATGTACTATGTTTTGTTCCATTGTGTCATGCATGTTTGAGATCATCTAGATGCCTAAATCTTCATGAGAAGACTGCTACTTGTTATAAACTGCTGCTATTAGTTGTTTTGATGCCATGTTTGAGATGTGATAACTTGATGCATGTTTATCCAAATGAAGCAAATGATATGTCCACGTGTTAATTATGAGATGCTCTACATGTTGGTTGCTATAGGATGCATGATAGAATTCATATTGCCATGTTTATCTCCATTGCAAAAGTGCATGTGGCTGTTAGGTTTTTAAACTTGGTACGAGATGCCTAGTTGAGGAGCTCGTTGCTATTGATATGGTTGTCCCCATGTTGCATGCTTATATGTTTTGGATTCCCCATCATGTGTTCTTTGCTGTGGTGCAAACCATTTGCCATGTTATGCTTTGAGGTGACTTAAACTTGCTCACAAACATGCCATGATAATATTGCTGTTTTAACACTTAGTGAAATTTCACTAAGTCTGGAATGTGTAATATCCGGATGTTATGTTTGCTTGTTGTTCTTGGCAAATCCATGATAGTTTTGGGGTGGCTATTGATCATTCCTTGTTGTATATGTTGTTGTTTATCCATCCATGCCCTCACATGCTCATTTGGGTTGCTGTAGCATATTTAATTCTTGCTCCCAAGTTGCTATAAAATATTACTGTCAGGTTTTTATTGTCATGATCAAAATGTTGTAGCTTGTTGCTATTGATCCATGCCTCCTATGGAGATGCTCCAATGGAATTGTTTGCTGTAGGATATGTCCACTTCATGTACATGCTTCTTATCACCATGTTTGAGTGCTGTAGAATATAAATTTCTTGCTCCAAAGTTGCTATGTGGCTGTTAGTTTCAGCTTTGCATTATTTCTTGTTTCGGTTGTACTCCCTCCGTCCCAAAATACTTGTCACAAAAATGCATAAAAATGGATGTATCTAAAATTAAAATACGTCTAGATACATCCATTCCTTCGACAAGTATTTCCGGACGGAGGGAGTATATTTTAGTCCGTTGCTCCGATTTGAGCAAGTCCTATATGACACTTGTGTGGTTTTGCATGTAGATTCATAATATCATCTTGTTAACATGTTTTGGAGTATGTTGCTTGATGTTTGGGTGCATCTTGAACCGTTGCCATGCTTATCTTGTCTTGATCATTTCTTCTAGACCGTAGCTCCGTTTTAAACAAACTTTATATGAAACTTGACTAGAATTTCGTGTAGATTGTCATGGTGCATGTTAACTTGCTGTTTAACAACTTTAACTTAAGGTTTGTCCAGATCTGGACTAATTTCAAACTATGCTCATGAGAACTACCGGATTTGTCTTAAGTAGTTTCCGGCCTCATTTGAACTTGCTGTTTCTTGTGTTGTTTCTCTGTGCTTCCTACCTTGCCATGTTTTGCATCCTAAATGGACTTGCCTTGCATCCTACTTGCTTGAGTATGTTGTCTTGTTCTTGTACTGTTTCTCTGTGTTTCCTATGTTGGCTTTCTGTGCATCCTAAGTGCATCTGCAGTGCTTCCTTAGTGCATCAGCCATGCATCCTGTAGTTTGCGCATTGCATCTTGTTTGATTTCGTGCCTCGTGGGTTCTTGTGTTGAGTAGAGCCGGAAGCCGAGACCGAGTACGAGAACGAGGTTACTATCGAGGTTGAGAACGAGGAGCCCTCTTACGATCCCATCGACGACTCGACATGCAAGATGACCTGACCCAGATATCATTACTATCTTTGCCTATTGCTAGAAGTCTCGCTCTTTAGCTTATTGCCTCGATGCCCATGTTTGTCTGTCAGCCTCCTATTGTAACCATGAATCTGTCTAACCACCCAACCTATGCAAACCTTTGATTGGCTACGTAGGCTTCGCTCAGCCCCTCTTATAGCATTGCTAGTTACAGGAGAAGATTTGAAGATTCTTGCTTCATGTTGAAGCTTGTTGGGATATCACACTATATAAACTCTTTAATGAAATCATCTATATATTGGTAATGGGTGGAAGGCTGAGCCTCTTGCTCGGTGTTTTGTTCCACTCATGCCGCCCTAGGAACCGTATAAACCGGTGTTATGTTCCTTGAATTTGCGTTCCTCACACGGTTGGCGTTATGGGACCCCCTCGATAAACCGCTTAGCGCTAAGTCTTTTACAGCAAGTCCCAACATTGGTACTATTTGCCTAAACAACTAAAAACTTGCATCAGGAGTTGCATCTTAAAGGGTCCTTGGCTATGCTGATCCAGGGATTGCAAAACCCTTTTGTAACACGTTCCATAAGCTTTCAGCACGAATATGTCGAACGAAGCTTTTATCTTGTATTTGTTCTATCTGCACCTTGTTGTTTTATTTACCTTTTGTCTCCCAAGTGGCTTCTTGTGAAGATTGTTGTTGCTATTAAACTGTGAATTTCATTCGTTCCTCTTGTTCGAATGATTCTTGTGAAGACTATGTTGCAATTCTAGCCGTTGAGTCAGCTTATATCTTCTTTCAATCAAATGGCTAATAGTGGTCATCTCTTTCAGGATGGCTCCTAAAAGGGTTCCCAACGCTAACCCAGAGGGTGAAGAGGTTCCTGATCGTCCTCCTTCACCTCCTCCTCCGTCAGAGGCCTGGAGAGCAATTATGCAAGTTATGAATCAGAACACCCAGATGCTTATGCAAATGATGCAGAATATTCAAGCAAATCAAGCAAATCAGGGTGCTCAGGGGAACCAAGGCAATTTGTTCAACCAACCGCACTTTGCTACGCTCAACCAGTTCTTGGCAAATCAACCAAAGGCATTCAGTTACTGCGTGGACCCTCTAGATGCTGAAGACTGGATAACAGATATCAAGAAGCATTTCGAGTGCAACAACGTAAGGCCTGAGGACTATGTGAAGTTTGCAGCCTTCCAACTCAAGGACCAAGCAGCTGATTGGTGGCAGCAGTACAAAGACTCCAGAGCAGGGCGTGAAATCTCCTGGGATGACTTCTGCAAGGACTTTCACTCTCACCACATTCCAACAAGTGTCATCGAGGGTATGCGTGAGCAATTCCGCAACCTGAAGCAAGGCTCTATGACTGTCTACTAATATAATGTCAAGTTCCAGAACCTTGCCCGCTATGCCAAGCAAGACATCCCAGATGCCAAGAGCAAGATCTATCAGTTCCGTGGTGGTCTGAAGGATGAACTCCAACTTGCTCTCACCTTGTTCGAGCCTGATGAGTTTGATAAATTCTATAACATGGCACTTAAGCAAGAGGCAGCCCAACTCAAGATGGAAGCTTCCAAAAAGAGGATCAGAGACGCTGTTCACTCCTCCTCTTCTTCTCAAGTGGTCGCAAAGCAACAGAAGTTTTGGCTTCCACCTCCTCCAGTGATCCGAGCTCCCTACAACAACAACAAGAACTCTGGTGGCCGTGCTTTCTCCCACCCACCCAACCCAAGCAACCAGTCAAAGAATCAGTTTCAAGCTTCCAAGTCAAGTGCTCCTCATTACCGTCCTCTCTCAGAAGTGGTTTGCAACAAGTGCATTCTGAAGTGTCACTATGCTAACAAGTGCCCCAACCCAAGGCGCCTTCCGCCTCCTCCACCTGTCAGCATTGCTATTGTCAAGCATAATCCCAAGGCAGCAAGAGTGAATCTGATGAATGCAGCTCAAGCAGAGAATTCTTCAGATGTGATACTTGGTAACCTTCCAGTTAACTCTATTCCTGCAAAAGTGTTGTTTGATTCGGGTGCATCATGTTCTTTCATGTCATATCCATTTGCATCCAAGCACAATGTTATCACCAAGAATCTACCCAAGAAGTTGCAAGTTGTTTCTCCGGGCAGGATAATGACTTCTAGTGTGTATGCTCCGGATGTATCTATTCGCATGGGTGATTACCGCTTTCTGGCCATTGTTCCGATCGGGATTGTTCTCGGCAACTCCGACATTGATCTTATTCTTGGGATGGATTGACTTTCTCAGCATGATGCTCACATTGATTGTGCAAATAAGGAAGTCAAGATTACTCATCCTAACGAAGACGTGATTATCTTCGCCTCTCGAGATAACACAATCAGGCTATTCTCTCTCAATGACAAGGGCGAGATTAATGCCATCTCTCAAATTCCGGTGGTTAATGAATACAAAGATGTTTTCCCTGAAGAACTTCCAGGCATGCCTCCGCATCGTCAAGTTGAATTCGTCATTGAACTCGAGCCTGGTACTGAGCCAGCATGCCGGCGTCCGTACAAGCTCTCCCCTGAAGAGTTGAAGGAGTTGAAGAAACAGCTTGATGAACAAGAGCGTATGGGTCTGATCAGGCCTAGCATGTCTCCTTGGGGCTGTGGTGTCTTATTTGTCAAGAAAAAGGATGGCACGGAGCGCCTTTGCGTTGATTACCGGCCATTGAACAAGAAGACAATAAAGAACAAGTATCCGCTCCCCAACATCAATGAATTGTTCGAGCAGCTCAAAGGAGCTAAAGTGTTCTCTAAGTTCGATCTCCGGATGGGTTACCACCAAATTCGCATTCGTGAAGAAGATATCCACAAGACTGCCTTCAGAACGAGCTACGGCTCCTATGAGTATACAGTCATGTCATTTGGCCTCGCTAATGCTCCACCTACCTTCTCGAGAATGATGCACTACATTTTCGACCCCTACACCAACGAATTTGTGCTTGTGTATCTGGATGACATCTTGGTATTCTCCAAGAATGAAGAGGATCACGAAAAGCACCTCCGTCTGGTTCTCGACAGACTCCATGAACATAAGTTCTATGCCAAGTTCTCCAAGTGCGAATTCTGGCTCGATAAGGTCTTGTATCTGGGCCATATCATCTCCGCTGACGGTGTTGTTGTGAACCCCGAGAAAGTTGAAGCGATTGTCAACTGGGAACCTCCTCAGAACGTCAAGCAACTCCGAAGCTTCCTTGGTCTTGCTAGCTATTGCAGAAGGTTGGTTGAGAACTTCTCCAAGATTGCCAAGCCTCTCTCCAACTTGCTGCAGAAGAATGTCAAGTACAACTGGTCTCCGGATTGTGATGTGGCATTCAAAACTCTCAAAGAAAAGCTCATCTCTGCTCTAGTTCTTACCCCTCCAGATGAGTCCAAGCCCTACGAAGTATTCTGTGATGCTTCTCTTCAAGGACTTGGTGGTGTTCTAATGCAGGACAAGAAAATTGTGGCATACACCTCTCGTCAATTGAAGCCAAGTGAGAAGAACTACCCCACACATGATCTCGAGCTAGCAGCTGTGGTACATGCCTTGATCACGTGGAGACACCTTCTGTTGGGCAGAAAAGTCGACATCTTCACCGATCACAAGAGCTTGAAGTACATCTTCACACAGCCGAATCTGAACCTCCGCCAGACTCGTTGGGTTGAAATGATCTAAGAGTATGATCCAAGCATCGAATACACACCTGGCAAGGCCAATGTCATTGCAGATGCCTTGAGCAGAAAGGCATATTGCATCAGTCTCCTTATCAAGCCGTTTCAGCCTGAGCTTTGTGAAGCATTCAGGAAGCTCAACCTCCAAGTTGTGCCGCAAGGCTTTCTTGCAAATATTCAAGTTGCTCCTACCTTGGAAGATCAGATCCGTGAGGCCCAACTCAGTGATGCTATGGTGCAGAAAGTGAAACATGGTATTGCAAAGGGTACTCCCAAATACAAGTGCTATCGCGTTGATGAGAGAGATACCTTGTTCTTTGAGGACAGACTTGTGGTTCCCAAGGGTGATCTCAGGAAGCTCATAATGAACGAAGCACATGACTCCCTCCTTTCGATTCATCCTGGAAGTTCCAAGATGTACCAAGACCTCAAGCAATCTTACTGGTGGACTCGGATGAAAAGGGAGATTGCCCAATTCGTGAATGAATGTGATGTCTGCAGAAGAGTGAAGGCAAAGCATCAACGTCCAGCCGGTATTCTCCAACCTCTTCCTATTCCCGAGTGGAAATTCGATCACACTGAAATGGATTTTTTCACTGGCTTTCCTAAGTCCAAGAAAGGGAATGATTCTATCTTTGTGGTGATTGACAAGCTTACCAAAGTAGCTCACTTCCTTCCAGTCAAAGAATCCATCAATGCAGCTCAACTGGCAGAGTTGTACACTTCCAGAATTGTGCCCTTACATGGCATTCCTCAAGTTATCTCCTCAGACTGTGGAAGTTTGTTCACATCCAAGTTCTGGGACTCATTTCAGTCCGCCATGGGCACTAAGATCCGTTTCAGCACTGCATTTCACCCTCAGACTAGTGGTCAAGTCGAGAGAGTGAATCAGATTCTAGAAGACATGCTCAGAGCTTGTGTCATATCTTTTGGCATGAAGTGGGAAGATTGCCTTCCGTTTTGCCGAGTTCTCTTACAACAACAGCTTTCAAGCAAGTTCCGGCAAAGCTCCGTTTGAAATCCTCTATGGCAGAAAGTGCCGTACTCCTCTCAACTGGTCCGAGACTGGTGAACGTCAAATTCTTGGCAATGACTTGATCTCAGAAGCCGAAGAAATGTGCAAAGTCATACGTGAGAATCTCAAGGCCGCTCAGTCGCGTCAGAAGAGCTACTATGACGGCAAGCATCGTGATTTGGCCTTCAACATTGGTGATCATGTCTATCTCCGTGTTTCTCCTATGAAAGGCACCCAAAGATTCGGTATCAAAGGAAAGCTTGCTCCTAGATACGTGGGCCCTTTCAAGATCCTTGGCAAAAGAGGCGATCTAGCCTATCAACTTGAGCTCCCTTCCAACTTCACTAATGTTCATGATGTGTTTCACGTGTCTCAACTCCGCAAGTGCTTCAAGACACCTGAACGCACTATTCCGTTTGAGGAGATTGATCTTCAACAAGACTTGTCTTACCGAGAGCATCCCGTTGCTATTCTCGAAGAAACCGAGCGCAAGACCCGCAACAAGTCAATCAAGTTCTTGAAAGTCAAGTGGTCACATTATACCGACCGAGAAGCTACGTGGGAACGAGAAGATCACCTTCGTTCCGAGTACCCTTCCTTCTTCCAGTCCTAGATCTCGGGACGAGATCTTTTCGTAGTAGAGGAGAGTTTGTAATGCCCCGGATGTAACACTTTCCCCTTTTGGCAATATATAACTTTGGCTTCATCATTTCCATTCCGGGTTCTTCGTCTTTTCGGGTTTTCGTCGTTTTGTCATGTGCGTCTGTGCATTCATCCATGTCATGTTGTCATGTGCATTGCATTGCATTTGTGTTGTCTTTTGCATCCGGTCTCACTCGTCCCTTCCCGTTGTCCCCTTCGAGTTTCGACGCTCTCACACGTGCCCGTGGCATCCCCGAGTCCTTCTTTCGTGTTTGGCCGTGTAACGTTTCCGGAATGACGTGAGACTTGTCGTGCGATGTTGTTTTGATACATGTAGGCCGCCTGTCAAGTTTCGTCGCGTTTGGAGTTCGTTTGGTACTCCAACGGGTAACCTCGTGGGCTAAAAGTACCTCCTCTTTGAGGCCCAAGACCCCCTCCACAACAGCCCACCAACCCAGCACAACCCTTCCCCATCATCTCGGCCGTTGAATTGTGATCGCGTGGCCGAAAACCGCTCCTCATTTGGAGTCTCCTAGCTCCTTGTGCCTATAAAAATGTCCCCCTTGCCATTTTCATCCAAAACCCTAGCCTCCTCCTAGCTCCAGCCCCGCCTCGAAATCCGTGCCGGGCGGACGTGTCCGACCCGGGCCGGACAGGTCTTCCTCCGCCGCCGCACCCACCGCGCGGGCCCGCCGGGCCCGAGGCCGGCCCCCGCGGCTCGCATCGCCTCCGCCGCGGCACCGCTTCGCGTCCCCGCCGCCTCCGTTGACCGCGCCGCCGCCGGGAGCTCGCACCGCCGCCGCCGGAAGCTTGCACCACCGCCGCCGCCGGAAGCTCGTGCCGCCGCCGCCGGGAGCTCGCGCCGTCGCCGCCGAGAGCTCCAGCCGCCGCCGCCCCTCGGGCACCCTCGCCGCCGGCGGTCCTCACCCCGCCGCCGACGGGCCCCTCCGGCCGGAGCAGTTCCAGCCGCCGCCGAAGCTCTCGAGGGCGCCGCCCCTCGGCCCGACGGATCGAACCGCCGATCCAGGATCCGATCGGGTCTCGCAAACCCTAGCGGTTCCCGAGCGGGACCCGTTGACCCGCTTCCTCCACCGACCCGCGCCCCACGCCCGCTTTGACCACGAGGTTGACCCTCTGTTACTGCCAAGTCCTTTTAGTTTTCAGTGTCTGATGCATCTTTGTGATGATGATAACTTTTACTGTGCTTGTCCGTTTTGTGCATATAATATGTCAAAATGATCGTGGTGACATGTACTATGTTTTGTTCCATTGTGTCATGCATGTTTGAGATCATCTAGATGCCTAAATCTTCATGAGAAGAGTGCTACTTGTTATAAACTGCTGCTATTAGTTGTTTTGATGCCATGTTTGAGATGTGATAACTTGATGCATGTTTATCCAAATGAAGCAAATGACATGTCCACGTGTTCATCATGAGATGCTCTACATGTTGGTTGCTATAGGATGCATGATAGAATTCATATTGCCATGTTTATCTCCATTGCAAAAGTGCATGTGCTGTTAGGTTTTTAAACTTGTTACGAGATGCCTAGTTGAGGAGCTCGTTGCTATTGATGTGGTTGTCCCCATGTTGCATGCTTATATGTTTTGGATTCCCCATCATGTGTTCTTTGCTGTGGTGCAAACCATTTGCCATGTTATGCTTTGAGGTGACTTAAACTTGCTCACAAACATGCCATGATAATATTGCTGTTTTAACACAGTGAAATTTCACTAAGTCTGGAATCTGTAATATCCGGATGCTATGTTTGCTTGTTGTTCTAGGAAAATCCATGATAGTTTTGGGGTGGCTATTGATCATTCCTTGTTGTATATGTTGTTGTCTATCCATCCATGCCCTCACATGCTCATTTGGGTTGCTGTAGCATATTTAATTCTTGCTCACAAGTTGCTATAAAATATTACTGTCAGGTTTTTATTGTCATGATCAAAATGTTGTAGCTTGTTGCTATTGATCCATGCCTCCTATGGAGATGCTCCAATGGAAATGTTTGCTGTAGGATATGTCCACTTCATGTCCATGCTTCTTATCACCATGTTTGAGTGCTGTAGAATATATATTTCTTGCTCCAGAGTTGCTATGTGGCTGTTAGTTTCAGCTTTGCATTGTTTCTTGTTTCGGTTGTATCTTTTAGTCCGTTGCTCCGATTTGAGCAAGTCCTATATGAAACTTGTGTGGTTTTGCATGTAGATTCATAATATCATCTTGTTAACATGTTTTGGAGTATGTTGCTTGATGTTTGGGTGCATGCTGCACCGTTGCCATGCTTATCTTGTCTTGATCATTTCTTCTAGACCGTAGCTCCGTTTTAAACAAACTTTATATGAAACTTGACTAGAATTTCGTGTAGATTGTCATGGTGCATGTTAACTTGCTATTTAACAACTTTAACTTAAGGTTTGTTCAGATCTGGACTAATTTCAAACTATACTCATGAGAACTACCGGATTTGTCTTAAGTAGTTTCCGGCCTCATTTAAACCTGCTGTTTCTTGTGTTGTTTCTCTGTGCTTCCTACCTTGCCATGTTTTGCATCCTAAATGGACTTGTCTTGCATCCTACTTGCTTGAGTATGTTGTCTTGTTCTTGTACTGTTTCTCTGTGTTTCCTATGTTGGCTTTCTGTGCATCCTAAGTGCATCTGCAGTGCTTCCTTAGTGCATCAGCCATGCATCCTGTAGTTTGCGCATTGCATCTTGTTTGATTTCGTGCCTCGTGTGTTCTTGTGGTGAGTAGAGCCAGAAGCCGAGACCGAGTACGAGAACGAGGTTACTACCGAGGTTGAGAACGAGCAGCCCTCTTACGATCCCATCGACGACTCGACATGCAAGATGACCTGACCCAGATATCATTACTATCTTTGCCTATTGCTAGAAGTCTCGCTCTTTAGCTTATTGCCTCAATGCCCATATTTGTCTGTCAGCCTCCTATTGTAACCATGAATCTATCTAACCACCCAACCTATGCAAACCCTTGATTGGCTACGTAGGCTTCGCTCAGCCCCTCTTATAGCATTGCTAGTTGCAGGAGAAGATTTGAAGATTCTTGCTTCATGTTGAAGCTTGTTGGGATATCACACTATATAAAATCTTTAATGAAATCATCTATATATTGGTAATGGGTGGAAGGCTGAGCCTCTTGCTCGGTGTTTTGTTTCACTCATGCCGCCCTAGGAACCGTATAAACCGGTGTTATGTTCCTTGATTTTGCGTTCCTCACACGGTTGGGGTTATGGGACCCCCTCGATAAACCGCTTAGCGCTAAGTCTTTTCCAGCAAGTCCCAACATCGGTACTATTTGCCTAAACAACTAAAACTTGCATAGGGAGTTGCATCTTAAAGGGTCCTTGGCTATGCTGATCCGGGGATTGCAAAACCCTTTTGTAACACGTTCCATAAGCTTTCAGCACGAATATGTCGAACGAAGCTTCTATCTTGTATTTGTTCTATCTACACCTTGTTGTTTTATTTACCTTTTGTCTCCCAAGTGGCTTCTCGTGAAGATTGTTGTTGCTATTAAACTATGAATTTCATTCGTTCCTCTTGTTCGAATGATTCTTGTGAAGACTATGTTGCAATTCTAGCCGTTGAGTCAGCTTATATCTTCTTTCAATCAAATGGCTAATAGTGGTCATCTCTTTCAGGATGGCTCCTAAAAGGGTTCCCAACGCTAACCCAGAGGGTGAAGAGGTTTCTGATCGTCCTCCTTCACCTCCTCCTCCGTCCGAGGCCTGGAGAGCAATTATGCAAGTTACGAATCAGAACACCCAGATGCTTATGCAAATGATGCAGAATATTCAAGCAAATCAAGCAAATCAGGGTGCTCAGGGGAACCAAGGCAATTTGTTCAAGCAACCGCACTTTGCTACGCTCAACCAGTTCTTGGCAAATCAACCAAAGGCATTCAGTTACTGCGTGGACCCTCTAGATGCTGAAGACTGGATAACCGATATCAAGAAGCATTTTGAGTGCAGCAATGTAAGGCCCGAGGACTATGTGAAGTTTGCAGCCTTCCAACTCAAGGACCAAGCAACTGATTGGTGGCAGTAGTACAAAGACTCCAGAGCAGGGCGTGAAATCTCCTGGGATGACTTCTGCAAGGACTTTCGCTCTCACCACATTCCAACAAGTGTCATCGAGGGTATGCGTGAGCAATTCCGCAACCTGAAGCAAGGCTCTATGACTGTCTACTAATATAATGTCAAGTTCCAGAACCTTGCCCGCTATGCCAAGCAAGACATCCCAGATGCCAAGAGCAAGATCTATCAGTTCCGTGGTGGTCTGAAGGATGAACTCTAACTTGCTCTCACCTTGTTCGAGCCTGATGAGTTTGATAAATTCTATAACATGGCACTTAAGCAAGAGGCAGCCCAACTCAAGATGGAAGCTTCCAAAAAGAGGATTAGAGACGCTGTTCACTCCTCCTCTTCTTCTCAAGTGGTCGCAAAGCAACATAAGTTTTGGCTTCCACCTCCTCCAGTGATCCGAGCTCCCTACAACAACAACAAGAACTCTGGTGGCCGTGCTTTCTCCCACCCACCCAACCCAAGCAACCAGTCAAAGAATCAGTTTCAAGCTTCCAAGTCAAGTGCTCCTCATTACCGTCCTCTCTCAAAAGTGGTTTGCAACAAGTGCATTCAGAAGGGTCACTATGCTAACAAGTGCCCCAACCCAAGGCGCCTTCCGCCTCCTCCACCTGTCAGCACTGCTATTGTCAAGCATAATCCCAAGGCAACAAGAGTGAATCTGATGAATGCAGCTCAAGCAGAGAATTCTTCAGATGTGATACTTGGTAACCTTCTAGTTAACTCTATTCCTGCAAAAGTGTTGTTTGATTCGGGTGCATCATGTTCTTTCATGTCATATCCATTTTCATCCAAGCACAATGTTATCACCAAGAATCTACCCAAGAAGTTGCAAGTTGTTTCTCCGGGCAGGATAATGACTTCTAATGTGTATGCTCCGGATGTATCTATTCGCATGGGTGATTACCGCTTTCTGGCCATTGTTCCGATCGGGATTGTTCTCGGCAACTCCGACATTGATCTTATTATTGGGATGGATTGACTTAGATAGTTCTGTTACCCGGGAACGGGATTGCTGAGTCCTCCGTGGCTCACAGATTCTACACCACACCAGATGCAGGTACCATGGTGAGCTACTCAGGTGACGGCACCGAGCTATACTGGGAGTACGATGAGGAATGTAGCCGTTACTATGTGCACTATCCCAATGATCAGTGGTGGTTTCTACTAGGGGTGATTTTGACCTGTGGCTTTATGTATGTTTGGTATCTTTCATTTGGATCTTCACCCGTAGACGGGTTGTGATGTTATTTGAATGATGTTTTGCTATGTAATGAATTGTGTGACGTGGCGAGTGTAAGCCAACTATCTCTTTTGTTTTTCATCCCCATTTTTACATGAGATGTGCAAAGATACCGAAGTTGAGATCATTCCAGAATGGGCTTATACCTTTAAGTCGTGCCTCGACACGTAGGAGGTATAGCCCCATCCTGGGCATTACACGCTCCCACACCCCGCGGTCCTCCCGCGCCATAACCGAGCTCACCACCCCTGGCTCCGGCGAAACAAGGTCGATCGGACGTGTGCTGAAGGGGAATTGAGCCTAGCCGCAGCGCCGTGGTAGCGGACCTGCCAGCGGTCGTACTCCATGGCCGCGAGCTCGGCCGTGTGGAAGCTACCGAGCCACCGACGGGTGTGGTTCTCCCGATCTGTAATCTAGGTGACCCACGTCCCCCACCGCCACTGCCAGACCCCGAGGTAGGACCTTGTCGGCTGTCGGGTCCGAGGGAGGACGGGGAAGTCCTTGAACCGGCGTAGGGGAGCGACGTCGGGCGGATCGGGGGACCGACAATGGCGGATCGAGCCCGCGGAGGACGACGGGGACACCTCAGCGGCCACCTCACCGGCGTTGGGCAAAAAGGCCGTGATAAACCTCTTTTTGGCCATCGGCACCTCGATCTCCCCAACACAGAGGCAGAGGTTGAGGATGGAGGCGGCGGCGATGGCGGTGACCTACCAATGGTTTTGGGGGTGGTGTGTGTCGGTGTGAGCGGAGGTTTTGGGGAGTGTGTGGTGTGTGTGGAGGGGGAGCAAGGTGGAGTTTGAGGAAATACTGAGGCAACTGCAAATTTTACTAGGTAGGAGTAACAAGGCAGGGCTACTGAAAATTTGGATCAAGGGTGAGAGATATTTTTGAGATTGCGAGGGATGCAGAGGCGGGAGTAAAATGCCACGACTACTAAAAATTTGAATCAAGGGACTGAAGCAAAGTGGGAGTAACAGACATCGCACATGGTCCGCACATACTAATCGTGTGCTATCAAACATTAAAACCTTCCAAGTAGTAGATATTTTCGAGATTACTGAAGGAAATATGCCCTAGAGGCAATACTAAAGTTGTTATCTGTATTTCCTTATATCATGATAAATGTTTATTATTCATGCTAGAATTGTATTAACCGGAAACTTAGTACATGTGTGAATACATAGACAAAACAAAGTGTCCCTAGTATGCCTCTACTAGACTAGCTCATTGATCAAAGATGGTTATGATTCCTAACCATTGACATGAGTTGTCATTTGATCAATGGGATCACAACCTTAGGAGAATGATGTGATGGACAAGACCCATCCGTTAGCTTAGCAACTTGATCGTTTAGTTTTACTGCTATTGCTTTCTTCACGACTTATACATGTTCCTATGACTATGAGATTATGCAACTCCCGAATACCGGAGGAACACCTTGCGTGCTATAAAATGTCAAAATGTAACTGAGTGATTATAAAGATGCTCTACAGGTGTCTCCGAAGGTGTTTGTGGTGTTGGCATAGATCGAGAATAGGATTTGTCACTCTGAGTGTCGGAGAGGTATCTCTGGGCCCTCTCGGTAATACACATCATAATAAGTCTGTAAGGGCATATTTAGCCCTATAGTGTTTTGGTGATTGATGATAATGCTTTTGCGGACTAATCATGTGTTCTAAGCTCTTTCAGATATATCTCACCTAGGCACAAGACGATTATATGCCCCTCGGAATCTATGGAAGACGGTGTTTCCTTTTGCTTATTTTTTGGTGGATCTCAGTAAAAGGAAAGCCGCTTTGGTAAGGTTTGGGTGGAATCAAAACGTACACTTCCTTATCGCACCCACCATACCTTCCCGCCTCAATGGAGTACTACATTCCCCCTTCTCTGGTTTTCCTGGCCCCAGCGGTAGTACCGCGGGCCTCAGCGGTAGTACCGCCTGAGTGCCTTAAGTGGTAGTACCGCTCCACTAAGCGGTAGTACCGCTTGTTACACTCTGCGGCAGTACCGCAGCTGCTCCGTTTTACTACCGCCTCGACTCGAGAGCGCTTTTTCTCGTGTCGGGTTTTGCGGCACTAGGAGCGGTAGTAGTGGCGGTAGTACCGTTCCCCAGCGGTAGTACCGCCTTGCGACCGCGGTAGTACCACCCTGCGACCGCGGTAGTACCGCTCTGGGTCCCAGCCCTGTTGCGCGGCAGTACCGCTGAAGGGAAACGGTAGTACTGCTTGATAAGCGGTAGTACCGCTCACTCAAGCGGTAGTACCGCTCTCTGCGGGGCTGAGTGAGGGGGTAACGGTTGGATTATCCCCCCCACTATATAAAGGCATCTTCTTCCTCTTTGTTGACTTACCTCTTCCCCCAAATACTCTATTGTTGCTCCAAGCTCCATTTTCGCCCGATCTCTCTCCCTAGCCAATCAAACTTGTTGATTTGCTCGGGATTGCTTGAGAAGGCATCGATCTACACTTCCACCAAGAGATATTTGATTCCCCCCACTAATCCCTAGCGGATCTTGTTACTCTTGGGTGCTTGAGCACCCTAGACGATTGAGGTCACCTCGAAGCCATATTCCATTGTGGTGAAGCTTCGTGGTGTCGTTGGGAGCCTCCAATTCGGTTGTGGAGATAGCCCCAACCTTGTTTGTAAAGGTTCGATTGCCGGCTTCAAGGGCACCACTAGTGGAATCACGTCACCTTGCATTGCGTGAGGGCGTGAGGAGAATACGGTGGCCCTAGTGGCTTCTTGGGGAGCATTGTGCCTCCACACCGCTCCAACGGAGACGTACTTCCCCTCAAAGGGAAGGAACGTCGGCAACACATCCTCGTCTTCACCGGTTCCACTTGTGGTTATTTCTTTCCTTTACTTGTGCAAGCTTTACTTGTTTATCCTATATAGCTTGCTTTTGAGGTTGTTATCTTTACTTCCTATAAGTTGTCATCTTAGTAGCATATCTAGACAACTTAATTTGACGCTTAATTTAAAGTGGTTAAGAAAAGCTAAAAATTGTTAGTTGCCTATTCACCCCCCTCTAGTCAACCATATCGATCCTTTCAATTGGTATCAGAGCCTCATCTCTTTTTAAGGACTTTACCGTCCAAAGAGTATGGGTGACAACGTAGTCGAGACGGAGGAACATTCCGGTGGAACTCCGTCCTTGCCTACGTCCGATGGGGGAGCCTCGATCTCTCGTGAGGAGTTCAATGTGGCTATGACCACATTGAAAGAATCACTAGCGACCGAGGTCAAAGGCATGTTTAAAGATTTGATTGAGGGGCTTAACTTATCCACCACACCATTGGAAGTGGTTCGTCCCGCTACCATCGTGTCGTTGGCTACTCCCGACAAGGGAGAAGCTAGTAGTCAACAAGCCCCGGTGACTAAGAATGGGAATGGGATCTTTGCCCACTCCGATCCTCCTACTCACTATGGAGGACCCGTTCCCACACCTCATTTAAATTCCATTGGGCCTCCTCCTAAGTTTATAAAAAAAATCAGATTTTGCTACTTGGATGTTTCGCTTCAAACGTCATTTAAATCATTGCTCTACTAATCTTTGGAGAATCATTGAGCAAGGTTTTTATCCTCGTGATCCCGACAACATGACTCCGAGAGAAACTGTGGATCATCAATTCAACGAGTCCGTTCTTTGCATACTTCAAAATGCTATCCCTCCCGAAGACATTGCACATCTTCGACCCTTCACTGTGGCCAAGGAAGCTTGGGAGCATGTTGGCACTATGTACAAGGGGAGCGCTAGCATTCAACGCTCAAACTATGAAGTTGTGCAAGATGAAGCCAATGAGTTTGCTATGATCGAAGAAGAAGATCCTCGTGAACTTTATCGGAGATTAACCACTCTTGCGGTCTCTCTTCGAGATCATGGGAGTAAGGACACCGATGACAATTGGATCAAGCGCAGGTTTCTCAAGGCCATGATGCCCTACCATAAGGCCATGTCCTCCGTCATTCGCCAAAGACCGGACTTCCACCACTTGTCATCAAATGAAGTGTTGGATAAGTTCGTTGCTATGAGGATCTTGGACAAGACCGCCGACAATGCGGTGTTAAGAGCTCAACGATCAAAGAAGCCTAACCTTGCCTTGAAGGCCAAGGCTTGTGTAGATGAAGAGGAAGAGGAGGATGATGATGAGAGTTTCCCCGAGGACACCAAATATGCCTATCATGAGCACATGGCTCTTGCTTCACGACAATTTTGGGGCAACAAGAAGAACACGAGGCCCAACTTCAACAAGAACAACTCAAGTGGGAACAAGGGCAAGCAACGAGTGAGGACACGCTTCAACTATGGAAATGTAAGCCACTTCATTGCGGATTGCCCATATGAGAAAAGAGAAGACTTTGGAGGCAAGCTTATCCGGAAGGACAAGGCCAAGTCTTATCCTAAGAAGAACAACTTCAACAAGAAGACTCCTCCCAAAGGGTTGGTGGCCCAAGAAGAATATGTTGAGGATGATGATAATGATGAAGATGATGAGATGGTCACCATGGCCACAATTGCTATTGCTACTACTCCGCGCTCATCTCTCTTCGACTCACCAAATGAGAACATCACCGCCAAGTGTCTCATGGCCAAGGCCACCAACAAGGTAACCCCAAACATCAATACTACCATCACTTCTAATCCTTCATTGACGGATTGTATTGATGAGAGTGAGGGAACTAAGGAGGGAGAGAATGAATTTGAGTTGTTCATGAGCAAACTTAAGGGCAAAACCAAGAAGCACTTTGTTGCTCTCTTGGAACAACTCGGTGAGGCCAATGACATGATCGAGGCTCACGAGGAGACCATTGCTAAAATGGAAGGACATAGTCGAGACTTTGCCGATGAGATATCGGATCTCTCTAATGCCCTAGAGGAAGAGCGTGGTCTTCGTTTGGCTCTTAAGGAGTCACACAACGATGATCATGCTAAATTAAAGAAAGATCTCGATCATGCTTTAGTTGTCTCTCGTATGCTTAATTCCGAGAAGGCAAAACTTGGGATTGACCATGCTAGACTCAAGGAGGAGTTTGTTATACTCGACAAGGCCCACAAGGCCTTGAAAGGTATGCATGCTTCTCTCAAGGAGTCTCATGATCAACTCCAAATTTCGCTAACCAAGGAAAAGGCTATCTTTCCTCGCATGGTGTTGATTGATAATGCAAATGCTACTAACCCATGTTGCGAGCACGTGCATCTTGTTGAAGAAAATGCCAAGTTGAAGAAGCAACTTGAGAAAGGCCTTGTGACATGCATACAAGGTGAGAAGAACCTCAACAACCTTTTGAGCAATCAAAAGGAAGTTGTGGCAAAGGAAGGAATTGGGTTTGCTCCTAAGCCCAAGAAGAAGAAGAATGACAAGACCAAGCTACCTCCCCCTCTCCGACAAACCTTTGTGAAAGAGGGAGAGGGCGTTTCTAACAAGAAGAACAATGTGAAGGGTGGTGGTGTCAAGAAAAACCCCACCATACCATCAAACATGGTCGGCGACTTTAATCCTTCATATGTTTTATGTCGTGCTAGTGATGGTCATGTATTCGCTAAATTTGTTGGTTCTTCTTATGAGTACATTGAATGGTCTATTTGGGTTCCTAAGACCCTTGTTACTAACCTCAAAGGACCCATTACCAAATGGGTACCTAAATCCAAGCATTGATCTCTTGTAGGAGTTTGCTTCCGGTGGGGGATCATGGTTGCTCGATAGTGGAGCCACAAATCATATGACCGGAAGCAAAGACTTGGTGGTGGACGTGCATCTTGGTTCATCTATGGCCACCAACGTCAAATGTGGTGATGCTTCATCTTCTAAGGTATTGGGTCTTGGCAAGGTTGTTGTTTCTCATGATCTCACGATCGAGAAAGTCATGCTTGTTGAGTCCTTTGCATACAATTTACTTTCTGTTCGCCAACTTGCACTCATGGGCTTTGCTACATTATTTGATATTGATACCGTGGCCCTCTTGTGGAGCAAGACTCATAAAGTAGCCTATGTTGGACATGTCGAGAACGGTCTTTATGTGGTTAACTTCTCGAAGCAACCCACTAAGACCGCAACATGTCTAATGGCTAAAGTTGATGTGGGGTGGCTTTGGCATCGCCGGTTAGCCCATGTCAATATGAGATCTTTGCAAAGTCTTCTCAAGGGGGACCATGTCCGTGGACTAACAAATGTTAGCTTTGCGAAAGATCGTGCTTGCAGGGCTTGCATTGAAGGAAAGTTACATGAGACAGCTTACCCTCCCACGACTATCATCTACTCAAAAAGACCCCTAGAGCTCCTTCACATGGATCTCTTTGGGCCTCCATCTTTTGATAGTCTTGGGGGTAGAAAGTATTGCTTGGTGATTGTGGATGATTATTCAAGATACACTTGGGTATACTTCTTCAAGAAGAAGAGTGAGACCCAACAAACCGTCATCAACTTTGCAAATGAAGCTCAACGACAACATGAAGCAAAGATTTTGATGATCCGAAGTGACAACAGCACCGAGTTCAGAACTACACCTTGGATGAGTTTCTTAGTGATGAGGGGATCAAACATCAATATGCAGCACCCTATACCCCTCAACAAAACGGTGTAGCGGAGAGAAAGAACCGGACTCTGATGGACGCGGCAAGGACCATGATGGCGGAATTCAAATCTCCATACAACTTTTGGGCCGAAGCCATCAACACCGCTTGTCATGCATCCAATCGGCTCTATCTCCGCAAAGGCTTGAACAAAACTCCATATGAGATACTTACCGGTAACAAGCCCAATCTCAAGTATTTCCCGGTGTTCGGGTGTAAGTGTTTCATCCTCAAGAAAGGTGTTCGTTTGTCTAAATTTGACTCTAGAGCTCATGAGGGCATATTTGTTGGTTATGCTACAAACTCTCATGCTTACCGTGTCCTCAACAAGTCCAATGGACTCATTGAGGAGACGAGTAACGTAGAGTTTGATGAGAATAACGGCTCCCAAGTGGAGCAAAGTGGTACTTGTGATGTAGGTGATGAAATTTCTCCCCAAGCCATAAGAAGAATGGGTGTTGGATATATCCTACCCATTGAGGAACCCCTTGTGGCCGAAGGAGAAGGACAATGTTCCACTCAAGTGGAACCATCACCAACCCAAGACCCACACGCTTCCGAAGAACAAAGTGAAGGCCCTCAACCGGACGAACAAGGCCAAGTGCAAGATCAATCACAAGATGGTGGGGAACCACCAAATGATGCACAAGGCCAAGTTCTATCCTCTGAGCAAGATCAAGATCAAGAGGAAGCTCAAGATCAAGATCTAGCTCCTGACGTCGCTCAAGATGATCAACCTAGTGCTCCTCAATTATCTCTTGAGGAGCAATTGGAGCGTCGTGCTGCAAAAGTTGCCTCCAGGCTTGCTTCCAGAGAACATCACATGGAGAATATTCTTGGAAGCATCAAAAGGGGGGTAAGCACTCATAGACAATTAGCAAACTATTGTGCTCATCAAGCTTTTGTTTCCTGTGTTGAACCCCAGAAGGTCTATGAGGCGCTTGAAGACCCTGATTGGCTTAATGACATGCATGAAGAACTCCATAAATTCGAGCGCAACAAAGTATGGCGTCTGGTGCCGAGGCCAAAGGAGAACCATAATGTCATTGGAACCAAGTGGATCTTTAAGAATAAGCAAGATGCTCACGGCATTGTCATCTGCAACAAGGCACATCTGGTGGCTCAAGGCTACTCCCAAGTCGAGGGTATCGACTACGGTGAAACCTTTGCCCCTGTTGCTCGCCTTGAATCTATTCGTTTGTTGCTTGCCTATGCTTCTCATCATAATTTTAAGCTACAACAAATGGATGTGAAAAGTGCATTTCTTAATGGTCCTACTAATGAGTTGGTGTATGTTAAACAACCCTCGGGGTTTGAGGATCCCAAGTTCCCCAATCACGTGTACCAACTCGATAAGGCACTCTATGGCCTTAAACAAGCCCCACGTGCGTGGTATGAGCATCTTACCAAGCTGTTACAAGATCGTGGGTTTGAAATTGGGAAAATCGACCCCACTCTTTTTACTAAGAAGGTCAAAGGGGAGTTGTTTGTCTGCCAACTATATGTTGATGATATTATCTTTGGTTCTCCTAACAAAGCTTTCAATGATGAGTTCGCCGCACTCATGACCACTCATTTTGAGATGTCTATGATGGGAGTGTTGAAGTACTTCCTTGGGTTTGAGATCAAGCAAAGAAGAGAAGGAATCTTCATCAAACAATCCAAGTATACTCAAGACATGCTCAAGAGGTTCAATCTAAGTGATGTCAAGCCGGCTACTACTCCGATGCCAACCAAGTGCCAACTTGACATTGATCCCAATGGTAAAGCGGTGGATCAAAAGGTATATCGCTCTATGATCGGATCCTTGCTTTACCTTTGTGCATCTAGACCGGATATTATGTTGAGTGTGGGAATCTGTGCACGGTTTCAAGCCTCACCTAAGGAAAGTCACTTTGTGGCAGTCAAGCGAATCTTTTGATATTTGGCTCATACCCCAAACTTTGGCTTATGCTACCATAGAGGAGCAAACTTCAACCTTGTAGGTTTCTCTGATTCGGACTGGGCGGGAGACAAAGTGGATAGGAAGTCCACTTCCGGAGGGTGCCAATTTCTTGGTTGCTCTCTGGTAAGTTGGTCGTCCAAAAAGCAAAGTTGTGTGTCTCTCTCATCCACCGAAGCAGAGTATGTGGCAGCTGGCAGTTGTTGTGCTCAACTCCTATGGATGAGGCAAACTTTAAAGGATTACGGTGTCTGTCGGGGAAACTGATCGCCCACGAACACCTATGGGACCGGAGCCCCTTTTCGGTACGGCAAGGGGGCAGAGGATGCATAAAGAGCAGATCGAGGCGAGCACACGAGCAGTTTACCCAGGTTCGGGCCGCACGGATGCGTAAAACCCTACTCCTGCTTAGGTTTGTATTGCGTTCTTGCTCGGGAGCGAGGAGATCTACAGTACACTCTAACCGCTAGCAAGACCGAGCATGGGAATGATCGATGTTCGGAACCCCTTCTACGTTGCGCATGGGCCTCCTTTTATAGGTCAAAGGGGTCACCGACAGGTGGCAACACAGATGGGGGTAAAAATGTAAAAAGAGTGGTAGTTGGAACAGTGTTCGATACCTAACCCTGACGGCAGGGGACAAGGGCATTAAATGCCCATCGCCGTCGCCCAAACAGTGCAAAAAGTGGCCGTCAGGGGCACCACCGTCCGCCACGACGGTAGCCTTGTCATCGCTGCTTGCCACCGTGTACCCCAGGCTGCACAGCCTTCCGCCACGTGCGCCTGGGACGGTCCCAGGGCGACGCGTGGGTGGATGCGCTGGAGCGCGGGTACTGAGTGGAAGCTTGCCGCGGCAAGCGTCTTGCCGCGGTTGTTATCTTGTCGCTTCCGAGAGCTTGCCGCTCACCGGGCCTTGCCGGGACGCGTGGCGCGTCGCGGCAAGTTTTCTTGAGATGCCTTGGTAGGCCTTCCCGGCAAGCTCCTCTTGCCGGGGCCTTGTGCCTTGAGTGGTCTCGTGCCTTGAGTGGCCTTCCCGGCAAGTTCCTCTTGCCGGGGCCTTGTCTCCTTGACTTGGATACTTTGTTCTTGAATGTCTCCAAGGGAACCACGGAGGATCTTGGCGGTCGCCCGGCAAGCCTTGCCACGGGACGCTGCAACTGCCCGTGCACAAGTTCGGGATACTAAGGTACCCCTACTTTAGTACACCGACAGGAGCCCCCGGGCCTGGGCCATACATGGTGCCGAGCGTTGATGGGCCAGGCCCAAAATAGTGCACGGGCACGCGCGGCCTGCGGCACGCCGAATCTTTCTCCGTATCCACCGCGCTCTCCCCTAACGGCACGCGTTGATTGCGGCGTCGTGGGAGAGGTCGTGGGTGGTTTCTTTAATTGGAAATGCGGAACGTCCGCGCCCTCCCCCCTTATAAGCAGGGGAAACAGTGTCACAACCCTAGTTCTGGTATGCACTAGGTTAGCCTTGTGGTTTGCATCATGTTTAATTTTCAAATGAAATTGAAATGAGGACTTGTGAAACCCTCAGAAACCCTTTTAAAAATGACCCAAATAAAAGTTGCTCCAAAAAGGTCCAAGAAAATGTTCATGTGGCCCTCTAAAAATATTGGTCAGAGATAAAAGTCAAGCCAATATTATTAGGAGCTCATAAGTATTTATTTTGGGCATTTGGAATTAATGCAATAGTTATTTGCATTGGATATATATATATATATTATATATTTTATATATGTCCAAAATTCTGGTTGTTTATTTTTAGGGGCTTGGGTTAATTTCTAGGTCCCTGCAAAATAAACATGTCAGGATAAAATAATTGATTTAACTCAAAAATTAAATCAAAACAAATGTCAGAAAAAATAGAAAAGGAATTAAAAAGGATAGAGCCTTACCTGGGCCACTTGCTGGCCTGGCACTGGGCGGCCCAGTTGCCAGTCGTCGTCCTCCTGGCGACGACAGGAGGCCGAGCGTGTGGCCGGCACGCGCTCGCGGCGGGAGCGCCACGCCACCTGCCTGCTTCACCTCCCCTCGCCGCTGGTGGTCTCTAGACGAGCCACGCGATCTCCCCGATCCTCCCTCACTCTTCTGGATCCCTCCCCTCTCCTCTATCTCCCTCTCTCGCAGCTCCCGAACGCCATCGTCGCCGTCGATCGCCATAGCCGTAGCCACTGCTCCTCCCCTCACCCCTCCGAGTAGCCCGAGAGTTCCTCCACTTCACCCTCGTCCTCTCCGTCGAGCCACAAGACGCTGGGTGCCCTGGAACACCGCAAACGCCGTCGTCTTCTTCCTCTGCCCCGACGATCGCCGCCGACGATTTCGCCGCAGCAGAAGTCTCCCCGAGCCACTGACCTCCCCAGCAGAACCGCGGTGAGCCCCCGGTTCTTTCCCCCCTGTCCTCGCCGTCGTTTGCGGCCTCTAGCCCCTACCACCGCAGTTGCCCGACCTCACCGTCGCCGGCGATGCCGCCGCTGTGGCCACAGCCACCCAAACTCCAAGCGGAGCACGCCACCGCGTCCGCCGCTTCACCAGGAGCCCGTAGCGGCCCTCTGTAGGTCTCCCCGTGCCCTGTAGCCCCAGACCCGACGAGGGCCGAACTCCGGCGCCGCCGCGAGCTCATTTCCGGCGAGCTCTGGCCGTCCCAGCTGCTGCTGCTGCTTGCGGGAATGGACGCGGACGAGCTCCAGCAGCTCGCCCGTGGTCTCAGTTGCTCAAAAGACCCCCAGAGCAGGATTCCCGAAGCCCTCCGCCGCGTTTGCTGCCGCCGGCGGCTAAACGCCGGCGTGCTAGCCGTAGTTTGACCAGGATTTGACCCCCTGGGTCAATGATAGGTGGGCCCCACCCCTTTAGTTAGTTGACTAGATTAAGTTGTTTAATTACTTTTGGTTAATTAGATTAGCCACTGACATGTGGGCCCAGCCCTGCTAATTTTTCTGTTAGGATTAGTTTAGAGTTAATTAACTCAGTTAATTAACTGAGTCACTAACCAGTGGACCCCACTGTCAGGTTTGACTCTGGAACAGCCCCTTTGACCTGCTGACGTCATGCCTGTGTCATGCTGACGCAGTAATCCAGTTCTGGTTTTTAAATAAATCTTAAATGATTTATTTATTTCAGAAATTGGCTTAAACTTCAAAAAATCACAGAAATTCAACCGTAGCTCAGAATGAAAAAAATTATATATGAAAAATTATCAGAAAAATTCAATCTATCCATCTGTACCATTTTCATGCATGACAAATGAAGTTAAACCTACTGTTTATATGAAAACACATATATGGCTTTAGGAAATACTTATTTTAAAGTTGCATTTGAGCCTTTGGTTCAAATGGACTTCTTTCAAATTGAATGATAGTTGCATTAGCTCAACAACATCATATTTTCATGACATATTCATGCATCATATTGTTGCATATGCTTGTGTTTGATTGTCGGCACCGTTCTTCTCGATAGGTCCAGCTCCGGAGACCGATCCAGAGTACCTGTCAGAGGAGCAGTGCTCTGCACGTTGTTCTACCAGGCAAGCAAAACCCCTTGTTCATTCCGATACAACCCCTTTCTCGCTCCTGCTCCGTGTTATTGCATTAGGACAACAACGATTTCAACTGCTACTTTATGTTGCGGTAGTTGAACCCATTCCTCTGCATGTCCTGTCTTTCCACAGTAAATAGTTGAAACCCACTAGCATGTGTAGGAGTTGATTGAAGCCATAATGTGATCTTACCATGCCTTGCTTGCTATTGCTTAGGGTGTGTCAGGTCTGATTCATCGGGAATGAATTGGAGTGAAATGATATGTTCTGATGCTGAGGGTTAAGTGTGTGAACACGTTTTGGTAAAGGTAGTGGTGAGAGGCCATGTAGGAGTACATGGTGGGTTGTCTCACTGGAACCGTCCCTAAGAACTGAGTTCCGAGTATGTTGTCCAATGACTAGTTACTATCACACATTGGGTTCCGGTAACTCGACCCCTCTCGACTTATTAATCAACATGGTCTCTGACCAGGAGTTGCAACTAGTTTCTGGTGTTTGTAGTTAGTGTTAGTAGTCTACCAAGTGGCACTCGGCCAGTGGGCTTGGGACAGACTAGGCACCGTGGCACGATGTACCAAGCGTAGATCCACTCGGCGAGGTAGGCTTGGGAACCCTGCGCACATCATTTGGGGCCGTGAGCGACACCCCGGTCGGATCTCCCCACGGATGGAACCCGAATAGGCGATAAACCTGGACGAGAGACTTGTGTGGTTAGTCAGGTCGTGGCCGACACCCTCGCCAGGCTTCCGCTTGAAGGTTGCCGAGATACACGAGATGTACATGGCGGTAAGTGGCGAGAGCGTGTGTGAAGCAGTACACCCCTGCAGGGTTAACATGATCTATTCGAATAGCCGGGTCCGCGGATATGGACTTCTTGGATGCTTACGTGGTACATAGACAACTTGAAGTGGATACTCTAAAATACTCAAGACAAGTGTGAGTGCTATGGATGGCTTTCTCGTAGGGAGACGGGAATGAATCCATAGTGGTGTATTGTGTGGTGCTTAGTGGACTCGTGTGCGCCACCTCAAAGTTACCAGCAATCGTAGAATAGGATAGCCACTGAGTCAAAGCTGGCTTGCTGCAACTAAACCCCACTATGCCTTCTTGATACAAGTGCATGTATGATAGGATCTGATGTAAGTCTTGCTGAGTACCTTTGTACTCATGTTTGCTTAATTTATGTTTGCAGATAGGATTGATGTCTCTCTAGTAGTTCCGCTTGGACTTCGACAAGTAGCTTGTACCTCAGCTACGATCTTGGACGAGTGTTGTAGATAGTCAGGCTCTTCAGCCTTTTTCATTTGTAGATGTCTGTACTCAGACATGTAGTGCTTCCGCTTGTTGCTTGTATGCTCTGAATGTTGGGTCGTGAGACCCATGTTTGTAATACTTGGCTCCTCGGAGCCTAATGAATAAATACTTTGTTTATTAGAGTCTTGTTGTGATGCCATGTTGTATTTGCACATATTGAGCATATTGTGTGTATGTTATTGAAATGCTTGGTATGTGTGGGATCCGACACCTAGTTGTTTACCCTTGGTAGCCTATCTTACAGGGAAATGTCTCCTAGTGCTTCCACTGAGCCTTGGTAGCTTGCTACTGCTCCGGATCACTTAGGCTGACCGGCATATGTCCTTCTTCGTTCCTGTGTCTGTCCCTTAGGGGAAATGTCACGCGTTGTTCCTTTAAGTCCTTGTAGCTTGCTACGACTTGGGTTCATACGTTGATGACCGACACGTTCGTTGCTGGGTCATGAATGCCTGTCTCTGTAATTTAGTGCCACTTTTGGTTTATAACTGGTCATGTCGGCCTGGGGTCTCTGTCATATGGATGCTAGCGACACTATCATATACGTGAGCCAAAATGCGCAAACGGTCCCGGGCCAGGTAAGGTGGCACCCGTGGGGATACCGTGCGTGAGGCCGCAAAGTGATATGGTGTGTTACATGCTAGATCGGTGTGACTTAGGATCGGGGTCCCGACAGCGTTGGTATCAGAGCCTGACTGCCTGTAGGATTACCAAGCCCAAATGGTCGAAGTTGAGTCTAGAAATTCTTTAGTTATATAAGGGAATTGATTGTGGAAGGGAACGTAAGGCTCTTTTTACTCCTTATACCTCATGTCTTCTGATCTGAGTCATCTTACCTTTCCTACGGGGTTAAGGAACTAGGCTTTCTCTTCCGTCTATCAGGATCACGAGTTACTACTCCGTAGTATCTTAGGTTTGGTTGATCAGAGTCCTAATCTTGTTTCAAGCTCTTCCGGCGAAGTTGTTTTAGTACTATCACAGTACCTTGAGTGATGATGTTGAGATGTTGAACTACCCTTTGTTAGCAGGATGTCTCATTCTGAGCATTTTTCTGCCGTTATGCTGCCAGAATTATCCTAGTAGTTCGAGAGATACTAATTTCTTGTTCTACCTTATGCGTTCTATAGTTGTTGATGTTTCCGTCTTCGGTTTCGCTTCTCAGGATGTCTTCAGTTAAGCGAAGCTCAGCTGCTCGTAGACAGAACCACGGAGGTGGTAGGGATGAGGAGGATCCTCCCGACCAGCCTTCGTTGGCAGAGTTAATGATAGAGATGGAGAGAAACAAGCATGAGTCTAACCGCTTGTTGGCACGTATTGAGGAGAACACCGCACAACAGTGCAAGGAATCAGCAACCAACCATGACTTCATTCGTCTGAAACCACCCACCTTTCATCATTCCATTGAGCCACTCGATGCAGATGACTGGCTCCGTAGTATCACTCACAAGCTGCGTTCTGCGAACGTAGCTGAAGATGACAAGGTTATCTATGCCACTTATCACCTGGAAGGTCCTGCTAGTCTTTGGTGGCAGAACTATGAGGCCATGATTCCAGCTGACCAGATTCCTACCTGGAGAGATTTCACCGAGGCTTTTCGTGAACATCATATCCCTCAAGCCCTTATCGATTGTAAGAGAGAAGAGTTCTGTAGTCTTACACAGGCTAAGATGGCTGTTGATGCCTATGGTCGAGAGTTTGAGAACCTCGCCCGCTATGCTACAGAAGAAGTGTCCACGGACGCCAAGAAGCAGGCTAGGTTCCGGAAGGGTCTCAACCCCAAACTGCGTCGTGATCTCCACTTGCATCATTGCAACACATTCCAGGCTCTTGTGAACAAGGCCATCAACGCAGAGACAGCTCAGCTCACTTACGATGAGTCTCGTAAGCACACCCTTGATTTGGGATCTTCCTCCGGTACTAGTCTCCAGAAGCGCCGGATTTGGGTCCCGAACTCTGTTCTTCCACCCATCTATCCTTCGAGGCCATCTCGTGTGGTACCTCTTCCAGTTCAGCAGTGTGCTCCAACCAGGTCTAATTGTGGACCGTTTGTCAATACGGGTCCACGTCCTAATCCCAGGATTTGTTACAAGTGCGGAGAGCCAGGCCACATTGCTCGTATTTGCACTCAGACCCGTGTTGCCCCATCCCAGTCCGTAAAGTCTGTTAGACGTGATAAATCATCACGCAAGATGATCAGTGTTAAGTCAGCTCCCACCGAACATGGACGTGTGCATCACGTCTCAGCCAATGACGCTCATGATGATCCATATGTCATTCTTGGTACACTCCTTGTTAATTGTCACCCGGCATCGGTTCTATTCGATACTGGAGCATCTCATTCTTTCATTTCCGAAAGTTATGCCCGTTTGCACGACATGTCATTTTGTGATATGCCTTCCCCACTACTTATTCAAACTCCTGGTTCCAAATGGCAAACTTCTAGTGTAAGCCATGGTAATGAAATCCTTGTTGACAGACTTGTGTTCCTTGCATCACTTGTAGCCCTCAAGTCTTCAGATATTAATATCATCTTGGGTATGGACTGGATGACAGCTCATCATGCCAAGATTGATTGTTTCACTAGGTCTGTTCAGCTTACACACTCATCTGGCAAGACAGTCACCGTCACCACTAGAGTTGCAAAGCGTCAACTCTATTCTCTTAATGCCAGCCCTCTTCCAGATCTTGAAGATGTTCCGGTAGTCCGTGACTTTCCGGATGTCTTTCCAGAGGAACTGCCAGGTGTTCCACCTGACCGAGATGTAGAGTTTGTTATAGATCTGATCCCAGGAACCGCTCCAATCTCTAGGAGACCCTACAAAATGGCACCCTTAGAACTAGCCGAGCTTAAGAAACAACTTGATGAGTCCTTGCAAAAGGGTTTCATCTGTCCTAGTTCTTCTCCTTGGGCTTGCCCCGTCCTCTTCGTTAAGAAGAAGGATTGGACGGATCGGATGGTTGTAGATTATCGTCCCGTTAATTTGGTCACGGTAAAGAACAAGTATCCGCTTCCCAGGATCAACGACCTGTATGATCAGCTCGCTGGATCCTCAGTCTTCCCCAAGATGGATTTGAGGTTAGGATACCATCAAATCAAGATTAGAAATGGGGACATCCCCAAGACGGCTTTTGTCACTCGTTATGGTCAGTACGAGTACACCGTCATGTCCTTCGGTTTAACAAATGCTCCAGCCACCTTCTCCCGCTTGATGAACTCGATCTTCATGGAGTACTTAGATAAGTTCGTCGTGGTTTACCTCGATGATATTCTTATTTACTCGAAGAACGAGGAAGAGCATGCCGAACATCTTAGACTTGTTCTAGAAAAACTCAGAGAGCACCGCCTTTATGCCAAGTTCTCCAAGTGCGAATTTTGGTTGCCAGAAGTGACCTATCTCGGACATGTAATCTCTGGTAAGGGCATTGCTGTCAACCCCGAGAGAGTTCAGGCCGTTCTTGATTGGACTCCGCCTAAAACAGTTAAAGAAGTTAGGAGTTTCCTTGGTCTAGCCAGTTATTGTCGCCGCTTTGTTGAGAACTTCTCTAAAGTGGCCAAACCTCTCACGGAACTTCTTAAGAAAGATAAAAAGTTTGAGTGGTCCCCACAGTGTGAGCACAGTTTTCAGGAACTGAAAAGACGCCTGACTTCTGCTCCCATACTTGTCCCACCAGATTTCACTAAGGACTTTGTTATCTACTGTGATGCCTCACGACAGGGACTAGGTTGCATCCTTATGCAGGATCGTCGTGTGATTGCCTATGCATCTCGACAGTTGCATCCACATGAGGAGAATTATCCTACACATGATCTAGAGCTTGCAGCCGTAGTCTATGCACTTAAGACCTGGCGACATTACCTCCTTGGTAATCGTTGCGAGATCTACACCGATCACCAGAGTCTCAAGTATATCTTCACCCAACCAGATTTGAACCTTAGGCAAAGACGTTGGTTGGAGTTGATCTCCGATTATGACTTAGGGATTACCTACACCCCGGGCAAGGGCAATGTCATGGCTGATGCGCTAAGTCGTAAATCCTTTTGCAACAATCTCATGTTGCAGCAGGGCCAACCACTTCTCCATGAGGAATTATGTAAGCTTAACCTTCACATTGCTCCTCACGGATTCCTTTCAACTTTGGTGGCGAAACCTACTCTTGTGGATCATATCATAGAAGCCCAGAAGCATGATACCGGAATTACCCGGATAAAGAGAAACATTGCCAAGGGTATTGCTGGTAGTTTCTCTATGGATGATCTAGGTGTTGTTCTCTTCCAAAACCGGCTGGTGGTTCCCAAGAAGCAACATCTTCGGCAACTGATTCTTAAAGAGGCTCATGAATCTCCTCTCACGATTCATCCCGGTAGTACTAAGATGTATCAGGATCTACGCCAGAGGTTCTGGTGGACTAGGATGAAGAGAGAAATTGCTGAGTTCATTGCTAAATGTGACGTTTGTCGTCGCGTTAAGGCAGAACATCAAAGACCTGCTGGCACCCTTCAGCCTCTAGCTATTCCTGAGTGGAAATGGGATAAAGTTGGTATGGACTTCATCACCGGCTTTCCCAGGACCAAGAGAAGGAATAATGCTATCTTCGTAGTCATTGATCGTCTCTCCAAAGTGGCTCACTTCCTACCTGTTCGAGAAAGTATCACTGCTAGTCAGCTTGCTGACTTGTATATTTCTCGAATAGTGTCACTTCATGGTGTCCCACTAGAGATCAATTCAGACCGTGGTAGTCTTTTCACTTCTCATTTCTGGGAGAGTTTCCAGACTGCCATGGGCACCCATCTATCCTTCAGTACCGCTTTCCACCCTCAGTCAAGTGGTCAAGTGGAACGGGTTAATCAAATTCTCGAAGACATGCTTAGAGCTTGCGTTATCTCATTCGGTATGGATTGGGAGAAATGTCTTCCTTTCGTCGAGTTTGCTTATAACAATAGCTATCAATCCAGTCTTAAGCAAGCTCCTTTTGAGATTCTTTATGGACGAAGATGTCGAACACCTTTGAACTGGTCAGAAACCGGTGAAAGACAATTCTTTGGACCGGATATGATCCAGGAAGCAGAAGAGCAAGTTCGCATCATTCGTGAGAATTTGAAAACAGCCCAGTCTCGTCAGAAGAGCCAATATGATCGTCATCATAAGGAAGTGGCTTATGAAGTTGGTGACAAAGCTTATCTTCGGGTTACTCCTTTGAATGGTACCCATCGTTTCGGTATGAAGGGCAAGTTGGCTCCTCGTTACATTGGTCCTTTTCGCATTCTTGCTAAACGAGGAGAGGTTGCCTACCAATTGGAACTACCCCCACATCTTTCTCGAGTTCATGATGTCTTCCACGTCTCTCAACTCAGGCGTTGCTTCTCGGATCCCATCCGCGGAGTGGACCACGAAATGCTTGATCTCCAAGATAACCTCACATATCGAGAGTATCCCGTTCGCATTCTGGATCAAGCAGAGCGTGTCACTCGACGTCATAACATCAAGTTTCTCAAGGTTCAGTGGTCTCATCATTCCGAGAGAGAAGCTACTTGGGAGCGAGAAGATCGTCTCCGACTGGAGTACCCCACCTTCTTTCCGCCTAGTCCTGAATCTCGGGACGAGATTCTTTCGAGTGGAGGCGAGTTGTCACAACCCTAGTTCTGGTATGCACTAGGTTAGCCTTGTGGTTTGCATCATGTTTAATTTTCAAATGAAATTGAAATGAGGACTTGTGAAACCCTCAGAAACCCTTTTGAAAATGACCCGAATAAAAGTTGCTCCAAAAAGGTCCAAGAAAATGTTCATGTGGCCCTCTAAAAATATTGGTCAGAGATAAAAATCAAGCCAATATTATTAGGAGCTCATAAGTTATTATTTTGGGCATTTGGAATTAATGCAATAGTTATTTGCATTGGATATATATATATATTATATATTTTATATATGTCCAAAATTCTGGTTGTTTATTTTTAGGGGCTTGGGTTAATTTCTAGGTCCCTGCAAAATAAATATGTCAGGATAAAATAATTGATTTAACTCAGAAATTAAATCGAAACATATGTCAGAAAAAAATAGAAAAGGAATTAAAAAGGATAGAGCCTTACCTGGGCCACTTGCTGGCCTGGCACTGGGCCGTCCCAGTTGCCAGTCGTCGTCCTCCTGGCGACGACAGGAGGTCGAGCGTGTGGCCGGCGCGCGCTCGCGGCGGGAGCGCCACGCCACCTGCCTGCTTCACCTCCCCTCGCCGCTGGTGGTCTCCAGACGAGCCACGCGATCTCCCCGATCCTCCCTCACTCTTCTGGATCCCTCCCCTCTCCTCTATCTCCCTCTCTCGCAGCTCCCGAACGCCGCCGTCGCCGTCGATCGCCGTAGCCGTAGCCACTGCTCCTCCCCTCACCCCTCCGAGTAGCCCGAGAGTTCCGCCACTTCACCCTCGTCCTCTTCGTCGAGCCACAAGACGCCGGGTGCCCTGGAACACCGCAAACGCCGTCGTCTTCTTCCTCTGCCCCGACGATCGCCGCCGACGATTTCGCCGCAGCATAAGTCTCCCCGAGCCACTGACCTCCCCAGCAGAACCGCGGTGAGCCCCCGGTTCTTTCCCCCCTGTCCTCGCCGTCGTCTGCGGCCTCTAGCCCCTACCACCGCAGTTGCCCGACCTCACCGCCGCCGACGATGCCGCCGCCGTGGCCACAGTCACCCAAACTCCAAGCGGAGCACGCCACCGCGTCCGCCGCTTCACCAGGAGCCCGTAGCGCCCCTCTGTAGGTCTCCCCGTGCCCTGTAGCCCCAGACCCGACGAGGGCCGAACTCCGGCGCCGCCGCAAGCTCATTTCCGGCGAGCTCCGGCCGTCCCAGCTGCTGCTGCTTGCGGGAATGGATGCGGACGAGCTCCAGCAGCTCGCCCGTGGTCTCAGTTGCTCAAAAGACCCCCGGAGCAGGATTCCCGAAGCCCTCCGCCGCGTTTGCTGCCGCCGGCGGCTAAACGCCGGCGTGCTAGCCGTAGTTTGACCAGGATTTGACCCCCTGGGTCAATGACAGGTGGGCCCCACCCCTTTAGTTAGTTGACTAGATTAAGTTAATTAATTACTTTTGGTTAATTAGATTAGCCACTGACATGTGGGCCCATCCCTGCTATTTTTTCTGTTAGGATTAGTTTAGAGTTAATTAACTCAGTTAATTAACTGAGTCACTGACCAGTGGACCCCACTGTCAGGTTTGACTCTGGAACAGCCCCTTTGACCTGCTGACGTCATGCCTGTGTCATGCTGACGCAGTAATCCAGTTCTGGTTTTTAAATAAATCTTAAATGATTTATTTATTTCAGAAATTGGCTTAAACTTCAAAAAATCACAGAAATTCAACCGTAGCTCAGAATGAAAAAAATTTATATATGAAAAATTATCAGAAAAATTCAATCTATCCATCTGTACCATTTTCATGCATGACAAATGAAGTTAAACCTACTGTTTATATGACAACACATATATGGCTTTAGGAAATACTTATTTTAAAGTTGCATTTGAGCCTTTGGTTCAAATGGACTTCTTTCAAATTGAATGATAGTTGCATTAGCTCAACAACATCATATTTTCATGACATATTCATGCATCATATTGTTGCATATGCTTGTGTTTGATTGTCGACACCGTTCTTCTCGATAGGTCTAGCTCCGGAGACCGATCCAGAGTACCTGTCAGAGGAGCAGTGCTCTGCACGTTGTTCTACCAGGCAAGCAAAACCCCTTGTTCATTCCGATACAACCCCTTTCTCACTCCTGCTCCCTGTTATTGCATTAGGACAACAACGATTTCAACTGCTACTTTATGCTGCGGTAGTTGAACCCATTCCTCTGCATGACCTGTCTTTCCACAGTAAATAGTTGAAACCCACTAGCATGTGTAGGAGTTCATTGAAGCCATAATGTGATCTTACCATGCCTTGCTTGCTATTGCTTAGAGTGTGTCAGGTCTGATTCATCGGGAATGAATTGGAGTGAAATGATATGTTCTGATGCTGAGGGTTAAGTGTGTGAACACGTTTTGGTAAAGGTAGTGGTGAGAGGCCATGTAGGAGTACATGGTGGGTTGTCTCACTGGAACCGTCCCTAAGAACTGAGTTCCGAGTATGTTGTCCAATGACTAGTTACTACCACACATTGGGTTCCGGTAACTCGACCCCTCTCGACTTATTAATCAACATGATCTCTGTCCAGGAGTTGCAACTAGTTTCTGGTGTTTGTAGTTAGTGTTAGTAGTCTACCAAGTGGCACTCGGCCAGTGGGCTTGGGACAGACTAGGCACCGTGGCACGGTGTACCAAGCGTAGATCCACTCGGCGAGGTGGGCTTGGGAACCCTGCGCACATCATTTGGGGCCGTGAGCGACACCCCGGCCGGATCTCCCCACGGATGGAACCCGAATAGGCGATAAACCTGGACGAGAGACTTGTGTGGTTAGTCAGGTCGTGGCCGACACCCTCGCCAGGCTTCCGCTTGAAGGTTGCCGAGATACACGAGATGTACATGGCGGTAAGTGGCGAGAGCGTGTGTGAAGCAGTACACCCCTGCAGGGTTAACATGATCTATTCGAATAGCCGGGTCCGCGGATATGGACTTCTTGGATGCTTACGTGGTACATAGACAACTTGAAGTGGATACTCTAAAATACTCAAGACAAGTGTGAGTGCTATGGATGGCTTTCTCGTAGGGAGACGGGAATGAATCCATAGTGGTGTATTGTGTGGTGCTTAGTGGACTCGTGTGCGCCACCTCAAAGTTACCAGCAATCGTAGAATAGGATAGCCACTGAGTCAAAGCTGGCTTGCTGCAACTAAACCCCACTATGCCTTCTTGATACAAGTGCATGTATGATAGGATCTGATGTAAGTCTTGCTGAGTACCTTTGTACTCATGTTTGCTTAATTTATGTTTGCAGATAGGATTGATGTCTCTCTAGTAGTTCCGCTTGGACTTCGACAAGTAGCTTGTACCTCAGCTACGATCTTGGACGAGTGTTGTAGATAGTCAGGCTCTTCAGCCTTTTTCATTTGTAGATGTCTGTACTCAGACATGTAGTGCTTCCGCTTGTTGCTTGTATGCTCTGAATGTTGGGTCGTGAGACCCATGTTTGTAATACTTGGCTCCTCGGAGCCTAATGAATAAATACTTTGTTTATTAGAGTCTTGTTGTGATGCCATGTTGTATTTGCACATATTGAGCATATTGTGTGTATGTTATTGAAATGCTTGGTATGTGTGGGATCCGACACCTAGTTGTTTACCCTTGGTAGCCTATCTTACAGGGAAATGTCTCCTAGTGCTTCCACTGAGCCTTGGTAGCTTGCTACTGCTCCGGATCACTTAGGCTGACCGGCATATGTCCTTCTTCGTTCCTGTGTCTGTCTCTTAGGGGAAATGTCACGCGTTGTTCCTTTAAGTCCTTGTAGCTTGCTACGACTTGGGTTCATACGTTGATGACCGACACGTTCGTTGCTGGGTCATGAATGCCTGTCTCTGTAATTTAGTGCCACTTTTGGTTTATAACTGGTCATGTTGGCCCGGGTTCTCTGTCATATGGATGCTAGCGACACTATCATATACGTGAGCCAAAATGCGCAAACGGTCCCGGGCCAGGTAAGGTGGCACCCGTGGGGATACCGTGCGTGAGGCCGCAAAGTGATATGGTGTGTTACATGCTAGATCGGTGTGACTTAGGATCGGGGTCCCGACAAACAGGGGCAGTTCGTCCATTCGCCCGTTGCTTCTTCAATCCTCAGAAACCTCCGCCGCTCCCCTCCTTCCCGAAGGCCGAAAGAGAGCAGTGCTCCGCCCCCTCCGCCGCCACCAGCACAACCAGCGGCGCCGACCTCCCTCGTCGCCTCCGCCATGGCTCCAAAAGGCGAGAAGGGGAAGTCCTCGAAGTCGGCCGAGGCGCTGCGGCTCGCAGCGATGCGAAAGAAGCGGGCCGTCTTCCCCCCCATGCTTAACGCGAAAGAGTTGAGGGAGGCCTTCTACCTCTTCTGGTCGAGGGAGACGCGGGCGCATCCACGCACCAAGGTATTCCCTGCCGTAGCTTGCGAGATGTTTCCGACTGGCTACGCATTCTTTGCGCTGTTCTTCTACTGCGGGCTCTGCCCGCCCTTCTCCGAATTCTTCTGCGACATCATGAACACCTACGGGTTCCACATCCTTGACTTCACCCCCAACGCCGTTCTGACGATGGCCGTTTTCGCACATCTGTGCGAAAACTTTGTCGGAGTCTTCCCCAATGTAGCTCTTTTCCACCACTACTTCATGCCTCGAGTTGAGGGAGGAGAGCCTCTGTCCGGCGAGATCTCCTGGGTCTCGAGGACCCACAAGAAGGAGGCGTATCTGAAAGGAGAGCTCCGCGGCAAATGGGATGAGTGGAGAGCCAATTGGTGCTGGATCGTAGAGTAGAACCCGCAGCCATTCACCTCCCGGCGCCAAGCTCCAGTAGTACGCGGCAACGACTGAGTGACTTGGCCCCGGAAGACAGCAGACTGAAGATTGCTACTGCCCGGATCCTTCGCCTTAGGCTTGTCGGGCTGACTGTAGGCGCACTTGGCGCAGACTTTCTCTGCCGCCGCATCGCCCCCCTGCAGGAGAGGAAGAGGCCTGCCTGGGAGTTCGAGAACGTGGCAGATATCATGAGGCTGCGCCCGGGCCTCAATTGGAACTCCACGGTCTTGGAGCTCAACGGGATGCTTGAGGAGTTGTTCAAGTACGACCTCTACCATCCCAAATGGTTCATGCTGCCGAGGGGCGTAGTTCCGCTGTGCAACAACTCGTCGCTTAGCGGCATCCCTGCAATGATGCCGCTGTGCGACTCGCACGGGATCGACCCCACTTGGCAAGAGCCCACCGACGAAGCTGTGCAGGCATTCTTCGACAACTTGGAAGAAGTGCCAATTAATTCCGACGAGAAGAAGGGCCTCACCCGCGACACCACTGACCAGGAGATGGCATATATTGCCACCAGGCTGGAAGAGGCGGCGGCAGCCGCAGCCGCGGGTGAGTTCGGGTACTCAGTGGAGGAGGCAGAGGCAGCGGAGGCGACAAGCCTCGCCGAGCGAGAAGAGTTTCTCAACGCGGGGAAGCTGTCGGTGTACTGAGGTAGGGGTACCTCAGTACCCCAACTTGTGCACGGGCAGTCGCAGCTTCCCGCGGCAGGGTTTACCACGCGCTCGCCGGAGACCTTCCTGCTCCTTATCAAACCATTCAAAAACAAAGTATGCAAGACAGAAGATCGAGGCCCCGGCAAGTGGAGCTTGCCGGGAAGGCCGTACCAGGCTCAAGATCACCTCACTAAGCACAAGGCCCTGGCAAGAGGAGCTTGCCAGGAAGACTAGAAGATTCCATCTTAGAAGACACGCCTCGGCGCTATATGCGTCCCGACAAGGGCCCGGGGAGCGGCAAGCTCCCGGGCCCGGCAAGATCGAGACCCCGGCAAGGTGCTTGCCGGGAGAGTTGCGCTGTGTGCCCGCGCTCCAGCTCATCGGCCCACGCGTCGCCCTGGGGCCTATCCAGGGACGCGTGGCGGATGGCTGTGCAGCCTGGGGGACACGGTGGCACTCCACGGTGGTGGATCCATCGCCGTGGTATACGGAGACGCAAGGGCGGGAGCTTTTGGGGTCGACGGCGACGGGCATTAAATGCCCTTGTCCCCCACTGTCAAAGTAGGTAGCGACCACTGTTCGCGCACTGTAGCTCCACTGTTCCCGCACTGTTACAACTACCACCTCTTTTACGTTTTTACCCCTTTCTCCTACGTTGACACCTGTCGGTGACCCCTTGCACTATAAAAGGAGGCCCATGCACAACGTGGAGGGGGTTCGGAACCTAGATCACTCATACGCTCGGTGTAGCTGCTTCTTCAAGCTCCCGAGCACTCCAACTCAATACACAACTAAGCAGGAGTAGGGTTTTACGCGTCTACCGCGGCCCGAACCTGGGTAAAACTGCCCGCGTGCTCGCTACGATCTGCTCTTCGTGCTCCCTCCGCCCTCGTACCGCACAGACAAGGGGCTCCGGTCCCATAGGTGTTCGTGGCGGACAGTTTCCCCCGACATCTTTGGCGCGCCAGGTAGGGGGCGTCGAGGTTGTGCGAACCTGATCCGGCGTTCGCGCGGGCGCATTCTTCATCAACCTCTCCAGTTCCATCAGCAACTTCATCAGCAACAACATCATGGCCCCGAAGAAGAAGGCTTCGGAGGTCGGAGGCCCATCTGCGTCTCACCCGCCGCCACCAGAGCCAACGGTGGGCGGGGGAGACGCCGTCGGAAGGGTGGTCGCCGGCGAGGACACTCGCGGCGCCACCAAATCCAAGGATAGGACGGACGACCGAGCCTCGGTCTCCGTGGACGCGCCGCGTCTATCTCAGCACACGACAACCCAGCAGCGCCATACCACAGGAGGTGGTATCCGCTTGCTGGGACAAGGGCAAACCGGAGGCTTGCGGGACGCCCCGGACCACCGTCCGGGCACAAGCAAAGCGAAGGCGCCGGCGCGGGACCCTGCTCCTTCTAACGTTGTTAGGAGTCCGAGCATATCCCGCTCCTCGCACCGCTCGCCCCCGTTCCCCTCCACTCCAGCAGAAGCGCTCGCAAGGGCGCAACTGCTCCTCGACTTCCCTCCAGCGGCAGACAAGGCCGAGGACTGGAGGGCCACTATCCAGAGCCTGATAGCCTTCGCCAACAACGATTCTCCACAGCAGCCGACGGCCTCGCGGCCGCGGCAAGCTGAGAAGACGAAGGCCGACGGCGACAAGACCGCCGGGGGTGCGACAAGCGTACACTCCCCGCCGCGGAAGCAGAAGACGCCGCCCCGCCGGAACAACGTCGACGACGGCTCCACGGCCTCGTCGGATCCGCGGGCCCGTCGGGACCAGCGCCAAGTCCTCGACGACCGGCGCCAAGAAGACGCTCGAACAAGAATCGAGCGCCGCCGAGAAGCTCGGCGACAATCAGACCAGAGAGCTGGGGACGCTATCGACGCGCGCGCGCCCGGTGAACCAGGCGACTTGCCGTACGCGGCAGGTTGCCCTGCGTTCACCCGCGAGCTGCGGCGCGTCCAGTGGCCCAGCATGAAGAATTTTAAACCCGACGTACCGGAGAAGTACGACAGCAAGACGCACCCCTCGGAATTCCTCAGCGTCTACACCATCGCAGTGCAAGCTGCCGGGGGGCGCGACGAGAGGATCTTGGCAAACTACTTCCCGCTCGTGCTTAAGCCGAACGTCCGTTCATGGCTTATGCACTTGCCGGAAGGTTCCATCTCTTCTTGGGCCGACCTTTGCCACCAGTTTGTTAGCGCCTTCACCGGCGGCCACAAACCCCACGGCCAGGAGAGCGATCTCCACATTTTGGCCCAGAAGGAAGGAGAGCCCCTGCGCAAGTACATCCAACGCCTCAGCCGTGTGCAACACAACATCCCCGACGTCCACCCTGCCGCGGTTATCAGCGCGTTCCACCAGAACGTGCGTAACCGCCGCATGCGTGAAGAAATGGCGATGACCAAGATTCGGGATGTCAGCGAGCTTTATGCTCTTGCTGACAAGTGCGCACGCGCAGAAGAGGGGAGGAGACTCCCCGGGGAGGATGCTGGCGCAGGAGGAAGCGACAGCGACGACGCCGCCCCGGCAAAGAAGAGCCGGCGGCGGAATAACAGAAGGAAGGGCAAGAAAGAGGTGCTTGCCGTCGAGAAGTCCGGCAAGGAGGCTCCCGCCAAGCAAACACAGGCTGGCGGCTCCGGCAAGGAGCCTGCCCCTGTAGCGGCAGCCGACAAGCAGGACGGCTCCGACAAGCAATACTGTAAGATACACCGCACCAAGGGTCACGATCTCTCCAACTGCAAACGCGTTGAGTACCTCGTCGAGCAGCAGAAGGCTGAGTATGAGAGGCGCGACAAGGAGAAGGCCCAGGGTGGCGGGGAAGAACCAAGCAAGAAGCGGCCGTTCAATGGCCGGGGAGGACGCCGCGGCAAGGCCAAGCAGCGGCAAGGAGATCGACCTCCCCGGGGCCGCGACAAGGACGAAGACGACGACGAAGACATGGAGGACGAGGATAACAGCGAGCAGGAGTTCCAGAAGGCCACGGAGGTCCTGTGCGTCGACGGCGGCGCCTCTCTGCACACCTCCCACCGCCAGCTCAAGCAGTGGGTGCGTGAGGTGAATGCAGCAGAGCCGCCCGAGGAGTCGCGCAGGCTCCTCAAATGGTCCAGCACGCCCATCATTTTTGATCTTGAGGATCACCCTGACCGCACCACTGCGGTCGGGTGCTTGCCGATGCTGGTCTCACCCACCATCCGCAACCTCAAGGTCACCAAAATGTTGGTTGAAGGCGGGGCCGGGCTGAACTTGATCTCCTCTGCTGTGATCAAGAAACTCCAAATTCCAGATGGCGAGCTCGAAGAAACCGGTTCTTTCCAAGGAATCAACCCGGGAAGGAGCAAGCCCAAGGGAAAGATCACTCTGCCGGTGACCTTTGGCGGGGAGCTCAACTTCAGAACTGAGCGCATCACTTTCGACGTCGCCGATATTCCATTGCCTTACAATGGAATACTCGGCCGTCCTGCCCTCGCCAAGTTCATGGCAGCTTCCCATTATGCTTACAACGTACTCAAGATGCCGGGGCCGATAAGCGTCATCACTGTCCACGGCGACAAGAAGGATGCGCTTGTCTGCGCCGACAAGATCTACCGGGATGCGGCAGCTGCGGCCGAGAAGGATACACTTGCCGCTGAAGCTCCCGGGGGGAAGAAGACGAAGACCAAGTCCGACAAGTGCTCTGGGGCCCACTCCGGCAACCGCACCTCTTCGGAGTGCTGCGTTGCCGTCGAGGACGTTCCATCGAGCTCCACCGGCAAGAGTAAGAAAGGGATGACCGCTCCTCCGGCAACCAAGAAAGTGTCCGCCAAGGAGGACGGCACTGGTGGTACGTTCACCATCAGTGCCACACTTGACAGCAAATAGGAAAGCGCGCTCGTTGCCTTCCTGCGGGCGAATGTCGATGTGTTTGCCTGGCAACCATCTGACATCCCCGGTGTTCCCAGGAAGGTAATTGAGCACAAGCTTGCTGTTTGTCCTCATGCGCGGCCCATCAAGCAGAAAGTGAGGAAGCAAGCCGTGGAGCGCCAAGAATTCATCAACGAAGAAATCAAGAAGCAAGAGGCAGCAGGCCTAGTTAGAGGTGTGATCCATCCGACGTGGTTGGCAAATCCAGTCGTCGTGCGCAAGGCCAATGGGAAGTGGAGACTGTGTATAGACTTCACTGATGTGAATAAAGCATGTCCCAAGGATCCATTCCCTTTGCCGCGCATTGATCAGATCGTTGACTCCACCGCCGGATGTGAGCTACTCTGTTTTCTTGATGCATATTCAGGCTACCATCAGATCTTTATGGCCAAAGAGGATGAAGAGAAGACTGCATTTATCACTCCATGTGGCACTTATTGCTTCATACGCATGCCATTTGGATTGAAGAATGCAGGCTCAACCTTTGCAAGGGTAGTATACACCGCTTTTGAGCCACAGATCCACAGAAATGTAGAAGCTTACATGGATGACATCGTGGTGAAGAGCAAGAGCAAGGAAACCCTGATCCAGGATTTGGAAGAGACATTTCAGAACCTGCGCAGAATTCAGCTCAAGTTGAACCCCGAGAAGTGCGTCTTTGGAGTCCCCTCCGGCAAGCTTCTCGGGTTCTTTGTATCGCAGAGGGGGATTGAAGCCAACCCCGACAAGATTAAAGCCATCGAGCAGATACAGGCCCCAAAGCGCGTCAAGGATGTCAGAAGGCTTGCAGGTTGTGTGGCTGCCCTCAGTAGGTTCATTTCGAAGTCTGCAGAACGCGCCCTACCTTTCTTCAAAATCTTGAAGAAGGCAGGTCCCATGAAGTGGACTCCGGAAGCGGAGGTAGCGCTGCAGGATTTGAAACGGTACCTGTCCTCCACTCCAATACTTGTCGCACCTAGACCACAGGAAAAGTTGTTGCTATACCTAGCGGCAACCAACCAGGTGGTTAGTGCTGCGTTAGTAGCGGAGAGGGAGTCCGACGAGGAGTCAGCACCACCGGCAAGCGAATCCAGCGACAAGCAGGGGGCTGCTCCGGCAAGCTCTGGCCCCGACAAGGACAGCTCTGCGCAGGAACAGGATGAGATGCGGAAGAAAATGGTGCAGCGCCCAGTGTATTTTGTGAGTTCCCTCCTCCAGGGGGCTAGATCAAGATACTCTGGTGTGCAAAAGTTGCTTTTCGGCCTCCTCATGGCCTCGAGAAAGCTGCGCCATTACTTCCAAGCCCATGAGATAACAGTGGTCACTCGCTTTCCGCTGAAGAGGATATTGCACAACCCGGAAGCAACAGGCATGATCGTTGAGTGGGCGCTGGAGCTGTCAAGCTTTGGACTCAAGTTCGAAAGTACTTCAACCATACAGAGCCGAGCTTTGGCAGAATTCATAGCTGAGTGGACCCCAACGCCCGATGAAGAAGTCCAAGAAACAAGTGCACCCGTACAAGAAGCGATAAGTGAATGGGTAATGTATTTTGATGGTGCCTTCTCGCTGCAAGGCGCCGGTGCTGGCGTGGTACTCATCGCGCCCACCGGAGAGCACCTCAAATATGTTATCCAGATGCACTTTCCCAGGGAGCAAGCGACAAACAACACTGCTGAATATGAAGGCTTGCTTGCCGGCCTCAGGATTGCGGCCGAACTTGGGATCAGGAAGCTGATTGTGCGGGGAGATTCTCAGTTGGTGGTCCGGCAAGTTAACAAGAGCTATCAAAGCCCTTTGATGGAAGCTTATGTCGATGAAGTGAGGAAGCTTGAGGAGCACTTTGAAGGTTTGCAAATGGAGCACGTCCCGAGAGCTCAGAATGAAATAGCAGATGGCCTTTCAAAGTGTGCTTCGATGAAGTTACCTGTGGAACCAGGGACCTTCTTGCTCAAGCTGACTCAACCATCCGTTACACCATCAGTTGGGCAGTCCAAGAAGAGAAAGTTGGTCTCCGGCGACTACTTGCCGGCGGATCTTCCTGAAACCGCCGCCAAGGTCCCCAAGATCAACAACCAGAACGCTGAGGAACAGTTTGCTCCTGCAGATCCTCGGATCTGTACAGTTGAAGCAAGTGTTCCCGACAAGCCTCGCCCCAGCGAGCTTGCCGGGGGACCCTCAGCTCCGGCAGAACCAGAGGTCCTTGCCGTAGAAGCTGAGGTTCCCGCAGCGGCCCTCATGCCTTTAGTCCTTGCCGTCGAGCCTCAGGCTCCGGCATGGGCGCAGCAGATCGTCCGTTTTCTTCAAACTGGAGAACTTCCCGATGACCCAGAAGAAATAGAGAAAATAACCAGGCAGTCAAGTATGTACCAGTTCGTGGATAACGAGCTGTACAGAAGAAGGCTCAATGGTGTCAGATTGAAGTGCATCTCCAGGGAAGATGGACAGAAGCTGTTGGCAGAAATACACGGAGGCATATGCGGCCACCACATTGGCGCAAGGGCGCTTGCCGGGAAAGCTTTCCGGCAAGGGTTCTTTTGGCAAGAAGCCCTCCAAGATGCAACTGCACTAGTAACCAAGTGTGAAGCGTGCCAGTTCCATGCAAAGCAGACTCATCAGCCAGCTCAAGCTCTCCAAACAATCCCTTTGTCCTGGCCCTTCTCGGTCTGGGGGCTCGATATCCTCGGCCCTTTCCCTCGTGCTGTCGGGGGCTTTGAGTACTTGTACGTTGCAATCGACAAGTTCACAAAGTGGCCAGAAGTGGAGCCAGTGAGAAAGGTGACAGCACAGTCAGCAGTCAGGTTCTTCAGGTCGATTGTTTGCCGTTTCGGGATCCCTAACAGGATCATCACCGACAACGGTACGCAATTCACTAGTCGCACCTTCATGCAGTACGTCCAAGACCTTGGCGCCAAGGTCTGTTTCGCTTCTGTTGCTCACCCGAGGAGCAACGGTCAAGCGGAGAGGGCCAATGCTGAAGTGCTGCGCGGACTCAAGACAAGGACCTTTGACAGGCTGCGCAAGTGCGGAAGAAATTGGATAGAGGAGCTACCGGCGGCTCTTTGGTCAATCAGAACGACACCAAATCGAGCCACCGGACAGACACCCTTTGCTCTAGTCTATGGAGCAGAGGCAGTTCTCCCCACGGAACTCGTATACGGATCTCCTCGAGTGCTCGCTTATGATGAGCTCGAGCAAGAGCAACTGCGACAAGATGACGCGTTGCTCCTCGAGGAGGGACGTCTCCAGGCTGCTGTACGAGCTGCTCGATACCAGCAAGCCTTGCGTCGCTACCATAGCCGCAAGGTCAAGGCCAGGAGTCTCGAGGAAGGCGACCTTGTTCTTAGGCGTGTTCAGTCCGCCAAGAATTCCAACAAGTTGACGCCGAAGTGGGAAGGCCCTTATCGGGTGAGACAAGTCACGAGGCCCGGCGCTGTCCGCCTCGAGACCGAAGAAGGCTTACCGGTGAGCAACTCCTGGAACATAGAGCATCTTCGCAAGTTTCACCCATAAGGCGCGGTTGCCGTGATCCGCTCCGGCAACCACCTTTTGTACAAGCTTTGCCGCTGTTGCATGTAACCCTTTGTACAAAGCCGGGCGCAGACCCCGTGCATCAGTAAAGTATTTGTGTTTTGCGCTGATTGCCTTTCGCATGCTTTTCTTTGCCATTTGCATGTTTTGTTTGGCATTTGGTACAAAACTCAAGTAACCGGTAAGCATTAGCACACCGAAAGGCCATATACTTGTTTCCCTCTTCTATTTCCTTACCTTTTAAGCAGAAGGAACGTTCCTCGCGCACAAGTTTTCCGGGGGGGAAGGAGGTGGAGGAAGAACCAAGTGCTGTTCAAGAAAGAGAAGCCTTACCGGGAAGCAAGCAATATATGAAAGCTAAGTTATTAGAATTTGACCAGTTCAAATTTTTAAAATTTTAGTTGTCTTCCTTGAACAATCACACTTTGTATGGAAAACCTGTGCGCGGAGGAACCTACCCGTAGCTCGCCGCACCCTTATCTTGTTTCCGAGTTCGCTCAACGATTTAAGTGAGCTGCAACAAGTGTCGCGCCCTTGCTTCGTTTCCGAGTACGCTCAGCAAGTTAAGTGCGTTGCGACTAGCCGCGGCGAGGTTGCTTGCCGGTGAGACCTTGGCCAGCAGGCTGCTCAGAGTCCAGCACTCAGCGCTCGCGGCAAAGGCCCCTCGCCGGCAAGCTCCCCGGGAGCGTAGGGTGAAAGACATACAAAGTCAAGGATTAAGACAAGGAAGATAACATTGCATTGATTGATCAAAATGAGATAAATATCTTACGAAAGATAGATTGTCGCAATGATTAATGAGTTCGTAACACCCTATGCAGCAACAAAAAGAGATAAAGATAATGGAGGCCTAATCTACGCGGTCGCCCTCGATCCTGGAGATCTTAGCCACCTTGGCAATGATGTGGGCGACCTACTCCTTCAGCGCCTCCATGTCCGCGTCAGCCGGCAAGCTGCGAACAACGTTGGTGAGGTTTATACCCGGGTTGCGGTATACGATCTTCGTCAGCACGCGCTCCAGAGTTCCCGTGCAGAGTAGGTGCGTCTCCTCGGCCAGTTGCGCGGGGATCTTCTTCCGCAGATCTGCAAGGGCCGGCGCGATTCCCCTGAAGAAGAGGCTAAGCTTGGCGCTGTGCGGGGGGTTTGGATCCGGGGAGTAGATGAGGTGCTCCAGCTTCAACGCCAGCAGCTCCTGGTCGATGTTGGACGCGCAAGATACTAAGTCCTCGGTCCATACCTCGACAGTTTTGCGGAAGAGCTCAGCCGCTTTGTTGGCGCTGTCCACCAGGGTCCGCTCCTTGCGGAGCTCCTCCTTCAGCTTGGTCTCCCGGGCCCGGGCAGCGTCGAGTGAGTCCTTCAGTGTAGAGACCTTCAACTCCAAGTCCTCGATGGAGTCCTTGGCGGCCTTCAACTCGTCGCCCCTCTCAGAAAGACGCACCTGGAGTTCTGAATTGGTGTGGGCGTCCTTCTCGCGCTCCGTGATGAGCGCGGCGACCTTCTCCGCGCTCACCTTCAGCGACTTCTCCAGCTGTGCGACCTTGGCGGCAAGCTCCTTTTTGGCGGTCTCCGCGGCAACCGCGGCGGCTTTCGCCTCCTTCAGTTCCCCGCCAAGGGCCTCCTCCCGAGCGGCAAGGTCCTCCTCGTGGGAGTCGAGGTTGACCTTACGCTGGGCGAGTTCTCCTTCTCGCCGGGACAGCTCCACCCCGGCGAGCCGCTGCTGTTCCTCGGCCTCGGCCTTCTCCAGCACCCACTCCTGATATTCGCCGGCGAGTCGCTCGCGCTCCTCCGCCACCTCGCGGAGGGCAGCCTGGTTGGCGGCGCTGAGCTCCGCCGCGCGCTTCTCCATCTCCGCGGCGGCCTTGGCGGCAAGGGCTTCCCGAGAAGCAAGCTTCGCCTGCCTGGCCCGGTAAAGGGCCAGGAGCTGGTGAAGCAGCTTTTCCTCCTCGGGCCCTTCACTCCCGCCAGGCGCCTCGACAATCTTCAGGCCCGCGGAGGCGAGGACCTCCCCGTCAAATGCCTCGCCCTCCGCGGGAGCTCGCGACGAAGAACCCCACGGCACCTGGATGAAGACGCCGTTGGGGGCTTCAAGATAGTAGCCCTGCTCCTTGCCGGCGGAGGGGTCGGCGGCCGGCGCAGCACTTGATGCTCCCGCCGCCTCCGGGTCGGCGGTGCGGTCGCCGTCCCCCTCCCCGGCCGCTGCGTCCGCAGCCGGAGCGGTCTCCTGCGCGGCCGGCTCGGCGGCTCTCGCCGTGTCCTCGGCGACAGGGACGTCGCCGCCGCCGCCCTGCGCCCCCTCCTCCTCCTCGATGTTGATGACTTCCGTCTCCATCGGCTCGGGGGGAGGAAGATCTAGAAGAAGAAGAAGAAAAAGAAGTTCAAGCAAAAATCCAAAAAGAGACAACGCCAAGAAGACAAAATTACAAGACATACCTTGGCGGACGTCGTCAGCGGCGGGCTCCCTCGCCGGGGAGCTCTGCCTTGGCGGAGTGGCCGCCCTCGCCGGGCTGCTCACCCTTGGCGGGGTACTCGCCCTTGGCGGAGTACCCGCCCTTGGCGGAGCGCTCTCCCTTGCCGGGGAGTTCGGCCTTGGCGGGGACGGCGGGGCCTGCAGCTCCTCGGGGGCGGCCTCCGGACGCTCTTGCGGCTGTGGCTCCACCTCTGCACAAGTCAAGATAAAGACATCAAGATATTGAGACAAGATAAAATCCCCAAGCGCGTCCCGACGAGCGGAAGGATGGAACCCAGACTTACGCTGGGGGCTGCGCTGGGGGCTGCTCCTCGGAGCAGCGCTCGGGTCCGGCAGGCTTGGCTCCAGCGCGTCCCCAGTTGCCGCAGTAGCCGAGTCTTCCGCGACCTCGACCACAGGCGCCTTGGCTTTCTTCGCCACGCGCTGAACCAAGGTCCTGAAATCAAAGCAACAAACAAAATTAGCATCAACAATAATCGAGACGAAACTTGAGAAGGTGTAAGATCTTGGATTCTTACTCCTGGTCCTCCTCGTCGTCCTCGCTCAAGGCGGAGAAGTCATACTCCACCTGGGGCGCGTCTGCGCGAGGAGCGGAAGACGAAGATTCCCTCGGGCGCTTGGCGGTCCCTGGGGCTGGGGGCTGCGAAGACCCAGCCCCTGTGGTAGCCGGAGCCCGGGGAGCAAGCGGAGCCGCCGCTCCGCTCCGAGAAGACCCCTGTCGGCTCGACGCCTGCTTGCGGGGCGCCTCCGTCGTGGCCCGCGCGCGGGCCGCCTCCGCTGTGGCTGGTGCGCCGGTCGCCCCCGGCGCAGCTTGGCTCCCCCGGGGAGCTGCCCGGCGAGCTGGTTGTTGCCGGGGCGCCTGCGCCCTCTCTCCCGTCGCCGTCTTGCGGAGACGCTTCGGCGGAGACCGCCTTGGGCTTGCCGGGGGCGGGGAGGTCTCCGACGAGGAGAGGTCGTCGGCGTAGAGCTCCGTAGATCCGTCGGAGTCCTCGGCCTCCTCCTCCTCCTCCTCCCCGGCTGGCTCACTGGGCCCAGCGCCCTGCGCTGCGGCCTCTTTTCCTTTGGCGCCTCCGCTCCCCGCGGCGCCTCTGTTCCCTCCGGCAGCGCCATCCCTTGCCGCGGCCTCGGCCTCGGCCACGATTCCGTGGATCCCGGAGTGCCTCAGAGAGGGGACCCCGGCGAGCGCGTCGGGAGGAAGTTGCAGCAGTCTGCGGATCTCCGCCTCCTCCGCCTGGCTGGACGCATCCGCAGCCTCCGCCTCTTCAGGCGTATATCCAAAATCTCCTGCCGCTGCGGCTGCAGCGGCCTCTTCAGCCCGAGAAGCCATGTATGCAAGCTCCTGTTCGGTGGTGTCCCGCGTGTGCTCCTTGATGTCATCCTTGTTCTTTGCCACCTCCACGAGGTTGTCGAAGAAGCTGAGGACGTCTATGGGCTTGGGCGGAATCCACGTGCGGTCCACGCCGTGCGAATCACACGCGGGCATCATAGCGCAGAGACGGTCCCGGACTGTGCTGTTGCAGAGGGGCACCACTCCCCGGGGAGGTCTGAACCACTCAGGGTGGGCCGGGTCGTACTTGAATAGTTCCCGGACCATCCCCTTCAGCTCCAGCGTCGTGAAGTTGAAGTTTAGCCCGGGGCGCAGCCTCATTATATCCGCCGGGCCGCCGTACTCCCAGGCCGGCCTTTTCCTGTCTTGGAGAGGGGCGATGCGGCGGCGGAGGAAATCTGCGCCTACCTCTGCAACGGACAGCCTGGCGGTCCGAAGACGAAGAATCCGGACGAGGGCGACGTCGAGCTTGATGTCGTCCGAGTCTATCTCGCTCCAGTCCCTGCCGCGCACGATAGGCGTTGTGCGCGGCGCGGTGAAGGGCTGCGGCTCGTCCTCAACGATCCAGCACCAGTCTGCACGCCACTCCTCCCACTTGCCGCGGAGCTCCCCCGGCAAGTACGACTCCTTCTTGTTCAGACGGAAAACCCAAGAAATTCCTCCGGAGAGGGGGGCGCCGGCCTCTGCTCTAGGAGTGAAGAAATGCCTAAACAGCGCTACGTTTGGGTGTATTCCTATGAAGTTTTCGCACATATGTGCGAAAACCGCCATTGTGAGGATGGCGTTGGGGGTGAAGTCAAGAAGGTGGAGGCCATAGGTGTGCATGACGTCGCAGAAGAAATCAGAGAAAGGAGGGCAAAGACCGCAGTGAAAGAAGGCTGCGAAGAAGTAGTACCCGCCGGGGTAGATGTCCTTGGCGGCGGCCGGATAAGCTTGAGTGCGGGGGTGCGCCTTGGTTTCCTTGGCCCAGAACAAGTAATACTTGTTCCAAAGCTCCCGCGCGCCGAGCTTCGGCGGGAAGACGAGGTTCCGCTTCCGATACGCGGCGAGCTTCGCCGCTTGCTCCGACTTCTCCCTCTTGGCCTTCTCCGCCTTCGCCTTGTCGGTCTTCGGGGCCATGGCGGACGCGGCGGAGGAAGGGGGACGAAGAGCCCGACGACGCCGGAGATGCTGACGGCGGCTGCGGAGGTGTGGAGGCGGAGCGCAAAGGGATCTCTGGAGGAAGAAGAAGATGCAATGAAAGCGCAAGGAGGGGAATCGCTCCTGCTTCCTCTGCTTTTTATGGGGAAGTGGGGGGCGTTTCGCTCTTTCCATTAAGAGAACGTGGGCACGTCCCATCCCACGACGCCGCAATCGACGCGTGCCGTTACGGGGGGATGCGGCGGATACGGAAGTGGATTCGGCGCGCCGTGGGCCACGTGTGCCCGTGCACTGTTTTGGGCCTGGCCCAACAGCGCTCGGCACCGTGTGTGGCCCAGGCCCGGGGGCTCCTGTCGGTGTACTGAGGTAGGGGTACCTCAGTACCCCAACTTGTGCACGGGCAGTCGCAGCTTCCCGCGGCAGGGTTTACCACGCGCTCGCCGGAGACCTTCCTGCTCCTTATCAAACCATTCAAAAACAAAGTATGCAAGACAGAAGATCGAGGCCCCGGCAAGTGGAGCTTGCCGGGAAGGCCGTACCAGGCTCAAGATCACCTCACTAAGCACAAGGCCCTGGCAAGAGGAGCTTGCCAGGAAGACTAGAAGATTCCATCTTAGAAGACACGCCTCGGCGCTATATGCGTCCCGACAAGGGCCCGGGGAGCGGCAAGCTCCCGGGCCCGGCAAGATCGAGACCCCGGCAAGGTGCTTGCCGGGAGAGTTGCGCTGTGTGCCCGCGCTCCAGCTCATCGGCCCACGCGTCGCCCTGGGGCCTATCCAGGGACGCGTGGCGGATGGCTGTGCAGCCTGGGGGACACGGTGGCACTCCACGGTGGTGGATCCATCGCCGTGGCAGACGGAGACGCAAGGGCGGGAGCTTTTGGGGTCGACGGCGACGGGCATTAAATGCCCTTGTCCCCCACTGTCAAAGTAGGTAGCGACCACTGTTCGCGCACTGTAGCTCCACTGTTCTCGCACTGTTACAACTACCACCTCTTTTACGTTTTTACCCCTTTCTCCTACGTTGACACCTGTCGGTGACCCCTTGCACTATAAAAGGAGGCCCATGCACAACGTGGAGGGGGTTCGGAACCTAGATCACTCATACGCTCGGTGTAGCTGCTTCTTCAAGCTCCCGAGCACTCCAACTCAATACACAACTAAGCAGGAGTAGGGTTTTACGCGTCTACCGCGGCCCGAACCTGGGTAAAACTGCCCGCGTGCTCGCTACGATCTGCTCTTCGTGCTCCCTCCGCCCTCGTACCGCACAGACAAGGGGCTCCGGTCCCATAGGTGTTCGTGGCGGACAGTTTCCCCCGACAGAAGCATGCCGGGCAAATCGCCGAGGCGAGTGAGCCCGCCGAGCAGGGCGTCGGGTCGAGCGGGCCCGCCGAGCAGGGCGTCGGGTCGAGTGGGCCCGACGAGCAGGGCGTCGGGTCGAGTGGGCCCGTCGAAGACGCGAGCGGTTCACTGGAGATTGACTCCTCGTCCTCCTCGTCTTCGGGTAACTCGCCGCCACCAGCAGAGCCTCCAGCTCCACCAAGGAGACGTCTCCGCAAGGTCGGGGACGCAACGGTGCGACAGACGGGCCAACAGCCGCCGCGCCGCGCGACACGCGCCGCCGCGGCAAGCAAGGCTGCCACGGGGGCACCTCGCGCTTCCGCGGCAACTGGAGCGGGATCTTCCCGGACTGGCGCCTCCGCTCCTGCCGTCCCTCGTGCCTCAGCGGCAGCCGGAGTGGGGTCTTCTCAGACCACCGCCCCTGCTCCCGCTAAGCGGCCGAGGGAGCCCACTCCTCCGCCTCCTCGCACCGAGACGCGTGAGCCAGATTTTGACTTCTCCGCGCTCAGTTCCGACGAGGAAGAAGAAGAGTAAGACTATGCAATCTTTGTATTTCTTTGATTTTCTGTTGTCTTGTCTTGCATCTCAGTTGCCTCACTCTGAGCTTGTTCCTTTCCTTAGAACTCTGGCCCAGAGGGCGGCAAAGAGGGCCAAGGTCCCGGTGATCGTCATCGAGGACGAACCTGCCGCGACAGCAGGGGGTGCGCCTCGGACAACTGTAATGCCCAGGATGGGACTATATCTCCTACGTGTCGAGGCACGACTTAGAGACATAACCCCATGCTGGAATGATCGCAAGTTTGGTATCTTTGCACAACTCATGTAAAAGATGGGGATGGAAAACATAAAATAGTTGGCTTACACTCGCCACGTCACACAAATACATTACATGTCCAAATCATCATTCAATAAAACATCACAACCCATCTAAGGGTAAAATCCAAATGACAAGATACCAAACATAATTTAAATCCACAGGTCTAGATGGAATCCTAGTAGAAGAACCACTACTGATCATCGGGGTAACGGACATAGTAACGGCTACGCTCCTCGTCGTACTCCCAGTCTAGCTCAGTGCCATCGCCTGGGTAACTCACCATCGGACCTGCATCTGGTGTTGGAAGTAACTGTGAGCCAAAGAGGACTCAGCAATCCCGTTCCCGGGTAACATGACTATTTAAGCCTTGGGGGTGGAACAAGGCTGAAGAAAGAATAAGAATAAGTGGTTGCAGCAGCACTAGCCTAGCTTACGTAAAAGAGAGCGAGAAGAGAAGGTGCCTCAGACGAGAGATGATCACTAAGTGATCCTAAACTAATCAAGTCAAACATAACCCCACCGTGTTCATCTCCCGAAACCCCTTTTCGGAAAATGACAGTCACGGTACTCACGCTGATAGTGTATTGGAACATGGCGTCAAGTTTTCTACAACCGGATATTAACAAGCTCCCATCTGCCACATAACCGCGGGCACGGCTTTCGAAAGTTCAAACCCTGCAGGGGTGTTCCAACTTGGCCCATGACAAGCCCACGATCCGCGGAGTCGCAACTCCAAAGGTGGGAAGACCCGAGTATTCTCGGAATCCCGTGCTCAAGATACTCCGAACTAAGGTAAGGCTAATCCAGAAAATCCTCCCGGCGTGCCGACACCCTGACAATAGCCGCGCGTATCTAGTCTCAGGCCACGACCGGATGGGTGATGCTACAGGTTTATATCAATCCTCGAGTTTCCTCGTGGTGACCCCGCAGGACCCCCAGTTCGGACCAACACTCATGTGGAGCACTGGCCCGGGGTTGTAGATTAAGAACTCGGGTTTGCAAGACCCTGTGCAAGTTTTATTAGTTATTAGGCGAATAGTACCAATGTTGGGACTTGCTGGAAAAGACTTAGCACTTAGCGGTTTATCGAGGGGGTCCCATAACCCCAACCGTGTGAGGAACGCATAATCAAGGAACATAACACCGATTTATACGGTTCCTAGCGGCACGAGTGGAACAAATCACCAAGCAAAAGGCTTAGCCTTCCACCCATTGCCAATATATAGATGATTTCATTTTAAGCATTTATATAGTGTGATATAACCCAACAAACTTCAACATGAAGCAAGCATCTTCAATCTTCACCTGCAACTAACAATGCTATAAGAAGGGCTGAGCGAAGCGTACTTAGCCATTCAACGGTTTGCATAGGTAGGGTGGTTAGACATGAACATGGTTACAAATAGGAGGCTGACATGAAAGACATGGGCATCGAGGCAAAACTATAGATCGAGACTACTAGCAATAGGCAAAAATAGTAATGGTATCTGGGTTCGGTCATCTTGCCTGAAGAGTTGTCGATGGGATCGTAAGAAAGCTCCTCATTCTCAAGCTCGGTGGTAACCTCGTGATCGTACTCGGTCTCAGCTTCCGGCTCTAATCAACACAACCACACAAGACACGAATCAACAAGATGCAATGCGCACACAAAAATGATGAGTGCATGACTTATGCACTATGGGAGCACAAGGAGCATGGAAAATTGCACTCAAGCAAAATACTTCAAAACATGATAACAATAGGATATTATGAATCTACATGAAAAATCAACCAAGTTTCATATAAGACTTGCTGAAAACGGAGCTACGGGCTAAAAGTTATGCCCGAAAGAAGAAATAGGCACAAGCTGAAAATTACAGCCACATAGCAACTTCGGAGCACTAGATAAATAAGCTACATCACTCAAACATCATGGCAAAGAGCATGAACATAAACTAGACATATCCTACAACAAATAAGTCCATTGGTGCACCCCCAAAGGAGCCACGGATCAATAGCAACAAGCTATGACATATTGAACTTGACAACAAAATCCTGACAGCAGTAATTTATTGCAACTTTGGAGCAAAAGTTAAATATGCTACATCCACTCAAATAAGCATGTGAGAGCATGAATGGATAGCCAACAATATGTACAGCAAGGAATCATCAAGAGTCACCCCAAAACTATCATGGGTTGTCCTAGAACAACAAGCAAACATGGCATCTGGAAATTACAGATTCCAGACTTGGTGAAATTTCACTAAGTGTTAAAACAGCAGTTTCATCATGGCATCTTTGAGGGCAAGTTTAAGTCACCTCAAAACTAAACATGGCAAGTGGTAAGCACCACATCAAAGTACATATGATGGTGATTCCAAAACACCTAAGCATGCATCATGGAGATAAACACAACGATAGCAATGAGCTCCTCAAAATGACATCTCATAACAAGTTTAACAACATAACAGCCACATAGCACTTTGCAACGGAGATAAACATGGCAAGATTAATTCTATCATGCAAACTTAAGAATTTAACATGTAGAGCATGACAAGACGAACATGTGGACATGTCATTTGCATCATTGGGATAAACGAGCACCAAGTTATCACTATGCAAAGATGGCATGAAAAACAACACTAACAACAGTTTTTTTATCATGATGCACTCTTGCAACAGATATTTAAGCACCTAGATGAACTCAAACATGCATGACACAATGGAATGAAATGTAGTACAAGTCTCCACGAACGTCTGGACACCTCATTCACTCAAATCGGAGCATCACACATAAAGTTATCATCATTTGAATATATCATCAGACAGATAAATAATCTCAGGACTTAGTGGAAATAAGAGGCAACCTCAGATCTGAAAAATCAAACGGGCTTCGGTGGATCGGGCCGGATCTGGAGAGGCGGCGGAGTCGGCCCGGCTCGCCTGCGGCCGAGGAGGCCGGGGCGCTGGAGTGGGCCTCGCGGGG
>LR738712.1:43959277-43994122 GCA_902687465.1 Secale cereale | reverse complement strand
GGGGGGGGGGGGGGGGGGGGGGGGGGGGGGGGGGGGGGGGGGGGGGGGGGGAGCTGGCTGGCTGGCTCGGCCTTGCACGGGAGGCGGAGGAGGCCGGCCCAGGCGGCTAGGGTCGGCCCGCTATCGGATCTGGCCCAGGAGGGCAGAGGCGGCTGGATCGGGGAGGCGCTGCTCCTCCCGATCGAGCCGAGGGCGGCGGTGGTCTTCGAGGCCGCGGCTGGGTTGGCGATGCGGGAAACGGCCCAGGCGGTCGGGCCCTAGGGTTTGCGGCTCGTTGCCGGATCTGGCCGCCGGCCCACCTGGGCGCCTGGCGGGGCGGCTGCTCTGGATCGGGCGACTCGCGCGGGACCTCGAGACCCTGAGCGCTGCGGCGGCTGCGATCTGACGCGAGGGAGGCGGCAGCTGGCGCCGGCGGGAGGTGGCGGCCCGGCGGCGCTCCGGCCTGAGGTCGCGGCGGGGGTCGGGGAGGGCGCGGCACCGGCGGAGGCGAGGGGCGCCGGCGGTGAGGGCCCCGCGGTGGCGTGGAGAAGGTGGCGGCGACGATCTCCGGTGAGGCGGCGGGGTTTTCCGGCGAGTACTCCGGCGGTGCTCCGGCGAGCTCCGGCCGGAGTGGGAGGAGGAGGCTGGAGGTAGGAGAAGATGGGGGCTAGGGTTTCCTTGTTTTGGGGCAAAATTTGAGGAAGGTGGACAAATATATAGGCACAAGGAGCTAGGGTTGTCCAAATGGGGTGTGGTTTTCGGCCACGCGATCAGAATTGGATGGCCTAGATGAAGGGAGGGGTTTGGGCTGGTTTGGTGGGCTGTTGGAGGGGTGTCTTGGGCCTCAAAGTGGAGGCACTTTGAGCCCACGAGAATAACTGTTGGGGCACCAAACGAACTCCAAACGCGACGAGATTTGACAGGCGGGTTACCCACACCAAAACAACAACACACGACAAGTCTCGCGCCAAAACGGTAACGTTACACGGCCAAACACCAAAGTAGGCCTCGGGGATGCCACGGACACGTGTGGGAGCTCCGGAACGCAAAACAGACAACGGGAAGGAACGCGTGGAACCGGATGCAAATGACAACACAAATGCAATGCGATGCACATGACTACATGATATGAATGAATGAACACACGCACACGACAAAAGAACGAAAACCCGAAAGACAAAGAACCCGGAATGGAATTGATGCAGCCGGAGATATATTATATTGCCCAAAAGGGAAAGTATTACATCTGGGGCATTACAAACTCTCCTCTACTACAAAAAGATCTCGTCCCGAGATCTAGGACTGGAAAAAGGAGGGGTACTCGGAACGAAGATGATCTTCTCGTTCCCACGTAGCTTCTCGGTCGGTATGGTATGACCACTTGACTTTCAAGAGTTTGATGGACTTGTTGTGGGTCTTGCGCTCGGTTTCTTCGAGAATAGCAACTGGGTGCTCTCGGTAAGACAAATCTTGTTGAAGATCAATCTCTTCAAACGGAATCATGCGTTCAGGAGTCTTGAAGCATTTGCGGAGTTGAGACACATGGAACACATCATGAACATTGGCGAAGTTGGAAGGGAGCTCAAGTTGATAGGCTAGATCGCCTCTTTTGCCAAGGATCTTGAAAGGCCCGACGTATCTAGGAGCAAGCTTTCCTTTGATACCGAATCTTTGGGTGCCTTTCATCGGAGAAACACGGAGATAGACATGATCACCAATGTTGAAGGCCAAATCACGATGCTTGCCGTCATAGTAGCTCTTCTGACGCGACTGAGCGGCCTTGAGATTCTCACGTATGACTTTGCACATTTCTTCAGCTTCTGAGATCAAGTCATTGCCAAGAAGTTGACGTTCGCCTGTCTCGGACCAGTTGAGAGGGGTACGACACTTTCTGCCATAGAGGATTTCAAACGGAGCTTTGCCAGCACTTGCTTGGTAGCTGTTGTTGTAAGAGAACTCGGCAAACGGAAGGCAATCTTCCCATTTCATGCCAAAAGATATGACACAGGCTCTGAGCATGTCTTCTAGAATCTGATTCACTCGCTCGACTTGACCACTAGTCTGAGGGTGGAAAGCAGTGCTGAACCTGATCTTAGTGCCCATGGCGGACTGAAAGGAGTCCCAAAACTTTGAAGTGAACAAACTTCCACGGTCTGAGGAGATAACTTGAGGAATGCCATGTAAGGACACAATTCTGGAAGTGTACAACTCTGCCAATTGAGCTGCATTGATGGATTCTTTGACTGGAAGGAAGTGAGCGACTTTGGTAAGCTTGTCAATCACCACAAAGATAGAATCATTCCCTCTCTTGGACTTAGGAAAGCCAGTGACAAAATCCATTTCAATGTGGTCGAATTTCCACTCAGGAATAGGAAGAGGTTGGAGAAGACCGGCTGGACGTTGATGCTCTGCCTTCACTCTTCTGCAAACATCACATTCATTCACGAATTGGGCAATCTCCCTTTTCATGCGAGTCCACCAGTAAGATTGCTTGAGATCTTGGTACATCTTGGAACTGCCAGGATGAATGGAAAGGAGGGAATCATGTGCTTCTTCCATTATGAGCTTCCTGAGATCACCTTTGGGAACGACGAGTCTGTCCTCAAAGAACAAGGTATCTCTCTCATCAACACGATAGCACTTGTATTTAGGAGTACCCTTTGCAATACCATGTTTCACCTTCTGCACCATGGCATCGCTGAGTTGGGCCTCACGGACCTGATCTTCCAAGGTAGGAGCAACTTGAAGATTTACAAGAAAACCTTGGGGAACAACTTGGAGGTTGAGCTTCCTGAATGCTTCACAAAGCTCAGGCTGGAACGGCTTGATAAGAAGGCTGTTGCAATATGCCTTTCTGCTCAAAGCATCTGCAATCACATTCGCCTTGCCAGGTGTGTATTCAATGCTGGGATCATACTCTTGGATCATTTCAACCCAACGAGTCTGGCGGAGGTTCAGATTCGGCTGTGTGAAGATTTACTTCAAGCTCTTGTGATCAGTGAAGATGTCGACTTTTCTGCCCAACAATAGATGTCTCCACGTAATCAAAGCATGTACCACAGCTGCTAGTTCAAGATCATGTGTGGGGTAATTCTTCTCACTTGGCTTCAGCTGACGAGAAGTGTATGCCACAATTCTCTTGTCTTGCATAAGCACACCACCAAGACCTTGAAGAGAAGCATCACAGAATACTTCGTAGGGCTTGGACTCATCTGGAGGAGTAAGAACTGGAGCAGAGACGAGCTTTTCTTTGAGAGTTCTGAATGCCAGTTCACACTCTGGGGACCAAAAGTATTTGACATTCTTCTGCAGCAAGTTGGAAAGAGGCTTGGCAATCTTGGAGAAGTTCTCAACGAACCTTCTGCAATAGCTGGCAAGACCAAGAAAACTTCGGAGTTGCTTGACGTTCTGAGGAGCTTCCCAGTTGACAATTGCTTCAACTTTCTCGGGGTTTACCGCAATACCGTCGGCGGAGATGATATGGCCCAGGTACAAAACCTTATCGAGCCAAAATTCGCACTTGGAGAACTTGGCATAGAACTTATGCTCATGGAGTCGGTCAAGAACCAGACGTAAGTGCTTTTCGTGATCTTCTTCATTCTTGGAAAATACCAGAATATCATCCAGATACACAAGCACAAACTCGCCGGTGTAGGGGTTGAAGATGTAGTGCATCATTCCCGAGAAGGTAGGAGGAGCATTGGCGAGACCAAAAGACATGACCGTATACTCGTATGAGCCGTAGCTCGTTCTGAAAGCAGTCTTGTGGATATCCTCCTCGCGAATGCGAATTTGGTGATAGCCCATTCGGAGATCGAGCTTAGAGAACACTTTAGCTCCTTTGAGCTGCTCGAACAGTTCATTGATGTTGGGGAGCGGATACTTGTTCTTAATTGTCTTCTTGTTCAATGGCCGGTAATCGACGCAGAGGCGCTCCGTGCCATCCTTCTTCTTGACAAATAAGACACCACAGCCCCAAGGAGACGTACTAGGCCTGATCAGACCCAAACGTTCCTGTTCATCAAGCTGCTTCTTCAACTCCTTCAATTCTCCAGGAGAGAGCTTGTACGGACGTCGGCATGCTGGCTCAGTACCAGGCTCGAGTTCAATGACGAATTCCACTTGACGGTGTGGAGGCATGCCTGGAAGTTCTTCAGGAAAGACGTCTTGGTATTCGTTTACCACCAGAATTTGAGATATGGCATCAATCTCGCCCTTATCATTGAGAGAGAAAAGCCTGATAGTGTTATCCCTGGAGGCAAATATAATCACATCTTCATCAGGATGAGTCATCTTGACTTCCTTCTGTGCACAATCGATGTGAGCATCATGCTGAGAAAGCCAGTCCATCCCGAGGATGAGGTCAATGTCGGAATTGCCGAGAACCACCGGAGAGGCCAGAAATTGATAATCACCCATGCGAATAGAAACATCCAGAGCATATATACTGGAATGCATTCGTCTCCCCGGAGAAATAACTGATAACTCCCTTGGCAGACTCTTGATGTCAAAATTGTACTTGGATGCAAATGGTTGAGATATGAAAGAACATGAAGCACCCGAATCAAACAACACTTTTGCAGGAAAAGAGTTAACTGGAAGGTTACCCAAAATCACATCAGAAGAATTCTCCGCTTGCGCTGCATTCATCAGATTGACCCTTGCTGCCTTTGGATCATGCTTGACCAAAGCGGTACCGACAGGAGGAGGAGGCGGAAGGAGCCTTGGGTTGTTGCACTTGTTGGAATAATGACCCTTCTGGCCACACTTGTAGCAAGTCACCTCAGAAAGTGGACGAGTAGGAGGAGCACTTAGTCTTGGAGCTTGGAACTGCTGCTTGGCCTGCTTGTTGGAGTTGGGTGGGTGGGAGAAACCACGACCACCAGCATTCTTGTTGTTGTTGGAGTTGTTGGAGTTGTTGGAGTTGTTGTAAGGAGCTCGAATCACTGGAGGAGGAGGAAGCCAAAATTTCTGTTGTTTTGCAGCCACTTGAGAAGATGAGGAGGAGTGAACGGCATCTCGAATCCTCTTTTTGGAAGCCTCCATCTTGAGCTGGGTTGCCTCTTGCTTGAGCGCCATGTTATAGAATTTGTCGAACTCATCGGGCTCGAACAAGGTGAGAGCAAGTTGAAGTTCATCTTTCAGACCTCCGCGGAACTGATAGATCTTGCTCTTGGCATCCAGAATGTCTTGCTTAGCATAGCGGGCGAGGTTTTGGAACTTGACATTAAACTGGTAGACAGTCATAGAGCCTTGCTTCAGGTTGCGGAATTGCTCACGCATACCCTCGATGACACTTGTTGGAATGTGGTGAGAGCGAAAATCCTTGCAGAAATCCTCCCAAGAGATCACACAACCTGGCCTGGAGTCTTTGTACTGCTGCCACCAGTCAACTGCTTGGTCTTTGAGTTGGAAGGCTGCAAACTTCACATAGTCCTCTTCTCTTACGTTACTGCACTCAAATGCTTCTTGATATCGGTTAACCAATCTTCAACATCAAGAGGGTCGACACAGTAACTGAAAGCTTTTGGTTGATTGGCCAAGAACTGGTTGAGAGTAGCATGGTGCTGTTGGTTGAAGAAATTGCCTTGATTCCCTGGAACACCCTGATTAGCTTGATTAGCTTGCATCTGCTGCATCATCTGCATCAACATCTGGGTGTTCCGATTTGTAGTTTGCATAATCGCTCTCCAAGCCTCAGACGGAGGAGGAGGGGAAGGAGGACGATCTGGGACCTCTTCACCCTCTGGGTTAGCGTTGGGAACTCGTTTCGGAGCCATCCTGAAAGAGATGACCACGAATCAGCAATTTGATTGAAAGAAGGTATAAGCTGAAACAACGGATTGAAATGCAACATAGTCTTCACAAGAATCATTCGAACAAGAGGAACGAATGAAATTCTCAGTTAAATGATAACAACAATCTTCACGAGAAGCCACTGGGAGACAAAAGGTAAATAAGAAAAAACAACAAGGTACAGATGGAAACAAACACAAGATAGGAGCTTCGTTCTAACATCTTTGTGCTGAAAGCTTATGAACGCGTTACGAAAGGGTTTTGCAATCCCCGGATCAGCATAGCCAAGGACCCTTTAAGATGCAACTCCCGATCGGAACATCGGTCATAAAACCACTTCACTCAATGTAGAACCCCGAACTCGCTAACCTGCATTTGTTGGAAGAATTCCTACGATCTACTGGATAAACCCACCTATTAATTTCCGAAAGATTCCAGTTATGCAATCAGGTGTTGGGGATACAGGGGAAGCACCGCGCAATCAACTCTAAACCTACATCCAGCTGTATCCATCCTTCAACACATAACCAGTCTTTCTCGGAAACCGTCTACCTCGGACCTTCGAAAAGCATCCACTATACCAAGCTATGGCAATACTCCCGAACTACCTCCCCAGTACTGGGTGATGTCGGGGTTATCTTGCCACTAACCGTATAGGAGAGATTTTCGATGTCGGCCGTCTTAAGTATTTAGTACTGCCGCGATATGCTTGTGACGACAATACCCTGAAGCTCAACTCCCCGGGACACTGCCACAACCCCTAATGTCAGGAGGCATCGAGAACAATATTCTCGTCACAAGAACATCGAAACAATCCCACAATACTCGCGAGGTTCCTAAAAAAAATTTGGTGCAATTTTTGAAAGTAGAAGAGGCAAGAGTAGTCGTCACGAGTCCTCACCAGAGAGAAAGGGGATGAGAAGCACAAGAAATCCTACTCTCCGATATAAATATAGGACTCAAAATATTTTCAGTGTGTTCCTAGACTCGACCGTCAACGATTCGATCAATCAGTGGGGGCTTCTAGGTCGGAGAAGGCTCTGAATACCAACTTGTAATGCCCAGGATGGGACTATATCTCCTACGTGTCGAGGCACGACTTAGAGACATAACCCCATGTTGGAATGATCGCAAGTTTGGTATCTTTGCACAACTCATGTAAAAGATGGGGATGGAAAACATAAAATAGTTGGCTTACACTCGCCACGTCACACAAATACATTACATGTCCAAATCATCATTCAATAAAACATCACAGCCCATCTAAGGGTAAAATCCAAATGACAAGATACCAAACATAATTTAAATCCACAGGTCTAGATCGAATCCTAGTAGAAGAACCACTACTGATCATCGGGGTAACGGACATAGTAACGGCTACGCTCCTCGTCATACTCCCAGTCTAGCTCAGTGCCATCGCCTGGGTAACTCACCATTGGACCTGCATCTGGTGTTGGAAGTAACTGTGAGCCACAGAGGACTCAGCAATCCCGTTCCCGGGTAACATGACTATTTAAGCCTTGGGGGTGGAACAAGGCTGAAGAAAGAATAAGAATAAGTGGTTGCAGCAGCACTAGCCTAGCTTACGTAAAAGAGAGCGAGAAGAGAAGGTGCCTCGGACGAGAGATGATCACTAAGTGATCCTAAACTAATCAAGTCAAACATAACCCCACCGTGTTCATCTCCCGAAACCCCTTTTCGGAAAATGACAGTCATGGTACTCACGCTGATAGTGTATTGGAACATGGTGTCAAGTTTTCTACAACCGGATATTAACAAGCTCCCATCTGCCACATAACCGCGGGCACGGCTTTCGAAAGTTCAAACCCTGCAGGGGTGTTCCAACTTGGCCCATGACAAGCCCACGATCTGCGGAGTCGCAACTCCAAAGGTGGGAAGACCCGAGTATTCTCGGAATCCCGTGCTCAAGATACTCCGAACTAAGGTAAGGCTAATCCAGCAAATCCTCCCAGCGTGCCGACACCCTGACAATAGCCACGCGTATCTAGTCTCAGGCCACGACCGGATGGGTGATGCTACAGGTTTATATCAATCCTCGAGTTTCCTCGTGGTGACCCCGCAGGACCCCCAGTTCGGACCAACACTCATGTGGAGCACTGGCCCGGGGTTGTAGATTAAGAACTCGGGTTTGCAAGACCCTATGCAAGTTTTATTAGTTACTAGGCGAATAGTACCAATGTTGGGACTTGCTGGAAAAGACTTAGCACTGAGCGGTTTATCGAGGGGGTCCCATAACCCCAACCGTGTGAGGAACGCATAATCAAGGAACATAACACCGGTTTATACGGTTCCTAGCGGCATGAGTGGAACAAATCACCAAGCAAAAGGCTTAGCCTTCCACCCATTGCCAATATATAGATGGTGGGAAGTAGTTGGCAAGAATCTTGTTGTCCCGCCCCCTAGCAGCTTGCACCGCGATGGTGTAGATGCTGAGGAACTCCGACGGGTGCGTCTTGCCGTCGTACTTCTCCGGCACGTCTGGCTTGAAGTTTTTCATGCTGGGCCACTGGACTTGCCGCAGCTCACGGGTGAACGCAGGACAACCTACCGCGTACGGCAAGTCGCCTGGTCCCCTTGGCGCTTGCATGTCAACAGTGGGCCCAGCGCGCTGGTCTGATTGACGTCATGCTTCTCTTCGACGCTCGATGCGGGTACGAGCGTCTTCTTGCTATCGATCTTGAAGAACTTGGCGCTGATCGCGACAAGCTCGTGGATCCGACGACGCGGTGGAGTCGCTGTCGAGGTTGAACCGACGAGTCGGCGATCTTGGCCTTCGGGGAGGAGAGTGCACGGTGGTTGCACCCCCGCCGGTCTTGTCGCCATCGGCCCGCGCCTGGCTGACCTGCCGCGGCTGCGATGTACTTGGCTGCTGCGGAGTGTCGCCGTTGGTGAAGGCGATGAGGCTCTGAATGGTGGCCCTCCAGTCGTCGGCCTTATCTGCCGCTGGAGGGAAGTCGAGGAGCAGTTGAGCTCGTGCCAGAGCTTCTGCTGGAGTGGCGGGTAGCGGTGGCGAACGGTGCGAGGAGCGGGATATGCTCGGACTTCTAACTACGTTAGAAGGACCAGTTTCCCGTCCCGGCGACCGTTCCTTGCTCGTGCCGGCATGTTGGTGCGCATGCTGGCCTTGAGCGTCCCGAGATCCGCCAACTTGGCCTTGGCCCAGCAAACGTATGGTACCGTGGGTACCATGACGCTGCCGGTCCTGCGCCTCCTGAGATGGGCGCGGTGCGTGCACGGACGCCGAGGTCTTGGAGTGCGCGCGGTCGTCATGGGAGCCGGCTACGCCGCCGATGGGCAGCGCAGCCTTGTCCTTGGACTTGGCGGCACCGTGAGTTCCCTCGTCGACGTTTGTTCTTCTGCCGGCGTCTACCCCACCAGCCGTTGGCTCCGGCGGTGGCGGGATCGACGCGGACGGACCTGTAGCCTCCGAAGCCTTCTTCTTCGGCGGCATGTTGATGAAGATGTTGATGAAGATCTAGCTCGTGTGCAGGCCGGATCAGATTCACACAAACTCGACGCACCCCTACCTGGCGCGCCAAAGATGTCGGGGAAACTGATCGCCCACGAACACCTATGGGACCGGAGCCCCTTTTCGGTACGGCAAGGGGGCGGAGGATGCACAAAGAGCAGATCGAGGCGAGCACACGAGCAGTTTACCTAGGTTCGGGCCGCACGGATGCGTAAAACCCTACTCCTGCTTAGGTTTGTATTGCGTTCTTGCTCGGGAGCGAGGAGAGCTACACTACACTCTAACCGCTAGCAAGACCGAGCGTGGGAACGATCGATGTTCGGAACCCCTTCTACGTTGCGCATGGGCCTCCTTTTATAGGTCAAAGGGGTCACCGACAGGTGGCAACACAGATGGGGGTAAAAATGTAAAAAGAGTGGTAGTTGGAACAGTGTTCCATACCTAACCCTGATGGCAGGGGACAAGGGCATTAAATGCCCATCGCCGTCGCCCAAACAGTGCAAAAAGTGGCCGTCAGGGGCGCCACCGTCCGCCACGACGGTAGCCTTGTCATCGCTGCTTGCCACCGTGTATCCCAGGCTGCACAGCCTTCCGCCACGTGCGCCTGGGACGGTCCCAGGGCGACACGTGGGTGGATGCGCTGGAGCGCGGGTACTGAGTGGAAGCTTGCCGCGGCAAGCGTCTTGCCGCGGTTGTTATCTTGTCGCTTCCGGGAGCTTGCCGCTCACCGGGCCTTGCCGGGACGTGTGGCGCGTCGCGGCAAGTTTTCTTGAGATGCCTTGGTAGGCCTTCCCGACAAGCTCCTCTTGCCGGGGCCTTGTGCCTTGAGTGGCCTTCCCCGCAAGTTCCTCTTGCCGGGGCCTTGTCTCCTTGACTTGGATACTTTGTTCTTGAATGGCTCCAAGGGAACCACGGAGGATCTTGGCGGTCGCCCGGCAAGCCTTGCCGCGGGACGCTGCAACTGCCCGTGCACAAGTTCGGGATACTAAGGTACCCCTACTTTAGTACACCGACAGTGTCACTTGTGACAAAGTGCCTCTTTGGTGTGACAATGAAAGTGCCATCAAGATTTCTCTCAACCCGGTGCAACACTTCAAGACGAAGCATATAGAGATTCGGTATCACTTCATCCGAGATCATATACGGCAAGGAGAGATCGAGCTTCACTATGTCAACACTCATGATAACCTTGCAGATATCTTCACAAAGCCTTTGGATGAAGCAAGATTTCGCGAGTTAAGGCATGAGCTAAATATCATTGATTTGAGCAATGTGGCTTGAGCACGTGCACACCCCACCATACTCTTCATACTGTCTAATCTAGATGTAGGCATGGACATAGGGGGAGTGTTGTTCTCTCAATGAACTATCTCTCCCCCCATTATGCATAAATTGATCAAGTCTTTCACATTAACCATCTTTGATGGTACTTGTGCTTCAAGGACGGGTTTTTGGTCATGGGCCCAAGGTTAAAATCTTCGCGGCGCCATACCTCTTGACTCAAACATAGGTGGCTTCGGCCACCGCCCTCTCTTGAAGAGGGGTTTCTTGTCTCTTGCTGGTGTGTGTTTGTTGTGTCTTGGTTTTCCTTGCTTTTGTGTTCTTCTTCTTGAGCTAAGCCTTGGAGTTTAGTTGACGTGGCATGCTGGGCGGTACTACCGCTGGTGGTGCACGGTACTACCGCTTAGAAGCGATACTACAGCCCACCAACGCGGTACTACCGCTGCGGGGCGGTACGTGGGGGTTATATCGGGGCAGGGGAGGTTTCTCTCCCCCATACCCATTCACTCGCCCCTCGTTCCTATTTCTCTCCCTAGCAGTTCGTCGCCGCGGGAGGGTTCCGGCGGATCTCCTCCTCCGGGGCGTTCCTCTCCATTTCCTTCGGTGGAGTCGATCCCCACCTAGTCCTCTTGCCATGGATGCCGGTATTGCCCCTGTTCCTTTTCTCCTCTTGTCTCGTTTTCAGATCTTGTGTTTTAGGGGCAATAGTGGTTGCATCTCTAGATTTTTGGCTAAATCTTGGCTTGAGTAGGTTGGAGAAGGCAACTAGACTGTCTAGATTAGAGTATGGTAGGAATATTTTTGAATTTGACAGGCCGGTAGTGCCGGATCTGACCACGGTAGTAGGGAACTGCTGTTCCCCCGCCTCGAGCGGTACTACCGCTCTCTTGGAGCGGTACTACCGCTTGGGCGGTACTACCGCTTGGGCGGTACTACCGCTTACAGGTCACGGTACTACCACTGCCTGCCAAGTTCAACCATGTTTTTTTTCATTCTTTGATCTTCTTTTGTTGTGTTCGTTGGCTTATGCTCGTTCTTTCTTGTTGGTTCGCTTGTGTTTGTGTTTGGTTCCAGGTGATGAACATCCTGAGCATCAAGCTTGCTGTATCAACACCAATCGTGCAACCTCGAAGCGCTGCCGTACATCTGAATTTGCAGGAGGTTCCTCTAGCACTCCACCTCCACCTCAACAGAAGAAGAAGTCTGTGTCGAAGCCAAAGGGCAAAACTGTGACCCAAATGATTGGCAAGGAGTTCTGGGCAAGGCGTTGCCGCAATCCCTACGAAGTATATCAAGAACCCAATTTGGTCAATCGTTCGTTCTGGAACCGCTTTCAGTTTGCCATCTACTTTGATGTGATCAAGGCAAAAAAGAATCTCTTTGTCAGTGTTCGCTCCATCGACAAGGAGTACCTAGAGAAGGATCCTGAGTATTTTGGCGATGCTCTTAAGATGTGCTCGCAACTTAACATTCTCCAGATCATTCAGTTCAACAAGGATTTTGATGCAGATCTTGTGGCTCAATTATATGCCACTGTCCATCTAGGGACGGATGAGGACAGGACTCTGACATTGATGACAAATGGAAAATTGCTTTCTGTCAAGTGGAAGGCTTTCATGGAGTTACTTGGGGTGGAAGACCAGGGGCTTGAGACTCCGGTTGGCTTTCGTCCTCATCACAACGCTACCTCCACCCACAAGCAAGCTCTCTGGCCCTACTGCATTGCAAAGGTCCACCCTGAAACTAAGAAGGTCACATATGAGCTGTCTGCCTATCTGGATATCCTTCACCGCTTCTTCCGTGAGACCCTCTTCCCTCGTGTTGGGAATCATGATATGGTTCACTCCTATCTTGTGGACATGCTTCTCTTTTGCCAGCATCAGCTAGAGAAGAACACTGGTGAGTCCCTGGATATTTCTCATGTGATGTGGTCTGAGCTCCTGTCTGCCATCTCTGAATGCAAGTGCCTGATCTATGGACCATTCATCATGCTGCTTATTCAGAAGGCTTGGGATCATGTCTAGCCCAATGTTTTGCTTGAAACTGGAGAGTTGGTGTCTCATGAGATCAAACGTCTGAGGAGGAAGGACAACTGGGGCACTCAGGCTCCCAAATCTGGGGGTTCATCCTCCGCTGCTGCTATGGAGACTGAGGAGGCTGAGGCTGAGGCGGATGATGATGATGACTATGAGCCATCTGGTGCAGAGCCCTCGTGGGCAAAAGCTCAAGCTGAAGATGAAGAAGCTGTTTTGCATGGAGTCTCATGGTCAGTACATGACTCATGTGGTAGAGAAGAAGGCCAGGGGACGTCACAAGGAGCTCATGAGTCAGTTGGGTGCGACTGTGGTCAGTGGCTCTGAGGAACAGGTAACCGAGGAGGAAGAGTGGATTCAGCAGCACTGCCCGTGGACTGATTCCGACGCCGAGCAGTTTCAGGTCGACGACGATGATGCAGATGACCCCGCTGGGATTTGATGTTCGAGACCTTCACCTGCTCTCACCTGGAGTCGTAGCTTAGCTCTCTGCCCTTTTGGTGTCTCGATGCCAAAGGGGGAGAGAGTTTAGGGATTTGTGTCGTTGCCTTTGTGTTCCTGTCGTTTGTGCTTTCTCGTCTTTTGTTTTGGTTGGTTTTCGTGAGACCTAAGTTCCCGTCATATGGTGTGAGACATATGCTACCTATCCTACCTTACTTTATCTTATTTATGTACCTTGGTACTCTATAGCGTGCATGCTTATCTTGTTATTTATTATGTTCTCATATATCTTGCTTAGGTTGTTGGTCTCTAAAATATAGGGGGAGTGTTGATCCTAGTATGTGTGCCGTGCAGTCCAAAGCACTTATCTAGATAGCACACATCTAGGGGGAGCCCGTCTATATTTTAGGGGTGTGGGTTTTTGCGCTTACTCTATGTCATTATTCCTTTTTGTGCAAATCCCGTATTGTCATCAATCCACCAAAAAGGGGTAGATTGTAAGGGCATATTTAGCCCTATAGTGTTTTGGTGATTGATGACAATGCTTTTGCGGACTAATCATGTGTTCTAAGCTCTTTCAGATATATCTCACCTAGGCACAAGACCATTATATGCCCCTCAGAATCTATGGAAGACGGTGTTTCCTTTTGCTTATTTTTCGATGGATCTGAGTAATAGGAAAGCCGTACTATTAAGAGGGGATCCGCTTTGGTATGGTTTGGGTCGAATCAACACGTACACTTCCTTATCGCACCCACCATACCTTCCCGCCTCAATGGAGTACTACATTCCCCCTTCTCTGGTTTTCCTGGCCCCAACGGTTGTACCGCGGGCCTCAGCGGTAGTACCGTCTGAGTGCCTTAAGCGGTAGTACCGCTTGTTGCACTCTGCAGCAGTACCGCTGCTGCTCCGTTTTACTACCGCCTCGACTCGAGAGCGCTTTTTCTCATGTCGGGTTTTGCGGCACTAGGAGCGGTAGTAGTGGCGGTAGTACCGCTCCCTAGCGGTAGTACCGCCCTGCGACCGCGGTAGTACCGGTCTGGGTCCCAGCCCTGTTGCGCGGCAGTACCGCTGAAGGGAAACGGTAGTACCGCTTGATAAGCGGTAGTACCGCTCACTCAAGCGGTAGTACCGCTCTCTGCGGGGCTGAGTGAAGGGGTAACGGTTGGATTGTTCCCCCCACTATATAAAGGCATCTTCTTCCTCCTTGTTGACTTACCTCTTCCCCCGAATACTCCATTGTTGCTCCGAGCTCCATTTTCGCCCGATCTCTCTCCCTAGCCAATCAAACTTGTTGATTTGCTCGGGATTGCTTGAGAAGGCATCGATCTACACTTCCACCAAGAGATATTTGATTCCCCCCACTAATCCCTAGCGGATCTTGTTACTCTTGGGTGTTTGAGCACCCTAGACGGTTGAGGTCACCTCGAATTCATATTCCATTATGGTGAAGCTTTGTGGTGTCGTTGGAGCCTCCAATTCGGTTGTGGAGATAGCCCCAACCTTGTTTGTAAAGGATCGGTTGCCGCCTTCAAGGGCACCACTAGTGGAATCACGGCACCTTGCATTGTGTGAGGGCGTGAGGAGAATACGGTGGCCCTAGTGGCTTCTTGGGGAGCATTGTGCCTCCACACCGCTCCAACGGAGACGTACTTCCCCTCAACGGGAAGGAACTTCGGCAACACATCCTCGTCTTCACCGGTTCCACTTGTGGTTATTTCTTTCCTTTACTTGTGCAAGCTTTACTTGTTTATCCTATATAGCTTGCTTGTGAGGTTGTTATCTTTACTTCCTATAAGTTGTCATCTTAGTAGCATATCTAGACAACTTAATTTGATGCTTAATTTAAAGTGGTTAAGAAAAGCTAAAAATTGTTAGTTGCCTATTCACCCCCCTCTAGTCAACCATATCGATCCTTTCAAAGCCTTGCAAGCAAATGACTAATGAGTTAGTCACGAGATGATGTATTACGAAACGAGTAAAGAGACTTGCCGGTGACGAGATTGAACTAGGTATGATGATACCGACGATCGAATGTCGGGCAAGTAACATACCGATGACAAAAGGAACAACATATGTTGTTATGCGGTTTGACCGATAAAGATCTTCGTAGAATATGTAGGAACGAATATGAGCATCCAGGTTCCCCTATTGGTTATTGACTGCAGATGTGTCTCGGTCATGTCAACATAGTTCTCGAACCCATAGGGTCCGCACGCTTAACGTTTGATGACGATTGGTATTATGAGTTTATGAGTTTTGATGTATTGAAGGTAGTTCGAAGTCCCGGATGTGATCAAGGACATGACGAGGAGTCTCGGAATGTCCGAGACATAATTTTTTATATATTTGAAGGTTATATTCGAACACCGGATGAGTTCCGGGGGTTATCGGATAAATACCGGAGTACCGGGAGGTTAACGAAACCTCCCGGGGGGTTATTGGGCCACATGGGCCCAAGTGGAGGAAGAGGAGGCGTGGCCAGCTAGGGGCGTGCGCCCCCTATCCCAAACTGAATTGGACTATGGTGCCGGCCCCCCTTTCCTTCTTCTTCTCCTCCCCTTCCTTCCTCTCCTACTCCAACTAGGGAGGGGGGATCCTACTCCCGGTGGGAGTAGGACTCCCCTAGGGCGCGCCATAGAGAGGGCCGGCCCCTCCCCTCCTCCACTCCTTTATATACGTGGGGAGGGGCACCCCATAGACACTCAAGTTGATTTTAGCCGTGTGCGGTGCCCCTCCCCACAGTTACACACCTCGGTCATATTGTTGCAGTGCTTAGACGAAGCCCTGCGCCGGTAGCCGTCGTTGCTGACGAAACTCTCCCGTGACGCTCAACTGGATCAAGAGTTCGTGGGACGTCATCGAGCTGAACGTGTGCTGAACGCGGAGGTGCCGTACGTTCGGTGCTTGGATTGGTTGGATCGCGAAGACGTTCGACTACATCAACCGCGTCACTAGACGCTTCCGCTTTTGGTCTACGAGGGTGCATAGACACACTCTCCCCGCTCGTTGCTATGCTTCTCCTAGATAGATCTTGCGTGATTGTAGGATTTTTTTTGAATACTACGTTTCCCAATAGTGGCATCATGAGCTAGGTCTATGCATAGATGATATGCACGAGTAGAACACAATGAGTTGTGGGCGATAATAGTCATACTGCTTACCAGCACGTCATACTTTGATTCGGCGATATTGTGAGGTGAAGCGTCCCGGACCGACACTACGCGTACGCTTACGCGAGACTGATTTCACCATTACGAGCACTCGTTGCTTAAAGGTGACCGGCGGGTGCCTCTCTCTCACACACTTTAGTTGAATCAAGTGTGGCTATGCCCGGTCCTTGTGGAGGTTAAAACAACACACTTGACGAAAAATCGTTGTGGTTTTTTGTATGCGTAGGTAAGAACGGTTCTCACTAAGCCCGTAGCAGCCGCGTAAAACTTGCAACAACAAAGTAGAGGACGTCTAACTTGTTTTTGCAGGGCATGTTGTGATGTGATATGGTCAAGACGTGATGAGTATACGTTATTGTATGAGATGATCATGTTTTGTAAATTATCGGCAACCGGCAGGAGCCTTATGGTTGTATCTTTATTGTATGAATTGCGAAGGCCATGTAATTGCTTTACTTTATCACTATGAGTTAGCGATAGTAGTAGTCACAATAGTTGGCGAGATGACCATGACGCTACGATGAAGATCATGGTGTCTAGCCGGTGACGATGGAGATCATGACGATGCTTTGGAGATGGAGATCAAAAGCACAAGATGATGATGGCCATATCATGTCACATATTTTGATTGCATGTGATGTTTATCTTTTTATGCTTCTTATTTTGCTTAGTACGGCGGTTGCATTATAAGATGATCCCTTACAAAATTTCAAGGCACAAGTGTTCTCCCTGAGTATGCACCGTTGCCAAAGTTTGTCGTGCCGAGACACCACGTGATGATCGGGTGTGATAAGCTCTACGTTCAAATACAACGGGTGTAAGACAGTTTTGCACATGCAGTATACTCGGGTTAAACTCGACAAGCCTAGCATGTACAGACATGGCCTCGGAACACTGGAGACCGAAAGGTCGAGCGTGAATCATATAGTAGATATGATCAACATAAGATGTTCACCATTGAAAACTACTCCGTCTCACATGATGATCGGACATGGTTTAGTTGATTTGGATCACGTGATCATTTAGCTGACTAGAGGGATGTCTATCTAAGTGGGAGTTCTTTAGTAATATGATTAATTGAACTTTTATTTATCATGAACTTAGTCCTGATAGTTTTTGCATCTCTATGTTGTTGTAGATCAATGGCCCGTGCTACCGTTCCCTTGAATTTTAATGCATTCCTAGAGAAAGCTAAGTTGAAAGATGATGGTAGCAACTACATGGACTGGGTCCGTAACTTGAGGATTATCCTCATTGCTGCACAAAAGAATTATGTCCTGGAAGCACCGCTAGATGACAGGCCTACTGCAGGAGCAACTCCGGATGTTATGAAAGTCTGACAAACTCGTTCTGATGACTACTCGATAGTTCAGTGTGCCATGCTTTACGGCTTTGAATCGGGACTTCAATGACGTTTTCAACGTCATGGAGCATATGAGATGGTCCAAGATTTGAAGTTAATATTTCAAGCAAATGTCCGAATTGAGAGATATGAAGTCTCCAATATGTTCTATAGCTGCAAGATGGAGGAGAACAGTTCTATCAGTGAACACTTGCTCAGAATGTTTGGGTACTACAATCACCTGACTTAACTTGGTTGCAAAGTTGACGAAGATAGTGTTATTGATAGAGTTCTTCAATCAATGCCACCAAGCTATAAAGGCTTTGTGATGAACTATAATATGCAAGGGATCCAGAAGACAATTCCCGAGCTCTTCGCTATGCTCAAAGCCGCGGAGGTAGAAATCAAAAAAGGAGCATCAAGTGTTGATGGTTAACAAGACCACCAGTTTCAAGAAAGAGGGCAAGGGAAAGAAGGGAACTTCCAGAAGAATAGCAAGACTGCTGCTACTCCCACGAAGAAGCCCAAGTCTGGAGCCAAGCCTGAAACTGAGTGCTTCTACTGCAAAGGGACTGGACACTGGAAGTGGAACTGCCCCAAGTATTTGGCGGATAAGAAAGATGGCAAAGTGAACAAAGGTATATTTGATATACATGTTATTGATGTGTACCTTACTAATGCTTGTAGTAGCACCTGGGTATTTGATACTGGTTCGGTTGCTAATATTTGTAACTCGAAACAGGGGCTACGGATTAAACGAAAATTAGCTAAGGACGAGGTGACGATGCGCGTGGGAAATGGTTCCAAAGTTGATGTGATCGCCGTCGGTACGCTACCTCGTGGAGGCGAACATTTGAGTTACGAGTTTGGTCTTCATTTAAAAGAATGTGGAATAGTTTCACAACTCACGCCACCCAAAACACCACAACTGTAATGTGATACGTCTCCAACGTATCTATAATTTTTTATTGTTCCATGCTATTACTTATGAAGTCTTGGATGTTTAATGGGCTTTATCATTCACTTTTATATCATTTTTGGGACTAACCTACTAACCCAAAGGCCCAGTCCAGATTGCTGTTTTTTTTTCCTATTTCAGGGTTTTGCAGAAAAGGAATATCAAACGGAGTCCAAACGGAATGAAACCTTCGCAGGAGATATTTTTTGGAGGAAATCACGCACGGAAGACTTCGGGGCCAAGCCAGAGGACAGAGGGCCCACCCTCGAGGGTGGGGGCGCGCCCTCCTGCCTCGAGGGCAGCCCCTGTGGCCCCCGGTGCCCCTCTTCTTCCTATATATACCTACGTACCCTAGAAACTCCATACGCAGAGAGAAAACCCTAATTCCACCGCCGTAGCTGCTGTTCCCGTGGAGATCCCATTTTGGAGCCTGTTCCGGGAGGGGGATCCATCGCGGAGGCTTTCATCATCATCATCATCGCCCTCACCATGAGTTGTGAGTAGTTTACCACAGACCTTCGGGTCCTTAGCTAGTATCTAGATGGCTTCTTCTCTCTCTCTGGATCTCAATACAAAGTTCTCTTCGGTCTTTGAGGAGATCTATTTGATGTAATCTCTTTTTGCGGTGTGTTTGTCGAGATCCGATGAATTGTGAGTTTATGATCAAGGTTATCTATGAAAGATATTTGGTTCTTCTCTGAACTTTTTATGTGTGCTCATAATATCCTTGCAAGTCTCTTCGAATTATTGGTTTGGTTTGGCCTACTAGATCTATAGTTCTTGTAATGGGAGAAGTGCTTGGCTTTGGGTCAATCTTGCGGTGTCCTTTCCCAGTGACAGTAGGGGCAGCAAGGCACGTACTGTATTGTTGCCATCGAGGATAAAAAGATGGGGTTTTCATCATATTGCTTGAGTTTATCACTCTACATCATGTCATCTTGCTTAAGGCGTTACTCTGTTCGTATGAACTCAATACACTAGATGCATGCTGGATAGCGGTCGATGTGTGGAGTAATAGTAGTAGACGCAGGCAGGAGTCGGTCTACTTGTCTCGGACATGATGCCTATATACAATGATCATGCCTAGATAGTCTCATAATTATTCGCTTTTCTATCAATTGCTCGACAGTAATTTGTTTACCCGCCGTAGAATACCGCTATCATGAGAGAAGCCACTAGAGAAAACTATGGCCCCCGGGTCTATCTTTATCATATTACTTTCCCGTCAATTTATATCTCCGTTGTTTATTTGCTGTTTTATTAAACTAAAAAATACAAAAAATATTATCTTATCATCTCTATCAGATCTCACTATCGTAAGTGACCGTAAAGGGATTGACAACCCCTTATCGCGTTGGCTCCGAAGTTCTTATTTGTTTGTGCAGGTGCGAGGGACTGGCGCGTGGTCTCCTACTGGATTGATACCTTGGTTCTCAAAAACTGAGGGAAATACTTACGCTACTGTGCTGGATCTCCCTTTCCTCTTCGAGGGAATACAACACTAGCTCAAGAGGTAGCAAGAAGAATTTTTGGCGCCGTTGCCGGGGAGGCTTACACAAAAGTCATATACCAAGTACCTATCACAAACCCTTATCCTTCGCATTACATTTATTTGCCTCTCGTCTTCCTCTCCCCCACTTCACCTTTTCCGTTTTATTTGCCCTTCTTCCGCCGTGTGTTTCTCGTTCGTTTGCCTTTTGTTTGCTTGTGTGTGTTGGATTGCTTGCTTGTCACTATGGCTCAGAACAATACCAAATTGTGTGACTTCTCCAATACCAACAACAATGATTTTATTTGCACTCCGATTGCTCCTATTACCGATGCTGAATCTTGTGAGATCAATGCTGCTTTGTTGAATCTTGTCATGAAAGATCAATTCTCCGGCCTTCCTAGTGAAGATGCTGCTACCCATCTAAACAACTTTGTTGATTTGTGTGGTATGCAAAAGAAAAGGGATACGGATAACGATATTGTTAAATTGAAGTTATTTCCGTTTTCACTTAGAGATCGTGCTAAAACTTGGTTTTCCTCTTTGCCTAGAAATAGTATTGATTCGTGGAATAAGTGCAAAGATGCTTTTATCTCTAAGTATTTCCCTCCTGCTAAGATCATCTCTCTTAGAAACGATATTATGAATTTTAAGCAACTAGATCATGAGCATGTTGCACAAGCTTGGGAGAGAATGAAATTAATGATACGTAATTGCCCTACACATGGTTTGAATCTATGGATGATTATTCAGAACTTTTATGCTGGCTTGAATTTTGCTTCTAGAAATCTTTTAGATTCGGCCGTCGGAGGCACTTTCATGTAAACTACCTTAGGAGAAGCTACCAAACTCCTTGATAATATTATGGTTAATTCTTCTCAATGGCACACCGAAAGATCTACTAGTAAAAAAGTGCATGCTATCGATGAAATTAGTGTTTTGAGTGGGAAGATGGATGAACTTATGAAATTGTTTGCTGCTAAGAGTGCTTCTTCTGATCCTAATGATATTCCTTTGTCCACTTTGATTGAGAATAACAATGAATCTTTGGATGTGAATTTTGTTGGTAGGAATAATTTTGGTAACAATGCTTATAGAGGTAATTTTAATCCTAGGCCTTTTCCTAGTAATTCCTCTAATAATTTTGGTAATTCCTACAACAACTCTTATGGAAAGATGCCTTCTGAATTTGAAACTAGTGTTAAGGAGTTTATGATCTTGCAAAAGAATTTCAATGCTATGCTTGAAGAGAAATTGCTTAAAGTTGATGAATTGGCTAGAAGTGTGGATAGAATTACTCTTGATGTTGATTCTTTGAAACTTAGATCTATCCCACCTAAGAATGATATCAATGAGTCTCTCAAAGCCATGAGAATTTCCATTGATGAATGCAAAGAAAGAACCGCTAGAATGCGTGCTAAAAGAGAAGATTATATTAGGCCGTGTTCTTCTAGTTATCGTGAAAATAAAGATGAAGATCTGAAAGTTATTGATGTGTCTCCTATTATATCCTTGTTTTCTAGTATTAATATTGATGAAAATAGGATTGGAGATGATTCTGCTTTAAGGTGCCCTAGTAATTCGGAGTTTTTAGATCTTGATGCTAAAATTGCTAAAAGTGGGATTGAAGAAAATTAAAACTTTGCATAGTGATGAACCCACTACTTTGGATTTCAAGGGATTCAATTATGATAATTGCTCTTTGATTGATTGTATTTCCTTGATGCAATCCATGCTAAATTTTCCGCATGCTTATAGGCAAAATAAAGCTTTCACTAAACATATAGTTGATGCTTTGATGCAATCTTATGAAGAAAAACTTGAGTTGGAAGTTTCTATACCTAGAAAGCTTTATGATGAATGGGAACCTACTATCAAAATAAAAATAAAAGATCATGAATGCTATGCTTTATGTGATTTGGGTGCTAGTGTTTCCACTATCCCGAAAACTTTGTGTGATTTGCTAGGGTTCCATGAGTTTGATGATTGTTATTTAAATTTGCATCTTGCGGATTCCACTATTAAGAAACCTATGGGAAGAATTAATTATGTTCTTATTTTTGCCAATAGGAATTATGTGCCCGTAGATTTCATTGTTCTTGATATAGATTGCAATCCATCATGTCCTATTATTCTTGGTAGACCTTTCCTTAGAACGATTGGTGCAATTATTGATATGAAGGAAGGAAATATTAGATTCCAATTTCCATTAAGGAAAGGCATGGAACACTTTCCTAGAAAGAAAATCAAATTACCATATGAATCTATCATGAGAGCCACTTATGGACTGCCTTCCAAAGATGGCAATACCTAGATCTATCTTGTATCGTGCCTAGCTAGGGGCGTAAAACGATAGCGCTTGTTGGGAGGCAACCCAATATTTTGTTTTTTGTTTTTGTTACTGTTAGGGAATAAATATTGCATCTAGCTTCTGATTAGATGTGTTTTCATGTTTTGTTTAGTGTTTGTGCCAAGTAGAACCTTTGGTAAGACTTGTGTGAAGTTTATTTGATCTTGCTGTGAAAAACAGAATCATTAGCGCTCGCTAAAGTAGACTTCAGATTTTACTGGAGCGTGCTTTTTAGTTGATTCTTTTTTATGCTGATTGGTAGACAAATTTCTAAAATTTAACAATTTAGTTTGAATTTTTTGGAGTTCCATAAGTAGGTGAACCCAGCAGATTACTACAGACTATTCTGTTTTTGACAGATTCTGTTTTTCGTGTGTTGTTTGCTTATTCTGATGCATCTATGAGTAATATTGGAGGATATGAACCATAGAGAACTTGTATTACAGTAGGTTTAACACCAACATAAACAAAGTATGAATTCCTTGCTGTACCTTTCAGTGGTGGTTTGCTTTCTCTTACTAACGGAGCTCACGAGAATTTTTGTCTAAGTTTTGTGTTGTGAAGTTTTCAAGTTTTGAGTATTGCTTTGATGGACTATGGAACAAGGAGTAGCAAAGGCCTAAGCTTGGGGATGCCCATGGAACCCCAAGTAAAATCAAGATAATCAGACTAAGCTTGGGGATGCCCCGGGAAGGCATCCCCTCTTTCGTCTTCATCCATCGGTAACTATACTTGGAGCTATATTTTTATTCGCAACATGCTATTTGTTTTGCTTGGAGAGTCTTGTATAATTTGAGTCTTTGCTTGTTAGTTTGCCACAATCATCCTAGCTGGACACACCTATTTGAGAGAGTTAAATATGGCCTAGAAATTATTAGAACACTCTATGTGCTTCACTTATATCTTTTGAGTTGAATAGTTTTTGCTCTTATGCTTCACTTATATCTTTTAGAGCATGGCGGTGGTTATATTTTGTAGAAATTGTTGAACTCTCATGCTTCACTTATATCTATTTGAGAGTCTATTAAAATAGCATGGTAAAGTGTTTAGGCTAAAGAAACTAGTCTTCACATGATAAACATCCAATGTCAATGTAGTAAAAAAATTCACATCAAGTGCATTGAATAGAAAGAGATGTTGGATGCTTGATAATTGTTTTGAGACATGAGGATAGTGATATTAGAGTCATGCTAGTGGAGTAATTATGAAATTGAGAAATATTTGTGTTAAGGTTGGTGATTCCCGTAGCATGCACGTATGGTGAACCGTTATGTGACTAAGTTAAAGAATGAGGTATTTGTAGAGTGTCAACCTTTGTGTGGAGGTCGGGGGCGCGCGATGGTTAACTCCTACCAACCTCCCCCCTAGGGGCATGCGTTGATTGCTTTGTTTTGATGACTCGTAGATTTTTGCAATAAGTATATGGGTTCTTATGACTAATGTTGATTCCATGGATTATACGCACTCTCACCCTTCCACCATTGCTATCCTCTCTTGTACCGCGCAACTTTCGCCGGTACCATAAACCCACTATATATCCTTCCTCAAAACAACCACCATATTGTTCCTCAAAACAGCCACCATAGCTACCTATCATGGCATTTCCATAGCCATTCCGAGATATATTGCCATGCAACTTTCCACCGTTCCGTTTATATGACACACATCATATTGTCATATTGCCATTGCATGATCATGTAGTTGACATCGTACTTGTGGCAAGGCCACCATGCATAATTTTTATACATGTCACTCTTGTTTCATTGCACATACCGGTACACCGCCGGAGGCATTCATATAGAGTCATACTTTGTTGTTGTAGTATCGAGTTGTAATCTTGTGTTGTAATGAAAGTGTGATGATCATCATTTTTAGAGCATTGTCCCATGGGAGGAAAGGCTGAATCTATAAAGCCCCTCCGCAAAAAAAAGGGGAAAGGCCAAAGAAAAAAAGAAAGGCCCAAAAAAAGGGAAAAAGGAAAAAAAAGAAAAAAAAGAAAAAGAAAAAAGGGACAATTGCTACTATCTTTTTCCACACTTGTGCTTCAATGTAGCACCATGTTCTTCATTGTAGAGAGTCACATGCTTAGTCACTTTCATATACTAGTGGGAATTTTCATTATAGAACTTGGCTTGTATATTCCAACGATGGGCTTCCTCAAATGCCCTAGGTCTTCGTGAGCAAGCAAGTTGGATGCACACCCACTAGTTTCTTTTTGTTGAGCTTTCATTCATATTTAGCTCTAGTGCATCCGTTGCATGGCAATCCCTACTCACTCACATTGATATCTATTGATGGGCATCTCCATAGCTCGTTGATACGCCTAGTCGATGTGAGACTATCTCCCTCTTTTTGTCTTCTCCACAACCACCTCTATTCCACCCATAGTGCTATATCCATGGCTCATGCTCATGTATTGCGTGAAAGTTGAAAGGTTTGGAAAGATAGAGCATGAAAACAAATGCTTGGCTGAAATCGGGGTTGTGCATGATATGAATATTTTGTGTGATAACAAGGGAGCATAGCCAACACTGTATGATTTTGTAGGGATAACTTTCTTTAGCCATAGTATTTTGTGAAGACGTGATTGCTTTGTTAGTATTGCTTGAAGTATTGTTATTTCTTATGCCAATATAGACTTTTGTCTAGAATCTTTCAGATCTGAACATTCATGCCACAATTAAGAGAATTACATTGAAAAACTATATTGGTTAGCATTCCACATCAAAAATTCTTTCTTTATCATTTACCTACTCGAGGACGAGCAGGAATTAAGCTTGGGGATGCTTGATACGTCTCCAACGTATCTATAATTTTTTATTGTTCCATGCTATTATTTATGAAGTCTTGGATGTTTAATGGGCTTTATCATTCACTTTTATATCATTTTTGGGACTAACCTACTAACCCCAAGGCCCAGTCCAGATTGCTGTTTTTTTTTTGCCTATTTCAGGGTTTTGCAGAAAAGGAATATCAAACGGAGTCCAAACGGAATGAAACCTTCGCAAGAGATATTTTTGGAGGAAATCACACACGAAAGACTTCGGGGCCAAGCCAGAGGACAGAGGGCCCACCCTAGAGGGTGGGGGGCGCGCCCCCTTCCCAAGGCGCGCCCCCTGCCTCGAGGGTAGCCCATGTGGCCCCCGGTGCCCCTCTTCTTCCTATATATACCTACGTACCCCAAAAACTCCATACGCAGAGAGAAAACCCTAATTCCACCGACGTAGCTGCTGTTCCCGTGGAGATCCCATCTTGGAGCCTGTTCCGGGAGGGGGATCCATCACGGAGGCCTTCATCATCATCATCATCATCATCGCCCTCACCATGAGTTGTGAGTAGTTTACCACAGACCTTCGGGTCCATGGCAAGTATCTAGATGGCTTCTTCTCTCTCTGGATCTCAATACAAAGTTCTCCTCGGTCTTCGAGGAGATCTATTCGATGTAATCTCTTTTTGCGGTGTGTTTGTCAAGATCCAATGAATTGTGAGTTTGTGATCAAGGTTATTTATGAAAGATATTTGGTTCTTCTCTGAACTTTTTATGTGTGCTCATAATATCCTTGCAAGTCTCTTCGAATTATTGGTTTGGTTTGGCCTACTAGATCTATAGTTCTTGCAATGGGAGAAGTGCTTGGCTTTGGGTTCAATCTTGCGGTGTCCTTTCCCAGTGATAGTAGGGGCAGCAAGACACGTATTGTATTGTTGCCATCGAGGATAAAAAGATGGGGTTTTCATCATATTGCTTGAGTTTATCCCTCTACATCATGTCATCTTGCTTAAGGCGTTACTCTGTTCGTATGAACTCAATACACTAGATGCATGCTGGATAGCGGTCGATGTGTGGAGTAATAGTAGTAGATGCAGGCAGGAGTCGGTCTACTTGTCTCGGACATGATGCCTATATACAATAATCATGCCTAGATAGTCTCATAATTATTCGCTTTTCTATCAATTGCTCGACAGTAATTTGTTTACCCGCCGTAGAATACCGCTATCATGAGAGAAGCCACTAGAGAAAACTATGGGCCCCCGGGTCTATCTTTATCATATTACTTTCCCGTCAATTTATATCTTCGTTGTTTATTTGCTGTTTTATTAAACTAAAAAATACCAAAAATATTATCTTATCATCTCTATCAGATCTCACTATCGTAAGTGACCGTAAAGGGATTGACAACCCCTTATCGCGTTGGCTGCGAAGTTCTTATTTGTTTGTGCATGTGCAAGGGATTGGCGCGTGGTCTCCTACTGGATTGATACCTTGGTTCTCAAAAACTGAGGGAAATACTTACGCTACTGTGCTGCATCTCCCTTTCCTCTTCGAGGGAATACAACGCAAGCTCAAGAGGTAGCATAATGGTGTGTCTGAACGTCGTAACCGTACTTTATTGGATATGGTGCGATCTATGATGTCTCTGACCGATTTACCACTATCGTTTTGGGGTTATGCTTTAGAGAAAACTGCATTCACGTTAAATAGGGCACCATCTAAATCCGTTGAGACAACTGAAAGTGCAACAATCCCTGGGTGGTTTTGGTAATTACTAACAACATATAGCTCACTGAACTAATGCTATCTCAAGATAAATATTTCAGGAAAGTTCAATGATTGGCATGGCGTGGACTAGGAATGTGGACCCCTCAAAATGCGAAGGACACATATTGGCTCAAGCTCAAGCCTCTACATTTTCTATTTTAGTAATCCAAGATCACATTGAGTCCATAGGAAAGCCAATACTATTAAAAGGGGATGATGTGTTACTTAATGGGTTTGTTGCTCAAAATGCTTAGTGATATGCTCCAAAACCCTCAACCACTTTCTCACATCCACATATGTCCCAAACCTAAAGTCAAACTCGGCCCCACCGAAAAGTTCTATCCGGCGCCACCGAGTTCATTTGACATAGCCACTGCCACTAAACCCTAATCATTTCGGTCTCACCGAAAGGGATCTCGGTCTCACCGAGACGGGAGTGCAAACTCTTTGTTTCCCTTCGTAACCTTTCGGTCTCACCGAGATGAGCGATTGGTCCCACCGAGTTCGCAATGCAAACTCTCTGTTTCCCCTTCGTAACGTTTCGATCCCACCGAAACGAGCGAATCGGTCCCACCGAGTTTGCCTAACCAACTCTCTGTAAGCTGATTACCAAAATCGGTCCCACCGAGTTTGTGTAATCGGTCTCACCGAGATTATGTTATGCCCTAACCCTAATGAAATCGGTCCCACCGAGTTGATCATATCGGTCCCACCGAAATGTCTAACGGCCACATTATGAACTAAATCGGTCCAACCGAGTTCTCTGAATCGGTCCCACCGAGTTTGGTAAATTGTGTGTAACAGTTAGATTTTGTGTGGAGGCTATATGTACCCCTCCACCCACTCTTCATTCATGGAGAGAGCCATCAGAACATACGTACACTTCCATCATACATGTTCTGAGAGAGAACCACCTACTCAAGTGTTGAGATCAAGATATTCCATTCCTACCATATGAATCTTGTTCTCTAGCATTCCCCAAGTTGCTTTCCACTCAAATTATTCTTCCACCATATCCAAATATGTGAGGAACTGTTTGAGTGTTGGGGAGACTATCAATTGAAGCATTTGAGCAAGGAGTTCATCATCGACACACCGTTTATTACCTTTTGGAGAGTGGTGTCTCCTAGATTGGTTAGGTGTCTGATACGTCCAAAACGTATCTATAATTTCTGCTTGCTCCATGACTCTTTTGGGTGATATTGCTATGTTATTTATACACTTCCATACACTTTTGATCATATTTGGACTAACCTATTAACTCAGTGCACCCAAGTGCCAGTTTCTGTTTTCGGCTGTTTTTGTATTTCGGATTTTCACATTACGAGAACTGCCAGGAAAAATTCAGAAAAATTATATAAAAAATCAGCGTTCCAGAAACTACCGTGCGCCCGAAGGACAGCCGGGGGGGGGGGCACCAGGGCTCCAGGCACCCTGGCAGCGCGCCTCCCCTGGGCCGCGCCGGGGGGGCGCCTGGGCCCCCCGAGGCTCCTCCGATGCCCCCCTTTGGCATATATTTAAAGCGTCTCGAGAAACCCTCGAAACAGGAACTCTTTTTCGCGATCTCATCTCTGTTCTGCCGCCGCCGCCGCTTCCAAGATCGGGAGCACCAGGAGAACTCTTCCCGGCACCCTGCCGGAGGGGAGGATCACCACCGGGAGCCTCTCCACCACCATGGACGCCTCCCGGATGAGTTGTGAGTAGTCTCCCTTGGACCATGAGTCCATGACCAGTAGCTATGTGATGTTCTCCTCCCGTTCTTGTGCTTCACTAATTAGTCCTCGTGAGCTGCCCTACATGATCGAGGCACATATGTAATCCTTATGCTGTTGCTATGATGAGTTTGCTGGGATCCGATGGATTATGAGATTATGTTCAGATTGTGCTTGAGTAATATATTTGATCTACCTCTTTTATATTTATGTTCATAAGTAATTCTTGCATGTTCTCCGTTGTTATTTATTGCTTTGGCCAAGTAGTAGGTAGTGACTCCAAGAGGGAACGTTATGCTCGATTGTGGGTTCATGCCCCTCGATGACTAGTTTGAGTGACAGAAACATGAGTCTAGGGGATGTGCTGTTGCCACAAGGGGGAAAACAACGGTGCTTGTGCCCGTGAGTGCAAGGATTGTTTACTTTACGCAAAGTTCTTTTAATGCAGTTGTCTGTTGCATTGAGTTTACACTATGGGTGGGACTCGCAACTTAATACCAGCGAGATGTTCTGGATAGATATCTCAAGGTGGATGATTAGTAGTAGATATTGATGGATTTCGGTCTACTTACTTTGGCGTACCGCCCATGCTTTGAACCTCAACCTTTCTTGCAATGTAGTCAACATTGGTTTGCGTTCGTGGTCCTGTCAATTGCCCAGCTGTAATTCGTTTACCTCACATAGCTGTTTTATCGTCTTTTGGGAGAGAGACATCACTAGTGAACATCATGAGACTCCGGTCCATATTACCATCATTGATCACATCCACTATTTACTTTTCGCTTTTATTTACTATTGCAAACATTATCTATCACTACTATCATTTGCGTTTAATCCTTTGTGAACTACAAGGCCGGAGGGATTGACAACCTCTCTGTACTCGTTGGGAGCAAAGTTATTTGTATCTGTGTGCAGGTCCACGTTGATTGCTAATATCTGGCGCCGTAGCAGTTGACACCTTCTTGTTGAACCTAGGAGTCTCTGGGGATTCGATCCTTGGTATCTTTGCCAAGGGAAAAACTTCCGCAACACTACATCTCACACCTTCCACTTGGGGTAACCAACGAGGGGCGAGAAGCCTAGCAAGAGTTTTTCTGGCGCCGTTGCCGGGGACTCCACTCTTCAAGATAGGGGAGTTGCATGCTATCTTTTACCTTTGCTTTTTAGTCTTGTTAGTTTACCTTTTAGTTTTTGCTTTAGTATCTTTTATCGAAAATCACAAAAATAGTTATCTTGCTTGCTTGCTACTATGGGTCCCACCGAGAACACCAAGTTGTGTGACTTCACTAGTCACAACAACGATGACTTTATCAGTACACCTATCAGTACACCTGCCACTTCAGCACCTTCATATGAAATTAAACCTGCTTTACTGAATCTAGTTATGAAAGATCAATTCTCCGGTGCTGGAGATGATGCTGCTTTACACTTGAACAACTTTGTTGAACTTTGTGATATGCAAAAGTACCAAGAAATAGATGGTAATATTGTTAAGCTTAAGCTTTTTCCTTTCTCCTTGAGAGGAGGAGCTAAAATTTGGTTTCAGTCTTTGCCTAGAAATAGCATAGATTCATGGGACAAGTGCAAAGATGCTTTTATTGGAAAATACTATTCACCTGCTAAAATTATCCAACTGAGAAGTAACATAATGAATTTTAAACAATTGGATAATGAACACGTTGCCCAAGCTTGGGAACGTATGAAATATCTTATCAAGAACTGCCCTACTCATGGTTTGACTACTTGGATGGTTATCCAAACTTTTTATGCAGGCTTGAACTTTACCTCGCGGAACTTGTTAGATTCGGCCGCGGGAGGAACCTTTATGTCAACTACACTTGGTGCTGCCACAAAGCTTCTCGATGAGATGATGACCAACTATTCCCAATGGCACACCGAACGCGCTCCAACAGGTAGGAAGGTAAACTCTGTCGAGGAGATTTCCTCCCTTAATGAAAAAGTTGACTTGATCATGTCTCTACTTTCGAAGCAATCTTCTGTTGATCCTCGTGATGTTCCTTTAAATTCTTTGATTGCTCAAGAACAAGTAGATGTGAATTTTATCTCTAGAAACAATTTTAATAACAATGCTTATAGGAGTAACTTTGGTAACAATCCTAGACCGTTCCCCTCTAACTCTTATGGGAACAACAGTGCTTATCCTAGCACCAAGAACTCCAATACTGAACTAGAGATTATGCTTAAAGATTTCATCACTACCCAAAAAGCCTTTAATAAGAGTGTAGAAGAAAAACTACACAAACTAGATAATCTCTCTTTGAAGGTAGACCACTTAGCCAATGAGATAGAATTGCTAAAAATTAAAACTTCTCCTCTTGAGGAGAGGAAGGTCACTCCTATTAATGCTAGTCAAGTGCAAATTAATGAAAATATTAGGATGATGGCTAAACTTAAAGAAAGATGGGCTAGAGAAAGGGAGGAAGAGGATATAATTAAGAACCTTCCTACCCACCACACTGTTGCTACTATCCAAGTTGTTGAGGATATCCAAACTCTTAGCACCCAATGTACTCCTGGTCCCATTGGACCTATTAATGGTGATGCTATGACTATAGAAACTACCAAACTAGTGAACCTTAAGGACACCACTACCACTTTACTTGATGCTAGTGATCTTGATTTTGATAATTGCACTCTTACCGAAGTTATTGATTTCCTTCACAAGATGTCTAGAGATCCCCGCACTAGCACGCTTAACCTTGCCTTCACAGAGCATATCACTAATGCTCTCATCAAAGCTAGGGAGGAGAAACTTAGAGTAGAAGCCTCCATACCTAGAAAGCTAGAAGATGGTTGGGATCCTATGATAAAAATTAAATTGAATGACTTCTCTTGCTATGCATTATGTGATGTTGGAGCTAGTACCTCCGTTATGCCCAAAAGAATATATGATATGCTAAAATTGAAACCTTATGATTCTTGTTCTTTTGGTGTTCGTCTCGTTGATCCTTCCATAAAGAAACCTTTGGGGAGGATTGACGATGTTCTTATCGTTGTCAATGATAATTATGTTCCCGTTGATTTCACTATTATGGATATTGAATGTGATCCTTCTTGTCCAATTATTTTGGGACGTCCCTTTTTACGCACCGTTGGTGCTATCATTGACATGAAAGAGGGTAATATAAAATTTCAGTTTCCTCTCAAGAAAGGGATGGAACACTTCCCTCGAAAGAAGATCAAGTTACCTTTTGAGTCCGTTGTACGGGCTAGCTATTCTTTTACTCTTGATAAAACTTGATCTCTATGCATTATGCCTAGCTTAAAGGCATAAAAGAAAGCGCTCTTGGGAGGCAGCCCAATGAATAAATTTTATTTTGCTTTTGTTGTGTCTTGATGTTGTTTACTAAAGTAGCATCATCATTGTATCTTTGCTTTTCAATTTTGTGCCAAGTGTAGCCTCTGATTGCTAGAAAGTTCAAAAGTTGTGAGGTGCTGTCCAGGAAACAGATTCTGTCCTTGGATAGAAAAATTCGTATAAAATCACCAGATCATATTTTTGGTCTGAATTTTTTCGACAGCGTGCTCTATATAACTGTCTTTCGTGCTTCTGTTCTGAGTTTTTTGATTAGAGTTGCAGAAGTGACCCGAACAAATCATTTACTACCTGCTGTTCTGTTTTTCACAGATTCTGTCCTGTTTTGCCTTTCCTTCATTTTGCAAACCAAGAGCCTGCTTTTTCTTTGCAAAAACCTTTTGGCAATCTTGAGAAACAGTAGAACTTCAAGAATATCTTTATTTCCAGCAAGGTACAATTATTTTATTATGGGTACTAACCTCGCTAATCAGATTATGATGAGTTATGTATGAAGGGAATTTTCAAGTGTGCGAGGGAAGATGATAAAAAGATTCAGGAGTGTCAAGCGCTCAAGCTTGGGGATGCCCCCGTGCGCCCCCAAGAAATATTCAAGGAGACTCAAGCGTCTAAGCTTGGGGATGCCCCCGTGCATCCCCTTCTCCATCAACATTATCAGTTCGTCTTTCGTTCCACTATATTTTAATCACTTCATGTGTTATGTGCTATGCTTGGAGCGTCTTGCTTTTAGTTTCCTTTTTAGTTTTTCATAACGAGACGGAACTCAGCGTTCTTTATGTGGGAGAGAAACACGCTCCACTTCTACCTAGAACATAACATAGAATTTTCATGACTATCTTTGCTGTGTGTGTTCTTTGTCTTTTAATAGCTACTATCATGCTCTGCTCTTAGTATCCATGCTTATCTTTTTAAAGAGCTTGTGTTTAGTTGGTTGCCTGAACTCTCTTTAATTATCATGCTTATCTCGTTAAGAGAGTTTGCTTCTGTTGCATTGGTTAATATGTCTATGATAGAGATGCTACGTGCATGATGGCGCTTAGTAGTTCATGTTTTCTTATGGTTAGTCTCAAATAGCTGGGGGGTTGCCAATGTGTTATTGGAGTACCAACATGATTTGTTTACCTATGATGTGGTATGGTTTAGTAATATCTTCCCTCAAGAATTTATTTTGATTGACTTGGCGTATGCTCACGCATATTTAAGACTGTAAAGAAAGTCTGTCAATCCTTGATGATCTTTTATTTTTGAGTAGCGATATAACTTCCATGCCTGATTCAATGTTGCTTTGTCGCTCTGCATGATTATGACCGTCATTGCTCTCTTAGTTGGTCGCTCCCAGTCTTTTGCTAACCTCCACCTGTACTAAGCGGTCTGACTGCTTGTGCATCCACATCCTTTTAAACCAGTTATGCCATATGAGTCCACCATACCTACCTATATGTGGTATTTCACCGCCACTCCAAGTAAATTTACATGTGCTACCTTTAAAACCTTCAGTTTTTGCAATACATAGCTCATGGGAAAGTAGCTTAAAAACTATTGTGGTAAAGAATATGTCGCTTATGTATCTTATTTCTTATAAGTTGCTTGCTGAGCGGTATCCATTTTTCTGGGGACGCCATCAACTGTTACACTTTTGTTGAATATCATGTGAGTTGCTATGCATGTTCGTCTTGTCTGAAGTAAGGGTGATTTGCCATGAGTTGAATGGTTTGAGTATGCATATTGTTAGAGAAGAACATTGGGCCGCCAACCAAAGCCATGTATCATGGTGGAAGTTTTAGCTTGGACATTAATCCTCAATCTCTTATGAGAATATGCTTAAGCATTAAAGAGGAGTCCATTATCTATTTTCTATGTTGTCCCGGTATGGATGTCCTCAAGTTGAGATCTATCAAAAACGAGAAATCAAATGCGATCTATCTCCTTGGACCTTTGTACAGGTGACATAGAGGTACCCCTTTGTGACACTTGGTTGAAACATATGTAATGCAATGACAATCCATGGAAATCCGAGCTAATTAGGACAAGGTGCGAGCACTATTGGTATTCGATGCATGAGGCTTGCAACTTATAGGATGTCTTATGCATAACACATATGAAGTACTACTACCGTTGACAAAATTGCTTCTATGTTTTCAAAATAAAACGCTCTAGCACATGAGTAATCCCTGCTACCCTCTACGAAGGGCCATTCTTTTACTTTTATGATGAGTCTCCACCTTCTTTTAAAAGCACTAACTACTGAGAGCATGATTGTCATTCTGAGTGTAATGTGCATTGTCCCAAAGTAGCATTGTCTTTTGCATGATTGTGATATCATTTATTCTGAAATCATTGTATCTAGTCATCACTTAAACCTTGGAGGTGCCCCTGCATTTATGTTTTGCTTCACTAAAGGGGGCAAGCTAGATATCACTTTATCATATTTGCACACCATGTTCATTACAAATCTATTTGATGTTTCAGTATCATATTGTAAAACTTTCAGTTCTTTGTGATTTTCTCATGAGGCAACTTAATTACTATAGATTCATTATCTCAGTAAGATTTTGCCATATGACTATGAAAAGTCCTATATGGTTAATAGCATGTCACCACAGAAATTATTCTTGTTATCATTTACCTACTCGAGGACGAGCATGAATTAAGCTTGGGGATGTTGATACGTCCAAAACGTATCTATAATTTCTGCTTGCTCCATGCCTATTTTGGGTGATATTGCTATGTTATTTATACACTTCCATACACTTTTGATCATATTTGGACTAACCTATTAACTCAGTGCACCCCAGTGTCAGGTTCTGTTTTCGGCTGTTTTTGTATTTCAGGTTTTCACATTACGAGAACTGCCAGGAAAAATCCAGAAAAATTATATAAAAAAATCAGCTTTCCAGAAACTACCGTGCGCCCGAAGGACAGCCGGG
>LR738712.1:43845402-43959208 GCA_902687465.1 Secale cereale | reverse complement strand
GGCTCCAGGCTCCCTGGCGGCGCGCCCCCCCTGGGCCGCGCCGGGGGGGCGCCTGGGCCCCCCGAGGCTCCTCCGATGCCCCCCTTTGGCATATATTTAAAGCGCCTTGAGAAACCCTCGAAACAGGAACTCTTTTTCGCGATCTCATCTCTGTTCCGCCGCCGCCGCCGCTTCCAAGATCGGGAGCACCAGGAGAACTCTTCCCGGCACCCTGCCGGAGGGGAGGATCACCACCGGGAGCCTCTCCACCACCATGGACGCCTCGCGGATGAGTTGTGAGTAGTATCGCTTGGACCATGAGTCCATGACCAGTAGCTATGTGATGTTCTCCTCCCGTTCTTGTGCTTCACTAATTAGTCCTCGTGAGCTGCCCTACATGATCGAGGCACATATGTAATCCTTATGCTGTTGCTATGATGAGTTTGCTGGGATCCGATGGATTATGAGATTATGTTCAGATTGTGCTTGAGTAATATATTTGATCTACCTCTTTTATATTTATGTTCATAAGTAATTCTTGCATGTTCTCCGTTGTTATTTATTGCTTTGGCCAAGTAGTAGGTAGTGACTCCAAGAGGGAACGTTATGCTCGATTGTGGGTTCATGCCCCTCGATGACTAGTTTGAGTGACAGAAACATGAGTCTAGGGGATGTGCTGTTTCCACAAGGGGGAAAACAACGGTGCTTGTGCCCGCGGGTGCAAGGATTGTTTACTTTACGCAAAGTTCTTTTAATGCAGTTGTCTGTTGCATTGAGTTTACACTATGGGTGGGACTCGCAACTTAATACCAGCGAGATGTTCTGGATAGATATCTCAAGGTGGATGATTAGTAGTAGATATTGATGGATTTCGGTCTACTTACTTTGGCGTACCGCCCATGCTTTGAACCTCAACCTTTCTTGCAATGTAGTCAGCATTGGTTTGCGTTCGTGGTCTTGTCAATTGCCCAGCTGTAATTCGTTTACCTCACATAGCTGTTTTATCGTCTTTTGGGAGAGAGACATCACTAGTGAACATCATGAGACTCCGGTCCATATTACCATCATTGATCACATCCACTATTTACTTTTCGCTTTTATTTACTATTGCAAACATTATCTATCACTACTATCATTTGCGTTTAATCCTTTGTGAACTACAAGGCCGGAGGGATTGACAACCTCTCTGTACTCGTTGGGAGCAAAGTTATTTGTATCTGTGTGCAGGTCCACGTTGATTGCTAATATCTGGCGCCGTAGCAGTTGACACCTTCTTGTTGAACCTAGGAGTCTCTGGGGATTCGATCCTTGGTATCTTTGCCAAGGGAAAAACTTCCGCAACACTACATCTCACACCTTCCACTTGGGGTAACCAACGAGGGGCGAGAAGCCTAGCAGTGTCACTTGGGAGCCTCTGACGAGATTGTGGAGTTGAACCAAGGAGTTTGTACAGGCAAGCAGATCGCCTACTTCGTGAAGATCTACCCTAGTGAGGCAAGTCCTTCGTGGGCGATGGCCATGGTGGGATATGAAGGAAATATGCCCTAGAGGCAATAATAAAGTTATTATTTATTTTCTTATATCATGATAAATGTTTATTATTCAAGCTAGAGTTGTATTAACCAGAAACTTAGTACATGTTTGAATACATAGACAAAACAGAGTGTCCCTAGTATGCCTCTATTAGACTAGCTCATTGATCAAAGATGGTTATGTTTCCTAGCCATAGACATGAGTTGTCATTTGATCAACGGGATCACATCATTAGAGGAATGATATGATGGACAAGTCCCATCCATTAGCTTAGCACTATGATCGTTTAGTTTTACAGCTATTGCTTTCTTCATGACTTATACATGTTCCTATGACTATGAGATTATGCAACTCCCGTATACCGGAGGAACACCTTGTGTGCTATCAAACGTCACAACGTAACTGGGTGATTATAAAGATGCTCTACAGGTGTCTCTGAAAGTGTTTGTGGTGTTGGCATAGATCAAGAGTAGGGTTTGTCACTCCGAGTGTCGGAGAGGTATCTCTGGGCCCTCCCGGTAATACACATCATAATAAACCTTGCAAGCAAAATGACTAATGAGTGTGTCACGAGATGATGTATTACGGAACGAGTAAAGAGACTTGCTGGTAACGAGATTGAACTAGGTATTGAGATACCGACGATCGAATCTCGGGCAAGTAACATACCGATGATAAAGGGAACAACGTATGTTGTTATGCAGTTTGACTGATAAAGATCTTCGTAGAATATGTAGGAGCCAATATGAGCACCAGGTTCCTCTATTGGTTATTTATCGGAGATGAGTCTCGGTCATGTCTACATAGTTCTCGAACCCGTAGGGTCCGCACGCTTAACGTTTGATGACGATCGGTATTATGAGTTTATGAGTTTTGATGTATCGAAGGTAGTTCGGACTCCCGGATGAGATCAGGGACATGACGAGGAGTCTCGGAATGTTTGAGACTTAAATATTGATATATTGGACGACTATATTCGGACACCGGAAGCGTTCCGAAAAAGTTTCGGATTAAACCGGAGAGCCGAAGGGGTATCGGTACCCCCCGTGGGAACTAATGGGCCACTTGGGCCCTTAGTGGTGAGAGAGAGGGCTGACCAGGGCTGGGCCGCGCCCCCCTCCCCCTTGGTCCGAATTGGACAAGGAAAGGAGGGGCGGCGGCGCCCCTTTCCTTCTCCCTCTCCCTCTCCTTCCTTCCCCCTCTCTCCCTCTTGGTGGACTCCTACTAGGAATAGGATTGGAATCCTATTCCTAGTAGGATTAGCCCTCTAGGGCGCGCCATAGGGGTCGGCCGGCCTCTCCCCTTGCTCCTTTATATACGGGGGCAGGGGGCATGATGGGCCTCTAACCCCTCGTTGGTTACCCCAAGTGGAAGGTGTGAGATGCAGTGTTGTGGAAGTTTTTCCCATAGCAAAGATGCCAAGGATCGAATCCCCAGAGACTCCTAGGTTCAACAAGTAGGTGTCAACTGCTAACGGCGCCAGATATTAGCAATCAACGTGGACCTGCACACAGATACAAATAACTTTGCTCCCAACGAGTACAGAGAGGTTGTCAATCCCTCCGACCTTGTAGTTCACAAAGGATTAAACGCAAATGATAGTAGTGATAGATAATGTTTGCAATAGTAAATAATAGCGAAAAGTAAATAGCGGATGTGATCAATGATGGTAATATGGACCGGAGTCTCATGATGTTCACTAGTGATGTCTCTCTCCCAAAAGATGATAAAACAGCTATATGAGGTAAACGAATTACAGCTGGGCAATTGACAGGACCACGAACGCAAACCAATGCTGACTACATTGCAAGAAAGGTTGAGGTTCAAAGCATGGGTGGTACGCCAAAGTAAGTAGACCGAAATCCATCAATATCTACTACTAATCATCCACCTTGAGATATCGATCCAGAACATCTCACTAGTATTAAGTTGCGAGCCCCACCCATAGTGTAAACTCAATGCAACAGACAACTGCATTAAAAGAACTTTGCGTAAAGTAAACATTCCTTGCACCCGCGGGCACAAGCACCGTTGTTTTCCCCCTTGTGGCAACAGTACATCCCCTAGACTCATGTTTCTGTCACTCAAACTAGTCATCGAGGGGCATGAACCCACAATCGAGCATAACGTTCCCTCTTGGAGTCACTACCTACTACTTGGCCAAAGCAATAAATAACAACGGAGAACATGCAAGAATTACTTATGAACATAAATATAAAAGAGGTAGATCAAATATATTACTCAATCACAATCTGAACATAATCTCATAATCCATCGGATCCCAGCAAACTCATCATAGCAACAGCATAAGGATTACATATGTGCCTCGATCATGTAGGGCAGCTCACGAGGACTAATTAGTGAAGCACAAGAACGGGAGGAGAACATCACATAGCTACTGGTCATGGACTCATGGTCCAAGGGAGACTACTCACAACTCATCCGGGAGGCGTCCATGGTGGTGGAGAGGCTCCCGAAGATGATCCTCCCCTCCGGCAGGGTGCGGGAAGAGTTCTCCTGGTGCTCCCGATCTTGGAAGCGGTGGCGGCGGCGGAACAAAGATGAGATCGCGAAAAAGAGTTCCCGTCCCGAGGGTTTCGAAGGACGCTCTAAATATATGCCAAAGGGGGGCACCAGACGGGGCTCGGGGGGCCCAGGCGCCCCCCCGGCGCGGCCCAGGGGGGGGGGTCGCCGCCAGGGCGCCTGGAGCCCTGGTGGCCCCCCCGGCTGTCCTTCGGGCGCAAGGTAGGTTCTGGAACGCTGATTTTTTATACAATTTTTCTGGATTTTTCCTGGCAGTTCTCGTAATGTGAAAACCTGAAATACAAAAACAGCCGAAAACAGAAACTGGCACTGGAGTGCACTGGATTAGTAGGTTAGTCCAAATATGATCAAAAGTGTATGGAAGTGTATAAATATCATAGCAATATGACCCAAAAGTGGCATGGAGCAAGCAGAAATTATAGATACGTTTTGGACGTATCAACATCCCCAAGCTTAATTCCTGCTCGTCCTCGAGTAGGTAAATGATAACAAGAATAATTTCTGTGGTGACATGCTATTAACCATATAGGACTTTTTATAGTCATATGACAAAAGCTTACTGAGACAATGAATCTGTAGTAATTAAGTTGCCTCATGAGAAAATCACAAATGACTGAAAGTTTTACAACATGAAACTGAAAAATCAAAAAGATTTGCAATGAACATGATGTGCAAATATGATAAAGTGATATCTAGCTTGCCCCCTTTAGTGAAGCAAAACATAAATGCAGGGGCACCTCCAAGGTTTAAGTGATGACTAGATACAATGATTTCAAAATAAACGATATCACAATCATGCAAAAGACAATGCTACTTTGGGACAATGCACATTACACTCAGAATGACAATCATGCTCTCAGTAGTTGGTGCTTGAAGAAAGAAGGTGGAGACTCAACATAAAAGTAAAAGAATGGTTATGTGCTAGAGCTTTTTTTTTGAAAACATAGAAGCAATTTTGTCAACGGTAGTAGTACTTCATATGTGTCATGCATAAGACATCCTATAAGTTGCAAGCCTCATGCATCGAATACCAATAGTGCTCGCACCTTGTCCTAATTAGCTCGGATTCCCATGGATTGTCATTGCATTACATATGTTTCAACCAAGTGTCACAAAGGGGTACCTCTATGCCACCTGTACAAAGGTCCAAGGAGATAAATCGCATTTGATTTCTCGTTTTTGATAGATCTCAACTTGAGGACATCCATACCGGGACAACATAGAAAATAGATAATGGACTCCTTTTTAATGCATAAGCATATTCTCATAAGAGATTGAGGATTAATGTCCAAGCTAAAACTTCCACCATGATACATGGCTTTGGTTGGCGGCCCAATGTTCTTCTCTAACAATATGCATACTCAACCATTCAACCCATGGCAAATCACCCTTACTTCAGACAAGACGAACATGCATAGCAACTCACATGATATTCAAAAAAAGTGTGACAGTTGATGGCGTCCCCAGAAACATGGTTACCGCTCAGCAAGCAACTTATAAGAAATAAGATACATAAGTGACATATTCTTTACCACAATAGTTTTTGAGCTACTTTCCCATGAGCTATGTATTGCAAAGTTAGTCCGCTTAGTACAGGTGGAGGTTAGCAAAAGACTGGGAGCGACCAACTAAGAGAGCAATGACGGTCATAATCATGCAGAGCGACAAAGCAACATTGAATCAGGCATGGAAGTTATATCGCTACTCAGAAATAAAAGATCATCAAGGCTTGACAGACTTTCTTTACAGTCTTAAATATGCGTGAGCATACGCCAAGTCAATCAAAATAAATTATCAAAGGAAGATATTACTGAACCATACCACATCATAGGCAAACAAATCAAGTTGGTACTCCAATAACACATTGGGAATCCCCCCAGCTATTTGAGACTAACCATAAGAAAACCTGAACTACTAAGCGCCATTATGCACGTAGCATCTTTATCATAGACATATTAACCAATGCAACGGAAGCAAACTCTCTTAATGCATGATAATTAAAGAGAGTTCAAGCAACCAACTAATCAAAAGCTCTTTGAAAAGATAAGCATGAATACTAAGAGCAGAGCATCATAGTAGCTATTAAAAGACAAAGAACACACACATCAAAGATAGACATGAAAATTCTATGTTATGTTCTAGGTAGAAGTGGAGCGTGTTTCTCTTCCACATAAAGAAAGCTGAGTTCCGACTCGTTATGAAAAACTAAAAAGAAAACTAAAAGCAAGACGCTCCAAGCATAGCACATAACACATGAAGTGATTAAAATATAGTGGAACGAAAGACGAACTGATAATGTTGATGGAGAAGGGGATTCACGGGGGCATCCCCAAGCTTAGACGCTTGAGTCTCCTTGAATATTTCTTGGGGGTGCACGGGGGCATCCCCAAGTGTCGGGGGAAACTGCCCACCACGAACACCTATGGGACCGGAGCCCCTTGTACGTTGCGGTGAGGGAGCGGAGGGAGCACGAAGAGCAGATCGAGGAGAGCACGCGGGCAGTTTACCCAGGTTCGGGCCGCGACGGACGCGTAAAACCCTACTCCTGCTTAGATTGTATCGAGTGTTGGAGTTCGGGAGCTTGAAGAACGAGCTACACCGAGCGAGAGAGCTGTCTAGGTTCCGAACCCCTTCTACGTTGTGCATGGGCCTCCTTTTATAGCTCAAGGGGTCACCGACAGGTGTCAACGTAGAAGAAGGGCAAAAATGTAACTTTGGTGGTAGTTGTAATAGTGCGGGAACAGTGCGTGAACAGTGGATGAACAGTGGTCATCACCTAACTTGACAGTGGGGGACAAGAGCATTAAATGCCCATCGCCGTCGACCCCAAAAGCGCCCGCCCGTGCGTCTCCGTTCGCCACGGCGGTAGCCTCGTCACCGTGGAGTGCCACCGTGTCCCCCATGCTGCACAGCCATCCGCCACGCGTCCCTGGAAGGGCCCCAGGGCGACGCGTGGGTCGATGAGCTGGAGTGCGGGCACACAGTGTGAGTTCCCCCCCGGCAAGCACCTTGCCGGGGCCTTAACCTTGCCGGGCCCTGAAGCTTGTCGCTCCCCGGGCCCTGCCGGGGCGCATGTTGCGCCGAGGCATGTCTTCTGAGATGTAGTCTTCTGGTATTCCTGGCAAGCTCCTCTTGCCAGGGTCTTGTGTTAAAGTGATAGCCTTGAGCCTGGGACGGCCTTCCCGGCAAGCTCTACTTGCCGGGGCCTTGATCTTCTGACTTGTATACTTTGTCTTTGAATGGCTTAATAAGGACCAGAGCGGTTTCCGGCAAGCACGTGGTAGACCCTGCCGCGGAAAGCTGCCACTGCCCGTGCACAAGTTGGGATACTAAGGTACCCCTATCTTAGTACACCGACAGGAGCCCCCGGGCCTGGGCCACACACGGTGCCGAGCGCTGTTGGGCCAGGCCCAAAACAGTGCACGGGCACGCGTGGCCCACGGCGAGCTGTAATTCCCCTTCTGCATCCACCGCGTCCCTCCCTAACGGCACACGTCGATTGCGGCGTCGTGGGAGAGATCGTGGCCACGTTCTTTAATGGGAAATGCGGAGCGTCCCCCACTTCCCCCTTAAAAGCATAGGAAGCAGGGGCAGTTTCCCTCCTGCGCTTTCATTGCTTCTTCAATCTCCAGAAATCCTCCGCTGTCTCTTTGCCTCCACTCCTCCTCCACCGTCCTCCGCATCCGCGGCGCCTTCGAGCTTCTCGCCCCCTCCCCCGCCGCCTCTGCCATGGCTCCGAAGGCCGAGAAGGCGAAAGCGGAGAAGGCCAAGAAGGAGAAATCCGAGCAGGCGGCGAAGCTTGCTCTCCTGCGGAAGAGGAACGTTGTCTTCGCGCCGAGGCTCAGCGCGAGGGAGCTCTGGAACAAGTACTACCTCTTTTGGGCCAAGGAGACCAAGGCGCATCCTCGAACCAGAGTCTACCCGGCCGCCGCCAGAGATCTGTACCCCGGCGGGTATTTCTTCTTCGCTGTCTTCTTTCACTGCGGCTTGTGCCCTCCGTTCTCGGAGTTTTTCTGTGATATCATGAACACCTACAACCTCCACCTCTTAGACTTCACCCCCAACGCCATCCTTACGATGGCGGTTTTCGCACATCTGTGCGAAAACTACATAGGGATTTATCCAAACGTAGCACTCTTTCGGCATTTCTTCATGCCTAGAGTAGAGGTTGGCGCTCCCCTCTCCGGAGGTATCTCCTGGATCTTCCGCTTGAACAAGAAGGAATCTTATCTGAAAGGAGAACTCCGCGGCAAGTGGGAAGAATGGCGCGCAGATTGGTGCTGGGTAGTGGAGGACCAGCCGGAGCCTTTCACTGCGCCGCGCACAGCAGCCATAGTGCGCGGCAGGGACTGGAGCGAATTGGCCCCGGATGACGTCAAGCTCAACGCCGCCCTCGTCAGGATACTTCGTCTCCGGGTAGCTAAGTTGACCATCGGAGAGGTAGGGGCAGACTTCCTCCGCCGCCGCATTGCCCCTTTACAGAAAAGGAAAACGCCAGCATGGGAGTTCGGCAATGCGGCGGACATTATGAGGTTGCGCCCGGGGTTGAACTTCAACTTCACGGCGTTGGAGCTGAAGGGGATGGTCCGGGAGCTTTTTAAGCACGACCCGGCCCACCCGGAGTGGTTTAGGCCTCCCCGGGGAGTGGTGCCGCTATGCAACAGCACCGCCCGGGACGCCTTGCGGGCAATGATGCCCGCGTGTGACTCTCACGGCGTCGACCCCACTTGGATAGTGCCCACGCCGGATGCAATTATGAGCTTCTTTGATAACTTGGTTGAGGTGCCGAAGAACACCGAGGAGATCAAGGGTCTCACCCGGGCCACCACAGAGCGGGACATAGCCTACATTGCTTCCCGGATGGAAGAGGCCACCGCAGCTGCAGCGGCAGGTGACTTCGGATTCACCGTCGACGAGGCAGAGGCTGAGGACGCGTCGTGCCAAGCAGAGGAGGCAGAGATCCGCAGACTGCTCAAGCTTCCACCCGACGAGCTTGCCGGGGTCCCTTCACTGAGGCATGCCGGGATTCCCGGGGTTGTGAGCGAAGCCGCCGCAAGAGGCGAGGTTGCCGGAGGGAGCAGGACCACCGGAGGGAGCGGAGCCGCCGGAGGGAGCGGGGCCGCAGGGCAACGTGCTGGGCCCAGCGAGCCCGCCGAGGAGGAGGAGGAGGAGGACGCCGGAGCCGACGAGGATACTGGCGGATCTCTGGGGCTCGACGACGACGCCTCCTCGTCCTCGGAGAGCTCTCCGCCCCGGGCAAGTCCCAAGCGAACACCGTTGAAGCGCCTCCGCAAGGCGCCTACAGCGACGAGGACGCAGGCGCCCCGACAACAGCCTGCTCGCCGGGCGACGCGAGCCACCAGGGGGAGCCAGGCTGCGACGGAGGCGCCCCGCACATCAGCCGCGACGGAGGCGCCCCGCGCAACAGCTGCGGCGGAGGCGCCCCGTGTGCCAGCGCCAAGCGGAGGAGGATCCTCTCAGAGTGGAGCGGCTGTTCCGCCTGCTCCCCGGGTCTCGGCGCCAACGGAGGCTGGGTCTTCGCAGCCCCCAGCCCCGGAGACCGCCAAGCGCCCGAGGGAGCCTTCTCCTCCTGCTCCTCGCGCGGGAGCGCCTCAGGTGGAGTTCGACTTCTCCGCTCTGAGCGACGACGACGAGGAGGAAGAGGAGTAAGCACTTGTATTTTGTAGCTTCTTCAATTCTGTCTTGATTCTTTCGTTGATGATCCTGATCTTGTTTTTTGTTTTCAGGTCCCTGGCCCAGCGAGCGGCGAAGCGGGCCAAGATCCCCGTGGTCGAGGTTGACGACGACTCACCCATCGCGGCGACAGGGGACGCGCCGGCGACGAACTTGCCGGACCCAACCGCTGCTCCGAGGAGCAGCCCCCAGCGCAGCCCCCAGCGTAAGTCTGGTCTTGATCTTTCCGCTCGTCGGGCACGCATGAGGTCTTTGCTTGATACTAATGTTTTGTTGCTCTGTTTGTCTTGCTTGTCTTGTGCAGAAATGGAGCCGCAGCCGCAGGAGCAACCGGAGGTTACTCTCGAGGAGCTGCAGATTCCGCCCTCCCCGCCAAGGGCGAACTCCCCGGCGAGGAAGGACGTTCCGCCAAGGACGGGCTCCCCGCCAAGGGCAGGCAGCCCGACAAGGGTGGCTACCCCGCCAAGGGAGGGCATGGACGGCCCTCCGCCAGCAGGAGCTACCGCTCCACCGCCAAGGGAGGACTCCCCGGCGAGGGAGCCTGTTGTCGACGAAGTCCGCGAAGGTAAGTCTGACAACTTTTTCTTCTTGGACCTGTCTTTTTGGATATTTGCTTGATCTTTTCTTTTGTTCTTCTTCTGTTAGATCCTCCTCCCCCGGAGCGGATGGAGACGGAGGTCATCGCCGAGGAGGAGGGCGCGCAAGGCGACGCCGGCAATGCCACTGTCGTCGAGGACATGGCAGGAGCCGATGAGCCTGCCGCGGAGGAGACTGCCCCGACCGCAGACGTAGCGGCCGGGGAGGGGGACGGCGGCCACACTGCCGGCCCGGAGGCGGCAGGAGCGTCGAGCGCTGCGCCGGCTGCCGACCCCTCCGCCGGCAAGGAGCAGTCGGGCTTCTATCTTGAGCCCCCCAATGGCGTCTTCATACAAGTGCTGTGGGGGTCTTCGTCGCGAGCCCCCGAGGAGGGAGAGACCTTTGATGGAGAGGTCCTCGCCTCCGCGGGGTTGAAGATCGTTGAAGCGCCTGGCGGGAGCGATGAGCCCGAGGAGGAGAAATTGCTTCACCGGCTCCTGGCCCTTTACCGGGCCAGGCAAGCGAAACTGGAGTCTCGGGAAGCCCTCACCGCCAAGGCTGCAGCAGACTTGGAGAAACGCGCCGCAGAGCTCCGCGCCGCCAACCAGGCGGCCCTCTGCGACTTGGCGGAGGAGCGCGAGAGGCTTGCCGGAGAGCAGCAGGAGTTCCTCCTGGAGAAGGCTGAGGCCGAGGAGCAGCAGCGACTGGTCGGTGAAGCGCTGTCCCAGCGAGAAGGAGCGCTCAACCAGCGGAAGGTCGACCTCGACGCTCACGAGGACGACCTTACCGCCCGGGAGCAGGCCCTTGGCGGAGAGTTGAAGGAAGCGAAAGCCGCCGCGGCCACCGCGGAGACCGCCAAGAAGGACATTGAAGCTAAGGTGGTGCAGCTGGAGGAGTACCTGAAGGCGAGCACGGAGAGGGTCACCGCGCTCAACATAGAGCGCGAGAAAGACGCCCATACCAACTCTGAACTCCAGGTATGCCTCTCCAAGCAGGGCGACGAGCTCAAAGCCGCCAAGGACTCAATTGCTGATCTGGAGTTGAAGGTCTCCACGTTGAAAGATTCACTCGACGCCGTCCGGGACCGCGAAACCAAGCTGAAGGACGAGCTCCGCAAGGAGCGAGGCCTGGTGGAGAGCGCTGCCACTTCAGCTAACAACTTCCGCCGGACCGTCGAAATATGGACTGAAGATCTGGTGGCTTCTGCTGGCAACATCGACAAGGAGCTGATGGCGCTGAGGGTGGAGCACCTCATGTACTCTCCGGATCCAAATCTCCCCCACAGCGCCAAGCTCAGTCTTTTCTTCAGGGGGATCGCGCCGGCGCTCGCACGTCTGCAGCAGAAGCTCCCCGCGCAGCTGGCCGAGGAGTCGCGCCAGCTCTGCGCGGGTACCTTGGAGCGTGTCTTGACCAAGATTGTTTACCGCAATCCTGGTATTAATCTTGTCAACGTCCTCCGCAGCCTGCCGGCCGACGCAGATCAGGAGGCCCTGAAGGCGCAGGTCGCCCACATTATCGCCAAGGTGAACAAGATCTCCAGGCGCGAGGGCGATCGCGTGGATTAGGCCTCTTTCTTTTTATTTCCTTTGCTGCTGCAAAGGGTTCCATGGACATGAATTAATTAGTGATTGCGACAAGTTATCCCTTGTAATATATTATCTTATTTTGAGCAATCAGTGCAATGTTATCTCCCTTGCTTTGGTCCTTTACTTTGTATGCTTTTTAACCCTACGCTTCTAGGGGGCTTGCCGGCAAGAGGCCCTTGCCGCGAGCGCTGAGTGCTGGACTCTGAGCAGCCTGCTGGTCAAGGGCCTTATCGGCAAGTAACCTTGCCGCAACTAGTCGCAACGCACTTAGCTTGCCGAGCGTACTCGAAAACGAAGTAAGGGCGCGACACTTGTCGCAGCTCACTTAAGCCGTTGAGCGTACTCGAAAACAAGGTAAGGGTGCGGCTAGTCACGGGTAGGTTCCTCCGCGCACAGGTTTTCCATACAAAGTGTGGTTGTTCAAGGAAGATAACTAAAATTTAAAAATTTGAACTGCTCAAATTCTGGTAACTTAGCTTTCATATATTGCTTGTTTCCCCGACAAGGCTTCTCTTTCTTGAACAGCACTTGGTTCATCCTCCATTTCCTCCCCCCCGGCAAACTTGTGCGCGAGGAACATTCCTTCTGCTTAAGAGGGAAAGAAAAAGAGGAGGGAAAACAAGTATAGGATCTTTCGGCATGCTAATGCTTACCGGGTACGTATGTTGCACAAGATGCCAAATAATGCATGCAAATAGCGAAGAAAAGCATGGAAAAGGCAAATAGTGCGAAACACAAAATCTTTACTGATGCACGGGGTCTGCGCCCGGCTTTGTACAAAGGATTACATGCAACAGCGGCAAGACTTGTACAAAAGGTGGTTGCCGGAGCGGATCACGGCAACCGTGCCTTATGGGTGAAACTTGCGAAGATGCTCTACGTTCCAGGAGTTGCTCACCGGTAAGCCTTCTTCGGTCTCAAGGCGGACAGCGTCGGGCCTTGTGACTTGTCTCACCCGATAAGGGCCTTCCCACTTCGGCGTCAACTTGTTGGAATTCTTGGCGGACTGAACACGCCGAAGAACAAGGTCGCCTTCCTCGAGACTCCTGGCCTTAACCTTGCGGCTATGATAGCGGCGCAAGGCTTGCTGGTATCGAGCAGCTCGTACAGCAGCCTGGAGACGTTCCTCCTCGAGGAGCAATGCATCATCTTGTCGCAGTTGCTCTTGCTCGAGCTCGTCATAAGCGAGCACTCGAGGAGATCCGTATACGAGTTCCGTGGGGAGAACTGCCTCTGCTCCATAGACAAGAGCAAAGGGTGTCTGTCCGGTGGCTCGATTTGGTGTCGTTCTGATCGACCAAAGAGCCACCGGCAACTCCTCTATCCAGTTTCTTCCGCACTTGCGCAGCCTGTCGAAGGTTCTTGTCTTGAGCCCGCGCAGCACTTCAGCATTGGCCCTCTCCGCTTGACCATTGCTCCTTGGGTGAGCAACAGAAGCGAAACAGACCTTGGCGCCAAGGTCTTGGACGTACTGCATGAAGGTGCGACTTGTAAATTGTGTACCGTTGTCGGTGATGATCCTGTTAGGGATTCCGAAACGGCAAACAATCGACCTGAAGAACCTGACCGCTGACTGTGCTGTCACCTTTCTCACTGGTTCCACTTCTGGCCACTTTGTGAACTTGTCGATTGCGACGTACAAGTACTCAAAGCCCCCGACAGCACGGGGGAAGGGGCCGAGGATATCGAGCCCCCAGACCGAGAAGGGCCAGGACAAAGGGATCATCTGGAGAGCTTGAGCTGGCTGATGAATTTGCTTGGCATGGAACTGGCACGCTTCACACTTGGTTACTTGTGCAGTTGCATCTTGGAGGGCTTCTGGCCAGAAGAATCCTTGCCGGAACGCCTTCCCGGCAAGTGCCCTTGCGCCAATGTGGTGACCACATATGCCTCCATGTATCTCTGCCAACAACTTCTGTCCATCTTCTCTGGAAATGCACTTCAACCTGACACCATTGAGTCTTCTTCTGTACAGTTCGTTGTCAACGAACTGGTACATACTTGATTGCCTTGTTATCTTCTCTATCTCTTCTGGGTCGTCGGGAAGTTCTCCAGTTTGCAGAAAACGGATGATCTGCTGTGCCCATGCTGGAGCCCGAGGCTCAACAGCAAGGACTAAAGGCATGAGGGCCGCTGCGGGAACCCCAGCTTCTACGGCAAGAACCTCCGGTTCTGCCGGAGCTGATGGTCCCCCGGCAAGCTCGCCGGGGCGAGGCTTGTCGGGAACGATTGCTTCAACTGTACAGACCCTTGGATCTGCAGGAGCAAACTGTTCCTCAGCGTTCTGGTTGTCGATCCTGGGGACCTTGGCGGCGGTTTCGGGAAGATCCGCCGGCAAGTAGTCACCGGAGACCAACTTTCTCTTCTTAGGCTGCCCAATTGATGGTGTAACAGATGGCTGAGTTAGCTTGAGCAGGAAGGTCCCTGGTTCCACAGGTAACTTCATCGCAGCACACTTTGAAAGGCCATCCGCAATATCATTCTGAGCTCTCGGGACGTGCTCCATTTGCAGACCTTCAAAGTGTTCTTCAAGTTTCCTCACTTCATCGACATAGGCTTCCATCAAAGGGCTCTGGTAACTCTTGTTAACTTGTCGGACCACCAACTGAGAATCTCCCCGCACAATTAGCTTCTTTATCCCAAGTTCGGCCGCAATCCTGAGGCCGGCAAGCAAGCCTTCATACTCAGCAGTATTGTTTGTCGCTTGCTCCCTGGGAAAGTGCATCTGGATAACATACTTGAGGTGCTCTCCGGTGGGCGCTATGAGTACCACGCCGGCACCGGCGCCTTGCAGCGAGAAGGCACCACCAAAGTACATTACCCATTCACTTGTCGCTTCTTGTACGGGAACACTTGTCTCTGGAACTTCTTCATCGGGTGTTGGGGTCCATTCAGCTATGAATTCTGCCAAAGCTCGGCTCTGGATAGTTGAAGTACTCTCAAACTTGAGACCAAAGCTTGACAACTCCAGTGCCCACTCGACGATCCTGCCTGTTGCTTCTGGATTCTGCAATATCCTCTTTAACGGAAAGCGAGTGACCACTGTTATCTCGTGTGCTTGGAAGTAATGGCGCAGCTTTCTCGAGGCCATGAGGAGACCGAAAAGCAGCTTCTGCACCCCAGAGTATCTTGATCTAGCCCCCTGTAGAAGGGAACTTACAAAATACACTGGGCGCTGCACCATCTTTTTCCGCACTTCTCCTTGCTCCTGCGCAGAGTTGTCCTTGTCGGGGCCAGAGCTTGTCGGAGCAGCCCCCTGCTTGTCGCTGGATTCGCTTGCCGGTGGTGTAGACTCCTCGTCGGCCTCCCTCTCCGCTACCAACGCAGCACTAACCACTTGATTGGTTGCCGCTAAGTACAGCAGCAACTTCTCTTGTGGCCTAGGTGCGACAAGTATTGGAGTGGTGGACAGGTATCCTTTCAAGTCTTGCAGCGCTGCCTCCGCTTCCGGAGTCCATTTCATAGGACCTGCCTTCTTCAAGATCTTGAAGAAAGGCAGGGCGCGTTCTGCAGATTTTGAAATGAACCTACTGAGGGCAGCCACACAACCTTCAAGTCTCCTTACGTCCTTGACGCGCTTCGGGGCTTCAATCTGCTCGATGGCTTTTATCTTGTCGGGATTGGCCTCAATCCCCCTCTGGGACACAAAGAACCCGAGAAGCTTGCCGGATGGGACTCCAAAGACGCACTTCTCGGGGTTCAACTTGAGCTGGATCTTGCGCAGATTTGCAAATGTCTCTTCCAAATCTTGGATCAGGGTATCCTTGCTCTTGCTCTTCACCACTATGTCATCCATGTAGGCTTCCACATTTCTGTGAATCTGTGGCTCAAAAGTAGTGTGCACTACCCTTGCAAATGTTGAGCCTGCATTCTTCAATCCAAAGGGCATGCGTATGAAGCAGTATGTGCCACATGGAGTGATAAATGCAGTCTTCTCTTCGTCTTCCTTGGCCATGAAAATCTGGTGGTAGCCTGAATATGCATCAAGGAAAGAGAGCAGCTCACATCCAGCAGTGGAGTCAACAATTTGGTCGATACGCGGCAAGGGAAATGGATCCTTGGGACATGCTTTATTCACATCGGTGAAGTCTATACACAGTCTCCACTTCCCGTTGGCCTTACGCACGACAACTGGATTTGCTAACCACGTCGGATGGATCACGCCTCTAACCAGGCCTGCTGCTTCTAGCTTCTCGATCTCTTCGGCAATGAATTCTTGGCGCTCCACGGCTTGCTTCCTGACCTTCTGCTTGACGGGCCGCGCATGAGGACAAACAACAAGCTTGTGCTCAATTACCTTCCTGGGAACGCCGGGGATGTCAGATGGTTGCCACGCAAACACATCGACATTCGCCCGCAGGAAGGCAACGAGCACGCTTTCCTATTTGCTGTCAAGTGTAGCACTGATGGTGAAGGTACCACCAGTGCCGTCCTCCTTGGCGGACACCTTCTTGGTTGCCGGTGGAGCGGCCATCCCCTTCTTGCACTTGCCGGTGGAGCTCGATGGAACATCCTCGACGGCAGCGCAGCACTCCGAAGAGGTGCGTTTGCCGGAGTGGGCCCCCGAGCACTTGCCGGGCTTGGTCTTGGTCTTCTTCCCCCCGGGAGCTTCAGCGGCAAGTGCGTTGCTCTCCGCTGCGGCTGCTGCATCCCGGTAGATCTTGTCGGCGCAGATAAGCGCGTCCTTCTTGTCGCCAGGGACAGAGATGACGCTTATCGGCCCCGGCATCTTGAGTACATTGTAGGCGTAGTGGGAAGCTGCCATGAACTTGGCGAGGGCAGGACGTCCAAGTATCCCATTGTATGGTAATGGGATATCGGCAACATCAAAGGTTATCCTCTCTGTCTTGAAGTTGAGTTCCCCGCCAAAGGTCACCGGCAGAGTGATCTTCCCCTTGGGCTTGCTCCTTCCCGGGTTTATTCCTTGGAACGAACCGGTCTCTTCGAGCTCGCCATCTGGGATCTGGAGTTTCTTGATCACAGCTGAGGAGATCAAGTTCAGCCCGGCCCCGCCGTCAACCAACATTTTGGTGACCTTGAGGTTGCGGATGGTTGGTGAGACCAACATCGGCAAGCACCCGACCGCCGTGGTGCGGTCAGGGTGGTCCTCAAGATAAAAAATGATGGGCGTGCTGGACCACTTCAGCAGCCTGCGCGACTCAACGGGCGGCTCTGCTGCGTTTACTTCCCGCACCCACTGCTTGAGTTGGCGGTGGGAAGTATGCAGAGAGGCGCCGCCGTCGACGCACAGGACTTCCGTGGCCTTCTGGAACTCCTGCTCGATGTTATCACCTTCCTCCATGTCATCGTCGTCGCCTTCCTCTTCATCCTTGTCGCGGCCCCGGGGAGGTCGATCTCCTTGCCGCTGCTTGGCCTTGCCGCGGCGTCCTCCCCGGCCATTGAATGGCCGCTTCTTGCTTGGCTCTCCTCCGCCACCTTGGGCCTTCTCCTTGTCGCGCCGCTCGTATTCAGCCTTCTGCTGTTCTACGAGGTACTCGACGCGCTTGCAGTTTGAAAGGTCATGACCCTTGGTGCGGTGGATCTTGCAGTATTGCTTGTCAGAGCCGTCCTGCTTGTCGGCTGCCGCTATAGGGGCAGGCTCCTTGCCGGAGCCGCCAGCCTGTGCTGTCTTGGCGGGAGCCTCCTTGCCGGACTTCTCGACGACCAGCACTTCCTTGCTCTTCTTCTTTCTGTTGTTCCGCCGCCGGCTCTTCTTTGCCGGGGCGGCATCCTCGCTGTCGCTTCCCCCTGCGCCAGCATCCTCTCCGGGGAGTCTCCTCCCTTCTTCGGCGCGCGCGCATTTGTCAGCCAGAGCGTAGAGCTCGCTGACGTCCCGGATCTTCGTCATGGCCATCTCCTCCCGCATGCGGCGGTTACGCACGTTCTGGTGGAACGCGCTGATAACCGCGGCGGGGTGGACGTCGGGAATGTTGTGCTGCACGCGGTTGAACCGTTGAATGTACTTGCGCAGGGGCTCTCCTTCCTTCTGGGCCAAGATGTGGAGATCACTCTCCTGGCCATGGGGTTTGTGGCCGCCCGTGAAGGCGCCAACAAATTGGTGGCACAGGTCTGCCCACGAAGAAATGGAGCCTTCCGGCAAGTGCATAAGCCAAGAACGAACGTTTGGCTTAAGCACCAGCGGGAAGTAGTTGGCCAATATCTTCTCGTCGCGCCCCCCGGCAGCCTGCACCGCGATGGTGTAGATGCTGAGGAACTCCGAGGGGTGCGTCTTGCCGTCGTACTTCTCCGGTACATCGGGCTTGAAATTTTTCATACTAGGCCACTGGACACGTCGCAGCTCACGGGTGAACGCAGGGCAACCTGCCGCGTACGGCAAGTCGCCTGGTTCACCGGGCGCGTGCGTGTCGACAGCGGTCCCAGCACGCTGATCTGATTGTCGCCGGGCTTCTCGGCGGCGCTCGATTGTTGTCCGAGCGTCTTCTTGTCGCCGGTCGTCAAGGACTTGGCGCTGGTCCCGACGAGCCCGCGGATCCGACGACGCCGTGGAGTCGTCGTCGACGTTAATCCGGCGGGGCGGCGTCTTCTGCTTCCGCGGCGGGGAGTGCACGGTGGTCGCACCCCCGGCGGTCTTGTCGCCATCGGCCTTCGTCTTCTCGACTTGCCGTGGCCGCGACGTCGCCGGCTGCTGCGGCGAGTCGTTGTTGGCGAAGGCGATGAGGCTTTGTATCGTCGCCCTCCAGTCTTCGGCTTTGTCTGCCGCTGGAGGGAAACCGAGGAGCAGTTGCGCTCTTGCGAGCGCTTCTGCTGGAGAGGAGGGGAGCGGGGGCGAGCGGTGCGAGGAGCGGGATATGCTCGGACTCCTAACAGGGTTAGAAGGAGCAGTCTCCCGCCCCGGCGACCGCGCCTTGCTTGTCCCAGGACGGTGGCCTGGAGCATCCCGCGAACATCCGGTTTGGCCTTGTCCCAGCAAGCGCATGGTACCTCCTGTACCACGGCGCTGCTGGGTTGTCGTCTGCTGCGATGGACGAGGCGCATCTACGGACACCGAGGCTCGGTCGTCCGTCTTGTCTTTGGATTTGGTGGCGCCGTGAGTTTCCTCGCCGGCGACCACCCTTCCGCCGGCGTCTCCTCCACCCACCGTTGGTTCTGGTGGTGGTGGAACAGACGCAGACGGGCCTCCGACCTCCGAAGCCTTCTTCGGGGCCATGTTGCTGCTGATGAAGTTGATGCGGCTGGAGAGGTTGATGAAGAATGCGCCCGCGTGAACGCCGGATCAGGTTCGCACAACCTCGACGCCCCCTACCTGGCGCGCCAAAGATGTCGGGGGAAACTGCCCACCACGCACACCTATGGGACCGGAGCCCCTTGTACGTTGCGGTGAGGGAGCGGAGGGAGCACGAAGAGCAGATCGAGGAGAGCACGCGGGCAGTTTACCCAGGTTCGGGCCGCGACGGACGTGTAAAACCCTACTCTTGCTTAGATTGTATTGAGTGTTGGAGTTCGGGAGCTTGAAGAACGAGCTACACCGAGCGAGAGAGCTGTCTAGGTTCCGAACCCCTTCTACGTTGTGCATGGGCCTCCTTTTATAGCTCAAGGGGTCACCGACAGGTGTCAACGTAGAAGAAGGGCAAAAATGTAACTTTCGTGGTAGTTGTAATAGTGCGGGAACAGTGCGTGAACAGTGGATGAACAGTGGTCATCACCTAACTTGACAGTGGGGGACAAGAGCATTAAATGCCCGTCGCCGTCGACCCCAAAAGCGCCCGCCCGTGCGTCTCCGTTCGCCACGGCGGTAGCCTCGTCACCGTGGAGTGCCACCGTGTCCCCCAGGCTGCACAGCCATCCGCCACGCGTCCCTGGAAGGGCCCCAGGGCGACGCGTGGGTCGATGAGCTGGAGTGCGGGCACACAGTGTGAGTTTCCCCTGGCAAGCACCTTGCCGGGGCCTTAACCTTGCCGGGCCCTGAAGCTTGTCGCTCCTCGGGCCCTGCCGGGGCGCATGTTGCGCCGAGGCATGTCTTCTGAGATGTAGTCTTCTGGTCTTCCTGACAAGCTCCTCTTGCCAGGGTCTTGTGTTAAAGTGATAGCCTTGAGCCTGGGACGGCCTTCCCGGCAAGCTCTACTTGCCGGGGCCTTGATCTTCTGACTTGTATACTTTGTCTTTGAATGGCTTAATAAGGACCAGAGCGGTTTCTGGCAAGCACGTGGTAGACCCTGCCGCGGAAAGCTGCCACTGCCCGTGCACAAGTTGGGGTACTAAGGTACCCCTATCTTAGTACACCGACACCAAGCTTGAGCGCTTGACACTCCTGAATCTTTTTATCATCTTCCCTCGCACACTTGAAAACTCCCTTCATACATAACTCATTATAATCTGATTAGCGAGGTTAGTACCCTTAATAAAATAATTGTTCCTTGCTGGAAATAAAGATATTCTTGAAGGTCTACTGTTTCTCAAGATTTCCAAAAGGTTTTTGCAAAGAAAAAACAAGCTCTTGGTTTGCAAAATAAAGGAAAGGCAAAACAGGACAGAATCTGTGAAAAACAGAACAGCAGGTAGTAAATGATTTGTTCGGGGTACTTCTGCAACTCAAATCAAAAAACTCAGAACAGATGCACAAAAGAAAATTATATAGAGAACGCTGTCGAAAAAATTCAGACCAAAAAGATGATCTGGTGATTTTATACGAATTTTTCTATCCAAGGACAGAATCTGTTTCCTGGACAGCACCTCACAACTTTTGAACTTTCTAGCAATCAGAGGCTATACTTGGCACAAATATGAAAAGCAAAGATACAATGATGATGCTACTGTAGTAAACAACATCAAGACACAACAAAAGCAAAATATAAAAATTTATTCATGTGGGCTGCCTCCCAAAAGCGCTTTCTTTTATGCCTTTAAGCTAGGCATAATGCATATAGATCAAGTTTTATCAAGAGTAAAAGAATAGCTAGTCCGTACAACGGACTCAAAAGGTAACTTGATCTTCTTTCGAGGGAAGTGTTCCATCCCTTTGATGGAAATCTAGAACTTCTGATTCCCTCAAAGCACCATATCCTAACTTGTTTAGCTAAACAGATAGGACTACTAACAAGAAGGCAAAATAATTTTTTTGTAATTTTTGATAAAGGATACTAAAGCAAAAACTGAAAGGTAAACTAACAAGACTAAAAAGCAAAGGTAAAAGATAGCGTGCAACTCCCCTATCCTGAAGAGTGGAGTCCCCGGCAACGGCGCCAGAAAAACTCCTTGATGGGCCTCTAACCCCTCGTTGGTTACCCCAAGTGGAAGGTGTGAGATGCAGTGTTGTGGAAGTTTTTCCCTTAGCAAAGATGCCAAGGATCGAATCCCCAGAGACTCCTAGGTTCAACAAGTAGGTGTCAACTGCTAACGGCGCCAGATATTAGCAATCAACATGGACCTGCACACAGATACAAATAACTTTGCTCCCAACGAGTACAGAGAGGTTGTCAATCCCTCCGGCCTTGTAGTTCACAAAGGATTAAACGCAAATGATAGTAGTGATAGATAATGTTTGCAATAGTAAATAATAGCGAAAAGTAAATAGCAGATGTGATCAATGTATGGACCGGAGTCATGATGTTCACTAGTGATGTCTCCCTCCAAAAAGACGATAAAACAGCTATATGAGGTAAACGAATTACAGCTGGGCAATTGACAGGACCACGAACGCAAACCAATGCTGACTACATTGCAAGAAAGGTTGAGGTTCAAAGCATGGGTGGTACGCCAAAGTAAGTAGACCGAAATCCATCAATATCTACTACTAATCATCCACCTTGAGATATCTATCCAGAACATCTCGCTGGTATTAAGTTGCGAGCCCCACCCATAGTGTAAACTCAATGCAACAGACAACTGCATTAAAAGAACTTTGCGTAAAGTAACAATCCTTGCACCGCGGGCACAAGCACCGTTGTTTTCCCCCTTGTGGCAACAGTACATCCCCTAGACTCATGTTTCTGTCACTCAAACTAGTCATCGAGGGGCATGAACCCACAATCGAGCATAACGTTCCCTCTTGGAGTCACTACCTACTACTTGGCCAAAGCAATAAATAACAACGGAGAACATGCAAGAATTACTTATGAACATAAATATAAAAGAGGTAGATCAAATATATTACTCAATCACAATCTGAACATAATCTCATAATCCATCGGATCCCAGCAAACTCATCATAGCAACAGCATAAGGATTACATATGTGCCTCGATCATGTAGGGCAGCTCACGAGGACTAATTAGTGAAGCACAAGAACGGGAGGAGAACATCACATAGCTACTGGTCATGGACTCATGGTCCAAGGGAGACTACTCACAACTCATCCGGGAGGCGTCCATGGTGGTGGAGAGGCTCCCGATGATGATCCTCCCCTCCGGCAGGGAGCCGGGAAGAGTTCTCCTGGTGCTCCCGATCTTGGAAGCGGCGACGGCGGCGGAACAGAGATGAGATCACGAAAAAGAGTTCCCATCCCAAGGGTTTCGAAGGACGCTCTAAATATATGCCAAAGGGGGGCACCAGACGGGGCTCGGGGGGCTCAGGCGCCCCCCGGCGTGGCCCAGGGGGGGGGGCGCCGCCAGGGCGCCTGGAGCCCTGGTGGCCCCCCTGGCTGTCCTTCGGGCACAAGGTAGGTTCTGGAACGCTGATTTTTTATATAAATTTTCTGGATTTTTCCTGGCAGTTCTCGTAATGTGAAAACCTGAAATACAAAAACAGCCGAAAACAAAAACTGGCACTGGGGTGCACTGGATTAGTAGGTTAGTCCAAATATGATCAAAAGTGTATGGAAGTGTATAAATATCATAGCAATATCACCCAAAAGTGGCATGGAGCAAGCAGAAAGTATAGATACGTTTTGGACGTATCAGGGCACCTCTAGACACACAAGTTGATCAAGTTGATCTCTCCCAAACCGTGTGCGGTGCCCCCCTCCACAGAAACACACCTCGGTCATATCATTGCAGTGCTTAGGTGAAGCCCTGTGCCGGTAGCTTCATCATCTCCGTCACCACGCCGTCGTGCTGACGAAACTCTCCTGTGAAGTTATACTGGATCAAGAGCTCGTGGGACGTCATCAAGCTGAACATGTGCTGAACGCGGAGGCTCCGTACGTTCGGTGCTTGATCGGTTGGATCGCGAAGAAAGTTTGACTACATCAACCGCGTCACTAGACGCTACCAGTCCCGGTCTACGAGGGTACGTAGACACACTCTCCCCTCTCGTTGCTATGCTTCTAGTAGATAGATCTTGCGTGTTCGTAGGATTTTTTTGAAATACTACGCTCCCCAACAGGATAGACAAGGTTGCTTCTTCGTGGACCCTTCGTGGGTGGAGCCCTCCGTGGACTCGCACAGTCGTTACCCTTCGTGGGTTGAAGTCTCCATCAACGTGGATGTACGATAGCACCACATATCGGAACCACGACAAAAACATCCGTGTCTACACTTGCTTTTGCTCCCTCCAAACTCCTCCCTTTACCTTCATATGCAATTTTTTTACTTTCTGCTGCTATACTCTTAGAATTGCATGTGTGGTTGATTGCTTGCCTTGTGCTAAGTTGCTAAAATCTGCCAAGAATTAAAATTGGGAAAAGGCTAGATTTTTATTTAGTCAAGTAGTCTAATCACCCCCTCTAGACATACTTTTGATCCTACAAGTGGTATCAGAGCTTTGGTCTCAATTTGCCTTGATTTCCATAGCTTTGGTGATCATAGCCTTGGTTTCACAACCTGGGAGAGTATGGTGTCTAGCGAGGGAAGTTACCACCGTAGTGGTCCTTACTTTGATGGTACTAATTTTGCTAGTTGGAAGCATAAGATGAAAATGCATATTCTTGGACATAACCCCGCCGTTTGGGCTATTGTTTGTATTGGTTTGCAAGGTGAATTCTTCGATGGGAAGGAATTGAATCGTGAAGCCACCGCGGAAGAGTTGAAGATGTTGCAATACAATGTTTAAGCTTGTGATATCCTCTTTAATGGATTGTGCCCCGAAGAATTCAACAAAATCAGCCATCTTGAGAATGCAAAGAAAATTTGGGATACTTTGATTGATATGCACGAAGGTACCGACTCCGTCAAGGAATCCAAGTTGGATGTGCTTCAAAGTCAACTTGACAAGTTCAAAATGAAGGATGGTGAAGGTGTCGCTGAAATGTACTCTAGGCTTGCTCTCATCACAAATGAGATTGCCGGCTTAGGAAGTGAAGATATGACCGAAAGATTCATCATCAAGAAAATCCAAAGATCCTTGGATGGAAAATATGATACCATGTGCACATTGATCTAAATGATGCCCAATTATAAAGATCTCAAGCCAACAGAAGTCATTGGAAGAATTGTTGCTCATGAGATGTCACTCAAAGATAAAGAAAAGCTTCACAACAAGTCTAGTGGTGCTTACAATGCCTCATGTGACGCTCTTACATCATCAAGTGAGAAACAAGTCCTCAATGAAGAATTGAGCTTAATGGTGAAGAACTTCAACAAGTTCTACAAGAATAGAAGCAAAAAGAGAAGTTCCAAGTCAAGGTCCTACAATGACAAGAGATCTTCAAGTCGTGATCAGAATTGCTAAAATTGTGGAAGACCCGGACACTACTCCAATGAGTGTACGACTCCCCACAACAGAAGAGAAGACTCGCCTAAAAGGAGAAGTAGAAGAGAAGATTCACCACCAAGAGAGAGAAGGAGTAGAGATGCTCGTTATGAATGAAGACCTTCTCGGAGAAGCAAGGATTCGGAAAGGAAGGACAAATCATGAAGGAGCTATACAAGACTAAGACATCAAGCTCATGTTGGTGAATGTGCATCCGGTTCCGACTCCGATAACCACTTCGAGAGAAGCTACTACTCCGACTCCAAAGATACTCAAGATGAAGGTGTTGCCGGAATTGCTCTTGTGTCAACCAACTACTACGACATATTTGACTCACCAAATGAAGGAACTGGAAGATGCTTGATGACCCACAAGTGTAGGGGACCTATCGTAGTCCTTTCGATAAGTAAGAGTGTCGAACCCAATGAGGAGCAGAAGGAAATGATAGGCAGTTTTCAGTAAGGTATTTTCTACAAGCACTGAAATTATAGGTAACAAATATTTTTGTGATAAGGTAATTGGTAGCAAGTAACAAAAGGTAAAAGTAAATAAGGTACAACAATGTGGCCCAATCCGTTTTGTAGCAAAGGACAAGCCTGGACAAGCTCTTATATGAAGGAAAGCACTCCCGTGGCCATCCATGGAATTATCGTCAAGCTAGTTTTCATCACGATCATCTGATTCACGTTTGGTACTTTGATAATTTGGTATGTGGGTGGACCGGTGCTTGGGTGCTGTCCTTACTTGGACAAGCCTCCCACTTATGATTAAACTCTAATGCAAGCATCCACAACTACAAAAGAAGTATTAAGGTAAACCTAACCATAGCATGAAACTAATGGATCCAAATCAGCCCCTTACGAAGCAACGCATAAACTAGGGTTTAAGCTTCTGTCACTCTAGCAACCCATCATCTACTTATAACTTCCCAATGCCTTCCTCTAGGCCCAAATAATGGTGAAGTGTCATGTAGTCGACGTTCACATGACACCACTAGAGGAGAGACAACATACATCTCATCGAAATATCGAACGAATACCAAATTCACATGACTACTAATAGCAAGACTTCTCCCATGTCCTCAGGAACAAAAGTACCTACTCACAAGACATAATATTGTTCATGATCAGAGGGGTATTAAGTTGCATAATGAATCTGAACATATGATCTTCCACCAAATAAACCAACTAGCATCAACTACAAGGAGTAATCAACACTACTAGAAACCCACAGGTACCAATCTGAGGTTTGGGTACAAAGATTGGATACAAGAGATGAACTAGAGTTTTAGAGGAGATGGTGCTGGTGAAGATGTTGATGAAGATAGCCCTCCCCAAGATGGGAGAGTTGTTGGTGATGACGGCGGTGATGATTTCCCCCTCCTGGAGGGAAGTATCCCCGGCAGAATAGCTCTACCAGAGCCCTAGATTGGTTTCCGCCTCGATACGGCGGCGTCTGGTCCCGAAAGCCTCCTTCTGATTTTTTCCAGGTCAAAACACCTCATATAGGAGAAGATGGGCATCGAGGGCCTTCAAGGGGCCCATGAGACTGGGGGGCGCGCCCAGAGAGAGGGGGGCGCGCCCCCCACCATCGTGGATAGCAGGTGGCCCCCCTCGCGATTTTCTTTTGCCAGATATTTTTTATATTTTATGAAACGTAGTTCTGTGAAGTTTTGGGGCTTTTGGAGTTGTGCAGAATAGGTTTCCAGAGTTTGCTCCTTTTCCAGCCCAGAATTCCAGCTGCCAACTTTCTCCCTCTTCATGTAAACCTTGTAAAATAAGAGAGAAAAGGCATAAGTATTGTGACATAACGTGTAATAACATCCCATAATGCAATAAATATCAACATATAAGCATGATGCAAAATGGACGTATCAACTCCCCCAAGCTTAGACCTCGCTTGTCCTCAGGCGAAAGCTGAAATCGAAGAATATGTCCACATGTTTTAGAGATAGAGGTGTCGATAAAAATAAAATACGGACATGAGGGCATCATGATCATTCTCATAGTAGCAGCATATATATATTGCCATATGATTCTTATGCTAAAGTAACAATTCATCCATAATATCAAGCATGAATCATAAACTTCATTGAAAACTAACAAACTTTGATCTCGGTCATTGAAGCAATTGCAATTTATCGTAACATCGGAAAGAGTCAATGTAAGAGCTTTTCAGCAAGCCTACATACTCAACTATCATATAGTCTTTCACAATTGCTCACACTCACGCAATACTTATGTTTATGGATTTCTAGTCGGACATAGAGAAAGATAGGGGCTTACGGTGTTGCCTCCCAACCTTTTACCTCAAGGGTAATGTCAACAGTAATAGACCATGAAAACTTACATCCAAGTGGGTATATATGTCAGGATCTTTCCAACACAATGTGCTTGCCAAAGGATAAAATGTAAAAAGGAAAGTTGAATTTCACCTTGACTCTTATAAGGCAAGAATAATAGATAGGCCCTTCGCAGAGGGAAGCAGAGGTTGTCATGTGTTTTTATGGTTGGATGCACAAAGTCTTTGCACAGAAGAACGTCACTTTATATTGCCACTTGTGATAAGGACCTTTATTATGCAGTCCGTCGCTTTTATTACTTCCATATCACAAGATCGTATAAAGCTAATTTCCTCCACATTAATAAATCATACATATTTTAGCGAGTTTGCAACATGACAACTTACTTGGAAGGATCTTTCTCAATCCATAGGTAGGTATGGTGGACTCTCATGGCAAAACTGGGTTTAAGGATGTATGGAAGCACAAGTAGTATCTCTACTTAGTGCGAGGAGTTTTGGCTAGCATGAGGGGGAAAGGCAAGCTCAACATGTTGGATGATCCATGACAATATACTTTATTTCGGATATAAGAAAACATAACCCATTATGTTGTCTTCCTTGTCCAACATCAACTCTTTAGCATGTCATACTTTAATGAGTGCTCACAATCATAAAAGATGTCCAAGATAGTATATTTGTATGTGAAGCCTCTCTTCTTTTATCACTTCCTATTAATTGCAATGATGACCAAAACTATGTTTGTCAACTCCCAACAACTTTTATTCATCATACTCTTTATATGTGAGGTCATTACTTCCCATAAGATCAATATGATCTCTTGGATACTCTTTATGTTTTCTTTATTTTTATCATGACCAAAGTGAGGAAATCAAGCCCTTGACCCAACACTAATCTTTATTATATAGCTCACAGACTCGATTACAAAGGGTAAAGATCATAAAGCAAAAGCTCACAACTAGATCATGCTAACTTTATTCTACTAGATCAAGATACTACCAAAAGGATCGAACTAAGAAAACGGTAAAGATGGGAGTGATGGTGATACGATACCGGGGTCACTCCCCCAAGCTTGGCAGTTCCCAAGGGGAGTGCCCATACCCATATGATTATGTCTCCTTCTTTGGGGGTGGTGATGTAGGAGTTATTGATGATGTAGGCTTGTTGTCCACCTTCCAAGGCATAGGCTCACCATCGTAGAAGAATGACCGAGCCTCCGGGATACTCAAATCTGCAGCCAAACTCATCTTCTTGAATCTATATTCATACTCACAGTTTTGGTTTTGCAGGTCATAGATCTGGGCTTGGAGGTGTTCGATTTTCTCTTGAAGATTAGAGATAGCTTCCCCGAAGATCCTTGAGTCCAGCTTGAGGTTGTTGCGAGCTCCGAGATCATCATGTGGTTGGCGTTGAGTCCTAGTTCCACCATACCTTGGCACTTAAAAGCTTGCTGCTCCATTGCTTCGAGTCTTGTCTCCACGCTTCCGAAACTCCTTGGCCCCTCAACATCACGGATGTGCAGCACCCCCTCCTGCAACTCCATGGTTTTAGGGTGATGCAGCACCTCCGCAAGGTAGGGGTTGATGACCTTCTCGAAGAACTTGTCCTTGGGGATGTTGGAGGATGCCATGATGATCTAGATCTGCCAAAACAGCAGCTCGAAACAAAAACAGAGGATTTTTGCGTGATACAGAGGTCAAAACCTTCGGGAGTATATATAATGAATTTTTACCGACCAAAAGGAGTAACATACAAGAAATCGGAGTCCGGGAGGCACACGAGCTGCCCACGAGGCAGGGCGCGCGCCCAGGGAAGGGGCGCGCGCCCTCCACCCTCGTGGACGGCTCATGTCTCTTCCGGATTGCTACTTATTTTTCTATTTTTCTAAATATTCCAAACCGGAGAAAAATTGCCTTTAGAGCTGTTTTGGAGTCAGTTTACTTACCGTACCACATACCTCTTCCTTTTCGGAGGTTGAATCGTTCTGAAAAGTATCCCTTATGTATTCCTCCGGGGTTACGGTTTCAATAACATTGGTTTCAACATTTATAGGGTTACCTGAGATATAATGTTTGATTCTTTGACCGTTCACCACCTTCGGATTTGTGCCTTAGAAGTTGTTGATTTTTATGGCACCAGAACGATAGACCTCCTCGATAACGTAAGGTCCATCCCACTTAGAGAGAAGCTTTCCTGCAAAAAATCTTAAACGAGAGTTGTATAGCAAGACATAATCACCTACGTTAAACTCACGCTTTTGTATCCTTTTGTCATGCCATCTTTTAACTTTTTCTTTAAACAGCTTGGCATTCTCGTAATTAAGCCTGGGTTCTCCATTCATCAAGGGAGCTAATGTCAAATAACCTCTTCTCACCGGCAAGTTTGAAATCGTAATTGAGCTCTTTAATAGTCCAATATGCCTTATGTTCTAGCTCAAGAGGTAAGTGACAAGCTTTTCCATATACCATCTTATATGGAGACATACCCATAGGATTTTTGTATGCAGTTCTATAGGCCCATAATGCATCATCAAGTTTCTTGGACCAATTCTTCCTAGACCTATTAACTGTCTTTTGCAAAATTAAGTTCAACTCTATATTACTTAGTTCTACTTGACCACTAGTCTGTGGGTGATAAGGGGATGCAATTCTATGATTCACATCATATTTTGAAAGCATCTTACAGAAAGCACCATGAATAAAGTGTAAACCACCATCAGTCATTAGATATCTAGGGACTCCAAACCTCGGGAAAATAACTTCTTTAAGCATCTTAATAGAGGTGTTATGATCAGTACTACTAGTTGGAATAGCTTCTACCCACTTAGTAACGTAATCAACATCAACTAAAATATGTGTATACCCATTAGAGACAGGGAACGGTCCCATATAATCAAAGCCCCAAACAACAAATGGTTCAATAACAAGTGAATAATTCATAGGCATTTCTTGGCGTCTACTGATATTACCAATTCTTTGACATTCATCACAAGATAAGACAAACTTACGGGCATCCTTGAAGAGAGTAGGCCAATAAAAACCGGATTGCAATACCTTATGTGCAGTTCTATCTCCTGCATGGTGTCCTCCATAAGCTTCGGAGTGGCACTTGCGTAGGATCTGTTCCTGTTCATGCTCAGGTACACAACGTCTAATAATACCATCTACTCCTTCTTTATAAAGATGTGGGTCATCCCAGAAGTAATGTCTCAAATCATAGAAGAACTTTTTCTTTTGATGGTATGTGAAGCTAGGAGGTATAAACTTAGCAACAATATAATTAGCATAATTAGCATACCATGGAGCAGTACAAGAAGAATTTATGACAACTAGTTGTTCATCAGGAAAGCTATCATCAATAGGTTGTGGGTCATCAAGTATATTTTCTAACCTAGACAAGCTATCTCCTACGGGGTTCTCAGCTCCTTTTCTATCAATAATATGCAAGTCAAATTCTTGCAGCAAGAGAACCCATCTAATAAGTCTAGGTTTAGCATCTTTCTTTTCCATAAGGTATTTGATAGCAGCATGATCAGTGTGAATAGTTACTTTAGAATCAACGATATAGGGTCTAAACTTATCACAAGCAAATACAACTGCTAATTTTTTTTCTCAGTGGTAGCATAATTTCTTTGGGCACTATCTAGAGTTTTACTAGCATACTGGATAATATTCAATTTCTTATCAACTCTTTGCCCTAGAACAACACCTACATCATAATCACTAGCATCTCACGTAATCACAAAGGGTAAATTCCAGTCAGGAGGCTGGACAATAGGTGCAGAGATCAATGCTTTCTTAAGTATTTCAAATGCTTCTGGACAATCATCATCAAAGACAAAAGGAATATCTTTTTGTAAGAGATTAGTCAGAGGCCTGGAGATTTTGGAGAAGTCCTTAATGAACCTCCTATAAAACCCGGCATGACCAAGGAAACTTCGTATAACTTTGATGTCCTTAGGGCATGGCATCTTTTCAATAACATCAACTTTAGCTTTGTCAACTTCAATACCTCTTTCTGAAATTTTATGTCCCAAGACAATGCCTTCATTAACCATAAAGTCGCACTTCTCCCAATTCAAGACAAGATTAGTGTCTTCACATCTCTGCAAAACTCGATCAAGGTTGCTTAAGCAATCATCAAAAGAAGTTACGTAAACGGAGAAATCATCCATGAACACCTCAACAATCTTTTCACAAAAATCAGAGAATATAGCCATCATGCATCTTTGAAAGGTAGCAGGTGCATTACATAAACCAAAAGGCATACGTCTATAAGCAAAGGTACCGAAAGGACAAGTAAAAGTGGTCTTCTCTTGATCCCCTTTTGACATAGGTATTTGAGAGAAACCAGAATAACCATCTAGAAAGAAAAAATGAGTATGTTTGGATAACCTTTCTAGCATTTTATCAATAAATGGCAAGGGGTAATGATCTTTCTTAGTAGCTTTATTTAACTTACGGAAATCAATTACCATCCTATAACCTGTAACTATTCTTTGCGGGATCAATCATCTTTATCATTAGGAACGACAGTCATACCTCCCTTCTTAGGGACACAATGGACATGACTTACCCACTGGCTATCAGCAACTGGATAGATAATACCTACCTCTAGAAGCTTTAGTATTTCCTTCCTTACCATTTCTTTCATATTAGGATTTAACTGTCGCTGATGATCAATAACCGGTTTAGCATTTTCTTCCAATTTTATCTTGTGTTGGCGTAAGGTGGGACTAATGCCCTTAACATCATCCAGAGTATATCCAATAGCAGCACGGTGCTTCTTCAGAGTTTTCAATAATTTTTCCTCTTCCTGCTCCGAAAGGTTAGCATTAATAATAACAGGATATATCTTCTTTTCATCAAGATAAACATACTTAAGATTATCAGGGAAAGGTTTAAGTTCAAACACGAGATCACCCTTGGGTGGAGGAGGATCCCCCAGGATTTCAACAGGCAAGTTGTTTTTCAACACGGGTCCCTGATTAAAGAATATTTCATCTATTTCCCTTCTATCATTCATATGCATATCATTTTCATGGTCTAACACGTATTGTTCTAAGGGATCATTAGGAGGCACAACAATAGAAGCAAGACCAATAATTTCATCCTTACCAGGTAGTTCTTTATCAAGGGGTTGTCTACGAAATTTAGCAAATTTAAAATCATGAGACATATCCCCTAACCCAATAGTAACAATATCTTTCACGCAGTCTATCTTAGCATTAACAATATTCAAGAAGGGTCTACCAAATATAATGGGACAAAATTCATCTTGTGGGGAACTAGGAATAAGAAAATCAGCAGGGTATTTAACCTTCCCACACAAAACCTCAACATCTCTAACAATCCCAACTGGTGAAATAGTGTCTCTATTAGCAAGCTTAATAGTAACATCAATCTTTTCTAACTCAACAGGTGCAATATCATGCATAATTTCTCGATATAAGGTAAGAGGGATAATACTCGCACTAGCACCTACGTCACATAAACCATGATAGAAATGATCTCCTATCTTAACAGAGATAACAAGCAAGCCTACAATAGGTCTATGTTTATTCCTAGCATTGGGTTTGGCTATTCTAGCAAACTCTTCTTGGAGGTAAATAACATGTCCATCTAAATCTTCTACCAAGGGATCTTTAACCATGGCAACACTAGGTTCAACTTTAATTTGCTCAGAGGGTGTAGGTCTTCTACTATTACTCTTACGAACTATAATTGAAGTTTTAGCATGATCATTTATCCTAGCAGGGAAAGGTGGTTTCTCAATATAAGTAGTAGGAATAATAGGATCAACATTATAAGTGATAGTTTTTTCTTCAACTTTAACAGGTTCAAATAATTTTACTTCAATAGGGGGATGGTATTTAAACCACTTCTCCTTGGGGAGATCAACATGAGTAGCAAATGATTCACAGAAAGAAGCTACTATCACATAATCAAGTCCATATTTAGTGCTAAACTCACGGAAAACATCAGTATCCATAAAAGCTTTAACACAATCAAACTTAGGGGTCATACCCGACTCCTTACCTTCGTCGAGATCCCAATCTTCAGAGTTGCGTTTAATTCTTTCCAATAAATCCCGTTTGAATTCAATAGTCTTCATCATAAAAGAACCAGAACAAGAAGTATCGAGCATGGAGCGATTATCGAGAGAAAGCCGAGCATAATTTTTTTGAATAATCATTTCTCTTGAGAGCTCATGATTGGGGCATGAATACAACATTGACTTAAGCCTCCCCCAAGCTTGAGCGATGCTTTCTCCTTCGCGAGGCCAAAAATTATAAATATAATTATGATCACGATGAACCTGGTGCATTGGGTAGAACTTCTGATGAAATTCCAACTTCAGACGATTATAGTTCCATGATCCAATATCATCACATAGCCTAAACCATGTAAATGCATCTCCCTTCAAAGATAATGGGAAGACTTTCTTCTTGATAACACCCTCGAGCATATCTGCAAGCTTAAATAATCCACAAACTTCATCCACATAGATTAGGTGTAAATCGGGATGCAGTGTTCCGTCTCCTGTAAAAGGATTTTCAAGCAGTTTCTCTATCATACCCGAAGGAATTTCAAAGCAAACATTTTCAGTAGGTGCAGTAGGTTGAGGAGCAACTCTTTGCTCTTCTGGTCGGGGTGAAGATACCCCGAACAAGCCCCTCAAAGGATTATGAGCCATAGTAACAAGTGACAATAAATTTCAGCACACTATAGAATTTTTTCCTTACCAAATTCCACTTACCAAAGGCGCTTCACTCCCCGGCAACGGCGCCAGAAAAGAGTCTTGAAGACCCACAAGTGTAGGGGATCTATCGTAGTCCTTTCGAGAAGTAAGAGTGTCGAACCCAACGAGGAGCAGAAGGAAATGATAGGCAGTTTTCAGTAAGGTATTTTATGCAAGCACTAAAATTATAGGTAACAGATAGTTTTGTGATAAGGTAATTGGTAGCAAGTAACAAAAGGTAAAAGTAAATAAGGTGCAACAAGGTGGCCCGATCCTTTTTGTAGCAAAGGACAAGCCTGGACAAGCTCTTATATGAAGGAAAGCGCTCCCTTGGACACATGGGAATTATCGTCAAGCTAGTTTTCATCACGATGATCTGATTCGCGTTCGGTACTTTGATAATTTGGTATGTGGGTGGACCGGTGCTTGGGTGCTGTCCTTACTTGGACAAGCCTCCCACTTATGATTAACCTCTAATGCAAACATCTGCAACTACAAAAGAAGTATTAAGGTAAACCTAACCATAGCATGAAACAAATGGATCCAAATCAGCCCCTTACGAAGCAACGCATAAACTAGGGTTTAAGCTTCGTGTCATGTAGTTGACGTTCACATGACAGCACTAGAGGAGAGACAACATACATCTCATAAAAAGATCGAACGGATACCAAATTCACATGACTACTAATAGCAAGACTTCTCCCATGTCCTCAAGAACAAAAGTAACTACTCACAAGACATAATATTGTTCATGATTAGAGGGGTATTAATATGCATAATGGATCTAAACATATGATCTTCCACCAAATAAACCAACTAGCATCAACTACAAGGAGTAATCAACACTACTAGCAACACACAGGTACCAATCTGAGGTTTGGGTACAAAGATTAGATACAAGAGATGAACTAGGGTTTGAGAGGAGATGGTGCTCGTGAAGATAGCCCTCCCCAATATGGGAGAGTTGTTGGTGATGACGGCGGTGATGATTTCCCCCTCCCGGAGGGAAGTATCCCTGGCAGAACAGCTCTATCGGAGCCCTAGATTGGTTTCCGCCTCGATTCCGCCTCGAGACGGCGGCGTTTGGTCCCGAAAGCCTCCTTCTGATTTTTTCCAGGTCAAAACACCTCATATAGGAGAAGATGGGCATCGGGGGGCCTTCAAGGGGCCCATGAGACAGGGGGCGCGCCCAGAGAGAGGGGGGCGCGCCCCCCACCATCGTGGACAGTAGGTGGCCCCCTCGTGATCTTCTTTCGCCAGATATTTTTTATATTTTCTGAAACGTAGTTCTGTGAAGTTTCGGGGCTTTTGGAGTTGTGCAAAATAGGTTTCCAGAGTTTGGTCCTTTTCCAGCCCAGAATTCCAGCTGCCGGCTTTCTCCCTCTTCATGTAAACCTTCTAAAATAAGAGAGAAAAGGCATAAGTATTGTGACATAATGTGTAATAACAGCCCATAATGCAATAAATATAAACATATAAGCATGATGCAAAATGGACGTATCAATGCTTCATGGCTAAAGGCCCTAAGGTATCACACCCCGAGTATCTTGATTTCAACAGTGATGAAGATGGCTTGCTAGAATTGTTGGAAATATGCCCAAGAGGCAATAATAAAGGGATTATTATTATATTTCCTTGTTCATGATAATTGTCTGTTATTCATGCTTGAATTGTATTGTACGGAAACATCGATACATGTGTGAATACACAGACCACAACGTGTCCCTGGTAAGCCTCTAGTTACTAGCTCGTTGATCAACAGATGGTCACGGTTTCCTGACCATGGACATTGGATGTCATTGATAACGGGATCACATCATTAGGAGAATGATGTGATGGATGAGACCCAATCCTAAGCCTAGCACGAGATCGTATAGTTCGTAATGCTTAAAGCTTTTTCAGTGTCAAGTATTTGTTCCTTAGACCATGAGGTTGTGAAACTCCCGGATACCGTAGGAATACTTTGGGTGTGCCAAACGTCACAACGTAACTGGGTGGCTATAAAGGTACGCAACGGGTATATCCGAAAGTGTCTGTTGGGTTGGCACGAACCAATACTGGGATTTGTCACTCCGTATGACGGAGAGGTATCTCTGGGCCCACTCGGTAAGACATCATCATAATGAGCTCAAAGTGACTAAGGAGTTAGTCATGGGATGATGGATTACCGAACGAGTAAAGAGACTTGCCATGACGAGATTGAACAAGGTATCGGTATACCGACGATCGAATCTCGGGCAAGTACCGTACCGATAGACAAAGGGAATAACATACGGGATTAAGTGAATCCTTGACATTGTGGTTCATCCGATGAGATCATTGAGGAACACGTGGGAACCAACATGGGTATCCAGATCCCGCTGTTGGTTATTGGCCGGAGAGTCGTCTCGGTCATGTCTGCGTGTCTCCCGAACCCGTAGGGTCTACACACTTAAGGTTCGGTGACGCTAGGGTTGCAGAGATATATGCACACGGAAACCCGAATGTTGTTCGGAGTCCCGGATGAGATCCCGGACGTCACGAGGAGTTCTGGAATGGTCCGGAGGTAAAGAATAATATATAGGAAGTCCAGTTTCGGCCATCGGGAGAGTTCCGGGGGTCACCGGGAGTGTACCGGGACCACCGGAAGGGTCCTGGGGGTCCACCGGGTGGGGCCACCCATCCCGGAGGGCCCCGTGGGCCGTAGGGGGAGGGGGACCAGCCCCTAGTGGGCTGGCGCACCCCTCATGGGCTCCCCCCATGCGCCTAGGGTTAAAACCCTAGGGGTGGGGGCGCCCCCTTTGGCTTGGGGGGTAAGAAACCCCCCCTGGCCGCCGCCCCCCTAGGAGATTGGATCTCCTAGGGCCGGCGCCCCCCTGGCCCCCTATATATAGTGGGGGGGGGGGGAGAGAGGGCAGCCGCACCTCAGCCCCTGGCGCCTCTCCCCCCGTTACACCTCCTTCTCCTCCCGCAGGGTCTCGGCGAAGCCCTGCAGCTTTTCTAGTTGCATCCACCACCACGCCGTCGTGCTGCTGGATCTCCGTCAACCTCTCCTCCCCCTTGCCGGATCAAGAAGGAGGAGACATCGCTATACCATACGTGTGTTGAACGCGGAGGTGCCGTCCGTTCGACGCTGGGATCATCGGTGACGAGGATCACGACGAGTACGACTCCATCATCCACGTTCCTTCGAACGCTTCCGCTCGCGATCTACAAAGGGTATGTAGATGCACTCTTTTATGCTCGTTGCTAGATGACTCCTTAGATTGATCTTGGTGAAGCGTAGGAATTTTTTTGAATTCTGCTACGTTCCCCAACAGTGGCATCTGAGCTAGGTCTTTGCGTAGCATCTTGCACGAGTAGAACACAAACAAGTTGTGGGCGTTGATTTTGTTCAATTCTCTTGCCGTTACTAGTCCAATCTTGATTCGACGGCATCGTGGGATGAAGCGGCCCGGACCGACCTTACACGTACGCTTACGTGAGACTGGTTCCACCGACTGACATGCACTAGTTGCATAAGGTGGCTGGCGGGTGTCTGTTTCTCCCACTTTAGTCGGATCGGATTCGATGAAAAGGGTCCTTATGAAGGGTAAATAGAAATTGACATATCACGTTGTGGTTTCGGCGTAGGTATGAAACGTTCTTGCTAGAAAACCTATAGAAGCCACGTAAAAACTTGCAACAACAATTAGAGGTCGTCTAACTTGTTCTTGCAGCTTGTGCTATGTGATGTGATAAGGCCAAGAAGATGTGATGAATGATATATGTGATGTATGAGATTGATCATGTTCTTGTAATAGGGAATCACGACTTGCATGTCGATGAAAATGACAACCGGTAGGAGACATAGGAGTTGTCTTAATTATTGTATGACCCGCGTGTCACTGAATAACGCCATGTAATTACTTTACTTTATTGCTAAACATTAGCCGTAGTAGTAGAAGTAATAGTTGGCGTGACGACTTCATGAAGACACGATGATGGAGATCATGGTGTCATGCCGGTGACAAAGATGATCATGGTGCCCCGAAGATGGAGATCAAAGGAGCAAAATGATATTGGCCATATCATGTCACTTTATTTGATTGCATGTGATGTTTATCATGTTTATGCATCTTGTTTACTTAGAACGACGGTAGTAAATAAGATGATCTCTCACTGAAAATTTCAAGAATTGTGTTCCCCCTAACTGTGCACCGTTGCTAAGGATCGTTGTTCCGAAGCACCACGTGATGATCGGGTGTGATAGGCTCTAACGTTCGCGTACAACGGGTGTAAGCCAGATTTACACACGCAATACATTTAGGGTTCACTTGATGAGCGTAGCATGTACAAACATGGCCTCGGAACAAGGAAGACCGAAAGGTCGAACATGAGTCGTATAGAAGATACGATCAACATGAAGATGTTCATCGTTGATGACTAGTCCGTCTCACGTGATGATCGGACACGGGCTAGTCGATTCGGATCATGTATCACTTAGATGACTAGAGAGATGTCAATCTAAGTGGGAGTTCATTAAATTTGATTAGATGTACTTAATTGTCATGAACTTAGTCCAAATTCTTTACAATATGTCTTGTAGATCAAATGGCCCACGCTCATGTCACCCTCAACTTCAACGCGTTCCGAGAGAAATCCAAGCTGAAAGACGATGGTAGCAACTATACGGACTGGGTCCGTAACCTGAGGATCATCCTCATAGCTGCCAAGAAAACTTATGTCCTAGAAGCACCGCTAGGTGACGCTCCCGCCCCGGCAAACCAAGATGTTATGAATGCTTGGCAGTCGCGTTGTGACGATTACTCCCTGGTTCAGTGCGGCATGCTCTACAGCTTAGAATCGGGGCTCCAAAAGCGTTCCGAGCACCACGGAGCATATGAGATGTTCCAAGAGCTGAAAATGGTTTTCCAGGCTCATGCCCGAGTTGAGAGATATGATGTCTCCAACGCATTCTACAGCTGTAAGATGGAGGAAAATAGTTCTGTCAGTGAGCACATACTCAAGTTGTCTGGGTTGCACAACCGCTTGTCTCAGTTGGGAATGAATCTCCCCGATGAAGCGGTCATTGACAGAATCCTTCAGTCGCTCCCACCTAGCTACAAGAGCTTCGTGTTGAACTTCAATATGCAAGGGATGGAGAAGTCCATTCCCGAGGTGTATTCAATGCTGAAATCAGCGGAGGTGGAGATCAAGAAAGAGCATCAAGTGTTGATGGTGAATAAAACTACTAAGTTCAAGAAGGGAAAGGGTAAGAAGAACTTCAAGAAGGACGGCAAAGGAGTTGCCGCGCCCGGTAAACCAGTTGCCGGGAAGAAGCCAAAGAATGGACCCAAGCCTGAGACTAAGTGCTTTTATTGCAAGGGAACGGGTCACTGGAAGCGGAACTGCCCCAAATACTTAGCAGACAAGAAGGCCGGCAACGTCAAAGGTATATGTGATATACATGTTATTGATGTGTACCTTACCAGCGCTCGTAGTAGCTCCTGGGTATTTGATACCGGTGCAGTTGCTCACATTTGTAACTCAAAGCAGGAGCTACGGAATAAGCAGAGACTGGCGAAGGACGAGGTGACGATGCGCGTCGGGAATGGTTCCAAGGTCGATGTGATCGCCGTCGGCACGCTGCCTCTACATCTACCCTCGGGATTAGTTTTAAACCTTAATAATTGTTATTTAGTACCAGCTTTGAGCATGAACATTGTATCTGGATCTCGTTTGATGCGAGATGGCTACTCATTTAAATCCGAGAATAATGGTTGTTCTATTTATTTGAGAGATATGTTTTATGGTCATGCCCCGCTGGTCAATGGTTTATTTTTGATGAATCTCGAACGTGATGATACACATATTCATAGTGTGAATGCCAAAAGATGTAAAGTTGACAATGATAGTCCCACATACTTGTGGCATTGCCGCCTTGGTCATATTGGTGTCAAACGTATGAAGAAGCTCCATGCAGATGGACTTCTGGAGTCTCTTGATTATGAATCATTTGACACGTGCGAACCATGCCTCTTGGGCAAGATGACCAAGACTCCATTCTCCGGAACAATGGAGCGAGCAACCAACTTATTGGAAATCATACATACCGATGTGTGCGGTCCAATGAGTGTTGAGGCTCGCGGAGGCTATCATTATGTTCTCACCCTCACAGATGACTTGAGTTGATATGGGTATGTCTACTTAATGAAACACAAGTCTGAGACCTTTGAAAAGTTCAAGGAATTTCAGAATGAGGTTGAGAATCAACGTGACAGAAAAATAAAGTTCTTACGATTGGATCGTGGGGGTGAATATTTAAGTCATGAATTTGGCACGCACCTTAGGAACCGTGGAATTGTTTCACAATTGACATCGCCCGGAACACCTCAGCGTAATGGTGTGTCCGAACGTCGAAATCGTACCCTGTTGGACATGGTGCGATCTATGATGTCTCTCACCGACTTATCGCTATCTTTTTGGGGATTTGCTTTAGAGACTGCCGCATTCACTTTAAATAGGGCTCCGTCAAAATCTGTTGAGACGACATTGTATGAACTTTGGTTTGGCAAGAAACCTAAGCTGTCGTTTCTGAAAGTTTGGTGTTGCAATGCTTATGTCAAGAAACTTCAACCTGAGAAGCTCGAACCCAAATCGGAAAAATGCGTCTTCATAGGATACCCCAAGGAAACGATTGGGTACACCTTCTACCTCAGATCCGAAGGCAAGGTCTTTGTTGCTAAGAATGGATCCTTTCTGGAGAAAGAGTTTCTCTCGAAAGAAGTGAGTGGGAGGAAAGTAGAACTTGATGAGGTGACAGTCACCCCTCCCGAACTGGAAAGTAGCGCAGCGCAGGAAATTGTTCCTGAGGTGCCTGCACCGACAAGGGAGGAAGTTAATGATGATGATCATGAAGATACAGATCAAGTTACTACTGAACTTCGAAGGTCCACAAGGACACGTTCCGCACCAGAGTGGTACGGCAACCCTGTCATGGAAATCATGTTGTTAGACAACGGTGAACCTTCGAACTATGAAGAAGCGATGGCGGGCCCGGATTCCAATAAATGGCTTGAAGCCATGAAATCCGAGATATGATCCATGTATGAAAACAAAGTATGGACTTTGGTGGACTTGCCCGATGATCGGCACGCCATAGAAAATAAATGGATATTTAAGAAGAAGACATACGCGGATGGTAATGTGACCATCTATAAGGCTCGGCTTGTCGCTAAGGGTTATCGACAAGTTCAAGGGATTGACTACGACGAGACTTTCTCTCCCGTAGCGATGCTGAAGTCAGTCCGAATCATGTTGGCAATTGCCGCATTCTACGATTATGAGATATGGCAAATGGACGTCAAAACGGCATTCCTTAATGGCTTCCTCAAGGAAGAGCTACATATGATGCAGCCGGAAGGTTTTGTCGATCCAGAGAATGCTGACAAGGTATGCAAGCTCCGGCGCTCGATCTGCGGGCTGGTGCAAGCATCTCGGAGTTGGAATATTCGCTTTAATGATGTGATCAAAGCGTTTGGCTTTATACAGACTTGGGGTGAAGCATGTATCTACAAGAAAGTGAGTGGGAGCTCTGTAGCATTTCTCATATTATATGTGGATGACATATTGCTGATGGGAAATGATATAGAATTCTTGGAGATCATAAAGGCCTACTTGAATAAGAGTTTTTCAATGAAGGACCTTGGAGAAGCTGCTTACATATTAGGCATCAAAATCTATAGAGATAGATCAAGACGCCTCATTGGTCTTTCACAAAGCACATACCTTGACAAGATATTGAAGAAGTTCAATATGGATCAGTCCAAGAAGGGGTTCTTCCCTGGTTTGCAAGGTATGGGATTGAGCACGGCTCAGTCCCCGGCCACGGCAGAAGATAGAGAGAAGATGAGTGTCATCCCCTATGCCTCGGCCATAGGCTCTATTATGTAACTATGCTGTGTACCAGACCTGATGTGAACCTTGCCATAAGTTTGGTAGGGAGGTACCAAAGTGATCCCGGTATGGAACACTGGACAACGGTCAAGAACATCCTGAAGTACCTGAAGAGGACTAAGGATATGTTTCTCGTTTATGGAGGTGACGAAGAGCTCGTCGTAAAGGGTTACGTCGATGCTAGCTTCGACAAAGATCTGGATGAATCCAAGTCACAAACCGGATACGTGTATATTTTGAATGGAGGAGCAGTCTGCTGGTGCAGTTGCAAGCAGAGCGTCGTGGCGCATTCTACATGTGAAGCGGAGTACATAGCTGCTTGCGAAGCAGCACAAGAAGGAGTCTGGATGAAGGAGTTCATCACCGACCTAGGAGTCATTCCAAGCGCGTCAAGCCCGATGACTCTCTTCTGTGACAACACTGGAGCTATTGCCATTGCCAAGGAGCCCAGGTTTCACAGGAAGACCAAGCACATCAAGCGCCGTTTGAACTCCATCCGGAATTATGTTCAAGATGGAGACATAGATATTTGTAAAGTGCATACGGATCTGAATGTTGCAGACCCGTTGACTAAACCTCTTCCACGGGCAAAACATGATCAACACTAGAACTCTATGGGTGTTCGATTCATCACAATGTAACTAGATTATTGACTCTAGTGCAAGTGGGAGACTGTTGGAAATATGCCCTAGAGGCAATAATAAAAGGTTATTATTATATTTCCTTATTCATGATAATTGTTTGTTATTCATGCTTGAATTGTATTGTACGGAAATAGCGATACATGTGTGAATACATAGACCACAACGTGTCCCTGGTAAGCCTCTAGTTACTAGCTCGTTGATCAACAGATGGTCACGGTTTCCTGACCATGGACATTGGATGTCATTGATAACGGGATCACATCATTAGGAGAATGATGTGATGGACGAGACCCAATCCTAAGCCTAGCACGATATCGTATAGTTCGTAATGCTTAAAGCTTTTTCAGTGTCAAGTATTTGTTCCTTAGACCATGAGGTTTTGAAACTCCCGGATACCGTAGGAATACTTTGGGTGTGCCAAACATCACAACGTAACTGGGTGGCTATAAAGGTACGCAACGGGTATATCCGAAAGTGTCTGTTGGGTTGGCACGAACCAAGACTGGGATTTGTCACTCAGTATGACGGAGAGGTATCTCTGGGCCCACTCGGTAAGACATCATCATAATGAGCTCAAAGTGACTAAGGAGTTAGTCACGGGATGATGGATTATGGAACGAGTAAAGAGACTTGCCATGACGAGATTGAACAAGGTATCGGTATACCGACGATCGAATCTCGGGCAAGTACCGTACCGATAGACAAAGGGAATAACATACGGGATTAAGTGAATCCTTGACATCGTGGTTCATCCGATTGGATCATCGAGGAACACGTGGGAACCAACATGGGTATCCAGATCCCGCTCTTGGTTATTGACTGGAGAGTCGTCTCAGTCATGTCTGCGTGTCTCCCGAACCCGTAGGGTCTACACACTTAAGGTTCGGTGATGCTAGGGTTGCAGAGATATATGCACACGGAAACCCGAATGTTGTTCGGAGTCCCGGATGAGATCCCGGACGTCACGAGGAGTTCCGGAATGGTCCGGAGGTAAAGAAAAATATATATGAAGTCCAGTTTCGGCCATCGGGAGAGTTCCGGGGGTCACCGGGAGTGTACCGGGACCACCGGAAGGGTCCCGGGGGTCCACCGGGTGGGGCCACCCATCCCGGAGGGCCCCGTGGGCCGTAGGGGGAGGGGGACCAGCCCCTAGTGGGCTGGCCCACCCCTCATGGGCTCCCCCATGTGCATAGGGTTAAAACCCTAGGGGTGGGGGCGCCCCCTTTGGCTTGGGGGGGGGGTAAGAAACCCCCCTGGCCGCCGCCCCCCTAGGAGATTGGATCTCCTAGGGCTGGCGCCCCCCTGGCCCCCTATATATAGTGTGGGGGGAGAGAGGGCAGCCGCACCTCAGCCCCTGGCGCCCCTCCCCCCCGTTACACCTCCTTCTCCTCCCGCAGGGTCTCGGCGAAGCCCTGCAGCTTTTCCAGTTGCATCCACCACCACGCCGTCGTGCTACTGGATCTCCGTCAACCTCTCCTCCCCCTTGCTGGATCAAGAAGGAGGAGACGTCGCTGTACCGTACGTGTGTTGAACGCGGAGGTGCCATCCATTCGGCGCTGGGATCATCGGTGACGAGGATCACGACGAGTACGACTCCATCATCCACGTTCCTTCGAACGCTTCCGCTCGCAATCTACAAAGGGTATGTAGATGCACTCCTTTATGCTCGTTGCTAGATGACTCCTTAGATTGATCTTGGTGAAGCGTAGGAAATTTTTTGAATTCTGCTATGTTCCCCAACAAGAAGATGATGATTTACTTGTTGGTAGAAATAGTGATGAAACCTATGATGAAAACTATAATGAAATTGCTATTAATCGTGCTAATCAAGATAAAACGAATGACAATGATAAGGAGAAGATTGAGCGTCTAACTAAAGAATTAAACACTCCTAAGTTAGCTCGTAAAACTACCTTGGAAGATCATCAAGAACTTTTAAAGACTCATGAGAAGTTACACTTTGAAAAGCTCAACCTTGAGCAAGAGCATGAGTTCTTAAAAGCAATCAATGATGATCTTCGCAAGAAAAGTTCTTCTTACATTGCCAAACATTTACTCTTGTCTACCTACATGCCACAAGTAAAATCTAGCAACAAGAACAAGAAAGATTCTTCCTCTAGTAGTAACAACAATCATGCTAAATCCAATGATGTTGCTTCTAGTAGTTCTCTTGGTTCCACTAATGATTCTCTTATCCAAGTTACACTTGAGCAAGAAAATAGCTTATTGAAGGGAATTATAGAGAAAGGTGTTTAGAATAGCCTTGCCGGGAGTAAGTAATTCGAGGAAATTGTACACAAGCAAGGAAGGCACCGGAAGAATCAAGGTGTTGGTTTTGAACAAAAGTTCAATGCTAATGGAGTTGAGTGGGAAGAAGATCAATACCCCAAGACGAAGTTTGTTCCTCAACAAGAGAAGTATGATCCTACTTCTTTTCAAGGGACACAAGCACAAGATGATCTTCCACTACAAGACCACAAGCTAAAGGGCAATGACAAGCTTCAAGAAGAGATTGATGCATTTGAAGAAGCTCCTAAGGCCTTGGTCAAGTGGGTTCCCAAGACTACTTCAAGTTCTACTTCATCAAGTACGTCTACAACTCCAAGGGTTCCCATCAAGATGGTGTGGATCCCGAAGAAGAAGAACTAGAGAGTTCTTGAGGGTGACTCCGCCAACATACTTCACTCATATCATTTTGGCGAGGACAAGTGCAAACAACTTCCATATCTTGCACTAGTTCAAGGAGTCACGAACCCTCTTGTTGGTAAGACAAGGGACAAGGTAACCTAATGCTTTCATGGACATCATCTTGTGTGCAATTCACTCTATGTCTATGGATATCCTTGTTTGTTCCTTGTGGGACTAACCCATGTAGGTATTGAAAGTGCAACTCACTCCAATGGATTGCTCCAAATGATCTACATCAACATTGAGCATCTACATCTTCAACACCTACATGAAGTCATCATCGACAAAACCCAAGGTTAGTTCATCCCTCTTATGGGGGATATCACATCTAGGGGGAGCTTTGCTCTAACCAATTGAGCTAAAGCAGCTCTAATGATGTGAACACAACAATGCTTTATGTAAAACTGGTAACCCCACTTGTGCTTAACGATGAGTATGACCTATGATCAAATGTTTTCATTTGACTGCTAAGTCAATATACTCATATATAGATGACCTAGTCATCGCCAATTGCTTGATAGATGCTAGAATGGGTGTGCATGCTTTGCCACATGTTTCATTTGCTATCTTATTGTGCGAGCATGTTGAATGCATATTTTTCTCATTCGAGGACATCCATTTGTTGCTTTGATTGTTTGGTTCTTTTTATTTTGCCAAATGGATGGACAAGAATGGCTAAGAACACCCTATAGCTATCTATGCTTTTCTCATCTCAAACTCTATTCATGCTACATCACAAAGTTTGATCAAGTCAGATTCGAACCACTCGGTGTGAGGAGCACTCGGAGTCCCCGATTCGTCATAGACTTAAACTTCCAAAACCTCTTTATGCATTTTGGTATGACCAAGTCATCCACTTCGGTCACACCGAGTTCACTAAGTTGATCTAGGTTTTCAATCTCAGTGCAACCGGTTTGAAATTTTTGGTCACTGCTAGCAGTTTTGCATCTCGGTGCCACCGAGTTTTTCCACTCGGTCACACCGACAGGGTCAGGTTATATATACCGACAGGTTGAATTTGGAAAACTTTCCGAAACTCATCGCCCGCGCGTGACCTCCTCTGCCTCCTCGGGTCTCCGGATCATGTCCTCACCGCCAGCGACCTCCCGCCACTGGTCTCCATTGCCGTCAACGGCAATCTCCGCAGCCGTAGCAAGTTCATCGCCGATTTAGGGTATGAACTTGATCCTTTATGCTATTCTTCACTCTGATTCTTAGCACATTGCTTTACCATGATTCTTGCCACGTTAGAAATCATCCTATCCAGCAGAAACTCCGTAGAAGTTAGTTTTGATTCGAAAATTTGGGGTTAGGTCTCTGTCAAACTCATCTCGGATCAACAGAGTTGTAGAAATCGGTATGACCGATTTGGCTTAGGCCATTGCACAAGTGATTTTTGGTCTGACCGAAAATTGCAAATCGGTGCGACCGAGTTCAATTCTCTGTGAAACCCTAGGAATATCGGTGCCACCGAACTGTGACTCGGTCTGACCGAGTTCACTAGTTGAGGCTCCAGAATTTCTTCGGTATCACCGAGTTTAACAAATTGGTAGCTCCGAAATGCTTTCTGTAGAGAACTAAAACTAAGTTTTTGAGTCATCTGTTTTGCAAAAATTTTGCACTTTGTGATGCTCATCCACTCTACCTCATCTACATCTATTCACAAGGTCAGTTTTCAGTTTGCAATGCCAAGCTGTCTGACCAGAGTGATAGCCAGAATTTGTCAGAGGAGAAAGCACACTTGAGTGAGGGCACTAGTCCCTCTAGCAGCTCTGATGAGGGTAGCAGGAGCACACCTAGCAACTTGCCCAAGGCAGCTACCAAACTAGGAAGAAGAAAACCTCAGATACCTATGTCAAAGAAGAAGGTGCTCAGGAAGTAGTATGGCACAACTGCTGCAACAAAGCCAGGTCTGAAAAAGAAGGTCCCTTCAAAGACAGTTCCTATGTCAAAGGACAAACCATCTACTCAAGAGACTATGGTGTTCACACTTGAATCCAGAGATGATGAGCCAACAGGTACAAAGAAGAGAGCTAGAAAGACAACAACCAGAGTGATTGGCAAGCCATCCATGAGGAATGATGATGAGGCTGAAGCAGAAGAAGAAGAGGTTGCGACACCAACACCCAAAGCTCAGAAGCTCATGGGAGATGCTATCAAGTCAGGGGCTGCTCCTTCAAAGCCCAAGACTACTCCCAAAGCTGCTCAAGCCACCAAGTCTGCACCCAAGAGGAGCACTAGAAACATTCCAGCTTCAGAGAAGAACAAGGCCCCAGTGCGTGAGATTGATGAAGATGCTGAGGTCCAAGTGCTTAGGAAGCTCAAGCCCAAGACCCCTGACCATGACAATACTCATATTGTTGCTGAGGACATGAAGTTGAGAAAGGATGCAGGTCTCAGAACATGGAGACAAAGTGACCCATATTCTGTGAGGAGAAGGACTGCCGTGGACTATAGATTCCATACCGAAGAACAACAAGACTTCTATGAGACAGTTCTGCTTGACAAGAAGCCCATAGTGTGTGATATGAGATGGGTTGATTGGGACTTCATCAAGAACAATGAGGATAACTTTCCAAATGTGATTGAAAGCTTCAAAGCATGTGGTGTTGACAAGTTTGTAGGTCCGCAGCTGACCAAATGGAATGATGAACTCATCATGCAATTCTACTCCACATCTCACTTTTATCCTGATGGTAGAATTGTATGGATGTCTGAAGGTACAAGGTACCAGTTGACTGTTGATGAGTGGGCCAAGCTGATCAAAGCCCCTGTAGAGCATGAAGATGATCTGGATGTGTATGCCAAGAAGAAGCAAGACCACAACTCTATGGCCAACATGTACAAGGAGATCCCTGATGATGACTTGGAGACACATAAGTTTGGATCTGTACATCACTTGTTGTCTGTTCTAGCCACTATCAACACAATCTTGAGGCATACATTGTTGCCAAAATCTAGAGGTCACAAGATGATCAAAGGACATTCAATCAACTTGCTGCATATTTTTGATGTGCCTGAAAAGTTCAAAGTCATGAGTCTGAGTGTTGAAACAATCAAGAGGACTGCTGCAGATCAGAAGAGATCATGTGGGTATGCTACACACATTTAGGAGCTCATCAACTCCAAGATGGGCACATGCATATACTTGTTGGACAAGGAACATCTGCCCCTATATCCAGACTTTGAGGAAAAAAACTGTTGTCATGGATGAGGATGAGCCATCTTCAGTGCAAGCACATGAGAAGAGAGAGAAAGCCAGAGCTGAGAAAGCTGCCAAGTGCTGCAGAAGCATCTCAAGTGTCCCTCAAATCCAGACAAGATCAAATGGCATATCTGATTCAAGCAACTATGAGGATTGAGAAGGGCTTGGCCACCCCGACTCGGAATCATGAGAGCTTGGAGAGGATCATTGAAACTAAGTTCTATGGTCTTGATCTGAAAGTGGTAGAGATACAGTCTGCAGTTGAGCAGCTCTAGGAGGAAGCATAGGAGAGGAGAGGGCAGGCTACCACAGATGCATTTCAGCGAGTGCCTAGAGGCCAGAGGTGTGCTGCAGTGCCAGTACCTGATACGAGAGCTACTACATCAGCACCAGCAGCCACAGCTTCAGTGCCACCTCCAGCAGCCACTCCACCAGCTCCAACTACATCATCTGAAGCCTTCGTCCTTGGAGTTCTCTCTACACCGCCTCCCAAAGAGCGAGCCTGAGAGACGCATGGCACTATGCATTTTAAATTTTTTGGTAACTTGTTGCCAAAGGGGGAGAAATATGTATAGATCATAGGCTTCGAGAGAGAGTGTTTTTCTTTTTGGTCTCTCTTGCTTTTGGTTGAACTTCATTTGTGTTTTTGCTTGATACTCTATGTCTGTGTGTGAGATACTTGTTTGATCATGTGATTGATCATATGCTACCTTAATGCTTGCTTGGATGATATTATCTCTTATATCTCTATATGATCATTCACTTTGCTTGGTGATGAGTGCATGTTTTTAGTTCATATCATTTTGAGCGCTCCACCAAGATGTATGTGACATGGAAGAGTAACCCATGATCCTAATCGATTGTGCATTTGCATTCAAACGCAAATTTTAAATAATGCACAAATTAGGGGGAGCTCTTGCTTATCACATACTTCTCAAAGTGACGATGTATTTAAATCTTATTATCATTTGTCGAAGCTTTGATCTATATGTTGTCATCAATTACCAAAAAGGGGGAGATTGAAAGTGCAACTATCCCTGGGTGGTTTTGGTAATTACTAACAACATATAGCTTATTGAACTAATGCTATCTCAAGATAAATATTTCAGGAAAGTTCAATGATTGGCATGGCATGGACTAGGAATGTGGACCCCTCAAAATGCTAAGGACACATATTGGCTCAAGCTCAAGACTCTACATTTTCTATTTTAGTGATCCAAGATCACATTGAGTCCATAGGAAAGCCAATACTATTAAAAGGGGATGAGGTGTTGCTTAATCGGTTTCTTGCTCAAAATGCTTAGTGATATGCTCCAAAACCCTCAACCACTTTCTCACATCCACATATGTCCCAAACCAAAAGTAAAACTCGGCCCCACCGAAAAGTTATATCCGGCGCCACCTAGTTCATTTGACATAGCCACTGCCACTAAACCCTAACCATTTCGGTCTCACCAAAAGGGATCTCGGTCTCACCAAGATGGGATTGCAAACTCTCTATTTCCCTTCGTAACATTTTGGTCTCACTGAGATGAGCGATCGGTCCCACCGAGTTCGCAATGCAAACTCTTTGTTTCCCCTTCGTAATGTTTCGGTCCCACCGAAACGAGCGAATTGGTCCCACCGAGTTTGCCTGACCAACTCTCTGTAAGATGATTACCAAAATCGGTCCCACCGAGTTTGTGTAATCGGTCTCACCGAGATTACGTTATGCCCTAATGATACGTCTCCAACGTATCTATAATTTTTTATTGTTCCATGCTATTATATATTCTGTTTTGGATGTTTAATGGGCTTTATTATACACTTTCATATTATTTTTGGGACTAACCTACTAACCCAAGGCCCAGTGCAAATTGCTGTTTTTTTGCCTATTTCAGTGTTTCGCAGAAAAGGAATATCAAACGGAGTCCAAACGGAATGAAACCTTCGGGAGAGTTATTTTTGGAACGATATCTTCACGACAGACTTGGAGTACAAGTCAGAGAAGAAACGAGGTGCCCAAGAGGAGAAGGGCGCGCCCAGGGGGTAGGCGCTCCCTCCCACCCTCGTGGGCACCACGTTGCTCCACCGACGTAATTTTTCCTCGAGAGCTCCGCGAGAGGGGGCATCGATCACGGAGGGCTTCTACATCAACACCATAGCCTCTCCGATGAGTTGTGAGTAGTTTGCCACAAACCTTCGGGTCCATAGTTATTAGCTAGATGGCTTCTTCTCTCTCTTTGGATCTCAATACAAAGTTCTCCCTGATCTTCGAGGAGATCTATTCGATGTAATATTTTTGTAGTGTGATTCTCGAGATCCGATGAATTGTGGGTTTATGATCAAGAATATCTATGAACAATATTGGATCTTTTCTGAAATCTATTATGTATGATTATAATATCCTTGCAAGTCTCTTCGAATTATTGGTTTGGTTTGGCCTACTAGATCTATAGTTCTTGCAATGGGAGAAGTGCTTGGCTTTGGGTTCAATCTTGCGGTGTCCTTTCCCAGTGATAGTAGGGGCAGCAAGGCACGTATAGTATTGTTGCCATCGAGGATAAAAAGATGGGGTTTATATCATATTGCTTGAGTTTATCCCTCTACATCATGTCATCTTGCTTAAGGCGTTACTCTGTTCTTATGAACATAATACTCTAGATGCATGCTGGATAGCGGTCAATGTGTGGAGTAATAGTAGTAGATGTAGAATCGTTTCGGTCTACTTGTTATGGATGTGATGCCTATATACAATGATCATGCCTAGATATTCTCATAACTATGCGCTTTTCTATCAATTGCTCGACAGTAATTTGTTCACCCACCGTAGAATTCTGCTATCATGAGAGAAGCCAGTAGTGAAACCTATGGCCCCCGGGTCTATTCTCATCATATTAGTCTTCCATCTACTATTTACTTTACTTTACTTTGCATTATTTACTTTCTGCTTCTATACCAAAAATACCAAAAATATTATCTTATCATATCTCACTCTCGTAAGTGACCGTGAAGGGATTGACAACCCCTTATCGCTTTGGCTGCGAGGTTCTTATTTGTTTGTGCAGGTGCGAGCGACTCGCGCGTGGTCTCCTACTGGATTGATACCTTGGTTCTAAAAAACTGAGGGAAATACTTACGCTACTGTGCTGCATCACCCTTTCCTCTTCGAGGGAATACAACGCAAGCTCGAGAAGTAGCAAGAAGAATTTCTGGCGCCGTTGCCGGGGAGATCTACGCAAAAGTCATATAACAAGTACCTATCACAAACCCTTATCCCTCGCACTACATTATTTGCCTCTCGTTTTCCTCTCCCCCACTTCATCCTTGCCGTTTTATCCGCCCTTCTTCTTCCGTGTGTTTTATCGCTTTGCCTTGTCATCATGGCTAGCACTCCTATCATTATCAATACGCCCGAGAGTGAGGTTCTTAACTTTAAACAAAGGGAGGAAGAAAATCTAAAATATGCTTGGTATAGAATTTGCAATGCTCAAAATAGATCTACCGTGAAGGGATTGACAACCCCTTATCGCGTTGGCTGCGAGGTTCTTATTTGTTTGTGTAGGTGCGAGGGACTCGTGTGTGGTCTCCTACTGGATATATACCTTGGTTCTCAAAAACTGAGGGAAATACTTACGCTACCATGCTGCATCACCCTTTCCTCTTCGAGAGAATACAGCGCAAGCTCGAGAAGTAGCACCTAACCCTAATGAAATCGGTCCCACCGAGTTGATCATATCGGTCCCACTGAAATGCCTAACGGTCACATTATGAACTAAATCGGTCCGACCGAGTTCTCTGAATCGGTCCCACCGACTTTGGTAAATTGTGTGTAATGGTTAGATTTTGTGTGGAGGCTATATATACCCCTCCACCCACTCTTCATTCGTGGAGAGAGCCATTAGAACATACCTACACTTCCATCATACATGTTCTGAGAGAGAACCACCTACTCAAGTGTTGAGATCAAGATATTCCATTCCTACCATATGAATCATGTTCTCTAGCCTTCACCAAGTTGCTTTCCACTCAAATCATTCTTCCACCATATCCAAATCTATGAGGAACTGTTTGAGTGTTGGCGAGACTATCATTTGAAGCATTTGAGCAAGGAGTTCATCATCGACACACCGTCTATTACCTTTTGGAGAGTGGTGTCTCCTAGATTGGTTAGGTGTCACTTGGGAGCCTCCGACGAGATTGTGGAGTTGAACCAAGGAGTTTGTACGGGAAAGGAATCGCCTACTTCGTGAAGATCTACCGTAGTGAGGCAAGTCCTTCGTGGGCGATGGCCATGGTGGGATAGACAAGGTTGCTTCTTCGTGGACCATTCGTGAGTGGAGCCCTCCGTGGACTCACATAGCCATTACCCTTCGTGGGTTGAAGTCTCCATCAACGTGGATGTACGATAGAACCACCTATCGGAACCATGACAAAAACATTCGTGTTTACACTTGTGTTTGCTCCCTACAAACTCCTCCCTTTACGTTCATATGCAATTGTTTTACTTTCCGCTGCTATACTCTTAGAATTGCATGTGTAGGTTGATTGCTTGACCTATGCTAAGTTGCTAAACTCTGCCAAGAATTAAAATTGGGAAAAGGCTAGATTTTTATTTAGTCAAGTAGTCTAATCACCCCCCTCTAGACATACTTTCGATCCTACAGCGACGCCTTTTGAACTGTGGTTGGCAAGAAACCAAAGTTGTCGTTTCTTAAAGTTTGGGGTTGCGATGCTTATGTGAAAAAGCTTCAACGTGATAAGCTCGAATCCAAGCCAGAGATATGTGTCTTCATAGGATACCCAAAGGAAACTGTTGGGTACACCTTCTATCAGAGATTCGGAGGCAAGATATTCGCTGCTAAGAATGGATCCTTTCTAGAGAAGGAATTTCTCTCGAAAGAAGTGAGTGGGAGGAAAGTGGAACTTTATGAGGTAATTGTACCTTCTCCCGAATTGGAAAGTAGTACACCACAGAAACTAGTTCCAGTGATTCCTACACCAATCAACGAGGAAGCTAATGATGATTATCATGAAACTTCAGATCAAGTTACTGCTGAACCTCGTAGGTCAACCAGAATACGTTACGCACCAGAGTGGTACGGTAACCTGGTTCTGGAAGTCATGTTACTAGACCATGATGAACCTACAAACTATGAGGAAGCGATGATGAGCTCAGATTCCGCAAAATGGCTTGAGGGCATGAAATCTGAGATGGGATCCATGTATGAGAACAAAGTGTGGACTTTGGTTGACTTGCCCGATGATTGGCAAGCCATTGAAAATAAATGGATCTTTAAGAGGAAGACAGACGCCGATGGTAATGTTACTGTCTACAAAGCTCGACTTGTTGCGAAAGGTTTTTTACAAGTTCAAGGAGTTGACTACGATGAGACTTTCTCACCCGTAGCGATGCTTATGTCTGTCCGAATCATGGTAGCAATTGCCGCATTTTATGATTATGAAATCTGGCAAATGGATGTCAAAACTACATTCCTTAATGGATACCTCAAAGAGGAGTTGTATATGATGCAACCAGAAGGTTTTGTCGATCCTAAAGGTGCTAACAAAGTGTGCAAGTTCCAACGATCCATCTATGGACTGGTGCAAGCATCTCGGAGTTGGAATATACACTTTCATGGGGTGATCAAAGCATATGGTTTTATACAGGCTTTTGGAGAAGCCTGTATTTACAAGAAAGTGAGTGGGAGCTCTATAACATTTCTGATATTATATGTGGATGACATATTGTTGATTATAAATGATATAGAATTTCTGGATGGCATAAAATGATACTTGAATAAGAATTTTTCAATGAAAGACCTCGGTGAAGCTGCTTATATATTAGGCATCAAGATCTATAGAGATGGATCAAGACGTTTAATTGGACTTTCATAAAGCACATACCTTGATAAAGTTTTTAAGAAGTTCAAAATGGATCAGTCAAAGCAAGGGTTCTTGCCTGTGTTACAAGGTGTGAAGTTGAGTAAGACTCAATGCCCGACCACTGCAGAAGATAGAGAGAAAATGAAAGTCATTCCCTATGCCTCAGCCATAGGATCTATCATGTATGCAATGCTATGTAGCAGACCTGATGTGTGCCTTGCTATAAGTTTAGCAGGGAGGTACCAAAGTAATCCAGGAGTGGATCACTGGACAACGGTCAAGAACATCCTGAAGTACCTAAAAAGGACAAAGGATATGTTTCTCCTTTATAAAGGTGACAAAGAGCTCGTCGTAAATGGTTACGTCGATTCAAGCTTTGACACTGATCCGGATGACTCTAAGTCACAAACTGGATATGTATTTTTATTGAACGACGGAGCTGTCAGTTGGTGCAGTTCCAAGCAGAGTGTCGTGGCGGGATCTACGTGTGAAGCGGAGTACATAGGTGCTTTGGAAGCAGCAAATGAAGGAGTCTGGACGAAGGAGTTCATATCCGATCTAGGTGTAATACCTAGTGCATCGGGTCCAGTGAAAATCTTTTGTGACAACACTTGAGCAATAGCCTTGGCAAAGGAATCCAAGTTTCACAAGAGAACCAAGCACATCAAGAGACGCTTCAATTCCATCCGCGATCAAGTCAAGGAAGGAGACATAGAAATTTTCAAGATACATACGGATCTGAATGTCATAGACCCGTTGACTAAGCCTCTTCCACGAGCAAAACATGATCAGCACCAAGACTCCATGTGTGTTAGAATCATTACTATGTAATCTAGATTATTGACTCTAGTTCAAGTGGGAGACTTGAAAGCACATTTGCTCCCTGGGTGGTTTTGGTAATTAATGACAACATACTTTGTGGTTGGACTAATGCTTTTATCAAGTATGTTTCAGGAAATTCAATCACATTGGCATGGCAAAAGAACTAAAGAAGTGGACCCCTCAAAATGCTAAGGCAAGCATTGGCAAAAGCTCAAGACTCCATTTTTGGTTTAGTGATCCAAGATCACATTGAGTCCATAGGAAAAGCCAATACTATTAAAAGGGGATGAGGTTATGATGATGATCTGGTTGCTCAAGTGCTTAGTGATACAGCTCCTAAACTATCAGCAACTTTCACTGCCATATACACTCATAAGTAATCTCGGTCCCACCGATTTTCCAAACTCAGTCACACCGAGATGAACCACCTCAGCCATAAGCCAAACCCTAGAAAACTCGGATATTCCGATTCTGGAATCGGTTTCACCGAAACATGAGTTGCCAAGGTTCTGTAACCTTCTGTCATCAAATCGGTGTCACCGAGATGATGAAGTCGGTCCCACCGAAACTGGTATGCTCTTGTCTTTGCACGAATCGGACTAACCGGGATTGTATATTTGGTCCCACCGAAAACCCCAACGTTCACATTATTTGAACTCTCGGTCTCACCGAGTTGTCCACTCCGGTCCCACCGAGTTTGCTCAAATGTGTGTAACGGTTGGATTTTGTGTGGAGGCTATTTATACCCCTCCACCCCCTCTTCATTCGTGGAGAGAGCCATCAGAAAGAACTACCACTCCTACCTTACATTTCTGAGAAGAGAACTACCTACCCTTGTGTTGAGATCAAGTTGCTCCGCTCCCACCATATGAAACTTGATCTCTAACCTTCCCAAGTTGCTTTCCACTCAATCCTTTCTTCCACCACAGCCAAATCAGTGAGGAGAGTTGAGTGTTGGGGAGATTATCATTTGAAGCACAAGAGCAAGGAGTTCATCATCATCTACAACATCTATTACCTTTTGGAGGGTGGTGCCTCCTAGATTGGTTAGGTGTCACTTGGGAGCCTCCGTCATCGAGATGTGGAGTTGAACCAAGAAGTTTGTAAGGGCAAGGAGATCGCCTACTTCGTGAAGATCTACCTCGAGTAAGGCTAGCCCTCCGTGGGCGTAGGCCATGATGGAATAGACAAGGTTGCTTCTTCGTGGACCCTTCGTGGGTGGAGCCCTCCGTGGACTCGCGCAGCCGTTACCCTCCGTGGGTTGAAGTCTCCATCAACGTGGATGTACGATAGAACCACCTATCGGAACCACGGGAAAAATCATTGCGTCTCCAAATTGCGTTTGATCTTCTCCACTTCTCTTTACTACTTGTGCAATTTACTTTCCGCTGCCCATACTCTAGAATTGCATGTGTAGTGTGCTACTTGACTTGTGTGTTATGCAAAATATGTCCTTAAAAGACAGAATTTTTATCTTGTCGAGTAGTCTAATCACCCCCCCCCCTCTAGACACTCTCACCTTCTTCGATCCCTCAATTGGTATCAGAGCCTTGGTCTCCATTGCTTTGGTTTACACACCATTGGAGGAAGATGGACGTGTCTACGTTTGGGAGTGTTAGCCATAGAGTGCCTATTCTTAATGGAGTGTCCTATAACTTGTGGAGGTCTGAAATGCTTAGTATCTTTAAGACGTACAATTTGTGCAAATATGTTGAGACCCCCTATGTGCCTCCATTTGACCCCTTGCACCCTACCATGGATGAAGAGCTTGATTTGCTTCGTAACCTTAGGACTGTAAATCTTATCATTAGAGGGTTACCCGATAACTTGCTTAAGCTCGTTACAAACTTTGAGTGCGCCTATGCTATGTGGAAGTTCTTGGAAGAACTTTATCCGGACTACTCTTTGAGAGGTCTTGATGAAATTCTACACAAGACTATTGAATTTGATAAGATGCGCCCCAATGATCCCAACTTTGATAAATGCTTCTTTGAGCTTCGTGATCTTATGAAAAAGAAGGGTGATCCCGGTCTTATCAATGTTTTAATTAGAAATGCTCTTGTATTGCATTCCGAAGATTATTGTCACATTGACAAAACTAATGCAAGTAGTTATCAAATTGACCTAGGTGTTGATGATGAACAATCTATGGGTCAATATGATGATGAGCATGAGCATGATGATGATTACTCCGACTCGGACACCGAGCTAGACAAGATCATGAAGAGTCTCAATCTTATGGCAAATCTGAGAGACTACATGTCCGGCGGAAAAGAGTGGATTCTTGATAGTGGATGCACCGACCACATGACCGGAGACAAAGACATGTTTCGAGAGCTTGCAAAGAATGATGGTCCATGCAAGTATGTGACTTTTGGAGACAACTCCAAGGGTAAGGTACTTGGCCTTGGTAAGGTGGCCATATCTCATGATAGCTCTATTCAAAATGTCATGCTTGTAGAATCTCTTGGATACAATTTACTTTCCGTGTCTAGATTAGCTGACTTTGGATTCAATGTGCTATTCACCGAAGTAGATTGCCAAGTCTTTCGTCGTGACAATCATAACATGGCGTTTACCGGTATCCGTAGAGGTGATCTATATATTGTTGATTTCACTAAGAAAGCCCAACCTAGAGCTTGCTTCATTGCTAAATCCTCTAAAGGTTGGTTATGGCATAGAAGGCTTGGACATGTTGGTATGCGTAATCTAGACAAGCTGATCAAAGGTGATCATATTCTTGGTGTTAAAGATGTTTTCTTTGACAAAGATAGACTTTGTAGTGCTTGTCAAGAAGGAAAACAAGTAGGTGGAAGTCATCCCGTGAAGAACATCATGACCACAAGGAGACCGCTTGAGCTTCTTCATATGGATCTCTTCGGTCCCAATGCTTACAAAAGCCTTGGTGGTAACTCCTTTGGTCTAGTTATAGTTGATGATTATTCCAGATTTACGTGGGTATTTTTCCTTGATGACAAATTGCAGGTTCAGAGAATCTTCAAAACCTTTGCCAAAAAGGCCCAAAATCAATTTGAGGTGAAGATCAAGAAAGTTCGGAGTGACAATGGAACGGAGTTCAAGAACGCCAATGTAGACTCTTTTCTCGATGAGGAAGGGATTCTACATGAGTTCTCGGCTACGTACACTCCTCAACAAAATGGAGTTGTTGAGAGGAAGAACCGAACGCTCATAGAGATGGCAAGAACGATGCTTGATGAATACAAGACACCGAAGCATTTTTGGGGGGAAGCGGTCGAGACAGCTTGTCATGCTATAAACAGGCTTTATCTTCATAAGCTCCTCGGCAAGACATCATACGAGCTCCTCACCGGTAACAAACCCCAAGTGGGATACTTTCGTGTCTTTGGTTCAAAATGCTATATCCTTGATAAGCATCGTCGGTCTAAATTTGCTCCTAAATCTCATGAAGGCTTTCTTCTTGGTTATGGATCAAACTCCCACACCTACCGTGTCTACAATAATTTCACCCGAAAGGTTGAAGAGACGGTAGACGTGAAGTTTGATGAATCTAATGGCTCGCAAGTAGAGCAAATGCCTATTGATGTAGGAGACAAGGACCCATCGGAAGCTATCCAAGATTTATCTATTGGAAAGATCCGTCCCATGGAAGTGAAGGAGAGTACCTCATCTACATATGTGGAGCCCCCTACCTCACGGCGAGATGAACCTCAAGGCAACATGGAGGCCTCCACAAGTGGAACTCACCAAGATGAGGAAGTGCAACAAGAAGATCCACCACAACCTCCTCCACCGCCTCAAGACAACACCAACAACAATGAAGAAGAAGAAGAGGAAGATGAAGATGATGAGGAAGCTCAGCCACAACCTCAACAAAAGCTATCCCGAGTCCGAGCAAGAGTCAAGAAAAATCATCCCGTGGAACAAATGATGAACGACATCAACTCCGGGAGAATTACTCGCTCTAAAACTCGCTTAGCTAACTTTTGTGAGCATTACTCATTTATCTCTAGTATTGAACCTATGAAGGTAGAAGAAGCACTTGAAGACCCGGATTGGGTGAACGCTATGCACGAAGAACTACACAACTTCTAGAGGAACAAGGTATGGACTTTGGTAGAGAAGCCCAAGGATGATCAAAACGTCATTGGAACCAAATGGGTGTTTCGGAACAAGCAAGATGAAGATGGACAAGTCATCCGCAACAAGGCTCGTCTCGTAGCTCAAGGTTACACACAAGTCGAAGGTATGGACTATGGTGAGACCTATGCCCCTGTTGCTAGACTTGAGTCCATTCGCATTCTTCTTGCTTATGCCAATCACCATGATATTACTCTCTATCAAATGGATATCAAAAGTGCTTTCCTAAATGGTGAAATTGAGGAGGAAGTATTTGTGAAACAACCTCCCGGATTTGTGAATCCCAAAAAGCCTAATCATGTTTACAAGTTGCACAAAGCTCTTTATGGTCTTAAACAAGCTCCTAGAGCTTGGTACAAATGCTTGACTAGCTTTCTTCTTGAAATAGGCTTTGAGATTGGAAAGATAGACTCAACGCTGTTCACGAAAAGGGTTAATGGTGAACTATTTGTGTGCCAAATATATGTTGATGATATTATCTTTGGTTCAACTAACCCTCATTTTAGCAAGAAGTTTGGACAGCTCATGTCGGAGAAGTATGAGATATCCATGATGAGTGAACTCAAATTCTTCCTTGGGTTGCAAATCAAGCAATCTAAAAAGGGTACCTTTGTCTCACAAACAAAGTACACCAAGGATCTCTTCAAGAAGTTCAACATGCAAGAAAGCAAAGGTATGAGTACCCCCATGCCTACAAGTGGACATAATGACTTGACAAAAGATGGAGAACCCGTTGATCAAAGGGTTTACCGATCTATGATTGGTTCTCTACTATATCTTTGTGCTTCTCGTCCTGACATAATGTTGAGTGTATGCATGTGTGCGCGATATCAAGCAGCCCCTAAAGAATGTCATCTTAAAGCCGTTAAAAGGATTGTGAGATACTTGATACACACACCAAACTTTGGCATTTGGTATCCTAAGAGGGCCTCTTTCGACATTGTTGGCTATTCCGACTCGGACTATGCCGGTGACAAGGTTGATAGAAAGTCAACTTCGGGTACGTGTCAATTCCTTGGTCGATCCCTTGTATCTTGGTCCTCCAAGAAACAAAATTCGGTATCATTATCCACTGCCAAAGCGGAATATATTGCTGCTGGTTCGTGTTGTGCTCAATTGCTATGGATGACACAAACGCTTAAGGATTATGGGATACATGTGAGACATGTTCCCTTGCTTTGTGACAATGAGAGTGCGATTAAAATTGGACACAATCCCGTGCAACACTCTCGAACGAAGCATATTGAAGTTCGTCACCATTTCATTCGTGATCATATTGCCAAGGGTGACATCAATCTTAAGCATGTTCGTACTGACAAACAACTCGCTGATATCTTTACAAAACCTCTTGATGAGAAGGTGTTTTGTCGCTTAAGGAGTGAGTTGAACATCATTGATGCTTCAAACTTGGAGTGAGAACTCCATTGATGCATGCAAGGCATGAGCCCACTTGACTAATCCTTGATATTTCTCTTATGATGGTGATCATATGTCTTGGACACATTTGCCTCCTTGTATTGCATCTAACTCCTTGCAGGTACTTGGATGATCTACATTCCACAAGATTACCACTCACTCAAATCATGAGTAATCTTGTCACTGACCAAGTATCTAGCCCTTTGGGATGTTGAGTTCAAGGAACAAAATTTCACATATCCTTTTTGACATCTTATACATCTAGTATTTCACTCTTGTCATCTTGGATATCCTTGAGTATTTCCTTGCTTGCCTAACCCATGTAGGAAGATGAACTACACAAGTGGAAATGGCGCTCCAACTTCACATTCAATGAGCACCTACATCAAGTTTACCTACATGAGTAAAGCAACAACAAGCCCAAGGTATGTTCTTCACATCTTTAAGGAGCTTTGCTCAAAGTCATGAGTACAAGCAGCTTCATAAGATGTGATCACATCGAATGCTTAATCGAAGAATGGCAACCCCATTTTGAGCTTAAATGATGAGTATGACCTATGATCAAATGTCCTCATTTGACTCCTAAGTCAATATACTCAAACATAGGTGACCTTGTCGCCGACCTTTATCTAGATGAAGTACATATGTTTTGGAGTCTTTCTATTTTCTCTTATGTTCTCTCATTGAGTTTTCATATATAAAAAAAACTTCATCTAGGAATCTTTTTCATTTCTATTCTTCTGTCTTTGTGAATATCCTTCTGGCTCTGATCAATTCCTCGAAAATCTTTCACAAATTCATTGCAAAATCCTTTGAAACATTCCTCGCAAAGTGAGCTGAATTATTTCTGTATTTCCTTGGAATTAAACTCGGCGTCACCGATTTAAATATTTCGGTCTAACCGAAAAGGATCTTCCCTGAGTCCCTGACTTTCGGACCCACCGATCCATCTCAATTCGGTGTCACCGATTTATTTCTTCTAGGACATCATCTTCTGCAGCTCCACTCGATGATTCTCTATGCATGTTCCTATTTGCCCTGTTGTGATTCTTAAGGATCCCACTTCTTTCTTTCCATCTTCCCTGACCTTCCTAGTTTGCTGTCCTTTTCGGCACTTGATGTCAAAGGGGGAGAAGACTTAGGGGGAGAAGAGAAGATTTAGGGGGAGAAGAAGAGCAATCTTACCTTAAGGGGGAGAGAATCACATCAAAGCTTTGCCGTGTTTTTCCTTATAAGAGAATTTCTTGCCGTGTTTTACATTAGGCATTACAATTGGCGTCATTCTCATTTGGCATCATTCTTTTGATTTTGCTCTTTCCATCAAACCCCTTGATCTGAGAGAACTCAAAGGGAGAGAAATCTTCACAATTGATATCTTATGGAAAGCAAAATCTCTCAGAGTTCATTGAAAATCTTTTAGTTTCGGAGACATGTTTGCTGATTCAAGCTTGTGCTCAATATGAGACACTCTTTATACATGTCATCCCTGGCTTGGTACTCTTGATATTCTTGCAGTTGGTTGAAGAAATACTCTTGTGTTATCTAACCTTGTTTTCCCAAGTTTATCTCTTCAGGTACAATGCCAAGGAACCTCAAGGTAAGTATATGCACTTTGCAGAATGTGCATGATGGTGACTTGCTTGTGAATACTTGTTTGCAAGAAATCACCATGCACATATGCATTATCACTCACCTCTTTTCATCTGCTCTGATGCATATAGCCTAGCTGCATGTAGCACATCTTGCTTATCTCTCTTGTGTGCTTGTGGTAGTCCAAAACCGTAATTTCTGAAAATCTTGCACACTTGTAGGAGGAGCCTGTGTACTACATGTTTGTCAAAGCTTTCGTGATAATTATGTCTTTCTTTCAATAAGCTTTGATGTCTTGTTTAGTGTGATTTTAGTGTGTTGCCATCAATTACCAAAAAGGGGGAGATTGAAAGCACATTTGCTCCCTGGGTGGTTTTGGTAATTAATGACAACATACTTTGTGGTTGGACTAATGCTTTTATCAAGTATGTTTCAGGAAATTCAATCACATTGGCATGGCAAAAGAACTAAAGAAGTGGACCCCTCAAAATGCTAAGGCAAGCATTGGCAAAAGCTCAAGACTCCATTTTTGGTTTAGTGATCCAAGATCACATTGAGTCCATAGGAAAAGCCAATACTATTAAAAGGGGATGAGGTTATGATGATGATCTGGTTGCTCAAGTGCTTAGTGATACATCTCCTAAACTATCAGCAACTTTCACTGCCATATACACTCATAAGTAATCTCGGTCCCACCGATTTTCCAAACTCAGTCACACCGAGATGAACCACCTCAGCCATAAGCCAAACCCTAGAAAACTCGGATATTCCGATTCTGGAATCGGTTTCACCGAAACATGAGTTGCCAAGGTTCTGTAACCTTCTGTCATCAAATCGGTGTCACCGAGATGATGAAGTCGGTCCCACCGAAACTGGTATGCTCTTGTCTTTGCACGAATCGGACTAACCGAGATTGTATATTCGGTCCCACCGAAAACCCCAACGTTCACATTATTTGAACTCTCGGTCTCACCGAGTTGTCCACTTCGGTCCCACCGAGTTTGCTCAAATGTGTGTAACGGTTGGATTTTGTGTGGAGGCTATTTATACCCCTCCACCCCCTCTTCATTCGTGGAGAGAGCCATCAGAAAGAACTACCACTCCTACCTTACATTTCTGAGAAGAGAACTACCTACCCTTGTGTTGAGATCAAGTTGCTCCACTCCCACCATATGAAACTTGATCTCTAACATTCCCAAGTTGCTTTCCACTCAATCCTTTCTTCCACCACAGCTAAATCAGTGAGGAGAGTTGAGTGTTGGGGAGATTATCATTTGAAGCACAAGAGCAAGGAGTTCATCATCATCTATAACATCTATTACCTTTTGGAGGGTGGTGCCTCCTAGATTGGTTAGGTGTCACTTGGGAGCCTCCGTCATCGAGATGTGGAGTTGAACCAAGAAGTTTGTAAGGGCAAGGAGATCGCCTACTTCGTGAAGATCTACCCTGAGTAAGGCTAGCCCTCCGTGGGCGTAGGCCATGATGGAATAGACAAGGTTGCTTCTTCGTGGACCCTTCGTGGGTGGAGCCCTCCGTGGACTCGCGCAGCCGTTACCCTCCGTGGGTTGAAGTCTCCATCAACGTGGATGTACGATAGAACCACCTATCGGAACCACGGGAAAAATCATTGCGTCTCCAAATTGCGTTTGATCTTCTCCACTTCTCTTTACTACTTGTGCAATTTACTTTCCGCTGCCCATACTCTAGAATTGCATGTGTAGTGTGCTACTTGACTTGTGTGTTATGCAAAATCTGCCAAAATCTGTCCTTGATAAAAGACCGAATTTTTATCTTGTCGAGTAGTCTAATCACCCCCCCCCTCTAGACACTCTCACCTTCTTCGATCCCTCAAGACTGAAGGAAATATGCCCTAGAGGCAATAATAAAGTTGTTACTTGTATTTCCTTATATCATGATAAATGTTCATTATTCATGATAGAATTGTATTAACCGAAAACTTAGTACATGTGTGAATACATAGACAAAACAGAGTGTCCCTAGTATGCCTCTACTAGACTAGCTCATTGATCAAAGATGGTTATGTTTCCTAACCATATACATGAGTTATCATTTTGTCAACGAGATCACATCATTAGGAGAATGATGTGATGGACAAGACCCATCCGTTAGCTTAGCAACTTGATCATTTAGTTTTACTGCTATTGCTTTCTTCATGACTTATACATGTTCCTACGACTATGAGATTATGCAATTCCCAAATACCAGAGGAACACCTTGTGTGCTATCAAACGTCACAACGTAACTGGGTGATTATAAAGATGCTCTACAGGTGTCTCTGAAGGTGTATGTGGTGTTGGCATAGATCGGGAGTGGGATTTGTCACTCCAAGTGTCTTAGAGGTATCTCTAGGCCCTCTCGGTAATACACATCATAAAAAGCCTTGCAAGCAAATGACTAATGAGTTAGTCACGAGATGATGTACGAAACGAGTAAAGAGACTTTCCGGTGACGAGATTGAACTAGGTATGATGATACCTGATACGTCTCCAACGTATCTATAATTTTCGATTGTTCCATGCTATTATTTATGATGTTTTGGATGTTTATTGGGCTTTGTTATACACTTTTATATTATTTTTGCGACTAACCTATTAACCCAAAGGCCCAGTCCAGATTGCTGTTTTTTTGCCTATTTCAGGGTTTTACAGAAAAGGAATATCAAACGGAGTCCAAATGGAATGAAACTTCGGGAGAGATATTTTTGGAGCAAAATACGCACGGGAGACTTGAGAACCACAGAGTAGGGCACATGTGGCGTCCACAAGGGTTGGGGCGCGCCCCCCTGCCTTGTGGGCCCCACGTTTGGCCCCCGGTGCCCTCCTTCCTCCTATATATACCTACATACCCCCAAACCATCAGAAGAGGAGAAAACCCTAGTTCCACGCCGCAACCTTCTGTTCTCGTCAGATCCCATCTTAGGGCTTGTTTCGGAGCTCCGCCGGAGGGGGGATCTACCACGAAGTGCTTCTACATCATCATCATCACCTCACCATGAGTTGTGAGTAGTTTACCACAGACCTTCGGGTCCATAGCTAGTATCTAGATGGCTTCTTCTCTCTCTTTGGATCTCAATACCAAGTTCTCCTCGGTCTTCGAGGAGATCTATTCGATGTAATATCTTTTTGCGGTGTGTTTGTCGAGATCCGATGAATTGTGGGTTTATGATCAAGATTATCTATGAGAAATATTTGGTTGTTTTCTGAACTCTTTATGTGTGATTATAATATCCTTGCCAGTCTCTTAGAATTATTGGTTTGGTTTGGCCTACTAGATCTATAGTTCTTGCAATGGGAGAAGTGCTTGGCTTTGGGTTCAATCATGCGGTGTCCTTTCCCAGTGACAGTAGGGGCAGCAAGGCACATATTGTATTGTTGCCATCGAGGATAAAAAGATTGGGTTTGTATCATATTGCTTGAGTTTATCCCTCTACATCATGTCATCTTGCTTAAGGCGTTACTCTGTACTTATGAACTCAATACACTAGATGCATGCTGGATAGCGGTCGATGTGTGGAGTAATAGTAGTAGATGCAGAATCGCTTCGGTCTACTTGTCTCGGGCGTGATGCCTATATATAATGATCATGCCTAGATAGTCTCATAAGTATTCGCTTTTCTATCAATTGCTCGACAGTAATTTGTTTACCCGTCGTAGAATACCACTATCATGAGAGAAGCCACTAGAGAAAACTATGGCCCCCGGGTTTATTCTCAACATATCAATCTACAATCTACTTTACTTTTCCAATTTTACTTTCTGTTCTTATATCCAAAAATACCAAAAATATCAAACTATCCTATCTATCAGATCTCACTTTCGTAAGTGACCGTAAAGGGATTGACAACCCCTTATCGCGTTGGCTGCGAAGTTCTTATTTGTTTGTGCAGGTGCGAGAGACTCGCGCGTGGTCTCCTACTAGATTGATACCTTGGTTCTCAAAAACTGAGGGAAATACTTACGCTACTGTGCTGCATCACCCTTTCCTCTTCGAGGGAATACAACGCAAGCTCGAGAAGTAGCAACAAAAATTTCTGGCGTCGTTGTCGGGGAGGCTTACGCAAAAGTCATATACCAAGTACCTATCACAAACACTTATCCTTCGCATTACATTTATTTGCCTCTCTTTTTCCTCTCCCCCACTTCACCCTTGCCGTTTTATTTGACCTTCTTTTTGCCGTTTGCTTGTCGTTCGCTTGCTTCTTGTTTGCTTGTGTGTTCGATTGCTTGCCTGTCACTATGGCTCAGAACAATACCAAATTGTGTGACTTCTCCAATACCAACAATAATGATTTTATTAGCACTCCGATTGCTCCTATTACCGACGCTGAATCTTGTGAGATCAATGCTGCTCTGTTGAATTTTGTCATGAAAGATCAATTCTCCGGCCTTCCTAGTGAAGATGCCGCTACCCATCTAAACAACTTTGTTGATTTGTGTGATATGCAAAAGAAAAGAGATACAGATAACGATATTGTCAAATTGAAGTTATTTCCGTTTTCACTTAGAGATCGTGCTAAAACTTGGTTTTCCTCTTTGCCTAGAAATAGTATTGATTCGTGGAATAAGTGAAAAGATGCTTTTATCTCTAAGTATTTCTCTCCTGCTAAGATCATCTCTCTTAGAAATGATATTATGAATTTTAAGCAACTAGATCATGAGCATGTTGCACAAGCTTGGGAGAGAATGAAATTAATGATACGTAATTGCCCTACACATGGTTTGAACTTATGGATGATTTTTCAAAACTTTTATGCTGGCTAGAATTTTGCTTCTAGAAATCTTTTAGATTCGGTCGCAGGAGGTACTTTCATGGAAACTACCTTAGGAGAAGCTACCAAACTCCTAGATAATGTTATGGTTAATTATTCTCAATGGCACACCGAAAGATCTACTAGTAAAAAAGTGCATGCTATTGAAGAGATTAGTGTTTTGAGTGGAAAGATGGATGAACTTATGAAATTATTTGCTGCTAAGAGTGCTTTTTCTGATCCTAATGATATGCCTTTATCCACGTTGATTGAAAATAATAATGAATCTTTGGATGTGAATTTTGTTGGTGGGAATAATTTTGGTAACAATGCTTATAGAGGAAACTTTAATCCTAGGCCTTTTCCTAGTAATTCCTCTAATAATTATGGAAATTCCTACAATAACTCTTATGGAAAGATGCCTTCTGAATTTGAAACTAGTGTTAAGGAGTTTATGAATTCGCAAAAGAATTTCAATGGTTTGCTTGAAGAAAAATTGCTTAAGATTGATGTATTGGCTAGAAGTGTGGATAGAATTACTCTTGATGTTGATTCTTTGAAACTTAGATCTATTCCACCTAAGCATGATATGAATGAGTCTCTCAAATCCATGAGAATTTGCATTGATGAATGCAAAGAAAGAACCGCTAGGATGCGTGCTAAAAGAGATAATTATATAAAAGCGTGTTCTCCTAGTTATCATGAAAATAAAGATGAAGATTTGAAAGTTATTGACGTGTCTCGTATTATATCCTTGTTTTCTAGTATGAATCTTGATAGAGATGGGATTGGAGATGAATCTACTTTAATTAAAAGGTGTCCTAATGATTCAGAGTTTTTAGATCTTGATGCTAAAATTGTTAAAAGTGGGATTTAAGAGATTAGAACTTTGCATAGTGATGAACCCACTACTTTGGATTTCAAGGGATTCAATTATGATAATTGCTCTTTGATTGATTGTATTTCCTAGTTGCAATCCGTACTAAACTCTCCGCATGCTTATAGTAAAAAAAGCTTTTACCAAACACATAGTTGATGCTTTGATGCAATCTTATGAAGAAAAGCTTGAATTAGAAGTTTCTATCCCTAGAAAGCTTTATGATGAGTGGGAACCTACTATTAAAATTAAAATTAAAGATCATGAATGCTTTGATTTGTGTGATTTGGGTGCAAGTGTCTCCACTATGCCAAAAACTTTGTGTGATTTGTTAGGTTTCCATGAGCTTGATGATTGTTCTTTAAATTTGCATCTTGCGGATTCTACCATTAAGAAACCTATGGGAAGGATTAATGATGTTCTTATTGCTGCCAATAGGAATTATGTGCCCGTAGATTTCATTGTTCTTGATATAGATTGCAACCCGTCATGTCCTATTATTCTTGGAAGACCTTTCCCTAGAACGATTGGTGCAATTATTGATATGAAGGAAGGAAATATTGGATTCCAATTTCCGTTAAGGAAAGGAATGGAACACTTTCCTAGAAAGAAAATCAAATTACCACATGAATCTATTATGAGAGCCACTTATGGATTGCCTTCCAAAGATGGCAATACCTAGATCTATCTTTGTATCGTGCCTAGCTAGGGGCGTAAAACGATATCGCTTGTTGGGAGGCAACCCATTTTTTTTTTTGCTTCTGTTTGGGAATAAATATTGCATCTAGCTCTGTTTAGATGTGGTTTTGTGTTTTAATTAGTGTTTGTGCCAAGTAGAACCTTTGTGAAGACTTGTGTGAAGTTTATATGATCTTGCTGTGAAAAACATAATCGTTAGTGCTCGCTAGAATGGTCACCAGATTTTGCTGGAGCGTGCTATTTAGTTGATTCTTTTTGCAGATGATTAATAGACAAATTCCTCACGTTTACCAATTTTTTTTCCAATTTTTTTGGAGTTACAGAAGTATGCGAAAGTTACAGATTACTACATATTGTTCTGTTTTTGACAGATTCCGTTTTTCGTGTGTTGTTTGCTTATTTTGATGAATCTATGAGTAGTATTGGGGAGTATGTGTCATGGAATTAACACGTCAGATGTCCGGTTTAACGGACTTAGTGATGGAACCATCGCACGGGTTAGCTTGAAGGGGTTGAAAGCACACAAAGGACACAGAGGGTTTATACTAGTTCGGCCCCTTCGATGAAGGTAAAAGCCTACATGTAGTTTGGTTTGGTATTGCTTGGGCGTCGATGAACAGGGAGCTGATTGCTTGCCTGCGTCTCGACGGGTTGTTTCTTGTCCCTGAACCGTCGCCGGGTTGTCCCTTTATATAGGAGGCAACGCTCGGTCCGGTTTACAGATCCCCGAGGCCGGCTCATAATTGTGTCCGCCTCGGTCTCTATTCTCTTTCCTTGTGTCTCAAGTTTACATGATAGGACGGTTTACAAACCGTAACCTTTACACCTGGGCCCTAAGCCTTCATGGGCCGTAATCTCTAATGAGCTTACAATTATACAACTATATCACCATAATCCGGTTTAACCTAGCCGGTTTACACCTGCTAGTAATATCCCAGACATTAGGCCCCAGAATGATTTGAACTTGTTCATGTCTGTCTCCTAAATCTTGCATAACCTTCTTTCTTGTATCTTCTTGGTTTTTGTAAACCGACTATGACGTCATCCCTGGAAATCATTTGATTCAATCGTGACATCACTTCCGCATTTATTGCGCGCAGCTGTTTGTTACCTTTGTTTAAAGGTCATCCCGAAAATCGAGGCGACAGAAGAATCTTTATCCAATCTCTTTCTTCCTCAAATCCCACGCTTGCCGTTTCGTCTCTCCACCTTTATAAATACGGCCGCGCCCTTACTTTTCTTCCTTCCGCTCATCTTCCTCCTCCGTCGCCCGAAGCTTCTCCGCTGCGCTCGAGCTCGTCACCGTCGTCGACCAGGCCGCTGCATCAACCTGAATCGCGTCCAGAGCCACTCCGCCGCCGTTTCCTTCTGCCTCAGGTATCCCTTTTTCCCTCGCTGTAGATCTGTAGCTTAGGGTTTCACCATTGATTCTGCCATGAGACCTCGAAGCTCTATCTGTTCATCCCTTACGATGTTTCTGCGGTAGATTCAATCTCAGATTACCTTTGAGATCTGCTCCTGCTCCACTGCTTTATGCTTAGACTTGGTATTTTTAGATTAAATCCTTAGATTCATCCGCTCTGTATAAGACCCCCGCAGTTCTTCTGTAATAGACCTGCTTAAATTTCCTCTTTTTCTTACCGCTCAGATCTGTTTTACCTTAGCCTCTTGTAGAAACCTGTTTCTTCATCCTCATAGATCTGTAAGATACTCGCCGGTTTAGTCAATCATGCATTGTTTCTGCAACGTATCAACCATGAACCCGACGGTTTAGCTTCTTTCTTTTTTGTTGTCATAAACCGGTAGCAGCTCGTTTCCCGCTTGCTTCCGGGTTGTCAATGCCATTGGTCCCTTGTCTAAACCGCCGTTGTGATTTTGCATATGTGATCCAGTTTATGCCTCTGTACTTGAATAATCCGGATTTTATACTTCACCTTTTCAGCACTTTCCTTCTGCTAATATGTCTGCCAAGCAGTTCGTTTCTTGCGACTAGGTTCCTTCCGTCATTACGGAAGAAGACTTAGCTAATGCTGCTGCAATTGGCACTCTAGGCCCTCAAGCAGTTTTGAAATGGCGGGCCCCAGGAAATGAATGCCCCCCTACTCCCAAAGAAGGAGAAGTTGTTGTTTTCTTTGATCATATAGCCCCGGGCTTTAGTCCTCCCGGTTCAAAGTTCTTCCGGGACGTGCTTGCCGCTTTTCAGCTTCATCCTTAGGACATAGGTCCAAATTCCATATCAAACATCTACGATTTCCAAGTTTTCTCCGAGGTGTATCTTCAAGAGGAGCCATCAGTCGACTTGTTCCGGGATTTTTTCCATTTGAACCGGCGAACTGAGTTTACTGGCGGACCTCATCAAGAACTGGGTGGGGTTAGCATTCAAAAGAGAGGAGACGCGGTCTTTCCTCACGCTGCTCTCCATACACACCCCAAGGATTGGAACAAATCTTGGTTCTATTGCCACGATACTTCACCTGAAGGAGAGAACCCACTGCCGGGTTATCGCGAACATTGTCTTCCTGAAGATCATCCACTGCCGCAGCGTCTTAGCTCCTCAGAACGGCCCCGGTTCGCCTCTCAACTCGCCAAACTCAAAGCCTTTATGGCCAACGGATTGACTGGAGTTGATTTTATGCATTGCTGGCTTGCCTGGAGTATCCTCCCTCTGAGTCGGCGCTCCAGTTTGATGTATCAATATACCGGAAAGCCGGATGATCCTCAGCGGTTTACCGACGTAACACTTCGTGAAAAGGAAGTTATTGAATCTGCCAAGAAAATGCTCAACATCTCTTTGGAGGAATGTAGCAAAACTGGATTGGCTCCATATTATAAGAAGAACAAACTGCCAGCGGTAAGCCTTAATCTCTTCTGTTTGTTTCTAATCCGTCCATTTGAATTATCTTCCATTTATCTCTCATCTTCTACACAGGCCGACGATCCTTTTTGGAAAAGGAAACCTCAGGATAAGTCAGGAAAATAGCCGCGCCGGAAAACCTTCGCTGTTAAGAAGAAAAAGGCGGCTGCTGGCTCCGGTTCACATGTTGAAGAAGATGATCCGGATTCTGAGGTATGAGTTAATCCGGATATGATTTGTTCACTTTTATCCCGATTTATGTTAACAGTATCTTTTCACAAGATTTGGCTGAAGCTGATAAAGCGGCCGAAACTGAGGTAATCACTCTTTCTTCAGATTCTGAACCATCGGTGCCCAAGATTCGTAAGGCATCTCGGAAATACCCTTTTTCTCATCCTTACGCTCAACTGGACCCCAATTTTCTTTTGAAGAAGCAGCAACACGAAGCCCGCCGGACTACACGCCATAGTGGCCATGTAGTCGAGTCTTCCGGAATATCTCTTACTCCGGCCCGGAGGCGCCGCTCTGAGGTTTTACTTTCCCCAACACTTCTTCATCCCAAGGTTGGACTTATACGCAAACCACTTAAACCGTCTGATCATAATTATCAGGAGACTCCTTTATCATCTTCTAGCGAATCAACTGCCACACAGGTCCCAACTCTGAAGACTGTCCCTGGGTAAGTCCTTTATCCCATCCGGTTTACCTTTGTATTTGCTTTTGTGACTCTGATTTTTTTTCTAATTTCTTTCAGCAAGCCTAAGCCTAGCAAAAAGGCAAAGGCCAGTAAAACGGCTGCTGAAACTGCCACTGATGATCCGGCGGCTGATCCGGATACAGTCATCCCTCCGGAAAATGAGCCTACAGTTCAGCTCGACGATCTTACTCCCATGGATCATGATTACATTGCTGCTCCTGAAGGTACAAATACTGAAGATGTTCTTGAACCGGTAAATCCTGTCCGGGCTAGCCCTCCTCAGAATAGCCCGGCTCCTGCTAGTCCGGTTCATACTGCTGCTCCACAACCGACCGCTGCCTCCTCTCCGGATATTCAAATAACTGGTACAGGTTTTACTGCTCCTGCTGAGCCTATCATTCTAGCCAAGCATACTGCTAAAGCGGAGAAGCTTCAGCAAGAAAAGGGCAAGTGGAGCACAGACTTGTCCAGTTATGCCGAGCTGAGTGCCCAGGAGCTTTATTCCGGGTATTTGAACCGGCTACATACCAGTCGGGACTATGAAGCGGGTTTGGTCAATATGATGAAGGACAAGTACGAGGTATCTTTCTTGTCTTTTGCCTTTGCCTTCTTTGTATTTCTGTCTATGTCATGGTAGCCCCCAAGTTCCGGTTTAGCTTTGTTGGAGGTGAATCGGTACTTCCAAATGTGTGCCAATGATCTTACATTAGCCCCCAAGTGCCAGGGGCATAACTTGTTTTATGTGCCTGGGACTTGTCTGAATCTCTCTTTCAATACTTCAACTGCCCATTAGCCCCCAAGTGTCAAGTAGATAACTTGCTTATGTGCTTGAGACTTTATCTTGAATTGTCTTCTTTTGATACTTCAATTGGTCATTAGCCCCCAAGTGTCAAATGGATAACTTGGTTATGTGCTTGAGACTTGTGTGAACTTGTCATTTATTCCACTTGATTTCTTTTGCAGGCTGATTTGACCCAGAGAGCTGAAGAGATTACTGAACTTCGGAATAGACTTGCTAAAACTGAATCTGCTGCTGCCAAGGTCAAAAAAGATCTGGTGCTAAGCTTAACCACTACTGAACAATTGAAGAAATATTTTGAAGCAGAGCGGACAACCTGGGAGGTGCATCAGAATGCTCTTGAAAAAATAGCAAAGGATGCTGAGGAAGCCCTTAACCCGGTGACACAAGAGCTGGGCGGTTTAAAGCGGCAAATAGAGCTTATGACTTCTGCCGTCTTTGGTAAATACTTAACTTGCACGTGCCTTCATCTCTGCAATCTTTATTCTGCTCCAGTTTAACTGTGATAATCATATGCAGGGCGCTGCGTCACTCATCTTGGGGATGATTTACGGAAGAAACTCAAGGCCTCTTATACTCTGGTTGAGCAGCTGTATTCCGGCGCTCAAAGGATTATAAGTGCGATGTCTTTTAATAAACCGGCCCCCACCACCATCCAAGGTACTCTGGAGAAGTTGTCTATCTTGCCTGTACGCTTGGAAGAGGTGAAGAAGTCTGCTGCCCGAGCCGGTTCTCTTGTAGCGCTCACCAGAGCCAAAGCGTGGGTTCCAGACTTTGATCCGGAAGAAGCCATGAACGGGTATCCCAGTACCAAAGAAGATGGATCGGCCTTTACTGGCAAAGACCTTCATGCTTTGACTAAGGAGATGCGTCCTCTTGCCAGCAAACTTGCTGGTGAATCAGATTTGACCAGGTATCATCCGGCGTACGATTTACAGAATGAGCGGGTGGATCGGCCGGTTTATGATACCGAAAATCTAATCCCACCAGTGCGCCCCCACACTTTCGCCCCAGATGTTGATCCGTCTGATCTCATTAATGAAGAGATGTACTTCCGTGCTTTATCCAAGATCGATTGGCACACCCCTGATTTTCAACCGCTTCAAGAAGATGAAGAAGCTCCGGAACAAGTTGATCCTCAGCCTTCACAGCAGGAGGAAGCATAGGCTGCACAGTTTATCTTTGTAGCTGCGGTATTATTTTGCCAGAAAAACTTTAATCCGTTCAGGCTTGCTGTGCCTTGTAATAGGATAGCTTGAAACTTTGTCCTTCTTGATCCGGATGTTCCAACTTTTGCTTTGGCGTCTGCCAATTTGAATCCTTTGTCTGATATGGCTTATCTTGCATACTATCTGTATCTGCATAAATGACACTAAAAAGATGTCCTTGCGGTTTACTGATGGCTTCTCGCCCCTCGTTGGTTACCCCAAGTGGAAGGTTTGAGATGCAGTGTAGCGGAAGTTTTCCCTGGGCAAAGATACCAAGGATCGATTTCCCTGAGACTCCAAGTTTCAACAAGAAGGTGTCAACTGCTAACGGCGCCAGATATTAGCAATTAACGTGGACCTGCACACAGATACAAATAACTTTTCTCCCAACGAGTACAGAGAGGTTGTCAATCCCTCGGGCCTTGTCGTTTACAAAGGATCAAACACAAGTGATAGTAGTGATAGGTTTTGCTGCAAATAGTAAATAAAAGCGGAAAGTAAATAGCGGATGTGATCAGTGATGGTAATATGGACCGGAGTCCCATGATGTTCACTAGTGATGTCTCTCTCCCAAAAGACGATAAAACAGCTATGTGAGGTAAACGAATTACAGCTGGGCAATTGACAGAATTATGTGCGCAAACCAATGCTAACTATGTTGCAAGAAAGGTAGAGGTTCAAAGCATGGGCAGTACACCAAGGCAAGTAGACCGAAATCCATCTGCATCTACTACTAATCATCTGTTGGGGATCGTAGCAGAAAATCAAAATTTTTCCTACGCATCACCAAGATCTATCTATGGAGTAATCTAGCAACGAGCATAAAGGAGAGTGTATCTACATACCCTTGTAGATCGCGATGCGGAAGCGTTGCAAGAACGCGGATGAAGGAGTCGTACTCGCTGCGATTCAGATCGCGGTTGATTCCGATCTAAGCGCCGAACAACGGCGCCTCCGCGTTCAACACACGTGCAGCCCGAAGACGTCTCCCACGCCTTGATCCAGCAAGGAGAGAGGGAGAGGTTGGGGAAGACTCCATCCAACAGCAGCACGACGGCGTGGTGGTGGTGGAGGAGCGCGGGACTCCAGCAGGGCTTCGCCAAACACTGCAAGAGACGAGGAGGGACAGGGGTAGGGCTGCGCCAAGAGGGAGACTTTCTCGTGTGTCTAGCAGCCCCAAAACCCCCACTATATATAGGGGAAGGGGAGGGGCTGCGCCCCCATCTAGGGTTCCCTCCCTAGGGGTGGCGGCAGCCCCCAAAACCCATCTAGGGTGCGGCCAAGGGGGGGGGGGAGAGAGAGGGGGCGCCCTAGGGTGGGCCTTAAGGCCCATCTGGACCTAGGGTTTGCCCCCCTCCCACTCTCCATGCGCCTTGGGCCTTGGTGGGGGGGGGGCGCACCAGCCCACCTGGGGCTGGTCGCCTCCCACACTTGGCCCACGCAGCCTTCTGGGGCTGGTGGCCCCACCTGGTGGACCCCCGGGACCCTCCCGGTGGTCCCGGTACATTACCGATAGCGCCCGAAACTTTTCCGGTGACCAAAACGGGACTTCCCATATATGAATCTTTACCTCCGGACCATTCCGGAACTCCTCGTGACGTCCGGGATCACATCCGGGACTCCGAACAACATTCGGTAACCGCGTACATACTTTCCCTATAACCCTAGCGTCATCGAATCTTAAGTGTGTAGACCCTACGGGTTCGGGAACCATGTAGACATGACCGAGACAACTCTCCGGCCAATAACCAACAGCGGGATCTGGATACCCATGTTGGCTCCCACATGTTCCACGATGATCTCATCGGATGAACCACAATGTCAAGGATTCAATCAATGCCGTATACGATTCCCTTTGTCTATCGGTATAGCACTTGCCCGAGATTCGATCGTCGGTATACCGATACCTTGCTCAATCTCGTTACCGGCAAGTCTCTTTACTCGTTCCGTAACACATCATCCCGTGATCAACTCCTTGATCACATATTGTTCACATTATGATGATGTCCTACCGAGTGGGCCCAGAGATACCTCTCCGTCATACGGAGTGACAAATCCCAGTCTCGATTCGTGCCAACCCAACAGACACTTTCGGAGATACCTGTAGTGCACCTTTATAGCCACCCAGTTACGTTGTGACGTTTGGTACACCCAAAGCATTCCTACGGTATCCGGGAGTTACACAATCTCATGGTCTAAGGAAAAGATACTTGACATATAGAAAAGCTTTAGCATATGAACTACACGATCTGTGCTAGGCTTAGGATTGGGTCTTGTCCATCACATCATTCTCCTAATGATGTGATCCCGTTATCAACGACATCAAATGTCCATGGTCAGGAAACCGTAACCATCTATTGATCAACGAGCTAGTCATCTAGAGGCTTACTAGGGACATGGTGTTTGTCTATGTATCCACACATGTATCTGAGTTTCCTATCAATACAATTCTAGCATGGATAATAAACAATTATCATGAACAAGGAAATATAATAATAACCAATTTATTATTGCCTCTAGGGCATATTTCCAACAGTTCCCACTTGCACTAGAGTCAATAATCTAGTTCACATTGCCATGTGATTAACACTCATAGGTCACATCGCCATGTGACTATCATCCAAAGAGTTCACTAGAGTCAGTAATCTAGTTCACATCAATATGTGATTAACACTCAATGAGTTCTGGGTTTGATCATGTTATGCTTGTGAGAGAGGTTGTAGTCAACGGGTCTGCAACATTCAGATCCCTATGTACTTCGCAAAACTTTATGTCATATCGTAGATGCTGCTACCACGTTTCACTTGGAGCTATTCCAAACTGTTGCTCCATTATACGTATCCGGTATCTCTACTTAGAGTTATCCGGATAGGTGTTAAGCTTGCATCGACGTAGCTGTTTACGTCGAACTCTTTATCACCTCCATAACCGAGAAACATTTCCTTATTCCTCTAAGGATAATTTTTGACCACTATCTAGTGATCCACTCCTGGATCACCTTTGTACCCACTTGCCAGACATGTGGCAAGGCACACATCAGGTGCGGTACTCATCATGGCATACCGTATAGAGCCTATGACAAAAGCATAGGGGACGACCTTCGTCCTTCCTCTTTCTTCTGCCGTAGTCAAGCTTTGAGTCTTACTCAACTTCACACCTCACAACTCAGGTAAGAACTCCTTCTTTGACTGATCTATTTTGAACTTCTTCAAAATCATGTCAAAGGTGTGTGTTCTTTTGAGAGTATCATCAGGCGTCTTGATCTATCTGTATAGATCTTGATGCCCAATATGTAAGCAGCTTTATCCAGGTCTTCCTTTGAAAAAACCATTTTAAAACAACCCTTTATGCTTTCCAGAAATTCTACATCATTTCGGATCAACAATATGTCATTCACATATACTTATCAGAAATGTTGTGAAGCTCCCACTCACTTTATTGTAAATACAAGTTTCTAACAAACTTAGTATAAACCCAAAAACTTTGATCACTCCATCAAAGCGTATATTCCGACTCCGAGATGCTTGCTCTAGTCCATGAAAGGATCGCTGGAGCTAGCATATCTTTTAGCATCCCTAGGATCGACAAAACCTTTCTGATTGTATCATATACAACCTTTCCTTACAAAAACTGGTAAGGAAACTTGTTTTGTCATCCATCTGCCAGATTTCATAAATGCAGCTAATGCTAACATGATTCCGACGGACTTAAGCATCGCTACGGGTGAGAAAATCTCATCGTAGTCAACTCCTTGAATTTGTGGAAAAACTCTTTGCCACAAGTCGAGCTTCATAGACGGTGACATTACCGTCCACGTCCGTCTTCCTTTTAAAGATCCATTTATCTCAATGGCTTGCCAATCATCAGGCAAGTCCACCAAAGTCCATACTTTGTTTTGATACATGGATCCTATCTCGGATTTCTCGGTTTCTAACCATTTGTCGGAATATGGGCCCACCATCGCTTCTCCATAGTTCGTAGGTTCATAGTTGTCCAACAACATGACATCTAAGACAGGATTACCGTACCACTAAGGAGTAGTACATATCCTTGTTGACCTACGAGGTTCGATAGCAACTGGATCCGAAGCTTCATGATCACTATCATTAGTTTCCTCTTCAACAGTCGTAGGTTCCACAGAAACATCTTTCTGTGTTGCACTACTCTCCGGTTGAAGTGAGGGTTCGAAAACCTTATCATGTTCTATCTTCCTCCCACTCAATTCTTTCGAGAGAAACTGCTTCTCGAGAAAGGACCCGTTCTTAGTGACAAACATTTTTGTCCTTGGATCTAAGATAGAAGGTATACCCAAATGTTACCTTTGGGTATTCTATGAATATGTATTTGTCCGCTTTGGGTTCGAGCTTTTCCCGGCTGAAACCATAAGCATCGCAGCCCCAAACATTGAGAAACGACAACTACGGTTTCTTGCCAAACCATACGACGTCGTCTCAACGGACTTAGATGGTGCCCTATCTAAAGTGAATGCAGTTGTCTCTAATGCATAACCTCAAAATAACAGCGGTAGATCGGTAAGATACATCATAGATCGCACCATATCTCATAAGGTTCGATTACGATGTCCGGACACACCATTACGCTATGGTATTCCAGGTGGCTTCAACTGTGAAACATTTCCACAATGTCTTAAGTGATTGCCAAACTCATAATTCAGAAAATCTCCCCTTGATCAGATCGTAGGAACATGATCTTCTTGTTATGATGATTCTTAATCTTCACTCTGAAATTGCTTGAACTTTTCAAACATTTCAGACTTTTGCTTCATTAAGTAAATATACCCATATCTACTCAAATCGTCAGTGAAGATGAGAAAATAACGATATCCACTACACGCCTTAATTCTCATTGGATCACACACATCAGCATGTATGATTTCCAACAAGTCACTTTCCCGTTTCATTGTACCTGAACACGGGATCTTAGTCATCCTGCCCAAGAGGCATGGCTCGCATGTGTCAAGCGATTCAAAATCAAGTGACTCCAAACATCCATCAGCATGGAGTTTCTTCATGCATTTTATGCCAAAATGACCTAAGCGGCAGTGCCACAAGAAAGTGGTACTATCATTATTAACTCTACATCTTTTGGCATTAATATTATCATCATGTGTATTACTATGATCGAGATTCAACAAACCATTGGGTGCATGACCATAAAGGTATTATTCATGTAAACAGAATAACCATTATTCTCTGACTTAAATGAATAACTGTATTGCAATGAACATGATCTAATCATATTCATGCTCAACGTAGACACCTGATAACATTTATCTAGGTTCAACACTAATCCCGAAAATAGAGGGAGCGTGTGATGGTGATCTTATCAACCTTGGAAACACTTCCAACACACATCGTCACCTCGCCCTTAGCTAGTCTCCGTTCAGTCCGTAGCTTTTGCTTCAAGTTACTAATAATAGCAACTGAACTGGTATCCAATACCCAGGTGCTACAAGGAGTACTAGTAAGGTACACATCAATAACAATATACTTTGTCGAAGTTTCCAGCTATCATATCTACCATGTATTTGGGGTAGTTCCGCTATCATATGACTGTTCCCCTTACAATAGAAGCACTTAGTCTCGAGGTTTGGGTTCAACCATTGGGTTCCTTCATTAGAGCGACAACTGGTTTGCCATTCATGAAGTTTCCCTTCTAGCCCTTGCCCTTTTGAAACCAGTGGTCTTTGTTAAACCATCAACACTTGATGCTCCTTCTTGATTTCTACTTTTGCGGTCTTAAGAATCGCTAATAGCTCCGGGATCATCTCCATCCTTTGCATGTCATAGTTCATCACGAAGTTCTAGCAGCTTGGTGATAGTGTCTAGAGAATTCCGTCAACCACTATCTCACCTGGAAGATTAACTCCCACTTGGTTCAAGTGATTTTAGCACCCAGACATTCTGAGCACATGCTCACAAGTTGAGCTATTCTCCTCCATCTTTTTGGCAAAAGAACTTGTCAGAGGTCTCATACCTCTCAACACGGGCATGAGCCTGAAAACCCAATCTCAGCTCTTAGAACATCTCATATGTTCTATGACGTTCAAAACGTCATTGGAATCCCGATTCTAAGCCGTAAAGTATGGTGCACTAAACTATCAAGTAGTCATCAGGACGTGTCTGTCATGTGTTCACAACATCCACAGACAACGTTGTAGGGGTTTGCACATCGAGCGGTGCATCAAAGACGTAAGCTTTCTGTGTAGCAGTGAGGACACTCCTCGGACTACGGACCCAGTCCGCATCATTGCTTACAATATCTTTCAACTTAGTCTTTCTCTAGGATCGCATTAAACAGGGAGCTACAACGCAGTTATTGGTCTACAACATAATTTTGCGAAGACAACTTAGACTATTGTTCATGACAATGAAGTTCATCTAATGAACTCCCACTCAGATAGACATCTCTCTAGTCATCTAAGTGACACACGATCCGAATCGACTAGGCCGTGTCCGATCATCACGTGAGACGGACTAGTCATCAACGGTGAACATCTTCATGTTGATCGTATCTTCTATACGACTCATGTTCGACCTTTCGGTCTTCCGTGTTCCGAGGCCATGTCTGTACATGCTAGGCTCGTCAAGTCAACCCTAAGTGTATCGCGTGTGTAAATCTGGCTTACACCCGTTGTATGCGAACGTTAGAACCTATCACACCCGATCATCACGTGGTGCTTCGGAACAACGAACCTTTGCAACGGTGCACAGTTAGGGGGAACACAATTCTTGAAATTTTAGTGAGAGATCATCTTATTCACTACCGTCGTTCTAAGCAAATAAGATGTAAAACATGATAAACATCACATGCAATCAAATAGTGACATGATATGGCCGATATCATCTTGCTCCTTTGATCTTCATCTTTGGGGCTCCATGATCATCATCGTCACCGGCATGACACCATGATCTCCATCATCATGATCTCCATCATCGTGTCTTCATGAAGTCGTCTCGCCAAACATTACTTCTACTACTATGGCTAACATTTAGCAATAAAGTAAAGTAATTACATGGCGTTATTCAGTGACACGCAGGTCATACAATAAATAAGACAACTCCTATGGCTCCTGCCGGTTGTCATTCTCATTGACATGCAAGTCGTGATTCCTATTACAAGAACATGATCAATCTCATACATCACATATATATCATTCATCACATCCTCTTGGCCATATCACATCACACGGCACATGCTGCAAGAACAAGTTAGACGTCCTCTAATTGTTGTTGCAAGTTTTTACGTGGCTGCTATAGGTTTCTAGCAAGAACGTTTCTTACCTACGCCAAAACCACAACGTGATATGCCAATTTCTATTTACCCTTCATAAGGACCCTTTTCATCGAATCCGATCCGACTAAAGTGGGAGAGACAGACACCCGCTAGCCACCTTATGCAACTAGTGCATGTCAGTCGGTGGAACCTGTCTCACGTAAGAGTACGTGTAAGGTCGGTCCGGGCCGCTTCATCCCACGATGCCGCCGAATCAAGATAAGACTAGTAACGGCAAGAGAATTGACATGATCTACGCCCACAACTACTTTGTGTTCTACTCGTGCAAGATACTACACATAGACCTAGCTCTGATACCACTGTTGGGGATCGTAGCAGAAAATCAAAATTTTTCCTACGCATCACCAAGATCTATCTATGGAGTAATCTAGCAACGAGCATAAAGGAGAGTGTATCTACATACCCTTGTAGATCGCGATGCGGAAGCGTTGCAAGAACACAGATGAAGGAGTCGTACTCGCTGCGGATTCAGATCGCGGTTGATTCCGATCTAAGCGCCGAACAACGGCGCCTCCGCGTTCAACACACGTGCAGCCCGAAGACGTCTCCCACGCCTTGATCCAGCAAGGAGAGAGGGAGAGGTTGGGGAAGACTCCATCCAACAGCAGCACGACGGCGTGGTGGTGGTGGAGGAGCGCGGGACTCCAGCAGGGCTTCGCCAAACACTGCAAGAGACGAGGAGGGAGAGGGGTAGGGCTGCGCCAAGAGGGAGACTTTCTCGTGTGTCTAGCAGCCCCAAAACCCCCACTATATATAGGGGAAGGGGAGGGGCTGCGCCCCCATCTAGGGTTCCCTTCGTAGGGGTGGCGGCAGCCCCCAAAACCCATCTAGGGTGCGGCCAAGGGGGGGGAGAGAGAGGGGGCGCCCTAGGGTGGGCCTTAAGGCCCATCTGGACCTAGGGTTTGCCCCCCTCCCACTCTCCATGCGCCTTGGGCCTTGGTGGGGGGCGCACCAGCCCACCTGGGGCTGGTCCCCTCCCACACTTGGCCCACGCAGCCTTCTGGGGCTGGTGGCCCCACCCGGTGGACCCCCGGGACCCTCCCGGTGGTCCCGGTACATTACCGATAGCGCCCGAAACTTTTCCGGTGACCAAAACGGGACTTCCCATATATGAATCTTTACCTCCGGACCATTCCGGAACTCCTCGTGACGTCCGGGATCACATCCGGGACTCCGAACAACATTCGGTAACCACGTACATACTTTCCCTATAACCCTAGCGTCATCGAACCTTAAGTGTGTAGACCCTACGGGTTCGGGAACCATATAGACATGACCGAGACAACTCTCCGGCCAATAACCAACAGCGGAATCTGGATACCCATGTTGGCTCCCACATGTTCCACGATGATCTCATCGGATGAACCACGATGTCAAGGATTCAATCAATCCCGTATACGATTCCCTTTGTCTATCGGTATAGCACTTGCCCGAGATTCGATCGTCGGTATACCGATACCTTGCTCAATCTCGTTACCGGCAAGTATCTTTACTCTTTCCGTAACACATCATCCCGTGATCAACTCCTTGATCACATATTGTGCACATTATGATGATGTCCTACCGAGTGGGCCCAGAGATACCTCTCCGTCATACGGAGTGACAAATCCCAGTCTCGATTCGTGCCAACCCAACAGACACTTTCAGAGATACCTGTAGTGCACCTTTATAGCCACCCAGTTACGTTGTGACGTTTGGTACACCCAAAGCATTCCTACGGTATCCGGGAGTTGCACAATCTCATGGTCTAAGGAAAAGATACTTGACATATAGAAAAGCTTTAGCATACGAACTACACGATCTGTGCTAGGCTTAGGATTGGGTCTTGTCCATCACATCATTCTCCTAATGATGTGATCCCGTTATCAACGACATCAAATGTCCATGGTCAGGAAACCGTAACCATCTATTGATCAACGAGCTAGTCATCTAGAGGCTTACTAGGGACATGGTGTTTGTCTATGTATCCACACATGTATCTGAGTTTCCTATCAATACAATTCTAGCATGGATAATAAACAATTATCATGAACAAGGAAATATAATAATAACCAATTTATTATTGCCTCTAGGGCATATTTCCAACATCATCCACCTTGAGATATCTATCCAGAACATCTCGCTGGTATTAAGTTGCGAGTCCCACCCATAGTGTAAACTCAAAGCAACAGACAACTGCATTAAAAGAACTTTGCGTAAAGTAAACAATCCTTGCACCCGCGGGCACAAGCACCGTTGTTTTCCCCCTTGTGGCAACAGCACATCCCCTAGACTCATGTTTCTGTCACTCAAGCTAGTCATCGAGGGGCATGAACCCACAATCAAGCATAACGTTCCCTCTTGGAGTCACTACCTACTACTTGGCCAAAGCAATAAATAACAACGGAGAAAATGCAAGAATTACTTACGAACATAAATATAAAAGAGGTAGATCAAATATATTACTCAAACACAATCTGAACACAATCTCACAATCCATCGGATCCCAGCAAACTCATCATAGCAACAGCATAAGGATTACATATGTGCCTCAATCATGTAGGGCAGCTCACGAGGACTAATTAGTGAAGCACAAGAACAGGAGGAGAACATCACATAGCTACTGGTCATGGACCCATGGTCCAAGGGAGACTACTCACAACTCATCCGGGAGGCGTCCATGGTGGTGGAGAAGCTCCCGGTGGTGATCCTCCCCTCCGGCAGGGTGCCGGGAAGAGTTCTCCTGGTGCTCCTGATCTTGGAAGCGCGGCGGCGGCGGAACAGAGATGAGATCGCGAAAAAGGGTTCCCCGTCTCGAGGGTTTCGGGACACGATATAAATATATGCCAAAGGGGGGCATCAGCGGAGGCCTGGGGGGCCCAGGCGCCCCCCCCGGCGCGGCCAGGAGGGGGGCCGCGCCACCAGGGCGCCTGGAGCCCTGGTGGCCCCCCTCCGGCTGTACTTCGGGTGCCGGGAAGCTTCTGGAACGCTGATTTTTTATATAATTTTTCCGGGATTTTTCTGGCAGTTCTCGTAATGGGAAAACCTGAAATACAAAAACAGCCGAAAACAGAAACTGGCAGTGGGGTGCACTGAGTTAATAGGTTAGTCCAAATATGATCAAAAGTGTATGGAAGCGTATAAATAACATAGCAATATCACCCAAAAGAGGCATGGAGCAAGCAGAAATTATAGATACGTTTTGGACGTATCAACATCCCCAAGCTTAATTCCTGCTCGTCCTCGAGTAGGTAAATGATAACAAGAATAATTTCTGTGTTGACATGCTATTAACCATATAGGACTTTTTCATAGTCACATGACAAAAGCTTACTGAGACAATGAATCTGTAGTAATTAAGTTGCCTCATGAGAAAATCACAAAGAACTGAAAGTTTTACAATATGATACTGAAACATCAAATAGATTTGTAATGAGCATGGTGTGCAAATATGATAAAGTGATATCTCGCTTGCCCCCTTTAGTGAAGCAAAACATAAATGCAGGGGCACCTCCAAGGTTTAAGTGATGACTAGATACAATGATTTCAAAATAACAAATATCACAATCATGCAAAAGACAATGCTACTTTGGGACAATGCACATTACACTCAGAATGACAATCATGCTCTCAGTAGTTGGTGCTTTAAAAGAAGGTGGAGACTCTCGAACCGTGGCTTTTGTTGGCAAGGTTGAAAACCCGTAGTCGGAAACAAAGACAAAGCATGTACCAGAGCTCTTGGTTTTAAAAACAGAGGTAATAATTATTATTTAGATTATGCATGTTCCGTCAATGAATGCTAGCAGACAACTCAATCACTTCTTGAGATGGACAAGTTTCGAGGAACGGCTCCCGAATGAGGACGATCACATCCTCTTAATCTCCTTTGTTTATCACTGCCAAAGTTTTCTGATTTCTCATGAACAAAGCGTGAAGGAGGGTTTGTTTGTTATATTAATTTTTGAGCCGGGCGCACTCAATGCCAGTTCCTTCTCGTATTATGGGTTTGCACATTATACATGCAATCCCGGGGTGAAGCTTGTCCAACTTAAAAAGATCATGAATTAACTACTACTTCCTCATGAACTTAAAACAGAGGCACAAAATAAGAATGCATTTTTTTGAATAATTTCAAGATGGTACATGAAAGTCTCCGTTAGGAATGGCAGGTAAATACCATGTAGGAAGGTATGGTGGACTCATATGGCATAACTGGTATAAAGGAATTTGGATGCGCAAGCAGTCAATCCGCTTAGTACAGGTGGATGTTAGCAAAAGACTGGGAGTGACCAACTAAGAGAGCAATGACGGTCATAATCATGCAGAGCGACAAAGCAACATTGAATCAGGCATGGAAGTTATATCGCTACTCAGAAACAAAAGATCATCAAGGCTTGACAGACTTTCTTTATAGTCTTCAATATGCGTGAGCATACGCCAAGTCAATCAAAATAAATTCTTGAAGGAAGATATTACTAAACCATACCACATCATAGGCAAACAAATCATGTTGGTACTCCAATAACACATTGGGAATCCCCCAGCTATTTGAGACTAACCATAAGAAAACATGAACTACTAAGCACCATTATGCACGTAGCATCTTTATCATAGACATATCAACCAATGCAACGAAAGCAAACTCTCTTAATAATGTAATCATGATAACTAAAGAGAGTTCAAGTAACCAACTAAACAAAAGCTCTTAAAAAGATAAGCATGAAAGTTAAGAGCTAAGCATGATAGTAGCTATTGAAAGACAAAGAACACACATAGCAAGGATAGACATGAAAATTCTATGTTATGTTCTAGGTAGAAGTGGAGCGTGTTTCTCTCCCACATAAAGAAAGCTGAGTTCCGACTCGTTATGAAAAGCTAAGGAAAACTAAAAAGGAAACTAAAAGCAAGACGCTCCAAGCATAGCACATAACACATGAAGTGATAAAAATATAGCGGAACGAAAGACGAACTGATAATGTTGATGGAGAAGGGGATGCACGGGGGCATCCCCAAGCTTAGACACTTGAGTCTCCTTGAATATTTCTTGGGGGTGCATGGGGGCATCCCCAAGCTTGAGCGTTTGACACTCGTGAATCTTTTTATCATCTTCCCTCGCACACTTGAAAACTCCCTTCATACATAACTCATCATAATCTGATTAGCGAGGTTAGTACCCATAATAAAATAATTGTTCCTTGCTGGAAATAAGGATATTCTTGAAGATCTACTGTTTCTCAAGATTGCCAAAAGGTTTTTGCAAAGAAAAAGCAAGCTCTAGGTTTGCAAAATGAAGGAAAGGCAAAACAGGACAGAATCTGTGAAAAACAGAACAGCAGGTAGTAAATGATTTTTTCGGGGCACTTCTGCAACTTTAATCAAAAAACTCAAAACATACGCACGAAATACAATTATATAGAGCACGCTGTCGAAAAAATTCAGACCAAAAAGATGATCTGGTGATTTTATACGAATTTTTCTATCCAAGGACAGAATCTGTTTCCTGGACAGCACGTCACAACTTTTGAACTTTCTTGCAATCGGAGGCTAAACTTGGCACAAAGCTGAAAAAGTAAAGATACAATGATGTTGCTACAGTAGTAACAAACATCAAGACCACTAAAACTGAAAGAACAAACAAAAAGCAAAGATAACAAGGGTTGTCTCCCTAGAGCTCTTTCTTTATAGCCATAAAGATAGGCTTAAGACTTTAATGATGCTCTCGTAGGAATAAGAGTTGAAGAACAAAAGAGAGCATCAAGAAGCAAACACCAAACACATTTAAGCCTAACATGCTTCCTATGCATAGGAATATTGCAATATAATAATTCATTGAAGCACAAAGCAATAAGCATAGGAAGACAAAACAAGTGCAACTTCAAAACCTTCAACATAAAGAGAGGGAACTTGATATTATTGAAATATCTATAAGCATATGTTCCCTTCTCATAATAATTTTCAGTGGGATCACGAATAAACTCAACAATATAAGCATCACATAAAACATTGTTACCATGATCCACATGCAAAAAGGTATCATTACTGTTCATATAAGCAAAATCTTTCTTATTAGGGATAGTGAGAGTAAAGCAATCATAACCATCATGGTAATCATTGTATTTAGGAGGCATATCATAATCATAATAAATTTTATCCTCAATAGTAGGTGGACTGAAAACATCATATTCATCATTGTAATCATATATAGGAAGCAAAGTATCATCAAAGTAAATTTTCTCTTCAAAAGTTGGGGGACTAAAAATATCATGTTCATCAAACGTGTCATCCCCAAGCTTAGAGCTTTCCATGTCATTAGCAATATTGATATTCAAAGAAAGCATACAAATAACATCACCACCATCATGATTGTTATGCAAATAATAAAGTTCCATAGGTTTTTTAATTTTCTCTTCAAACACATCATGTCCCAAAGCAAGGTAGAGCTTATAAAGCTCTCTCATATTTTTGTTGTTTTCCATTAAGCAAAACTAGTGAAAAGACATAAAGAAAACTGAAAGGTAAACTAACAAGACTAAAAAGCAAAGATAAAAGATAGCATGCAACTCCCCTATCTTGAAGAGTGGAGTCCCCGGCAACGGCGCCAGAAAACTTTGCTTGATGGCTTCTCGCCCCTCGTTTGTTACCCCAAGTGGAAGGTTTGAGATGCAGTGTAGCGGAAGTTTTCCCTTGGCAAAGATACCAAGGATCGATTTCCCTGAGACTCCCAGTTTCAACAAGAAGGTGTCAACTGCTAACGGCGCCAGATATTAGCAATCAACGTGGACCTGCACACAGATACAAATAACTTTGCTCCCAACGAGTACAGAGAGGTTGTCACTCCCTCCGGCCTTGTCGTTTACAAAGGATCAAACACAAGTGATAGTAGTGATAGGTTTTGCTGCAAATAGTAAATAAAAGCGGAAAGTAAATAGCGGATGTGATCAGTGATGGTAATATGGACCGGAGTCCGATGATGTTCACTAGTGATGTCTCTCTCCCAAAAGACGATAAAACAGCTATGTGAGGTAAACGAATTACAGCTGGGCAATTGACAGAATTATGTGCGCAAACCAATGCTAACTATGTTGCAAGAAAGGTAGAGGTTCAAAGCATGGGAGGTACGCCAAGGCAAGTAGACCGAAATCCATCTGCATCTACTACTAATCATCCACCTTGAGATATCTATCCAGAACATCTCGCTGGTATTAAGTTGCGAGTCCCACCCATAGTGTAAACTCAAAGCAACAGACAACTGCATTAAAAGAACTTTGCGTAAAGTAAACAATCCTTGCACCCGCGGGCACAAGCACCGTTGTTTTCCCCCTTGCGGCAACAACACATCCCCTAGACTCATGTTTCTGTCACTCAAGCTAGTCATCGAGGGGCATGAACCCACAATCAAGCATAACGTTACCTCTTGGAGTCACTACCTACTACTTGGCCAAAGCAATAAATAACAATGGAGAACATGCAAGAATTACTTACGAACATAAATATAAAAGAGGTGGATCAAATATATTACTCGAACACAATCTGAACATAATCTCACAATCCATCGGATCCCAGCAAACTCATCATAGCAACAGCATAAGGATTACATATGTGCCTCGATCATGTAGGGCAGCTCACGAGGACTAATTAGTGAAGCACAAGAACGGGAGGAGAACATCACATAGCTACTGGTCATGGACCCATGGTCCAAGGGAGACTACTCACAACTCATCCGGGAGGCGTCCATGGTGGTGGAGAAGCTCCCGGTGGTGATCCTCCCCTCCGGCAGGGTGCCGGGAAGAGTTCTCCTGGTGCTCCCGATCTTGGAAGCGCGTCGGCGGCGGAACAGAGATGAGATCGCGAAAAAGGGTTCCCGTCTCGAGGGTTTCGGGACACGATATAAATATATGCCAAAGGGGGGCATCAGCGGAGGCCTGGGGGGCCCAGGCGCCCCCCCCGGCGCGGCCAGGAGGGGGGCCGCGCCACCAGGGCGCCTGGAGCCCTGGTGGCCCCCCTCCGGCTGTACTTCGGGTGCCGGGAAGCTTCTGGAACGCTGATTTTTTATATAACTTTTCCGGGATTTTTCTGGCAGTTCTCGTAATGGGAAAACCTGAAATACAAAAACAGCCGAAAACAGAAACTGGCACTGGGGTGCACTGAGTTAATAGGTTAGTCCAAATATGATCAAAAGTGTATGGAAGTGTATAAATAACATAGCAATATCACCCAAAAGAGGCATGGAGCAAGCAGAAATTATAGATACGTTTTGGACGTATCATTTACCGCCGGACCGTTTAAATCGTTCTCATATATGTAAAATGAGTGTCTATTTTATACCAGAAATAACTTCATACCTGTGATTAAGTATGCTAGATATCCTTAATCCAGCGAACATTGTTGTTTCTGAGGAAGCTGTTTGCTCCGTTGGGGTGTACCCAATTATTCCGGTTTTATAAGAACTACTGGTTTAAATAATGCTGGAGCTCTGTGTCCAGACTTTTGAAGATATGTGGTCAATTTTGAAATTGTCCCACTCCGGATTAAAAAACCATAGAAACACATGAGAACACAAACACAAAAAACACATGTTTGCAAATAAGACCATGTAGTCGAGGCTTTTAGCGAGCTGCCAGGCTCCAAATCGAGGCTTCTGATTCGAATACGATCAGTAAACTGGACCAAAGGGGTTAAGCTAGGATTCGAATACGACCGCGTAGCCCCTAGTGGCCTTGAAACTTTAGCCAATCAATGGATTCGGATACGATCCAAGGAGCTTATGATTCGAATACGATCATATAAACCGGACCACAAGGGGTTAAGCTAGGATTCGAATACGATCCGTAGCCCCCTAGTGCCCGTGAAATTTTGCCGATCAGTGGATTCGAATACAATCCAAGTCGGACCCAAAAGGGGTTAAGCTATGATTCGAATACGATCAAGAAGCCCCCTAGTGAGTGTGGCTATGTTCTCTTTGGTTCGAATACGACCTATGTCTGAACAGGAAGCCTCTAGTGAGTTTGGCTATGTTCTCTTTGGTTCGAATATGACCTATGTTTGAACAGGAAGCCTCTAGTGAGTTTGGCTATGTTCTCTTTGGTTCGAATACGACCTATGTTTGAACAGGAAGCCTCTAGTGAGTTTGGCTATGTTCTCTTTGGTTCGAATACGACCTATGTTTGAACAGGAAGCCCCCTAGGGAGTTTGGCTATGTTCTCTTTGGTTCGAATACGACCTATGTTTGAACAGGAAGCCCCCTAGGGAATGTAGAAGCAGGGTACCAATATGGGAGTTGCACTGTGCGGCAAACCTTCTTTGGTCCCTTAATGTAAGATCCGGTTTCTCCTCTGGTGCTTGCAGTTCTGTCCAATCATTGATGAAATCTACCAATGCTTGGGATTTGATAGTGGTGCGTGGCACATACTTTAATCCGTGTGGGCTAAGCTCAATGGCCCACTTCGCCACTCTGCCAGTGGCTTCCCTGTTCTGGATTATATCCCCCAATGGAGCTGAACTGACAACAGTTATTGGGTGGCCCTGGAAATAATGTTTCAACTTTCGGTTTGCCATGAACACACCATATACCAGCTTCTGCCAATGCGGGTATCTTTGTTTGGATTCAATGAGAACCTCGCTGACATAATAAACCGGACGTTGAACCGGAAACTCCTTTCCCGCTTCCTTGCGCTCGACCACGATTTCCACGCTAACTGCTCGTGCATTGGCAGCGACGTATAACAGCAGCGGCTCCTTATCAATGGAGGCAGCAAGGACCGGTGGTTCTGCCAACTGCCGCTTCAAATCCTCAAATGCAGCATTTGCCTCATCACTCCATATAAACCGGTCTGTCTTTTTCAGCATCTGATAAAGCGGAATTGCCTTCTCTCCGAGACGACTGATGAACCGGCTCAACGCTGTAATCCGGCCAGCGATACGCTGAACATCATTGATGCAAGCCGATTTAGTCAAAGACGTGATTGCCTTGATCTTTTCCGGATTGGCTTCTATTCCTCTGTTTGACACCAAAAATCCAAGGAGCTTGCCCCCGGGACACCGAAAGCACACTTCTCCGGATTAAGCATCATTTTATAGGCCCGAAGGTTGTCAAAGGTCTCCTTGAGGTCCTCTATCAGTGTCTCCTCCTTCATTGACTTCACCACGATATCATCCACATAGGCATGAACATTTCTCCCTATCTGCCCCTTAAGACAATTCTGTACACAACGTTGGTAGGTGGCTTGGGCACTTTTGAGCCCAAAAGGCATAGACACATAGCAAAAAGCACCAAAAGGAGTTATGAAGGCTGTCTTCTCCTGATCTTTAACTGCCATCTTGATCTGATGATAACCTAAATACGCATCCAAAAAACTTAGCCGCTCACATCCTGCCGTAGCATCAATGATCTAATCAATACGGGGAGAGCAAAAGGATCGGTCGGACAAGCTTTGTTTAGGTCTGTGTAATCCACACACATTCTCCACTTTCCATTTTTCTTTAACACCAGTACCGGATTAGCCAACCACTCCGGGTGGAACACTTCAACGATGAACCCTGCAGCCAACAGCCTGGCCACTTATTCACCTATAGCCTTGCGCCTTTCTTCGTTGAAGCGGCGCAGATATTGCTTGACTGGTTTAAACTTTGGATCAATGTTAAGACTGTGCTCAGCGAGTTCCCTCGGTATACCTGGCATGTCAGAAGGTTTCCATGCAAAGATATCCCGATTCTCCCGGATGAACTCGATGAGCGCGCTTTCCTATTTAGGATCAAGGTTAGCGCTAATAGTGAACTGCTTGGATGAATCTCCTGGCACAAAGTCAACTTGCTTGGTTTCCTCTGCAGATTTGAACTTCAATGCCGGCTCATGCTCTGTAGTTGGCTTCTTCAATGGGGACATATCTGCCGGATCAACTTTGTCTTTGTAAAACTTCAACTCTTCTGTAGCACAAACTGCCTCCGCATAAGCAGCGTCTCCTTCTTCGCATTCTAATGCAATTTTGCGACTTCCATGAACCGTGATGGTTCCTTTGTGACCTGGCATCTTGAGCTGCAGATAAACATAGATCGGCCTAGCCATAAACTTGGCGTAAACCGGCCGTCCAAACAGGGCATGGTATGGGCTCCGGATCTTTACCACCTCAAAGGTTATCGTCTCTGACCTAGAATCCTGTTCATCTCCAAAGGTAACTTCTAGGTCAATTTTCCCAACCGGGTAAGCTGATTTACCTGGCACTACTCCATGAAACACCGTGTTTGACTGTCTTAGCTTCTTATCCGTCAGCCCCATGCGGCGGAAGGTCTCATAATACAAGATATTGATGATGCTGCCGCCGTCCATGAGAACTTTGGTGAATTTGTAGCCACCCACCTGTGGTGCTACCACTAAGGCCAATTGGCCCGGATTATCAACTCGCGGCGGGTGATCCTCTCTGCTCCACACAATAGGTTGCTCCGACCAGCGCAGGAATCATGGTGTTGCCGGTTCAACCGCGTGGACCGCCCGCTTTAAGACTTTTTGATCCCGTTTGCACAAGCTCGTAGTGAACACATGATACTGTCCACCGCTCAGCTCCTTCGGATTACTCTGATATCCGGATTGCTGCTACTGTTGACGCTGCTGATTGCCTTGATTGCTGTGATTACCCTGGCCCTGCTGCTGGTTGTTCTGGCTATTGTAACCGCCCTGACCATACTGATGGTTGCCTTGGTTATTGTAACCACCCTGACCATACTGATGATTGCCTTGGTTATTGTAGCCATTGTTGTTGCCATGATATCCTGATCCGGAGCCAATACCCTGATGACCCGGACCATGAAACCCGGGGCCTGATCCGCCGCCTGGTGGCCCGTTGTTAGATCTGGCCCGGTTCATGGCGTCCATCATGACCCGGCATTCTCCCCAGGTATGTTTAGCTGGATGTTCCTTTGTTCCATGTTTTGCGCAAGGCTCGTTTAATTGTCGCTCCCAATTAATGAACCCCCCGCGTTGAAAGCTCCCTTGAACTTGGGTATTGGCCACGAAATCGAAGCCACCCTCTGCCTTTCGCTTACCTAAGAAGCTTGTTCCGACCGGATTAGCCTGCGCCGGTTTACCAGGTTTGTTTGCTTTTCCGGATTTATCTTCATCAGCTTCCGGGTATTTAGTGTTGTCGGAGTCCCCATACTTTACCAAAGCGCTCATGAGAGTTCCCATGTCATTACAATCCCGTTTGAGCCGTCCCAGCTTCAACTTTAGAATTGTTTTCCAGTGTTACTATCGCCGTACTGGGGCTGATACTGTTCGAAGGGTGCAGGATTTCTGACACTCACCGGACCCATGCACTCGTAGGCTCCTGCTCTCCTTGTATACATGCCGCTAGGTCCACCACTGACATCGGTTTCTTGCACGTGTCCTTGAATTTTTTGATAAACTGGCGGCGTAACTCCCCCCATGATCCGATGGAGTTAGGTGGTAAGCCCTTTAACCAGGTCCGGGCTATACCCTCAAGCATCATAGTAAAGTACTTCGCGTAAGCCGCTTCATCCACGTCCAGCATCTCCATAGCCATCTCGTAACTCTCAATCCAAGCCTCTGGAGCCAAATCTGCTGTGTAATTAGGCACCTTATGTGGACCCTTGAAATCCTTGGGTAACTTCGCACTCCGTAAAGCGGGAATAAGACACTGTACTCCAAAAGAACTCGCCGTGACTCCCGTCTCGGCTGTGGTTGTGTGAACCGGCGTCGTTTGGCGGATCTCCTCGCGGGCCGTAGGTCTAGCCCGGTTCATCGCCTCATGGGCTTGTGCCTCCGCGCCCGCCGGATTGTCCTGCCTGTGATGGTGCCGCCTCCATTCACTACTGGACACCCTCCGGTTCATCCCAATGCCTAGTATAACTCCAGCTGTGGCGTGGTGTTGAATGAAGCCTTTCCCTGCTATTGGAGTACGCCTGTTGCTGTGTTAATGCCGTGTTGAGCAAATCCTTGACCCTGCGTGCTTCCATTGCCATAGGGGATGTCCCCTCAATGGGTAAAGCGGCCAGGCGTGAAGCGGCGGCGACAATGTTATCCAAGGGGTTTGAGTAATGGCCCGGAGGAGTAGGGATGTGAAGCGTGGGCATAATTCGTCGATCTTGCTCCGCAGTGGGCTGTTGAACCGGTTCACCCCTCACTGGGGCTGCCCTCCGGTTTACCTCTGGATCATTGCTAGCTCCCGCTCCTGGCGTACCGAAGAGATTCATCGCCTCATAGACCGGCGGTAGACGAGACTAGTACCTTCGATTCCTTACTCCCTGCGCGGAGGCCTGTTCCATCCTTAGCTGGAAAGCCTGAGAATCCAGCTCTGCCTGTCTTGTTGCTATCATAGCTTTCTCTGCATTCAGATCTTCTCTTGCTTGCTCGATCCGGCCCCTCAGCTGAAGGAGTTCTGCATCGTGTTGCGCCTTGTCTGCTGGAGCCACCACTGCTACTGCCCGGGTTGTCAACTCCAAAACCAAGGCGGATAGAGCGTCAGAGGGCGAGGGGGCATGGCCGCTCCCCCCTGTACCAGCTTCTGCTGCCCCGTTCACCGTGGGCTGCGGCGTAGGTTGTGATCTGGCCATAAAGTCAGACACCCGGTTTGGCAGATCAAAGGGGTCCGGAATACTGTCTCCATCGGACATACCCTCGGATCGGCCGTCCCGCAACAGATACAAGGATTCAGTCTCTCCGGATGAGGATTCATCGTCGGAATAGACAACCATCTCGCCACCAGAATCCGATCCGTCCTCGGCTTGGACTCCATGTATTGCCCCAACGAAAACGCGCTTCATGGCAGGCTGAATCCGGGCCGATCTCGCACGCTGAGCCGGCTCGATGATGTCAGAGAAGATGTCCGGCTCAGGTCCCGGTTCGCCGATCTTGCCGATGAAGACGTGGATGCCGCCGAAGGGAACCCGATACCCGTATTCGATTGAATCGGCCTCCGGGCCCCAGCCTGCATCGTCGATGTAGATCCGGCCGCGGCGACTCTTGGTCATCCGGTCGACCGCGTAGCCCTTGAGTCCTTCAAAGCTGCCCTTCAAGAACTCGAAACCATCATGCGGAAGCCCCACGGTGGGCGCCAACTGTCGTGGAATTAACACGGCAGATGTCCGGTTTAACGGACATAGTGATGGAACCATCGCACGGGTTAGCTTGAAGGGGTTGAAAGCACACAAAGGACACAGAGGGTTTACTAGTTCGGCCCCTTCGATGAAGGTAAAAGCCTACGTCTAGTTTGGTTTGGTATTGCTTGGGCGTCGATGAACAGGGAGCTGAATGCTTGCCTGCGTCTCGACGGGTTGTTTCTTGTCCCTGAACCGTCACCGGGTCGTCCCTTTATATAGGAGGCAACGCCCGGTCCGGTTTACAGAGTCCCGAGGCCGGCTCATAATTGTGTCCGCCTCGGTCTCTATTCTCTTTCCTTGTGTCTCAAGTTTACATGATAGGACGGTTTACAAACTATAACCTTTACACCTGGGCCCTAAGCCTTCATGGGCCGTAATCTCTACTGAGCTTACAATTATACAATTATATCACCATAATCCGGTTTAACCTAGCCGGTTTACACCTGCTAGTAATATCCCTGACAGTATGAATCATAGAGAAGTTGGAATACAGTAGGTTTAACACCAATATAAACAAATAATGAGTTCATTGCAGTACCTTTGAGTAGTGGTTTGTTTTCTTATACTAACGGAGCTCACGAGATTTTTGTCTAAGTTTTGTGTTGTGAAGTTTTCAAGTTTTGAGTATTGCTTTGATGGACTATGGAACAAAGAGTGGCAAGAGCCTAAGTTTGGGGATGCCCACCGCACCCCAAGGTAAAATTCAAGGACAACCAAAAGCCTAAGCTTGGGGATGCCCCGGGAAGGCATCCCCTCTTTCGTCTTCATCTATCGGTAACTATACTCGGGGCTATATTTTTATTCACCACATGATAAGAGTTTTACTTGGAGCATCATGTATCATTTGAGTATTTGCTTGTTAGTTTTCCACAATTATCCTTGCTGGACACACCCTTTTGAGAGAGAGAAATATGGCCTAGGAATTGTTAGAACACTCTATGTGCTTCACTTATATCAATTGAGTCGAATAGTTTTTGCTCTAGTGCTTCACTTATATCTTTTAGAGCACGGTGGTAATTATACTTTGTAGAAAATGTTGATCTCTCATGCCTCACGTATATCCTTTTGAGAGTCTATTAAAACAGCATGGCAATGTGCTTGCGCTATAAAACTAGCCTTCACATGATAGGCATCCAAGATCAATGTAGTAAAAACTTTCACATTAAGTGCATTGAATATGAAGAGAAGTTGGATGCTTGATGATTGTTTTGAGATATGAGGATAGTAATATTAGAGTCATGCCACTGGAGTTATTATGAAATTGAGAAATACTTGTGTTAAAGTTAGTGATTCCCGTAGCATGCACGTATGGTGAACCGCTATGTGACAAAGTTAGAGCATGAGGTATTTGTAGAGTGTCATCCTTTGTGTGGAGGTCGGGGCGCGCGATGGTTAACTCTACCAACCGCCCCCCTAGGAGCATGCGTTGATTGCTTTGTTTTGATGACTCGTAAAATTTTTCAATAAGTATATGAGTTCTTATGACTAATGTTGAGTCCATGGATTATACGCACTCTCACCCTTCCACCATTGCTAGCCTCTCTTGTACCGCGCAACTTTCGTTGGTACCATACACCCAATATATATACTTCCTCAAAACCGCCACCATATATCTTCCTCAAAACAGCCACCATACCTACCTATCATGGCATTTCCATAGCCATTCCGAGATATATTGCCATGCAACTTTCCACCGTTCCGTTCATATGACACGCTTCATATTGTCATATTGCCATGCATGATCATGTAGTTGACATCGTATTTGTGGCAAAGCCACCATGCATAACTTTTCATACATGTCACTCTTGATTCATTGCACATCCCGATACACCGCCGGATGCATTCATATAGAGTCATACTTTGTTATAGTATCGAGTTGTAATTCAATATAAGTGTGATGATCATCATTATTAGAGCATTGTCCCAAGTGAGGAAAGGCCGAACAAAAGAAAAGATCCCTCCAAAAAAGGGACAATTGCTACTATCTTTTTCCCCACTTGTGCTTCAAAGTAGCACCATGTTCTTCATGATAGAGAGCCTCATGTTTAGTCACTTTCATATACTAGCGGGAATTTTCATTATAGAACTTGCCTTGTATATTCCAACAATGGGCTTACTCAAATGCCCTAGGTCTTTGTGAGCAAGAAAGTTGGATGCACACCCACTTAGTTTCTTTTGTTGAGCTTTCATACTTATTTATCTCCAGTGCATCCGTTACATGGCAATTCCTACTCACTCACATTGATATCTATTGATGGGCCTCTCCATAGCCCATTGATACGCCTAGTTGATGTGAGACTATCTCCCTCCTTTTTGTCTTCTCCACAACCACCACTCTATTCCACATAGTGCTATGTCCATGGCTCACACTCATGTATTGCGTGAAAGTTGAAAGGTTTGAAAGAATAGAGTATGAAAACAAGTGCTTGGCTGAAACCGGGGTTGTGCATGATATGAATATATTGTGTGATGAAGAGGGAGCATAGCCAGACTATATGATTTTGTAGGGATAACTTTCTTTAGCCATAGTATTTTGAGAAGACATGATTGCTTCGTTAGTTTGATTGAAGTATTATTATTTCTTATGTCAATATATACTTTTGTCTTGAATCTTTCAGATCTGAACAGTCATGCCACAATTAAGAGAATTACATTGAAAACTATGTTGGTTAGCATTCCACATCAAAAATTCTGTTTTTATCATTTACCTACTCGAGGACGAGCAGGAATTAAGCTTGGGGATGCTTGATACGTCTCCAACGTATCTATAATTTTTGATTGTTCCGTGGTATTATTTATGATGTTTTGGATGTTTATTGGGATTTGTTATACACTTTTATATTATTTTTGGGACTAACCTATTAACTCAAAGGCCCAGTCCAGATTGCTGTTTTTTTTTGCCTATTTCAGGGTTTTACAGAAAAGGAATATCAAACGGAGTCCAAACGGAATGAAACTTCGGGAGAGATATTTTTGGAGCAAAATACGCATGGAGACTTGAGAACCATGGAGTAGGGCACATGTGGCGTCCACGAGGGTGGGGGGGCGCCCCCCCTACAGGATGCTCCCCCTGCCTCATGGGCCCCACGTTTGGTCCCCGGTGCCCTCCTTCCTCATATATATACCTACATACCCCGAAACCATTAGAAGAGGAGAAAACCCTAGTTCCACCGCCGCAACCTTCTGTTCCCGTGAGATCCCATCTCGGGGCTTGTTCCGGAGCTCCGCCGGAGGGGGGATCTACCACGGAGTGCTTCTACATCATCATCATCATCATCGCCTCACCATGAGTTGTGAGTAGTTTCCCACAGACCTTCGGGTCCATAGCTAGTATCTAGATGGCTTCTTCTCTCTCTTTGGATCTCAATACCAAGTTCTCCTCGGTCATCGAGGAGATCTATTCAATGTAATCTCTTTTTGCGGTGTGTTTGTCGAGACCCGATGAATTGTGGGTTTATGATCAAGATTATCTATGAGAAATATTTGGTTCTTTTCTGAACTCTTTATGTGTGATTATAATATCCTTGCAAGTCTCTTCGAATTATTTGTTTGGTTTGGCCTACTAGATCTATAGTTCTTGCAATGGGAGAAGTGCTTGGCTTTGGGTTCAATCTTGCGGTGTCCTTTCCCAGTGACAGTAGGGGCAGCAAGGTATGTATTGTATTGTTGCCATCGAGGATAAAAAGTTGGGGTTTATGTCATATTGCTTGAGTTTATCCCTCTACATCATGTCATCTTGCTTAAGGCGTTACTCTGTACTTATGAACTCAATACACCAGATGCATGCTGGATAGCGGTCGATGTGTGGAGTAATAGTAGTAGATGCAGAATTGTTTCGGTCTACTTGTCTCGGACGTGATGCCTATATATAATGATCATGCCTAGATAGTCTCATAAGTATTCGCTTTTCTATCAATTGCCCGACAGTAATTTGTTTACCCGACGTAGAATACCGCTATCATGAGAGAAGCCACTAGAGAAAACTATGGCCCCTAGGTCTATTCTCAACATATCAATCTACAATATACTTTACTTTTCCGCTTTTACTTTCTGTTCTTATATCCAAAAGTACCAAAAATATCAAACTATCCTATCTATCAGATCTCACTTTCGTAAGTGACCGTAAAGGTATTGACAACCCCTTATCGCGTTGGCTGCGAAGCTCTTATTTGTTTGTGCAGGTGCGAGGGACTCGTGCGTGGTCTCCTACTAGATTGATACCTTGGTTCTCAAAAACTGAGGGAAATACTTACGCTACTATGCTGCATCACCCTTTCCTTTTCGAGGGAATACAACGCAAGCTCGAGAAGTAGCAATACCGACGATCGAATCTCGAGCAAGTAACATACCGATGACAAAGGGAACAACGTATGTTGTTACGGAGTTTGACCGATAAAGATCTTCGTAGAATATGTAGGATCCAATATGAGGATCTAGGTTCCGCTATTGGTTACCGGAGATGTGTCTCGGTCATGTCTACATAGTTCTCGAACCTTTAGGGTCCACAGGCTTAACGTTCGATGACTATTGGTATTATGAGTTTATGAGTTTTGATGCACCGAAGGTAGTTCAGAGTCCTGGATGTTATCACAGACATAATGAGGAGTCTCGGAATGTCCGAGACATAAATATGTATATATTGTAAGGTTATATTCGGACACCGAATGAGTTCCGGGGGTTATCTGATAAATACCGGAGTTCCGGGAGGTTAACGGAACCTCGCGGGGGGTTATTGGGCCACATGGGCCCAAGTGGAGGAAGAGGAGGCGCGGCCAGCTAGGGGCACGCGGCCCCCTAGCCTAAATCGAATTGGACTAGGGGGTGGCCCCCCTTTCCTTCTTCTTCTCCTCCCCTTCCTTCCTCTCCTACTCCAACTAGGGAAGGGGGGGGGGAATCCTACTCCCGGTGGGAGTAGGACTCCCCTAGGGCGCGCCATAGAGAGGACCGGCCCCTCCCCTCCTCCACCCCTTTATATATGTGGGGAGGGGGCACCCCATAGACACACAAGTTGATTTTAGTCGTGTGCGGTGCCCCTCCCCATAGTTGCACACCTCGGTCATATCATCACCGTCACCACATCGTCGTGCTGACGAAACTCTCCCGTGACGCTCAACTGGATCAAGAGCTCGTGGGACGTCATCGAGCTGAACGTGTGCTGAACGCGGAGGTGCCATACGTTCGGTGCTTGGATCGTTTGGATCGCGAAGACGTTTGACTACATCAACCGCGTCACTAGATGCTTCCGCTTCCGATCTATGAGGGTACGTAGACACACTCTCCCCGCTCGTTGCTATGCTTCTCCTAGATAGATCTTGCGTGATTGTAGGATTTTTTTGTGAATACTACGTTCCCCAACAATGGCATCATGAGCCAGGTCTATGCGTAGATGATATGCACGAGTAGAACACAATGAGTTGTGGGCGATAATAGTCATACTGCTTACCAGCATGTCATACTTTGATTCGGCGGTATTGTGAGGTGAAGCGGCCTGGGCCGACATTACGCGTACGCTCATACGAGACTGGTTTCACCATTACGAGCACTCATTGCTTAAAGGTGACCGGCGAGTGTTTCTCTCTCTCACTTTAGTTTAATCAAGTGTGGCTACGCCCGGTCCTTATGAAGGTTAAAACATCACACTTGACGAAAAATCGTTGTGGTTTTTTGTATGCGTAGGTAAGAACGGTTCTTGCTAAGCCCGTAGCAGCCACATAAAACATGCAACAACAAAGTAGAGGACGTCTAACCTGTTTTTGCAGGGCATGTTGTGATGTGATATGGTCAAGACGTGATGAGTATACGTTATTGTATGAGATGATCATGTTTTATAAATTATTGGCAACCGGCAGGAGCCTTATGGTTGTTCTTTGTTGTATGAATTGCGAAGGCCATGTAATTGATTTAATTTATCACTATGAGTTAGCGATAGTAGTAGTAGCAATAGTTGGCGAGACGACCACGACGCTACGATGAAGATCATGGTGTCTAGACGGTGACGATGGAGATCATGACGATGCTTTGGAGATGGAGATCAAAAGCACAAGATGATGATGGCCATATCATGTCACATATTTTGATTGCATGTGATGTTTATCTATTATGTTTCTTATTTTGCTTAGTACAACGGTTGCACTATAAGATGATCCCTTACAAAATTTCAAGCCACAAGTGTTCTCCCTGAGTATGCACCATTGTGAAAGTTCGTCGTGCCGAGACACCACATGATGATCATGTGTGATAAGCTCTACGTTCAAATACAACAGATGTAAGATAGTTTTGCACGTGTAGAATACTCGGGTTAAACTTGAAAAGCCTAGCATGTATAGACATGGCCTTGGAACGCTGGAGACTGAAAGGTCGAGCATGAATCATATAGTAGATATGATCAACATAAGATGTTCACCATTGAAAACCACTCAATCTCACGTGATCATCGGACATGGTTTAGTTGATTTGGATCACGTGATCATTTAGATGACTAGAGGGATGTCTATCTAGGTGGGAGTTCTTTAGTAATATGATTAATTGAACTTTTATTTATCATGAACTTAGTCCTGATAGTTTTTGCATATCTATGTGGTTGTAGATCATTGTCCCGTGCTACCGTTCCCTTGAATTTTAATGCATTCCTAGAGAAAGCTAAGTTGAAAGATGATGGTAGCAACTACACGGACTGGGTCCGTAACTTGAGGATTATCCTCATTGTTGCACAGAAGAATTATGTCCTGGAAGCACCGCTAGGTGACAGGCCTGCTGCAGGAGCAACTCCGGATGTTATGAAAGTCTAACAAGCTCGTTCTGATGACTACTCGATAGTTCAGTGTGCCATGCTTTACGGCTTAGAATCGGGACTTCAATGACGTTTTGAACATTATGGAGCATATGAGATGCTCCAAGAGTTGAAGTTTATATTTCAAGCAAATGCCTGAATTTAGAGATATGAAGTCTCCAATAAGTTCTATAGCTGCAAGATGGAGGAGAACAATTCTATCTGTGAACACTTGCTCAGAATGTCTGGGTACTACAATCATCTGACTTAACTCTGTTGCAAAGTTGAAAAAGATAGTGTTACTGATAGAGTTCTTCAATCACTGCCACCAAGCTATAAAGGCTTTGTGATGGACTATAATATGCAAGGGATGCAGAAGACAATTCCCGAGCTCTTCGCTATGCTCAAAGCCGTGGAGGTAGAAATCAAAAAAGGACCGTCAAGTGTTGATTGTTAACAAGACCACTAGTTTCAAGAAAAAAGGCAAGGGAAAGAAGGGGAACTTCAAGAAGAATAGCAAGACTGTTGCTACTCCCGCGAAGAAGCCCAAGTCTGGAGCCAAGCCTGAAACTGAGTGCTTCTACTACAAAGGGACTGGACACTGGATAAGAAGGATGGCAAAGTGAACAAAGGTATATTTGATATACATGTTATTGATGTGTACCTTACTAATGCTCGTAGTAGCACCTGGGTATTTGATACTGGTTCATTTGCTAATATTTGTAACTTGAAACAGGGGCTACGGATTAAACGAAGATTAGGTAAGGACGAGGTGACGATGCGCGTGGGAAATGGTTCCAAAGTCGATGTGATCGCCGTCGGCACGCTACCTCTACATCTACCTTCAGGATTAGTTTTAGACCTAAATAATTGTAAGTTGGTGCCTGCGTTGAGCATGAACATTATATCTAGATCTTGTTTAATGCCAGATAGTTATTCATTTAAGTAAGAGAATAATGGTTGTTCTATTTATATGAGTAATATCTTTTATGGTCATGCACCCTTGAGGAATGGTCTATTCTTGTTGAATCTTGATTGTAGTAATACACATATTCATAATATTGATGCCAAAAGATGCAGAGTTGATAATGATAGTACAACATACTTGTGGCACCGCCGTTTAGGTCATATTGGTGTAAAGCGCATGAAGAAACTCCATGATGGTGGACTTTTGGAATCACTTGATTATGAATCATTTGATACTTGCGAACCATGCCTCATGGAAAAGATGACTAAAACTCCGTTCTCTGGAACAATGGAGCGAGCAACAGATTTGTTGGAAATCATACATACTTATGTATGTGGACCGATGAATGTTGAGGCTCGCGGCATGTATCGTTATTTTCCGACCTTCACCGATGATTTGAGTAGATATGGGTATATCTACTTAATGAAGCACAAGTCTGAAACATTTAAAAAGTTCAAAGAATTTCAGAGTGAAGTAGAGAATCATCGTAACAAGAAAATAAAGTTTCTACGATCTGATCATGGAGGCGAATATTTGAGTTACGAGTTTGGTCTTCATTTAAAACAATGTGGAATAGTTTCACAGCTCACACCACCCGGAACACCACAACGTAATGGTGTGTCCGAACATCGTAACCATACTTTATTGGATATGGTGCAATCTATGATGTCTCTTACCGATTTACCACTATCGTTTTGGGGTTATGCTTTAGAGACAGTTGCATTCACGTTAAATATGGCACCATCTAAATCCATTGAGGCGGCTAAAAGTGCAACTATCCCTGGGTGGTTTTGGTAATTACTAACACTACAAAAAAATACACTTCCGTGATGATACGTGTTTGTCACAGTAGGTCACGTTTTCTGTCATGCATGTACATCCATGACAAATTTATGACAGAATGAAGATAGTCATACCTGTGCTGTCGTAGAAGTGTTCCATGACATTACGAAAATTATCATCACGGAAGTGTCCACTTCCATGACGATAAATCACGCGTCACAGAAGTACTTTCGTCAAGGGTGACCGACACATGGCATCCACCGTAACGGAACGCCGTTAAGCTATCGGGTCTAGTTTTGGATCCGATAACCCGTTAACAGCCCTAACCAATGGGGATTTTCCACGTGTAAAATTCTGATTGGCTGACAGAAACACGTGTCAGCTCCGCGTTGGCACAAGTGTCACTCATCCAATGGTCGAGATGCGCCTGTGATATGTTGACACGTGGACTGGCCCAAAAGTGGCCCATAAAGTTTAAATGGGCTGGCCCAACTAAAGGCCCACAAGATTTTGCGGTCCATAATGGGCCAGCCCAGCAAAAGGCCCACGAGATTTTGTGGTCCATAATGGGCCGGCCCAGCAGAAGGCCCACGAGATTTTGCGTATCATAATGGGCCGGCCCAGCTAAAGGCCCACGAGATTTTTGCAGTCCATAATCGGACGGCCCAATGTGGGGACCCCGACTTAGAAGTCGAGATCACCGAATGCACGTGTACAGTGATCCCAGAGATCAATGCTCACTGAACACAGAGAAGCTGAATAACAAGAGTCTTACATCCATACATACCGTCTTACCAGAATTATGGCCATTATGGCCAAGTCTTACATAGATAAAGCCTCACGGGCTGAATAGCAAATAACTCAAATAGCGGAAGTCTTCGGTGATAGGTAGAACCCATGCCATCTGCCTTAACCCTACAGGCATTCTGACTGGGATAGCGCCCTAGTTCGCATGTTCGTCTCCATAGAATTATTCTTCATATTCCTGTTCCTCCATGCCTGGCCAATTAAATAACCAGTGGCAAGCCAATGAGTACTTTGAATGTACTCTCAAGCAACCCATGATGTGGTTCAAAGTAACAATGCGATTGAACAACCATGAACAATCTAGCAACAGGCTAGAATAAATATCCCGCTATCAAGTTTATGCATCAATAATTTCACGTAACCTCGAGGACAAGTTACCGATATCAACATGATTATGATTCAACTCAACGAGTCAAGTCACCACCTTGACTCATCACACACACATACTTTCACCGATGCGGTAAAATTCTGGACATAGTTTAAGTAGCACCACCAACTGTCCATGACCGTGGACACGGCTATTCGAATAGTTTTACACTCTGCAGAGGTTGCGCACTTTACCCACAAGATCCGGAAGCTTTCGTGTCATCCACGATCCCGCAGTACCTCAAGTACTCGGGGGAAGCACCCGGTCATTATCTTTCCTTAGACGACACTAACATAGAGTCCACTCGTTGGTACACGGCCCTCGAGTACAAACAATAGATCATGGGACTTGCCCTAAATTTCAATGTCACGCGTACCCGAAGGGACCAACGGTGTGTCCGGTGCCCTGTAAAAACAGTCATGGTCGTCTATCCAAGCACGACCCCATCCCGGGAAAGACCTCAAGTCTTCCTGTCACTAGTAATGCGGGCACCACGCTAGTATCGACCTAAGTAATCAATAAAGCCCCGTCCCATAAGGGGTAGAGTGGTTGCACATGTTTGGTTGGGACGGTAGTCACACATAAATCTAATCCATCATTTTACCCATGCACAAGATTTTTACCGGCACATCACTTCTTCCTCAAGTGATGACCTAACTCAACATCACCCTCGGGCATTAGGGGGACCCGATGGGGTTCATGAAAATATTTCAACCACGAAGGTTTCAAGGCACACATGCTTCACTAAACATCACTACTAACCATTTGCATGACATCTAGCACATAGCAAGATCATGAGTAAGCATGGATCATGTGGTGGTTCATAACAAGGTCACCATCATAACTCTTATCATCATGCATTCGGAAACAAACGGGTTCCGAAGAACACAAGTGTATCATGGTCAAAGGGCTGCTTGCCTGGATTGGCTTGGTCTTCAAAGTCTTCAAATCCTTCTCCTTCTCCTTCTTCAGCAACTTCGTCAAATACGGTATCTATACGTCGCAAAATATCAACGGGAAAATAAGACCACAATAAAAACAGAAAAATCAAAGTGCTCAGAAAAATGTCAACATATTTTTGTTAAATACTAGAGGGAAAACTAAGATGGCAAAAATTCTTAGTTGGAGTTTTGGAGTGACAGAATGGAATCTAAGGATTTTTGAACAGGAGTTTTAATGCTCAAATTTGAGTTTAAATTTGAACATAACAGAAAAGGTTCATGGATTTGTGTGAAAGTGACACCATTAAATAGGTTGGAATTTTACAAGATTTTAGGAGTTGGAATCAATTTATTTGGACACATAATTAATTCTGTGAAATTGATTGAAATAATCACAGAAAGAATAAAAAGAAATGGCCCTGTGGCACTGGGCCAGAGCGGCCACAGTGCACGGCCCAGGGCTAACAGCCCAGCCGCACGGGAGCCAGCGCGCACGCGCCAGGTTTTCAAACCTGATGGGCGGGGCCCGGCGGTCAGTGGATGCGAGGGGAGAGAGAGAGCGGTTAGGATGACAGGCGGGGCCCGCCTGTAATCTTCAACCTTGCGGCTAAAACGACGGCGAGCTCATCGGCGATAATTCCGGGCACGGCGAGGCAAACGGAGGGCAGGAACAGGCTCAGCGAGGAGTCGTCGTTCCAGTGGTGGTGGTGCGACTCGCCGGAGAGGCCTGGTTCGCCGGCGGTGAGGTGGAACGGCGGAGGAGCGTTGGGAGGGGGTTGCTCCGGTCGAATCCGGCGGCTGTAGAGAGGGAAAAGAGGGGGAATCGCATTAGTATCTTGCTGCGGTGCTAGATCGAGTGAAAGTAGGGGTGGAGAGGCGCTGTACTGCGAGATCTCCGGTGGCCCGACACGGCGGAGCTCCGGTCGATCCCGAGCACTGAGGCCCTCTGGGGGCGAACGGGTGGTTCTGGAGGGCTAATGGGAGTGTGGGGAGGAGCTGAGTGCCGTTGGAGGGGCTCGGGGTGTGCTATTTATAGGGGAGCGGCGAGGTCCCGTGGACTTGTGCGCCGGCGAGCTTCTGCTCGACGCCACAGTGTACGGGGGGCGATGGGGATGAGTCTGTGGCGTTGCTGGACGAACTCCAGGGCGGAAGGAAGGAAGAGGGGGAGCGGGGGATGCTCCAGAGGGCTTGCGCATGTGAGGCCAACGAGTGGTGCTTGCGGGCGGCCCGCGCGTGCGAAGGCGGCCACTGGAGGGAGAGAGAGGAGGGGGACAGCGCCGGGGAGGGTCGCAGATGTCGAGGCGCGTTGGTAGGCGTGAGGGGAGAGCTCGAGGTGGTCGGCTGCGCTGGATTGGGCGAAGCTATAGTGCGGGTGCGCACTGTAGCGCGCTCTGGAGCGTGCTAATTGCATGCCATGGCATGCCATTGGCCCTCTGGGCGTGTCCGCCGTGTCTGGGGGGTCCAGGGCGACGTAAGCAGCCCAACTGTGGCTTCGGATGCTATGGATGATCAAGGAGAGAGGAGTGAAGCTGGTAACTTGGTAGAAATTGGCTGTCCACCAAGGGGAATTGGGGTTTTCACCCCTCAATCATGGAGCTGTGGACATGGGGGAGTTACTGGAGGTAGATAGTAACTAGATGAAGCTGTGGTAGAAAGCTGAGGCAAAAGTAAATAGTAAAAGTGGTCAAGAAGATGGTTTTGGTAAAAAGGCAGAAGGTGCTTGATCAAGTTTTGGACAAGCAATTGATTTCCACTATCCATGACACTTAACAGGATTGAATGTCATATGGAAATAGGGTGTTCCACCAAATTTGGGCTGATTTGAAGAAACTAGCCAATGTAACTTTGGTGAACCCTAGAAATCAACAGAAATGGCTTCATCTTGTTTAAGTTAAGCTAATCATCTCCCCTTGATGCACCACTTGGTGTAGTTCCATCATTTGGGGTATTGATCATGCCCACAAAGTTTGAAGCTCCAGGTAAAAAGTTGGTAATGTAAAGTTGTTCAAATTTGCATTTGAACAGAAAGGGTTTTGGGGTATTCTGATCAAGTTGCCCTACTCCAAATCTTGTGCAATTTGGTCTAGATGCCTTATTAGGCCTTTCTAGCATGTGCACCAAGTTTGAGGGCATTTGGACAAGTTTGGCAATGTAAAGTTGCTCAAACTTCAAATATGGACAGAATGGTTTTGAAGGGTTTTGAGGATGTTATCTTGCTTCCCAAGGCATGGGGCTTGGCAAGATCATCAAATATGTCATATGTGACATGATAGAATTTCCCTGGAATTTTTGGAGAATATTTCCTTTGTAAATATTTCAAAAGCTTGAAATATCCAGAAAGGGTTTTAGAGGGATTAGCCCATTATTTTGAACATGACCAAGTGTTGAAACTCTTATATATGGACAATATATGTCCTATGAGTCTCCCTGAATTTTGGCAAATATTTTTGAAATACTTAATTAATTTTTTCCCTATTAAAGACCATTTCTGGCCTTAAGGAAAAGCTTTTAAATAAAATAGGAAAATAACTTTTAAAATTATACTTTTATGGTTTCTGGGAGTCCTATGACTACTAGGTCTCAAATATACTTTTTGAAATAATTTTCTCACCCTAAATCAAGCACTTGCAATGCAAAACCTCAATTCAGGGGTTTTTCGAATACTAAATTTTAAAAATACAATTTGGCCAAATAACTTTTATAAGAAAATACTATACTGCTATATAACACTTGGCATGATCATTGGGCAGAAGTTTTGGGTAAGGAGATGAATTCTTCAAGAGGTAATAGTTGACTTTAATGAGCACATGAAAAGCACATGAAGAAAAAATCAATTCCTAATAAAAGCCAAATGATGCCAAAAAATTTTGCTGGTCCAAATTTTCATGCTTCATTGATGCAAATGACATGTTACAAAATGCAGGGTGTGACAGACCTACCCCCTTACAAGAATCTCGTCCTCGAGATTCCTAAACTAGGTCTTAAAAGAGATCAGGATACTTGGATCTAAGATAGTCTTCACGTTCCCAGGTTGCTTCCGCTTCCGTGTGGTTGCTCCACTGGACCTTGAAGTATTTGATGGTGCGGCTTCGTGTCCGTCGTTCTGCTTCGTCCAGAATGCGAATGGGCTTCTCGCGGTAGGTCAAATCAGGCTGGAGATCAATGGCTTGGTGATCAACATCCTTGTAGAGATTAGGCTTGTTCGGAACTTGGAGACATTTCGGAGTTGTGACACGTGGAATACGTTGTGCACATCGGATAGCTCAGGTGGTAGTTCCAACTGGTAAGCCACTTCTCCTCACCGTGCAGTGATCTCAAAGGGTCCAATGAACCTTGGTGCGAGCTTCCCCTTCACATGGAAACGCTTAGTTCCCTTTAGAGGAGTTACCCGCAGGTACACATGATCCCCGACATGGAAACTCATGTCCCGACGGTGAGTGTCAGCATAGCTCTACTGCCTTGACTTGGCTGCCTTCAAACACTCTCTGACTAGTTGGACTTGCTCTTCTGCTGCGCGGAGAATGTCCGGTCCAAAGACTAGCCCTTCTCCAGTCTCTGACCAGTTGAGGGGTGTGCGACATCTGCGTCCGTACAACACCTCAAATGGTGCCATCTGAAGGCTCGACTGGTAACTGTTGTTATAGGAGAACTCGGCAAAAGGAAGACAATCTTCCCACTTGGCTCCATATGCCAAGACACAGGCTCGGAGCATGTCTTCAAGAATTTGATTTACTCGTTCTGTCTGACCTCCGGTCTGTGGATGAAAGGCCGTGCTGAAAGATAACTTGGTTCCCAAGGCTTCTTGGAACTTCTTCCAGAACCTTGAGGTGAACTGGTGTCGGTGTACTAAAGTAGGGGTACCTTAGTATCCCGAACTTGTGCACGGGCAGTTGCAGCGTCCCGTGGGAGGGCCTGCCGTGCGCCGCCAAGATTCCTCCGTAGTTCCTTTGGAGCCATTCAAGAACAAAGTATTCAAGTTAAAGAGACAAGGCCCCGGCAAGAGGAGCTTGCCGGGAAGGCCACTCAAGGCTCAAGACCACTTCATTGGCACAAGGCCCTAGCAAGGGGAGCTTGCCGGGAAGGCCAAGCATGGCATTTCAAGAGACTTGCCGCGACGCGCCACGCGTCCCGGCAAGGCCCGGAGAGCGACAAGCTTCCGGGCACGACAAGATAGCGACCGCGGCAAGGCACTTGCCGCGGCAAACTTCCACTAGGTACCCACGCTCCAGCGCATCCACCCACGTGTCGCTCTGGGACCCTTCCAGGCGCACGTGCCGAAAGGCTGTGCAGCCTGGGGTACACGGTGGCAAGGCGCGATGACAAGGCCACCGTCGTGGTGGACGGTGGCGCCCTGACGGACGCTTTTTTGCACTGTTCGGGGCGACGGCGACGGGCATTCAATGCCCTTGTCCCCTGCTGTCAGGGTTAGGTATAGAGCACTATACAAACACTGTTCCAACTACCACCCATTTTACCTTTTTACCCTCGACTGCGTTGCCACCTGTCGGTGACCCCTTTGACCTATAAAAGGAGGCCCATGCGCAACATAGAAGGGGTTCCGATCATCGATCATTCTCTCGCTCGGTACTGCTAGCGATCAGCACTATAGCTCTTCTCGCTCTCGAGCCCAGAACGCAATACAAACCAAGGCAGGAGTAGGGTTTTTCGCATCCGTGCGGCCCGAACCTGGGTAAACTGCTCGCGTGTTCACCTCGATCTGCTCTTTGTGCATCCTCCGCCCCCCTTGCCGTACCGAAAAGGGGCTCCGGTCCCATAGGTGTTCGTGGGCGATCAGTTTCCCCGACATCTTTGGCGCGAACTTGATCCGGCGTTGACGCGAGCTAGATCTTCACCAACTTCATCAACTTCATCGATTCCATCAGCATGCCGCCGAAGAAGAAAGCTTCGGAGGCCGTAGGTCCGTCTGCGTTGATCCCACCACCGCCGGAGCCGACGGCTGGTGGGGTAGATGCTGGCGGAAGGACGGACGTCAGCGAGGAAACTCACGGCGCCGCCAAGTCCAAGGACAAGACGGACGACCGGGCGCACTCCAAGGCCTCGACGTCCGTACATGCACCGCGTCCATCTCAGGAGGCGCGGTACCGGCAGCATCGCGGTACTCAAGGTACCATACGCTTGCTGGGACAAGGTCAAGCCGGTGGGTCTCGGGACGCTCAAGACCCGTGTGCGCACCAGCATGCCGGCACGAGCAAGGCACGGTCGCCAGGACGGGACAATGCTCCTTCAAACGTAGTTAGAAGTCCGAGCGTATCCCGCTCCTCGCACCGCTTGCCGCCGTTACCCTCCACTCCAGCAGAAGCTCTAGCGCGAGCTCAACTGCTCCTCGACTTCCCTCCAGCGGCAGACAAGGCCGACGACTGGAGGGCCACCATCCAAAGTCTCATCGCCTTCGCCAACGGTGACACCCCGCAGCAGCCGAGCGCGTCGCGGCCGCGGCAAGTCAGCCAGGCGCGGGCCGATGGCGACAAGACCGCCGGGGGTGAAACCACCGTGCACTCCCCGCCACGAAGGCCAAAATCGCCGACTCGCCGGATCAACATCGACGACGACTCCACCGCGTCGTCGGATCCGCGAGCTCGCCGCGATCAGTGCCAAATCCTCGACGATCGACAACAAGAGGACGCTCGAACCCGCAATGAGCGTCGGAGAGAAGCGCGACGTTAATCTGACCAGCGCGCTGGGCCCGTTGTAGACATGCAAGCGCCAGGGGGACCAGGCGACCTGCAGTACGCGGCAGGTTGCCATGCGTTCACTCGTGAGCTGCGGCAAGTCCAGTGGCCCAGCATGAAGAACTTCAAGCCCGACGTACCTGAGAAGTACGACGACAAGACTCATTCGTCGGAGTTCCTCAGCATCTACACCATCGCGGTGCAGGCTGCCGGGGGTCGAGACGAGAAGATACTCGCAAACTACTTCCCGCTAGTGCTCAAGCCAAACGTCAGATCTTGGCTCATGCACTTGCCGGAGAACTCCATTTTTTCTTGGGCCGACCTGTGCCATCAGTTTGTCGGCGCCTTCACGGGTGGCCACAAGCCCCATGGCCAGGAGAGTGACCTTCACATACTTGCCCAGAAGGAAGGAGAGTCCTTGCGTAAATATATCCAGAGGTTCAGCCGTGTCCAGCACAACATCCCAGAGGTCCACCCTGCCGCGGTTATCAGCGCGTTCCATCAGAACGTGCGTAACCACCGGATGAGGAAGGAGAAGGCGATGTGCAAGATCCGAGACGTCAGTGAGCTTTATGCCCTGGCCGACAAGTGCGCACGCGCTGAGGAGGGGAGGAAGCTCCCCGGAGAGGATACTGGAGCAGGGGGATCAGATAGTGAGGATGCCGCCCCGGCAAAGAAGAACCGGCGGCGAAACAACAAAAAGAAGAAGAACAAAGAAGTGCTGGTCGTTGAGCAGTCCGGCAAGGAGGCTAGCGCCAAGAAAGCCCAGACTGGTGGCTCCAGCAAGGAGACTGCCGCGTGCACCAACTGTCAGGCTGTGGCGGCCGCCGACAAGCAGGACGGCACCGACAAGTAGTACTGCAAGATCCACTGCACTAAGGGTCACGACCTTCAGAACTACAAGAAAGTCGAGTACCTCGTCGAGCAGCAGAAAGCTGAGTACAAGCGACGCGACAAGGAGAAGGCCCAGGGAGGTGGTGGAGAGTCCGGCAAGAAGCGGCCATTCAACGGCCGGGGAGGACGCCGCGGCAAGGCCAAGCAGCGACAAGGAGATAGACCTCCCCGCGGCCGAGACAAGGACGAAGACGAAGACGACGACGAAGACATGGATGATGGAGATAACAGCGAGCAGGAGTTCCAGAAGGCCACAGAAGTTCTGTGCGTTGACGGAGGTGCTTCTCTGCATACTTCCCACCACCAACTCAAGCAGTGGGTGCGGGAAGTTAATGCGGCAGAACCACTCGTCGAGTCGCGCAAACTTCAGAAGTGGTCCAGCACGCCTATCATCTTCGACATTGAGGACCACCCTGATCGCACAACTGCGGTCGGGTGCTTGCCGATGTTGGTTTCACCAACCATCCGCAACCTCAAGGTCACCAAGATGCTAGTCGACGGCGGGGCCGGCTTGAACCTGATCTCCTCCGCTGTGGTCCGGAAACTCCAAATCCCCGACAGCGAGCTCGAAGAAACCGGCACATTCCAAGGGATCAACCCGGGAAGGAGCAAGCCGAAGGGGAAGATCACGCTGCCAGTGACATTTGGCGGAGAGCTGAACTTCAGGACTGAGAGGATCACCTTCGCCGTTGCCGATATTCCATTACCCTACAGTGGAATACTTGGCCGTCCAGCGCTCGCCAAGTTCATGGCAGCCTCTCATTATGCTTACAACATGCTCAAGATGCCAGGCCCGATAAGCGTCATCTCTGTCCCCGGCGACAAGAAGGACGCCCTTATCTGTGCCGACAAGATTTACCGGGATGCAGCAGCCGCAACAGATAGCAAAACACTTGCCGCTGAAGCTCCCGGGGGGGGGGGGGAGAACAAGACCATGTCCGGCAAGAGCTCTGGGGCCCACTATGGCAAACGCACCTCTTCGGAGTGTAAGAAGGCGATGGCAGCTCCACCCGCGACCAAGAAGGTGTCCGCCAAGGAGGACGGCACTGGTGGTACTTTCATCATCAGTGCCACGCTCGGTCCTAAATAGGAAAGCGCGCTCATTGCTTTCCTGCGGGCGAACGTCGACGTGTTTGCATGGCAACCGTCCGACATCCCCGGTGTTCCCAGGAAAGTGATTGAGCACAAGCTTGCCGTTTGTCCTCACGCGCGGCTGATACGTCCAAAACGTATCTATAATTTCCGCTTGCTCCATGCCACTTTTGGGTGATATTGCTATGATATTTATACACTTCCATACACTTTTGATCATATTTGGACTAACCTACTAATCCAGTGCACCCCAGTGCCAGTTTCTGTTTTCGGCTGTTTTTGTATTTCAGGTTTTCTCATTACGAGAACTGCCAGGAAAAATCCAGAAAAATTATATAAAAAATCAGCGTTCCAGAACCTACATTGCGCCCGAAGGACAGCCGGG
>LR738712.1:43805086-43845269 GCA_902687465.1 Secale cereale | reverse complement strand
GGGGGGGGCACCAGGGCTCCAGGCGCCCTGGCGGCGCGCCCCCCCTGGGCCGCGCCGGGGGGGCGCCTGGGCCCCCCGAGCCCCGTCTGGTGCCCCCCTTTGGCATATATTTAGAGCGTCCTTCGAAACCCTCGGGACGGAAACTCTTTTTCGCGATCTCATCTCTGTTCCGCCGCCGCCGCCGCTTCCAAGATCGGGAGCACCAGGAGAACTCTTCCCGGCACCCTGCCGGAGGAGAGGATCATCATCGGGAGCCTCTCAACCACCATGGACGCCTCCCGGATGAGTTGTGAGTAGTCTCCCTTGGACCATGAGTCCATGACCAGTAGCTATGTGATGTTCTCCTCCCGTTCTTGTGATTCACTAATTAGTCCTCGTGAGCTGCCCTACATGATCGAGGCACATATGTAATCCTTATGCTGTTGCTATGATGAGTTTGCTGGGATTCGATGGATTATGAGATTATGTTCAGATTGTGATTGAGTAATATATTTGATCTACCTCTTTTATATTTATGTTCATAAGTAATTCTTGCATGTTCTCCGTTGTTATTTATTGCTTTGGCCAAGTAATACGTAGTGACTCCAAGAGGGAACGTTATGCTCGATTGTGGGTTCATGCCCCTCGATGACTAGTTTGAGTGACAGAAACATGAGTCTAGGGGATGTGCTATTGCCACAAGGGGGAAAACAACGGTGCTTGTGCCCGCGGGTGCAAGGATTGTTTACTTTACGCAAAGTTCTTTTAATGCAGTTGTCTGTTGCATTGAGTTTACACTATGGGTGGGGCTCGCAACTTAATACCAGCGAGATGTTCTGGATAGATATCTCAAGGTGGATGATTAGTAGTGGATATTGATGGATTTCGGTCTACTTACTTTGGCGTACCGCCCATGCTTTGAACCTCAACCTTTCTTGCAATGTAGTCAGCATTGGTTTGCGTTCGTGGTCCTGTCAATTGCCCAGCTGTAATTCGTTTACCTCACATAGCTGTTTTATCGTCTTTTGGGAGAGAGACATCACTAGCGAACATCATGAGACTCCGGTCCATATTACCATCATTGATCACATCCGCTATTTACTTTTCGCTATTATTTACTATTGAAAACATTATCTATCACTACTATCATTTGCGTTTAATCCTTTGTGAACTACAAGGCCGGAGGGATTGACAACCTCTCTGTACTCGTTGGGAGCAAAGTTATTTGTATCTGTGTGCAGGTCCACGTTGATTGCTAATATCTGGCGCCGTTAGTAGTTGACACCTACTTGTTGAACCTAGGAGTCTCTAGGGATTCGATCCTTGGCATCTTTGCTAAGGGAAAAACTTCCACAACACTGCATCTCACACCTTCCACTTGGGGTAACCAACAAGGGGTTAGAGGCCCATCAGTGGCCCGTCAAGCAGAAAGTTAGAAAACAAGTTGTGGAGTGCCAAGAGTTTATCGCGGAAGAAATCAAGAAGCTGGAAGCGACATGCCTTGTCAGAGGTGTACTCCGTCCCACATGGTTGGCCAGTCCTGTTGTCGTGCGTAAAGCAAATGGGAACTGGAGGCTTTGTATTGACTTCACCGATGTGAATAAAGCTTGTCCCAAAGACCCATTTCCCTTGCCGCGCATTGACCAGATTGTTGACTCCACGGCTGGATGTGAGTTGCTTTCATTTCTTGATGCATATTCAGGATACCACCAGATCTTTATGGCTGAAGAAGATGAGTAGAAGACCGCATTCATTACTCCATGTGGCACCTATTGCTTCATACGCATGCCTTTCGAATTGAAGAATGCGGGTTCAACATTTGCAAGGGTTGTCCATACAGCTTTTGAGCCACAGATACACAGGAATGTAGAAGCTTACATGGATGATATAGTGGTCAAGAGCAAGGAGAGGGCAACTCTGATACAAGATCTAGATGAAACCTTTGCGAATCTGCGCAAGATACAACTCAAGCTCAACCGCGAGAAGTGCGTGTTTGGAGTCCCCTCCGGTAAGCTTCTCGGGTTCTTTGTATCCCAGAGGGGGATTGAAGCCAACCCCGACAAGATCAAGGCCATCGAGCAGATCGAAGCACCAAAATGCGTCAAGGATGTGCGAAGACTTGCCCGCTGCGTGGCTGCTCTCAGCAGGTTTATCTCTAAGTCTCCAGAACGCGCCCTGCCGCTTTTCAAAATTTTGAAAAAGGCAGGACTAATGAAATGGACTCCGGAAGCGGAGGCAGCGCTGCAAGACTTGAAGAGGTACCTGTCCTCCACTCCAATACTTGTCGCACCTAAGCCACAAGAGAAGTTGCTGCTGTACCTAGCAGCAACCAATCAAGTGGTTAGTGCTGCGTTAGTAGCGGAAAGGGAATCAGACGATGAGCCAGCGGCCCCCACAAGCACATCCAGCGACAAGCAGGGGGCTTCCCCAACAAGCTCTGGCCCCGACAAGGATGGAACTGCGCAGATGCAAGAGGAAGTGCCGAAGAAGATGGTGCAGCGCCCAGTCTACTTTCTCAGCTCCCTTCTCCAGGGGGCTAGGTCAAGGTACTCTAGTGTGCAGAAGCTGCTTTTCGGCCTTCTCATGGCCTCGAGAAAGCTGTGCCACTACTTCCAGGCACATGAAATAACAGTGGTCACTCGCTTTCCGATGAAAAGGATATTGCAAAATCCAGAAGCAACAGGCAGGATTGTCGAGTGGGCACTAGAACTGTCAAGCTTTGGCCTTAAGTTTGAAAGTACTTCAACTATCCAGAGCAGAGCATTGGCAGAGTTCATAGCAGAATGGATGCCAACGCCAGACGAAGAGATTCCAGAGACGAGCATCCCCGCCAAGGAAGCAAGCAAAGAATGGATAATGTACTTTGACGGTGCCTTCTCGCTGCAAGGCGCCGGTGCCGGCCTGCTGCTTGTCGCACCCACCGGAGAGCACCTCAAGTACGTCGTCCAAATGCACTTTCCCAAGGAGCAAGCAACGAACAATACTGTAGAGTATGAAGGTTTGCTTGCCGGCCTCAGAATCGCGGCAGAGCTTGGGATCAAGAAGCTGATTGTGCGGGGTGACTCGCAGTTGGTCGTCCGCCAAGTGAACAAGAGCTACCAGAGTCCGTTGATGGAAGCTTACGTCGATGAAGTGAGAAAGCTTGAAGAACACTTTGACGGCCTACAGATGGAGCACATCCCAAGAGCTCAAAACGACATCGCGGATGGCCTGTCAAAGCGTGTTGCACTGAAGTTGCCTGTGGAACCAGGGATTTTTGTGCTCAAGCTGAGTCAACCATCCGTAACACCCTCAACTGGACAAAGCAAGAAGAGGAAGTTGGTTTATGGAGGCTATTTGCCGGCAGAGCTTCCAGAAGCCGCCGCCAAGAAAGTCCCCAAGATCAACGACAAGATTGTTGAGGAGCAGTCTGCTCCTGCAAGCCCTAGGGTTTGTACAGTTGAAGCAGGCACTCCCGACAAGTTTTGCTCCGGCAAGCTTGCCGGGTAGTGTCAAGCTCCGGCTGAGCCGCAGGTTCTTGCCGTGGAAGCTGACGCTCCCGCAGCAGCACAAGTGCCTTTTGTCCTTGTCGTCGAGCCAGAGGCTCCGGCATGGGCGCAGCAGATCGTCCGTTTCCTCCAGACAGGAGAACTTCCCGAAGAACAAGAAGCTGAAAGAGTAGCCCGGCAGTCAAGTATGTACCAGTTCGTGGACAACACACTTTGCAGAAGAAGACTCAACGGTGTGATATTAAAGTGTATTCCCCGGGAAGATGGACAGAAGCTGTTGGCAGAGATACATGGAGGCATATGTGGTCACCACATTGGCGCAAGAGCACTTGTCGGCAAGGTGTTCCGGCAAGGTTTCTTTTGGCCAGAAGCCCTCCAAGATGCAACTGCACAAGTAACCAAGTGTGAAGCGTGCCAGTTCCATTCCAAACAGATACATCAACCAACTCAAGCTCTCCAGACGATCCCTTTATCCTGGCCATTTTCGGTTTGGGGGCTCGACATCCTCGGCCCCTTTCCCGCCCAGCCGGGGGCTTTGAGTTCTTGTACGTTGCCATCGACAAGTTCACAAAGTGGCCAGAAGTGGATCCAGTGAGAAAGGTGACCGCACAGTCAGCAGTCAAGTTCTTCAGGTCGATTGTTTGCCGTTTCGGAATCCCTAATAGGATCATCACCGACAACGGCACGCAATTCACAAGTCGCACCTTCATGCAATATGTCCAAGACCTTGGCGCCAAGGTCTGCTTCGCTTCTGTTGCTCACCCGAGAAGCAACGGTCAAGCGGAGAGGGCAAATGCTGAAGTGCTGCGCGGCCTCAAGATAAGGACTTTCGACAGGCAGCACAAGTGCGGAAGAAACTGGATCGAGGAGTTGCCGGCGGCTCTTTGGTCGATCAGGACGACGCCAAATTGAGCCACTGGACAGACACCTTTTGCTCTAGTCTATGGAGCAGAGGCAGTTCTCCCCACGGAACTCGTATACGGGTCACCTCGAGTGCTCGCTTATGATGAGCTCGAGCAAGAGCAGCTGCGACAAGACGACGTGTTGCTCCTTGAGGAAGACCGTCTTCAGGCTGCTGTACGAGCTGCTCGATACCAGCAAGCTTTGCGCCGCTACCATAGCCGCAAAGTTAAAGCCAGAAGTCTCGAGGAAGGCGACCTTGTTCTTCGGCGCGTTCAGTCCGCCAAGAATTCCAGCAAGTTGACGCCGAAGTGGGAAGGCCCTTATCGGGTGAAACAAGTCACTAGGCCCGGCGCAGTCCGCCTAGAGACCGAAGATGGCTTACCGGTGAGCAACTCCTGGAACATTGAGCATCTTCGCAAATTTTACCCGTAAGGCGCGGTTGCCGTGATCCGCTCCGGCAACCACCTTTTGTACAAGTCTTGCCGCTGTTGCATGTAATCCTTTGTGCAAAGCCGGGCGCAGACCCCGTGCATTAGTAAAGCTTATGTGCCTCGCACAACTTGTCATTTCATGCCCTTTTTACTTTCTTGCATGTACTATCTGACACTTTGTGCAGCACCAATCCCCGGTAAGCAATAACGAGCCACAAGGCTCCATATCTCTGTTTTCTCTTCTTTCTTTTCTCTCAAGTAGAAGAAGTTTCCCTCGCGCACAAGTTTGCCAGGGGGAAGGAGGATAGTGGTATGGACCAAGTGCCGTTCAAGAGAGCCTTGCCGGGAAGCAAACAACACAAAAGCTAAGTTGCCAAAGTTTGAGCGATCAAAATTTTAAATTTTTAAGTTATCTTCCTTGAACGACCTCGCTTAGTATGGAAAACCTGTGCGCGGAGGAACCAACTCGTGGCTAGCCGCGCCCTTACTTTGTTTCGAGCACGCTCAACGACTTAAGTGTGTTGCGACTAATGTTGCGCCCTTGCTTCGTTTTCGAGTTCGCTCAACAACCTAAGTGTGCTGCGACTAGCTGCGACAAGGTTTCTTGTCGGCAACGGCATTGCCAGCAGGCTGCTGAAGTTCCGCACTCAGCGCTCGCGGCAAGGGTCCCTACGCCGGCAAGTTCCCTAAAAGCGTAGGGTAAAAACATACAAAGCAAAGGAATCAAGTAGAGGAAATAATGTTGCATTAACTACCCAAAATAAAGTTATATTACAAAGCGACTTGTCGCAGTTCTAATAGACTATTGTTCATAACATGGTTGGCAGCGACAAGGAAAAAAGAGAGTAAACAAGGCTAATCCGCGCGATCGCCCTCGACCCTCTTGATGCCGCCCACCTTGTTCACGATAGGTGCAACAAGGGCCTTGAGCGCCTCATGGTCAACGTCCGGCGGCAGGGTCCTGAGGACGTTGGTGAGGTTGAGGCCTGGGTTGCGGTGCGCTATCTTCATGAACACCTTCTCGAGGGCCCCCGCGCAGAGCCTGCGCGACTCGTCCGCCAGCTGCTTTGGGATCCTTTCCCGAAGCTGCTGGAGGGCCGTCCCCACACCACTGAAGAATAGAGTAAGCTTGGCGCTGGGGTGGAGGCTCTCGTCGGTGGAGTACCCGAGATGCTCCGCCCCCAGCTCCGCCAGCTCCTTGTCGATGTCCGCGGCGGCGTTGACGAGGCCTTCCGTCCATAGCTCGACGGTCTGCCTATAGTTGTTCTGGGAGATGGTGGCGCTGTCCAGCAGCGCCTTCTCGGCCCTGAGCTCCTCCTTCAGGGTCGCCTCCCGCTCTCTGGCACCGTCAAGCGTCGTGGTGAGAGTGGACAACTTCAGCTCCAGATCGGCGATGGAGTCCTTAGCAACGGTGAGCTCCTTGCCCTTCTCGGAGAGGCGGACCTGCAGCTCAGAATGGCTGTGGGCATCCTTCTCCCTCTCGAGCTTCAGTGTGGCAACCTCCTCGCCGCTCGTCTTGAGGTTGGCCTCCAGTTGCGCCACCCTCGCCTCCAAGTCCCTCTTGGCGGTCTCGGCAGCCGCAGCAGCATCCTTCGCTTCCTGCAGAGCTCCGCCAAGAGACTGTTCACAAGCGGCAAGCTTGTCCTCATGGCTGTCGAGGTCGACCTTCCGCTGCGTTAGTTCGCCTTCTCGCCGGGACAACTCCTCGGCGGCAAGCCGTTGCTGCTCCTCCGCTTCGGCCTTCTCCAAGATAAACACCTGATGCGCCTCGGCGAGCTGTTCCCGCTCCTCCGCCAAGGATCGGAGAGCTGCTTGGTTGGCGGCCCGGAGCTCTTCTGCGCGCTTCTCCAAGTCAGCGCCCGCCTTGGCGGCCAGAGCCTCTCGGGACTCCAGCTTGGCTTGCCGGGCGCGGTAAAGGGACAGAAGCCTCCACAGAAGCCCCTCCTCCTCGGGCTCACTGCTGCTGCTTGGCGCGTCGACGAACTTCAGTCCGGCGGAGGCAAGGACCTCCCGGTCGAAGACGTCCCCCTCGACGGGCGCCCTGGACGTGGACGCCCACGGGAGCTGGATGAAGAGACTGTTGCCGGCCTCCAGATAGGCGCCTGGCTCGGCTGCGGCAGCGGGGGGATCGGCGGCCGGCGCAGCGCCTGACACTCCTGCGGCCTCAGGGCCGTCAGTACGGCTGCTAGATCCCTCCTCAGCTGCCGCCCCAGCGGCCTTGGCGGCCTCGTCGGCGGCGGGCTCGTCAGCACCAGCCGCCCCTTCGGCGGCGGCAGCGTCGCCGGTGTGGCCGCGCGCGTCCTCCTCGGCGGCGACCTCCGCCTCCATCGGCTCTGTGATGGACGGGTCTGACAAAAGAAAAGAAAAAGAAGGAAAAATAGTTAGGCAAATATCCAAAAAAAAGAAGAATCGAAAGAAGGAAAGTCCAAGGGTTTACCTGCGCGGGCCTCCTCCTCGGTGGGGTTCCTTGCCGGAGAGCTCTCCCTCGGCGGCGTGGTGGTAACTCCCGCCGGCGGAGGGCCGCTGGCGCCATCCCTTGGCGGCGTACTCGCCCTCGGCGGAGTGCCCGCCCTTGGCGGGGTGCTCGCCCTTGGCGGGGTACTAGCCCTTGGCGGGGTGTTCACCCTTGCCGGGGAGCTCCCCCTTGGCGGTGTGGTCGAGACGTGCGGCGCGTCAGGGGCGCTCTCCTGACGCTCTTGGTGCTGCTGCTCTGCTCCTGCACAGGTCAACAAACAAAATATCAGTAAGGATAGAAGGCCCGCGCGCACCGGACAAGCGGAAGAGTGAACTACACTTACGCTGGGGGCTGCGCTGGGGGCTGCTCCGAAGACCAGTCGTCGGGTCCGGCAAGCTCGTCTCGGGCGCACCCCCTGCCGTTGCGGCGGCCTCGTCCTCGATGACGATCACCGGGACCTTGGCCCTCTTCGCCGCCCTTTGGGCCAAGGTTCTGGAAGAAAAACAGGTTCAGAGATACAAGACAAGATACAACAGCAAATCAAAGAAGTACAAGAATTGCGAAGACTTACTCTTCTTCCTCCTCGTCGGAGCTAAGCGCGGAGAAGTCGAAATCCGGCTCGCGCACCCCGGCGCGAGGAGGCGGAGGAGTGGGCTCCCTTGGCCGCTTGGCGGGAGCAGGGACGATGGTCTGGGAAGACCCCGCTCCGGTTGCCGCCGAAGCACGAGGAACAGCGGGAGCAGTTGCGCTAGCCCGGGAAGATCCCCCTCCTGTTGCCGCTGAAGCACGAGGCGCTCCCTTGGCGGCCTTGCTCGTCGCGGTGGCGCGTGTCGGGCGGTGCTGCGGCTGCTGGCCCGCCGGCCGCCCCGCCACGTCGGCGGCCTTGAGGAGGCGCCTCCTTGTTTGAGCTGGAGGACTTGCCGGTGGTGGTGAGCTGCCCGAGGACGAAGATGAGGAGCCGAGGTCCAGCGAGCCGCCCGAGTCCTCGGCAGGATCGCTTGACCCGACGCCCTGCTCGGCGGGCCCGCTCGACTCGGCGCCTTGCTCGGTGGGCTCGCTTGTCCCGGCGAGTCGCCCGGCAAGCTTTCCCGCTTTGCGAAGCTCTTCCTCCTCGGCGAGGCTTGTCGCCTCCGCTGCCTCCGCCTCCTCCACAGTATACCCAAACTCGCCCGCGGCCCTGGCTGCCGCTGTCTCTTCCAGCCTGGTGGCAATATATGCCATCTCCCGGTCGGTGGTGTCGCGGGTGAGGCCCTTCTTCTCGTCGGCGTCGACTGGCAGTTCCACCAGATTGTCGAAGAATGTCTGTACGGCTTCGTCGGAAGGTTCCCGCCAAGTGGGGTTGATCCCGTGGGAATTGCACAGCGGCATCACTGCACGGATGGCGCTGAGCGACGAGCTGTTGCATTGCGGAACTACGCCTGGCGGCAACGCGAACCACTCAGGATGGGCGGAGTCGTACTTGAACAGCGCTTGGAACATCGCCTTGAGTTCCAGGACGGTAAAATTGTAATTGAGGCCCGGGCGCAGCCTCATGATGTCTGCCGCATTCTCAAACTCCCAGGCGGCCCTCTTCCTCTCCTGCAAGGGGGCGATGCGGCGACGGAGAAAGTCTGCTCCTACTGCGCCAACAGTGAGCCTGGCTTGCCGGAGGCGAAGGATCCGGGTAGTGGCTATCTTCAGCCTGTCGTCCTCAGGGGCCAGGTCGCTCCAGTCGTTGCCGCGTACTACAGCGGCTTGGCGCTAGGAAGTGAATGGCTGCGGGTCATCCTCTACGATCCAGCACCAGTTGGCTCTCCACTTATCCCACTTGCCGCGGAGCTCCCCCATCAAGTAAGCCTCTTTCTTATGGGTCCTAGAGATCCAAGAGATCCCGCCAGACAGAGGTGACCCTGCCTCGACTCGAGGTATGAAGTAATGGCGGAAAAGAGCTACATTGGGGTAGACTCCGACAAAATTTGCACACAGATGTGCGAAAATGGCCATGGTCAAGACGGCGTTGGGGGTGAAGTCAAGGAGGTGGAATCCATATATGTTCATGACATCGCAGAAGAACTCGGAATAGGGCGGGCAGAGCCCGCAGTAGAAGAACAAGGCAAAGAAGGCGTAGCCGTTTGGGTACATCTCGCAGGCTACTGCGGGGAGTACCTTGGTGCGCGGGTGCGCCTTCGTCTCCCTCGACCAGAACAGGTAGAAGGTGCCTTTCAGCTCCTCCGCGTCAAGCTTTGGCGGGAAGACCACCATCTTCTTCCGCATTGCTGCTAGCCGCAGTGCCTCGGCGGACTTCGCGGCCTTCGCCTTCTTGCCTTTCAGAGCCATGGCGGGGACGGCGGGGGAAGTCGACGGCGCTGGTGATGCTGGTGGCGGCGGATGGGGGGGGGGCGGAGCGCTGCTCTCTTTCGACCTTTGGGGAGGAGGGGAGCGGCGGGGGTTTCTGAAGGATGAAGAAGCAACGGGTGAATGGAAGGAACTGCCCCTGTTTCACCTGCTTTTAAGGGGGGAGAGGGGGACATTCCGCATTTCCCCATTAAAGAAACAGGCCACGATCTCTCCCACGACGCCGCGATCGACACGTGCCGTTAGGGAGGGGCGCGGTGGATACGGAGCGAGATACGGCGTGCCGCAGGCCGCGCGTGCCCGTGCACTGTTTTGGGCCTGGCCCAACAGCGCTCGGCACCGTGTATGGCCCAGGCCCGGGGGCTCCTGTCGGTGTACTAAAGTAGGGGTACCTTAGTATCCCGAACTTGTGCACGGGCAGTTGCAGCGTCCCGTGGGAGGGCCTGCCGTGCGCCGCCAAGATTCCTCCGTAGTTCCTTTGGAGCCATTCAAGAACAAAGTATTCAAGTTAAAGAGACAAGGCCCCGGCAAGAGGAGCTTGCCGGGAAGGCCACTCAAGGATCAAGACCACTTCATTGGCGCAAGGCCCTGGCAAGGGGAGCTTGCCGGGAAGGCCAAGCATGGCATTTCAAGAGACTTGCCGCGACGCGCCACGCGTCCCGGCAAGGCCCGGAGAGCGACAAGCTTCCGGGCGCGACAAGATAGCGAACGCGGCAAGGCACTTGCCGCGGCAAACTTCCACTAGGTACCCACGCTCCAGCGCATCCACCCACGTGTCGCTCTGGGACCCTTCCAGGCGCACGTGGTGAAAGGCTGTGCAGCCTGGGGTACACGGTGCCAAGGCGCGATGACAAGGCCACCGTCGTGGCGGACGGTGGCGCCCTGACGGACGCTTTTTTGCACTGTTCGGGGCGACGGCGACGGGCATTCAATGCCCTTGTCCCCTGCCGTCAGGGTTAGGTATAGAGCACTATACAAACAGTGTTCCAACTACCACCCATTTTACCTTTTTACCCTCGACTGCGTTGCCACCTGTCGGTGACCCCTTTGACCTATAAAAGGAGGCCCATGCGCAACGTAGAAGGGGTTCCGATCATCGATCATTCTCTCGCTCGGTACTGCTAGCGATCAGCACTATAGCTCTTCTCGCTCCCGAGCCCAGAACGCAATACAAACCAAGGCAGGAGTAGGGCTTTACACATCCGTGCGGCCCGAACCTGGGTAAACTGCTCGCGTGTTCACCTCGATCTGCTCTTTGTGCATTCTCCGCCCCCCTTGCCGTACCGAAAAGGGGCTCCAATCCCATAGGTGTTCGTGGGCGATCAGTTTCCCCGACAACTGGGTTCCTCGATCTGATACTATCTCCTTGGGAACGCCGTGAAGGCTTACAATTCTGTCAATGTAGAGAGCTGCCAGCCGGTTGCCATCATAAGTAGTTTTGACAGTAATGAAGTGGGCCACCTTGGTCAAATAGTCGACTATGACCCAGATGGAGTCATGTCCTCTATTCGACCTTGGTAATCCAGTGATGAAGTCCATTCCGACTTTATCCCACTTCCACTCAGGAACCTTGAGTGGTTGAAGCAATCCAGCGGGTCGCTGATATTCAGCCTTGACCCTTTGGCACACATCACACTTTGCAACATACGTTGCAATCTCTCTTTTCATCCCGTGCCACCAGAATCTTTCCTTCAAGTCTTGGTACATCTTGGTTCCTCCGGGGTGGATGGAATACGGAGTGTCGTGAGCTTCTTGCAGGATCAGGTTCTTCAGCTCCATCTTGTTTGGTACGCAGATGAGGCCTTTGTACCAAACAATCCCGTGCTCGTCTTCGGAGAATCCTGGGGCCTTGCCTAGCTTCATCTTCTTGTTGATGCCTTCAATGCTTGCATGTCCATCTTGTGCCTTCTTGACTTCGTCCATCAGGGTTGGTTTGACTTCCAAATGATCCAGAAGTCCAGGGGTGACCAATTCCAAACTGAATTGCTCGAGTTCCTTAAACATGGCTGGCTGCCTCTCTTGAATAATGGCATTCAAGGAGCAAGCCTTCCTGCTTAAGGCATCGGCCACCATGTTAGCCTTCCCGGGGTGATATTGAACACTGAGGTCATAGTCTTTGATGAGTTCCAACCATCTTCGTTGCCTCATGTTCAATTCCTTTTGGGTGAAAATGTACTTCAGACTTTTGTGGTCCGTGTATATCTCACACTGTTTCCCTAGGAGGTAATGCCGCCATGTCTTCAAGGCATGAACCACTGCCGCTAACTCAAGATCGTGAGTAGCGTAGTTCTCCTCATGAGGTCGTAGCTGCCTGGAGAGGTATGCTATGACTCGGCCTTCTTGCATCAGAACGCTTCCCAATCCGGTTCGAGAGGCATCACAATATATCACGAACTCCTTGTGAATATCAGGTGTTGCCAGAACTGGGGCGGTGGTCAACCTCTTCTTGAGCTCTTGGAAGCTCTCTTCGCATTTTGGCGTCCACTCGAACTTCTTGTCCTTCTTGAGGAGCTGAGTCATTGTCCGGGCAATGCTAGAGAATCCTTCCACGAATTTGCGGTAATAGCCCGCAAGTCCGAGGAAGCTTCTGACTTCCTTGACGGTCGTTGGAGATTGCCATTGGGTCACAGCTTCAAACTTCGCGGGATCAACTGATAATCCTTCTTCGGTCAAGACATGACCTAAGAATCCAACTTTATGCAGCCAGAATTCACACTTGCTAAATTTTGAAGGAAATATGCCCTAGAGGCAATAATAAAGTTATTATTTATTTCCTTATATCACGATAAATGTTTATTATTCATGCTAGAATTGTATTAACCGGAAACTTAATACATGTGTGAATACATAGACAAAACAGAGTGTCCCTAGTATGCCTCTACTAGACTAGCTCATTGATCAAAGATGGTTATGTTTCCTAGCCATAGACATGAGTTGTCATTTGATCAACGGGATCACATCATTAGGAGAATGATCTGATGGACAAGACCCATCCGTTAGCTTAGCACTATGATCGTTTAAGTTTTATTCCTATTGCTTTCTTCATGACTTATACATGTTCCTATGACTATGAGATTATGCAACTCCCGAATACCGGAGGAACACTTTGTGTGCTACCAAACGTCACAACGTAACTGGGTGATTATAAAGGTACTCTACAGGTGTCTCCGAAGGTACTTGTTGGGTTGGCGTATTTCGAGATTAGGATTTGTCACTCCGATTGTCGGAGAGGTATCTCTGGGCCCACTCGGTAATGCACATCACTATAAGCCTTGCAAGCATTGCAGCTAATGAGTTAGTTGCGGGATGATGTATTACGGAACGAGTAAAGAGACTTGCCGGTAACGAGATTGAACTAGGTATTGAGATACCGACGATCGAATCTCGGGCTAGTAACATACCGATGACAAAGGGAACAACGTATGTTGTTATGCGGTTTGACCGATAAATATCTTCGTAGAATATGTGGGAGCCAATATGAGCATCCAGGTTCCGTTATTGGTTATTGACCGGAGACGTGTCTCGGTCATGTCTACATAGTTCTCGAACCCGTAGGGTCCGCACGCTTAAGGTTTCGATGACAGTTTTATTATGAGTTTTGATGTACCGAAGGAGTTCGGAGTCCCGGATGAGATCGGCGACATGACGAGGAGTCTCGAAATGGTCGAGACGTAAAAATCGATATATTGGACGACTATATTCGGACATCGGAAAGGTTCCGAGTGATTCGGGTATTTTCGGAGTACCGGGGAGTTACGGGAATAGAGGAGAGAGGCCAAAAGGAAGGAGGCGCGTGGCCCCCTTCTGGTCCGAATTGGACAAGGGGTGCAGCCCCCTTTTCCTTCTCCCTCTCCCCCTCTTTCCTTCTCTCCTACTCTGGAAAGGAAAGGGGAATCCTACTAGGACTTGGGAGTCCTAGTAGGACTCCCCACACTTGGCGCGCCCCTTCTAGGGCCGGCCTCTCCCTCCCTCCTTTATATACGGGGGCAGGGGGGCACCTCTAGACACAACAGTTGATCTCTTGATCTCTTAGCCGTGTGCGGTGCCCCCCTCCACCACAGTTCTCCTCGATAATATTGTAGCGGTGCTTAGGCGAAGCCCTGCGACGGTAGAACATCAAGATCGTCACCACACCGTCGTGCTGACGGAACTCTTCCTCGACACTCGGCTGGATCGGAGTTCGAGGGACGTCATCGAGCTGAACGTGTGCTAGAACTCGGAGGTGCCGTAGTTTCGGTGCTTGATCGGTCGGGCCGTGAAGACATACGACTACATCAACCGCGTTGTTCTAACGCTTCCGCTTTCGGTCTACGAGGGTACGTAGACACACTCTCCCCTCTCGTTGCTATGCATCTGGTAGATAGATCTTGCGTGATCGTAGGAAAATTTTAAAATACTACGTTCCCCAACAATGGCATCATGAGCCAGGTCTATGCGTAGATGATATGCACGAGTAGAACACAATGAGTTGTGGGCGATACTAGTCATACTGCTTACCAGCATGTCATACTTTGCTTCGGCGGTATTGTGAGATGAAGCGGCCCGGACCGACATTACGCGTACGCTTACGCGAGACTGGTTTCACCGCTACGAGCACTTGTTGCTTAAAGGTGACTGGCGGGTGTCTGTCTCTCTCACTTTAGCTGAATCAAGTGTGGCTACGCCCGGTCCTTGTGAAGGTTAAAACAGCACATACTTAACAAAACATTGTTGTGGTTTTGTATGCGTAGGTAAGAACGGTTCTTGCTAAAGCCCGTAGCAGCCATGTAAAACTTGCAACAACAAAGTAGAGGACGTCTAACTTGTTTTTGCATGGCATGTTGTGATGTGATATGGTCAAGACATGATGAGTTATACGTTTTTGTATGAGATGATCATGTTTTGTAAAGTTATCGGCAACTGGCAGGAGCCATATGGTTGTCGCTTTATTGTATGAAATGCAATCGCCATGTAATTGCTTTACTTTATCACTAAGCGGTAGCGATAGTTGAGGAAGCAATAGTTGGCGAGACGACAACGATGCTACGATGGAGATCAAGGTGTCGCGCCGGTGACGAAGGTGATCATGACGGTGCTTTGGAGATAGAGATCAAAAGCACAAGATGATGATGGCCATATCATGTCACATATTTTGATTGCATGTGATGTTTATCTTATTATGCTTCTTATTTTGCTTAGAACGACGGTAGCATTATAAGATGATCCCTTATTAAATTTCAAGGTACAAGTGTTCTCCCTGAGTATGCACCGTTGCGAAAGTTCGTCGTGCCGAGACACCAAGTGATGATCGGGTGTGATAAGCTCTACGTTCAAATACAACGGGTGTAAGCCAGTTTTTGCACACGCAGAATACTCGGGTTAAACTTGACGAGCCTAGCATATACAGATATGGCCTCGGAACACTGGAGACCGAAAGGTCGAGCGTGAATCATATAGTAGATATGATCAACATAAGATGTTCACCATTGAAACTACTCCATCTCACGTGATGATCGGACATGGTTTAGTTGATTTGGATCATGTGATCATTTAGATGACCAGAGGGATGTCTATCTAAGTGGGAGTTCTTAAGTAATATGATTAAATTGAACTTTAATTTATCATGAACTTAGTCCTGGTAGTATTAGCATATCTATGTTGTAGATCAATAGCTCGCGATGTTGCTCCACGTTTATTTTTTATGTTCCTAGAGAAAGCTAAGTTGAAAGATGTTAGTAGCAATAATGCGGAATTGTTCCGTGATCTGAGGATTATCCTCATTGCTGCACAGAAGAATTATGTCCTTGATGCACCACTAGGTGACAGACCTATTGCAGGAGCAGATGTAGACGTTATGAACGTTTTGACAAAAGCTCGATATGATGACTACTTGATAGTTTAGTGCACCATGCTTTACGGCTTATAACCGGGACTTCAAAAACGTTTTGAAACGCCACGGAGCATATGAGATGTTCCAAGAGTTGAAATTAGTATTTCATACTCATGCCCGTGTCGAGAGGTATAAGACCTCTGACAGTACTTTGCCTACAAGATGGAGGAGAATAGCTCAACCAGTGAGCATGTGCTCAGATTGTCTGGGTAGTACAATTGCTTGAATCAAGTGGGAGTTAATCTTCCAGATAAAATAGTAATTGACAAAGTTCTCTAGACACTATCACCAAGTTAGTAGAACTTCGTGATGAACTATAATATGCAAGGGATGACGAAAGTAATTCCCGAGCTCTTCACGATGCTGAAATCGGCGAAGGTAGAAATCAAGAAAGAGCATCAAATGTTGATGGTTAACCAGACCACTTGTTTCAAGTAAAGGGCAAAGGGATAGAAGGGGAACTTCAAGAAGAATGACAAGCAAGTTGTCACTCCCGTGAAGAAACCCAAAGCTAAACCCAAGCCTGAAACTAAGTGCTTCTACTGCAAAGGAAATGATCACTAGAAGTGGAACTGCCCTAGATATTTGGCGGATAAGAAGGATGACAAAGTGAACAAAGGTATATTTGATATACAGATTATTGATGTGTATTTTACTAGTGTTCATAGCAACCCCTCGGTATTTGATATTGGTTCAGTTGCTAAAAAGTAGTAACTCGAAATGGGAGTTGCATAATGAACAGAAACTAGTTAAAGGATGAAGTGACGATGTGTATTGGAAATAGTTCCAAGATTGATATGATCATCATCGCACACTGCCTATACTTTCGGGATTAGTGTTGAACCTAAATAAGTGTTATTTGGTGTTTGTGTTGAGCATGAATATGATTTGATCATGTTTATTGCAATACGGTTATTCATGTAAGTTAGAGATTAATTGTTGTTCTGTTTACATGAATAAAACCTTCTATGGTCATACACCCAATGAAAATGGTTTGTTGGATCTCGATCGTGGGATACACATATTCATAATATTGAAGCCAAAAGATGCAAGGTTAATAATGATAGTGCAACTTATTTGTGGCACTGCCATTTAGGTCATATTGGTGTAAAACGCATGAAGAAACTCCATAATGATGGACTTTTGGAATCACTTGATTATGAATCACTTGGTGCTTGTGAACCATGCCTCATGGGCAAGATGACTAAATCTCCGTTCTCCGGAACTATGGAGCGAGCAACAGATTTGTTGGAAATCATACATACTGATGTATGTGGACCAATAAGTGTTGAAGCACGCGGCGGGTATCGTTATTTTCTGACCTTCACTGATGATTTAAGCAGATATGGGTATATCTACTTAATGAAACACAAGTCTGAAACATTTGAAAAGTTCATAGAATTTCAGAGTGAAGTAGAGAATCATCGTAACAAGAAAATAAAGTTTCTACGATCTGATCGTGGAGGAGAATATTTGAGTTACGAGTTTGGTCTTCATTTGAAACAATGTGGAATAGTTTCACAACTCACGCCACCTGGAACACCACAGCGTAATGGTGTGTCCGAACGTCATAACCGTACTTTATCAGATATGGTGCGATCGATGATGTCTCTTACCGATCTACCACTATCGCTTTTGGGGTTATGCATTAGAGACAGCTACATTCACGTTAAATAGGGCACCATCTAAATCCGTGGAGATGACACCGTATGAACTGTGGTTTGACGAGAAACCTAAGCTGTCATTTCTTTAAGTTTGGGACTGCGATGCTTATGTGAAAAAGTTTCAACATGATAAGCTCGAACCCAAATCGAAGAAGTAAATCTTCATAGGATACCCAAAAGAGACTGTTGGGTACACCTTCTATCACAGATCCGAAGGCAAGATATTCGTTGCTAAGAATGGATCCTTTCTAGAGAAGGAGTTTCTCTCGAAAGAAGTGAGTGGGAGGAAAGTAGAACTTGATGAGGTAATTGTACCTTCTCCCGGATTGGAAAGTAGTACATCACAGAAAATTGTTCCAGTGATTCCTACACCAATCAGTGAGGAAGTTAATGATAATGATCATGAAACTTCGGATCAAGTTTCTGCTGAACGTCGTAGATCAACCAGAGTACGTTCCGCACCAGAGTGGTACGGCAACCCAGTTCTGGAAATCATGTTACTAGACCATGATGAACCTACGAACTATGAGGAAGCAATGATGAGCCCAGATTCCGCAAAATGGCTTGAAGCCATGAAATCTGAGATGGGATCCATGTATGAGAACAAAGTGTGGACTTTGGTTGACTTGCCCGATGATCGGCAAGCCATCGAAAATAAATGGATCTTCAAGATGAAGACCGACGCAGACGGTAATATTACTGTTTACAAAGCTCGACTTGTTGCGAAAAGGTTTTCGACAAGTTCAAGGAGTTGACTACGATGAGACTTTCTCACATGTAGCGATGCTTAAGTCTGTCCGAATCATGTTAGCAATTGCCGCATTTTATGATTATGAAATCTGGCAAATGGATGTCAAAACTACATTCCTGAATGGATATCTCAAAGAAGAGTTGTATATGATGCAACCAGAAGGTTTTGTCGATCCAAAAGGTGCTAACAAAGTATGCAAGCTCCAGCGATCCATCTATGGACTGGTGCAAGCATCTCGGAGTTGGAATATACGCTTTGATGAGGTGATCAAAGCATATGGTTTTATACAGACTTTTGTAGAAGCCTGTATTTACAAGAAAGTGAGTGGGAGCTCTGTAGCATTTCTAATATTATATGTGGATGACATATTGTTGATTGGAAATGATATAGAATTTCTGGATAGCATAAAAGGATACTTGAATAAGAGTTTTTCAATAAAAGACCTCGGTGAAGCTGCTTATATATTAGGCATCAAGATCTATAGAGATAGATCAAGACGCTTAATTGGACTTTCACAAAGCACATACCTTGATAAGATTTTGAAGAAGTTCAAAATGGAGCAGTCAAAGAAAGGGTTCTTGCCTGTATTACAAGGTGTGAAGTTGAGTAAGACTCAATGCCCGACCACTGCAGAAGATAGAGAGAAATGAAAGTCATTCCCTATGCCTCAGCCATAGGATCTATCATGTATGCAATGCTGTGTACCAGACCAGATGTGTGCCTTGCTATAAGTCTAGCAGGGAGGTACCAAAGTAATCCAGGAGTGGATCACTGTACAGCGGTCAAAATTATCCTTAGTAATTGGATGACTAAGGAAATGTTTCTCGATTATGGAGGTGATAAAGAGTTCGTCGTAAAGGGTTACGCCGATGCAAGCTTTGACACTAAATCCAGCTGACTCTAAGTATCAATCTGGATGCGTATTGAAAGTGGGAGCAATTAGCTAGAGTAGCTCCATTCAGAGCATTGTAGACACATAGACATTTGCGAAATACATACGGATCTGAATGTGACAGACCCGTTGACTAAACTTCTCTCACGAAGCAAAACATGATCACACCTTAGTACTCTTTGGGTGTTAATCACATAGCGATGTGAACTAGATTATTGACTCTAGTAAACCCTTTGGGTGTTAATCACATGACGATGTGAACTATCGGTGTTAAATCACATGGCGATGTGAACTAGATTATTGACTCTAGTGCAAGTGGGAGACTGAAGGAAATATGCCCTAGAGGCAATAATAAAGTTATTATTTATTTCCTTATATCATGATAAATGTTTATTATTCATGCTAGAATTGTATTAACCGGAAACTTAATACATGTGTGAATACATAGACAAAACAGAGTGTCCCTAGTATGCCTCTACTAGACTAGCTCATTGATCAAAGATGGTTATGTTTCCTAGCCATAGACATGAGTTGTCATTCGATCAACGGGATCACATCATTAGGAGAATGATCTGATGGACAAGACCCATCCGTTAGCTTAGCACTATGATCGTTTAAGTTTTACTGCTATTGCTTTCTTCATGACTTATACATGTTCCTATGACTATGAGATTATGCAACTCCCGAATACCGGAGGAACACTTTGTGTGCTACCAAACGTCACAACGTAACTGGGTGATTATAAAGGTACTCTACAGGTGTCTCCGAAGGTACTTGTTGGGTTGGCGTATTTCGAGATTAGGATTTGTCACTCCGATTGTCGGAGAGGTATCTCTGGGCCCACTCGGTAATGCACATCACTATAAGCCTTGCAAGCATTGCAGCTAATGAGTTAGTTGCGGGATGATGTATTACGGAACGAGTAAAGAGACTTGCCGGTAACGAGATTGAACTAGGTATTGAGATACCGACGATCGAATCTCGGGCTAGTAACATACCGATGACAAAGGGAACAACGTATGTTGTTATGCGGTTTGACCGATAAATATCTTCGTAGAATATGTGGGAGCCAATATGAGCATCCAGGTTCCGCTATTGGTTATTGACCGGAGACGTGTCTCGGTCATGTCTACATAGTTCTCGAACCCGTAGGGTCCGCATGCTTAGGGTTTCGATGACAGTTTTATTATGAGTTTTGATATACCGAAGGAGTTCGGAGTCCCGGATGAGATCGGGGACATGACGAGGAGTCTTGAAATGGTCGAGACGTAAAAATCGATATATTGGACGACTATATTCGGACATCGGAAAGGTTCCGAGTGATTCGGGTATTTTCGGAGTACCGGGGAGTTACGGGAATAGAGGAGAGAGGCCAAAAGGAAGGAGGCGCGTGGCCCCCTTCTGGTCCGAATTGGACAAGGGGTGCAGCCCCCTTTTCCTTCTCCCTCTCCCCCTCTTTCCTTCTCTCCTACTCTGGAAAGGAAAGGGGAATCCTACTAGGACTTGGGAGTCCTAGTAGGACTCCCCACACTTGGCGCGCCCCTTCTAGGGCCGGCCTCTCCCTCCCTCCTTTATATACGGGGGCAGGGGGGCACCTCTAGACACAACAGTTGATCTCTTGATCTCTTAGCCGTGTGCGGTGCCCCCCTCCACCACAGTTCTCCTCGATAATATTGTAGCGGTGCTTAGGCGAAGCCCTGCGACGGTAGAACATCAAGATCGTCACCACACCGTCGTGCTGACGGAACTCTTCCTCGACACTCGGCTGGATCGGAGTTCGAGGGACGTCATCGAGCTGAACGTGTGCTAGAACTCGGAGGTGCCGTAGTTTCGGTGCTTGATCGGTCGGGCCGTGAAGACGTACGACTACATCAACCGCGTTGTTCTAACGCTTCCGCTTTCGGTCTACGAGGGTACGTAGACACACTCTCCCCTCTCGTTGCTATGCATCTGGTAGATAGATCTTGCGTGATCGTAGGAAAATTTTAAAATACTACGTTCCCCAACAAATTTGGCATAAAGTTGGTGCTCCCGAAGCTTGCCTAGGACCATCCTCAAATGTTGCTCGTGTTCTTCCTCCGTCTTCGAGAAGACAAGAATGTCATTGATGAAGACAACAACAAACTTGTCCAAATATTCCATGAAGACTTTATTCATGAGATACATGAAGTAAGCTGGGGCATTGGTTAACCCAAAGGACATAACCGTGCACTCGTACAGGCCATATCTGGTTACGAATGCCGTCTTTGGAATATCTTGGGGGTCTGATCTTCAGCTGATAGTACCCACATCTGAGGTCGATCTTGGAGAACACCTTGGCTCCGCTGAGCTGATCAAACAGATCTTCAATCTTGGGAAGTGGATATTTGTTCTTGATTGTAACTTCATTGAGGGAACGATAGTCAATGCATAAGCGGATGGTACCGTCCCTCTTTGCCACAAACAGAACAGGTGATCCCCAAGGGGAGGCACTTGGGCGGATAAATCCCTTCCTCAGCTGCTCTTCCAGTTGCTTCTTCAACTCGGCTAATTCTTCCGTCCCCATTCTATAAGGCTTCTTATAGATGGGTCCTGCCCCGGGCACGAGCTCGATAATGAACTCAATGTCACGGTCAGGGGGCATTCCTGGTAGTTCATCCGGAAAGACATCGGGATACTCGCATACCACCGGTACTTGCTCTAGCCCAACTTCAGATAGACAGTTGACTTGAACGGCTTGAGCGGAAGAGGAGTTGGGGGCAAACTTGACTTCGACCCCTTGGTCGTTGGTCACAGTGACTGTCCGATTGGCACAGTCTAACAAGCCTTGGTGCTTGCTGAGCCAATTCATGCCTAGGATGACATCCAAGCCTTGTGATCTCAGGACGATGAGGTCTTCTAGGAAATCTACACCGTTAATGGTAATACTGACTCCCTTACAGCCTATCTTGGCTCTCATCTCTGCTCCGGGGGTTTGTACCACCATGGGGTTATTCAGGGGTGTAGGGGTCATGCCACTTTTTAATGCAAATCTTTGAGTGACAAATGAATGCGTTGCTCCAGAATCAAACAAGACAGTTGCCGGTGCTGAGTTGACAAGGAACGTACCCAGCACGACGTCCGGGTCTTCCTGGGCTTCTTCAGCAGTGACGTGATTCACACGCCCCTTCCCATGGTTAGGCGGGTTGCGAGGAGCTGGGTTCCTTGGTGGCATCCCGCGGCCTTGTCCTGGGTTCTGCGCATTGGGGCGCGGGGCATCAGGCTTCTTGTTGGGGCATACCCTTGAGATGTGTCCAGACTGACCACATCCAAAGCAAGTGACTTGGTTTGGATTGTTGATCTTGTTGCCTCCACTCTTATTGGGGTTGAAAGCTGGCCTTGGGTTGGCATACTGCTGAGGCTGAAAGTTGGTGTGAGGTGCAGGAGCTCTTGGTTGCTGATAGGTTGGCTTGGCCGGGGCTGACTGCCATGGACGAGGCTTCTGGTTGCTGGAACTTCCCTTGCTGACCATCTTGCGCTTGCGAGTGTCTTCCAAAGCACGCCGCTTGTCTTCAAGCATGAGTGCTTTGTTCACCAGGTCAGGGAAGGTTGGGCAGTCGCACACGACAAGCGAGTATTGCAGAGTCTGATTGAGGCCTTCCATGAAGCGCTCCCTTTTTGCAGCATCAGTGCTGACATCTTCAGGGGCATACCTTGACAGAACACTGAACTTCTGCATGTACTCCTTGACAGTGCCACTTCCTTGCTTCAGGGCTCGGAACTCACGCTTTTTGATAGCCATGATCCCGGAAGGAATGCGGGCTTTGCGGAATTCTGCCTTGAAGTTGACCCAAGTGATGTCTTGTCCAGCATGCATGACCTTGAATCCATCCCACCAAGCTCTAGCAGTCCCCCCGAGGCAGTGGGCTGCATAAGCCACCTTCTCACGGTCTTCGGTGCATCCGACTAGTTCTAGCAAGTCCTCAATGGTGCGGACACAGTCGTCTGCATCCAGGGGTTCAGCAGTCTCGATGAAGGTTGGCGGTGCATGCTTCTTGAACTCTGCCAACGTGGAACGTCCATTGCCATTCCTCGCCGGCTGGCGGTTGTTGGTGACAGCTTGAGCAATCAACTGAAGGGCTGCAGTGTTGGCTTGGCGTTCCTCTCGGAAAGCTTGGAGAAGCTGAGCCATGTCCATGTTCGGAGGAGGTGGTGGTGGTGGAGCTTGGTCGTTGGTTTGGTCGTGGCCGGCCTATGACTGAGCGGATGCTCCGGCTTCAGGCTGCTGGGTAGAGGTACCAGTACCAGTTACAACAGGCATCATGTTGGAGCGGTAAAAGGTATCATGACTCGGAAGAGGGAAAGCAATATAGATGGGTGCCTAGTAAGGGGGTGGGTGTGACACTAATCAAATCATGCAAGGGACGGAAGGCCAAAACACATTCATTAAAATCCAAATGGGTGATGCAGTCATTTACATATTCCCAAAGGAAGAATACGACATACATCCAAACACAACAAAAGCAAACACTAGATGGTTTCATATGAACCATACAAGGACTCGACTGCGCATAGGGGTTACACGACCTATCCTACCGTAGAGGTCACGAACTGGCATATCCGAGTAGCGAATAATGCCTAAGCGGCGGAATGCTCGGTCGCGTATTCTGGCTCCTCTGGGTCTTCCTCCCAGTCTTCATCTGTCTGGGCCCCCTTGTCACTTGAGGGTATGGGGGAGTGGAGGAGTTGGATACGACGGTGCTTCGTCGGTGGTTCAGGGAAAAGCTTGCGATATTCCCTTGCCGTCATCCGGCGTCGCCGAGGCGGTTCTTCATTCTTGGAAGATACATCTCCGGAGGGCCTTCCGCCTCGGTATGCGATAGCAGACTGTTTGGAAGGCGCTCCTTCTTTCTTGATCCTATTTGTCTTTTCTTGAGCTCGACGAAGAAGTGCCTTGGTCTTGTGAAGTTTTTCTCGGTGCTTCATCGATTTCGAGGCCAAGTCTTGTGCCAAGCTATCGGCACATAGACTGAAGTAGGTCTGGAACCGAAGCAAGAGTCCTTCCTTCAGTGGAGGGGCTAGTGCGCTGCTTTCATCTTCACCTTCCTTCTGGTAAGGTAAGAAGCGGGTTGTCATCTTGGCTGCCATCTCCGGAAGAAGCTCGCGGAGACGGGTTAATGCCTTGAGTGCAGCAGCCTCGACAGCGAGAGGTAGTGTTTCCATCTGGGGTCCCTCGAAGAACCAACTTGTGGGAGGATCGTTTGCCTTCACGATCACTTCCACATGGTATTCCACCTCAGTGTCGCTAACCCAATGCTCAAGGTAGGTGAGGATGGGCGCTCGGTGGAACTGGCACTCCTGGAGGCTATCCTCGAGAAGCAAGGGAAACCCAGTGGTCAGGTGCTCTTCGGGTACAGCGGCCATCTACAAAGGTGGAATAGGAGAGGTTAGTAAGCTGATGAAATCTCAGGTAGGTAAGGTTTAGAAAAGAAGAGAGGTTCAGAAGGTTTTTGAAAAAGGGTCTCATCTAACTAATGCCCATGCTAACTAAGGCTTCCTACAGTCAACCTGGCTCTGATACCAGCTCTGTGGGGACCCCGACTTAGAAGTCGAGATCACCGAATGCACGTGTACAGTGATCCCAGAGATCAATGCTCACTGAACACACAGAAGCTGAATAACAAGAGTCTTACATCCATACATACCGTCTTACAAGAATTATGGCCATTATGGCCAAGTCTTACATAGATAAAGCCTCACGGGCTGAATAGCAAATAACTCAAATAGCGGAAGTCTTCGGTGATAGGTAGAACCCATGCCATCTTCCTTAACCCTACATGCATTCTGACCGGGATAGCGTCCTAGTTCGCATGTTCGTCTCCATAGAATTCTTCTTCATATTCCTGTTCCTACATGCCTGGCCAATTAAATAACCAGTGGCAAGCCAATGAGTACTTTGAATCTACTCGCAAGCAACCCATGTTGTGGTACAAAGTAACAATGCGATTGAACAACCATGAACAATCTAGCAACATGCTAGAATAAATATCCTGCTATCAAGTTTATGCATCAATAATTTCACGTAACCTCGAGGACAGGTTACCGATATCAACATGATTATGATTCAACTCAACGAGTCAAGTCACCACCTTGACTCATCACACACACATACTTTCACCGATGCGGTAAAATTCTGGACATAGTTTAAGTAGCACCACCCAACTGTCCATGACCGTGGACACGGCTATTCGAATAGTTTTACACTCTGCAGAGGTTGCGCACTTTACCCACAAGATCCGGGAAGCTTCCGTGTCATCCACGATCCCGCAGTACCTCAAGTACTCGGGGGAAGCACCCGGTCATTATCTTTCCTTAGACGACACTAACATAGAGTCCACTCGTTGGTACATGGCCCTCGAGTACAAACAATAGATCATGGGACTTGCCCTAAATTTCAATGTCACGCGTACCCGAAGGGACCAACGCTGTGTCCGGTGCCCTGTAAAAATAGTCATGGTCGTCTATCCAAGCACGACCTCGTCCCGGGAAAGACCTCAAGTCTTCCCGTCACTAGTAATGCGGGCACCATGCTAGTATCGACCTAAGTAATCAATAAAGCCCCGTCCCATAAGGGGTAGAGTGGTTGCACATGTTTGGTTGGGACGGTAGTCACACATAAATCTAATCCATCATTTTACCCATGCACAAGATTTTTACCGGCACATCACTTCTTCCTCAAGTGATGACCTAACTCAACATCACCCTCGGGCATTAGGGGCACCCGATGGGGTTCATGAAAAGATTTCAACCACGAAGGTTTGATGGCACACATGCTTCACTAAACATCACTACTAACCATTTGCATGACATCTAGCACATAGCAAGATCATGAGTAAGCATGCATCATGTGGTGGTTCATAACTAGGTCACTATCATAACTCTTTTCATCATGCATTCGGAAACAAACGGGTTCCGAAGAACACAAGTGTATCATGGTCAAAGGGCTGCTTGCCTGGATTGGCTTGGTCTTCAAAGTCTTCAAATCCTTCTCCTTCTCCTTCTTCAGCAACTTCGTCAAATACGGTATCTATACGTCGCAAAATATCAACGGGAAAATAAGACCACAATAAAAACAGAAAAATCAAAGTGCTCAGATTAATGTCAACTTATTTTTGTTAAATACTAGAGGGAAAACTAAGATGGCAAAAATTCTTAGTTGGAGTTTTGGAGTGACAGAATGGAATCTAAGGATTTTTGAATAGGAGTTTTAATGCTCAAATTTGAGTTTAAATTTGAACAGAACAGAAAAGGTTCATGGATTTGTGTGAAAGTGACACCATTAAATAGGTTGGAATTTTACAAGATTTTAGGAGTTGGAATCAATTTATTTGGACACATATTTAATTCTGTGAAATTTATTGAAATAATCACAAAAAGAATAAAAAGAAATGGCCCTGTGCCACTGGGCCAGAGCGGCCACAGTGCACGGCCCAGGGCTAACAGCCCAGCCGCACGGGAGCCAGCGCGCGCGCGCCAGGTTTTCAAACCTGACGGGCGGTTAGGAGAGAGAGAGCGGTTAGGATGACAGGCGGGGCCCGCCTGTCATCTTCAACCTTGCGGCCAAAACGACGACGAGCTCACCGGCGACGATTCCGGGCACGGCGAGGCAAACGGAGGGCAGGAATAGGCTCAGCGAGGAGTCGCCGTTCCAGTGGTGGTGGTGTGACTCACCGGAGAGGCCTTGTTCGCCGGTGGTGAGGTGGAACGGCGGAGGAGCGTTGGGAGGGGGTTGCTCCGGTCGAATCCGGCGGCTGTAGAGAGGGAAAAGAGGGGGAATCGCATCAGTATCTTGCTGCGGTGCTAGATCGAGTGGAAGTAGGGGCGGAGAGGGGCTGTACTGCGAGATCTCCGGTGGCCCGACGCGGCGGAGCTCCGGTCGATCCCGAGCACTGAGGCCCTCTGGGGGCGAACGGGTGGTTCTGGAGGGCTACTGGGAGTGTGGGAGGAGCTGAGTGCTGTTGGAGGGGCTCGGGGTGTGCTATTTATAGGGGAGCGGCGAGGTCCCGTGGACCTGTGCGCCGGTGAGCTTCTGCTCGACGCCACAGTGTACGGGGGGCAATGGGAATGAGTCTGTGGCGTTGCTGGACGAACTCCAGGGCAGAGGGAAGGAAGAGGGGGAGCGGGGGATGCTCCACAGGGCTTGCGCGTGTGAGGCCGACGAGTGGTGCTTGCGGGCGGCCGGCGCGCGTGCGAAGGCGGCCACTGGAGGGAGAGAGAGGAGAGGGACAGCGCCGGGGACGGTCGCAGACGTCGAGGCGCGTTGGTAGGCGCGAGGGGAGAGCTCGAGGTTGTCGGCTGCGCTGGATTGGGCGAAGCTACAGTGTGGGGCACACTGTAGCACGCTCTGGAGCGTGCTAATTGAATGCCATGGCATGCCATTGGCCCTCTGGGCGTGTCCACCGTGTCTGGGGGGTCCAGGGCGACGTAAGCAGCCCAGATGTGGCTTTGGATGCTCTGGATGATCAAGGAGAGAGGAGTGAAGCTGGTAACTTGGTAGAAATTGGCTCTCCAGCAAGGGGAATTGGGGTTTTCACCCCTCAATCATGGAGCTGTGGACATGGGGGAGTTACTGGAGGTAGATAGTAATTAGATGAAGCTGTGGTAGCAAGCTGAGGCAAAAGTAAATAGTAAAAGTGGTCAAGAAGATGGTTTTGGTAAAAAGGCAGAAGGTGCTTGATCAAGTTTTGGACAAGCAATTGATTTCCACTAGCCATGACACTTAACAGGATTGAATGTCATATGGAAATAGGGTGTTTCACCAAATTTGGGCTCATTTGAAGAAACTAGCCAATGTTACTTTGGTGAACCCTAGAAATCAACAAAAATGGCTTCATCTTGTTTAAGTCAAGGTAATCATCTCCCCTTGATGCACCACTTGGTGTAGTTCCATCATTTGGGGTATTGATCATGCCCACAAAGTTTGAAGCTCCAGGTAAAAAGTTGGTAATGTAAAGTTATTCGAATTTGCATTTGAACAGAAAGGGTTTTGGGGTATTCTAATCAAGTTGCCCTACTCCAAATCTTGTGCCATTTGGTCTAGATGCCTTATTAGGCCTTTCTAGCATGTGCACCAAGTTTGAGGGCATTTGGACAAGTTTGGCAATGTAAAGTTGCTCATACTTCAAATATGGACAGAATGGTTTTGAAGGGTTTTGAGGATGTTATCTTGCTTCCGAAGGCATGGGGCTTGGCAAGATCATCAAATATGTCATATGTGACATGATAGAATTTCCCTGGAATTTTTGGAGAATATTTCCTTTGTAAATATTTCAAAAGCTTGAAATATCCAGAAAGGGTTTTAGAGGGATTAGCCCATTATTTTGAACATGACCAAGTGTTGAAACTCTTATATATGGACAATATATGTCTTATGAGTCTCCCTGAATTTTGGCTAATATTTTTGAAATACTTAAATAAATTTTTCCCTATTAAAGACCATTTCTGGCCTTAAGGAAAAGCTTTTAAATAAAATAGGAAAATAACTTTTAAAATTATACTTTTGTGGTTTCTGGGAGTCCTATGACTACTAGGTCTCAAATATACTTTTTGAAATAATTTTCTCACCCTAAATCAAGCACTTGCAGTGCAAAACCTCAATTCAGGGGTTTTTGGAATACTAAATTTTAAAAATACAATTTGGCCAAATAACTTTTATAAGAAAATACTATACTGCTATATAACACTTGGCATGATCATTGGGCAGAAGTTTTGGGTAAGGAGATGAATTCTACAAGAGGTAATAGTTGACTTTAATGAGCACATGAAAAGCACATGAAGAAAAACTCAATTCCAAGTAAAAGCCAAATGATGCCAAAAAAATTTGCTGGTCCAAATTTTCATGCTTCATTGATGCAAATGACATGTTACAAAATGCAGGGTGTGACACCCAGCAAAAGGCCCACGAGATTTTGCGTATCATAATGGGCCGGCCCAGCTAAAGGCCCACGAGATTTTGTGGGCCATAATGGGCCGGCCCATTTAAAGGCCCGCGAGATTTTGCGGACCATAATGGGCCGGCCCAGCTAAAGGCCCAACATTCTCAGTTAAGGCTCGTACGGCTAGTGTCAAATCGGCCCGTCAACGGCCTGTCCTAAACTTGTCATCATCGCAGCCCATGGTCACTTCTGGCCCGTTAACTGTCCACTAAGTATATGGGCCGAATTACGGCCCGGTGTATTTCCGGCCTGTTAAAGGTCCTGCTTCATTTGGGCCCATTTCCATGCCGTTGAAACTTTTGGCCCATAAACGACCGTGAAGGATTTGGGTCATATTCGGCCACGTCTGACATTCGGCCTATTAGAGGCCCACTACAGATCTGGGCCACTTTCGGCCTATTGTGGTTTTCGGCCTGTTAACGTCAGATGAAATCCAAGGGCCATATGTGGCCCAACGTCACATCGGGCCCATTAACGGCCCATATAAAAATGACGATAATCTAGCCTGACCGAACTTCCGGCCTGTTAAAGGCCCGTGTATTAGGTCGGCGCATTTACGTCCCGTCCGAATTTCGGCCTGTGAAAGATCTGCATTGTAAATGGGCCCAATCTCACTTTCGGTCTTTTAAAGGCCCATGTTTTTTATGGGCTCGAGATATTTACACCTGTAAATGGCCTATTGTTACCGAGGGCATTATGTTTAGGCCTGTTAAAGGCCCACTATGGGCACATGCCTACCAGATAAATATGAAATCTTATGCTGATTTAGGCCCAAATATTTTTAGTGGGCTACATGCAAATTTCGGCCCATAATCGTTTTTAGCCCAATTGGAATGGGCCCGACGAATGTTGGCATGTTGGGCTCCTACGAAGCTTTCGGCTGAATACATTACTAAGATAAACCCCCACTATACAAAAATAGCGTCGTAATTATTGCATCCTTTGGCAATATCATAAATGTTGTATCACAACAAAAGGCCTGTTGGCATAAAGTTTATAGTCCTTGCAGATAAAAGCACCATTAGATGTATAGAAGCACACATCATTTGACCTGAGTGCTAATGTTTCAGGCTGTAGAATCTGATTGAGCAGCACGATCTTCACCTTTTTTCCGCCATTGCTCTTGAACAATGAAGCAAATGTCTGATAGTCTGGTTTCAAAACCATTCATATCTTGACGACATTTGTCAAGCTCTATTCTTGTTTCCAAAATGATGTCCATTAGGGATTGGACTTGTGTCTGGAGCACAGATATATCACTCTGTCTAGCAGGAAGATTTTGTTCAGTAGGCGATTTGGACGAGGTTACCTTGACAACCAACCCAGAATTACGCACGAAGGTGCTTTTTGCACTGTTAGTGGAGAGATAGTGACACACTGCAGTAAGAGGTGACATTGTGCCTGTGGTAGCCTCTTCACCTTCAGGTGGTTGTGGCTGTTCAATCATTTTTTCGATAGCTTCCTGAAAGTTTGAACTTGTAGATTAGTGTACCAGATAAGTTACTAATGAGACAAAGACAAACAAAGTAGGTTACACGTTTATACATAACTTATTTTGGTGAACTACTGTAATACATTAGCATGTATTGTAGTGCCAACTACATAATAAAATCACTTTCGGAACATATGTCCATGTAGCATGCCTACTGTATTGTCTATTTCCTCACATTCGTTGACATCTAAGGATAAAGAGATGTGGTTTAAAGTAGGATGAACATAGTATGGCATCATTCGTATCATTGCCAAACAGATATAAAACAAACATGCTATTTTATCATTGTGTGCGCACGTGAACATAACAACTAGAATACACATCAAGACCAAAAGAATATCCTTCATCTCTTTTAAATCATGTAAGGTGAAATGATGTTTTAAGACAACTGTGTATAAAAGTGAACAGAGTAACTGACATTGGCTGCAAACCAGGTAGTTAAATGAACACATCATAGTACCAATCAGTTCAAAGGCAGGAGGAGTAAGGACTTACAACAGCGGCTTGAACTGGTGTGCTCATGCCCTTCATCTTGCTGGTGTGGCATTCCTTGAAGATTTGCACTACATTAGGTTCAGGTTCTTTTTGGTCCGCACAAGCTTTCCTCTGTATTTGGAACAAGTCAATATAGATACGATAATATGGCACAGAAAAAAGAAGGAAGTAGCAGCTATTTACAAGAGCACGACAGTGTGCAATATAGCTATGAGATCCTGTTGTCTGTTGGAATTTCACTTTAGAACGGTTGGTCTTGTTCTTCAAACAGTTAGCCTAGAAGAATATACACTTGTAAGGCACATACATAAATACAAGTTCAATATGTGGTCTGATCAAATACATATAGCCTACCTGATACTTTGGATCAGACCAGTGTTTAACGAGGGCTGTCTAGTCTTCATCTGTAATATATTCCACTGGAGATGTTTGGGCGATTTCATTGTTAGCCTTGCCTTCAAAATGAGATTTTCTAAGGTGGTACCGATACTGTCGCAGAGCAGACTTAAAAACATGAGTGCATGCTTGTTTAGTTGCATCATCTTTCAGATCCAACTTGAACCTCATCTGTTGAAAAAAGAATGTGAGTCTTATTAGGAGGAAGCTAGAAAGTATGGGCTAGAGCAAGACAATATTACTAATTGCGATGAATAACATTACTTACGGATAAATGGTCAAGGAAGGTGTTAAACTGGGTATTGTCTTTCTCATTCCTGTACTGGATCCACGCTGGGAAGATACGTGCATGACACCTAACGGCAACGGCTACCTCTGATACTAACTTGGCTGACTCTGTAGCATCACGTGGCCTTTTTAAACCTGCCTCAAAATGGATCTCCATTCTTCCTCCTTTAGATTTTGTTAATCTGTCAAGCATTATCCCTGATGTCTGTTTCCGCTTGCGTCGTGGTGCTAGTTCAACAACGAATATGGAAAGTGTTAGTGTACATCAAACTATGAGAGTACATATAAAGGAGCATGCAACTGCAACTTGACTCGGTCAGGTACCATCTTGGTGTTGATGCTCATGAGGTTCATCTGATCTTGCCAAGTCATGTTGTGTCAGTAGTGCTTCGGAAGTAGTGTTAGGTGTGAAGGCAGCTTGGGAACTGGCCAGTTCCGGAGCAAACGAACGAGTAACTCGTTGAGATGCTGGTATAGTTGAAGCGGATGCTGCAGCTAGTGGAGCAGGTGATACTATGTTTGCAGATTTAGCCGGTGGACTTGGACCTTCTACTACACTATAAGTACTAGCAGAATCTGGACGGCAGATCCTTTTCCTTTTCACCCGACGAGTAACACCACTCCCTACTATATTAGTTTCCTTTCTCTTTTTTGACTTTGCCATGTCAAGCCGTACCCACAACACAAAAGAATAAAATCGCTCTTCAAAACTCATTGATGCATGATACTGACAAGCAATACTTTGATGTAAGACAACCGTATGAGGATGGAATATGTAAGAAAAACAGGACGACATGACATATTCACAGCTACGATGTGTAAACTAAGCAGAAGGATTTTCAAGAAAATAGAAGTAATGCAAGCTAGACACCATATGAAAGATGCAACCAATATTACTCTGCCAAGTTAAAAGTGTCTTGTCATAAGTGGAAATTCAAAAAATTAGAAGCAGTACAACGTAGAAATCAATGCAAGATGCAACCACCATCAAACTGCCATGTTAAAAGTGTCCAATCATGAGTGACTGATGCGGGATACACAACAGCAGTACTTTGATGTAAGAACATAGTATGATGGATAAATGCAGTGTATTCTGGACACAGAACGCCATGTCATATGCACATGTATAACCTATGAACTCAGCAGGTGCAATTTAATCAAACTAGAAGAAATACATGCTAGACAACATATGCAACATGAAACCAATTATCACACTGTCAACTTAGAGCAAGCACCTGCGATGGTGGAGTACGGGAGATGAACTCATCATGTAGACTTGGGACTTCAACTTCATTAGCTGTAGCAGTGGCAAATCTAGAGAGTCTCTGTTTGCGTCGGTGCAGAGGACCACCAACATCCCCTAACTTACTCTTTTTCTTCCTATTTTCTGATATTGCCTTATGAAGTCAAAACCACAAGAAGATGAATAAAATTAGCTCTGCATAACTGGTTGATGCATGATACAGACGAACACTATTTTGATGTAAGGCAAGCGCAAGATAGGAGGATGGAATATATACAAAAAAAGACAGTGTTTCATATTCACACGTACGATAGGAGGATGGAATATGTATGAAAAAACAGTAAGCGGAAGGCATTTCAACAAAATTAGAAGAAATGAAAGCTAGGCACCATATGAACATGCAACCAATATCACTCTATCAGGTAAAAAGTGTCTCGTCGTAAGTGCCATTTCAAGAAATTAGAAGCAGTACAAGCTAGAAGACAATGCAAGATGCAACCTACATCACAGTCCCAAGTTAAATGTGTCTTATGGGTAAGTGATCGTTGCAGGTATAAGTTGTAAGCTACGCAGATGCAAGTCAACATAATCAGAAGCAATACAAACTAGACATCATACAGAAAACACAACCACATATAACATTTCCAAGTTAGAGCAAGCACCTGTGATGGTGGAGTAGGGGAGATGTGCTCATCATGTAAACGTATGTTCTAGAAACAGGAACACGTGTCATATTCACATGCATTATGTGTAAAGTAAGCAGATGCAATTCAACAAAGTTGGAAACAATACAAGCTAGACATCATACGCAACATGCAACCACATATAATAGTGCCAAGTTAGAGCAAGCACCTATGATGGTGGAGTAGGGGAGATGTGCTCATCATGTACACGTATGTTCTAGAAACAGGAACACGTGTCATATTCACAGGCATTATGTGTAAAGTAAGCAGATGCAATTCAACAAAGTTAGAAGCAATACAAGCTAGACATCATACGCAGCATGCAACCACATATAATAGTGCCAAGTTAGAGCAAGCACCTGTGATGTTGGAGTAGGGGATATGTGCTCATCATCTACACAGCTACATTGACTGTCTGGCCTTGCATTGTCTTGCGAATCTTGTTGGGAGGATGGCGGAGTAGAATTTGTAGAGAACCTCCGTTTCAGATGCTTGGAAGGACCACCATCATCCAATGCCTTGCCAATTCCCTTCAACTTTATTGATTTTGCATTGTGAGGTCAAACCGACAAGAAAAAGGAATATAATTCGCTCTTCAGAACTAATTCATGCATGATACTGATGAACACTACTCTGATGAAAGGCAAAGTCATGATACGAGGATGGAATATGTACAAAAAAATGGATGGCTTGACATATTCACACCTATGATGTGGTAACTAAGCAGAAGGCACTTCAACAAATTATAAGCACTTCAAACTAGACACCATATGAAAGGTGCAATCAATATCACTCTGCCAAGTTAAAACTGTCTCATCATACATGGCGTTCATCAAACTAGAAGCAATACATGCTAGAAATCATATTCAAGACGCAAACCAATATCACACTACCAACTTAAAGGTGTTCCATCATAAGTGACCGATGCAGGATACACAAGAAGAGTAGTTTCATGTAAGAACATGGTGTGATAGACAGATATAGTATGTACCAAAAATAGGAAAGCGTATAATATTCACACGTATCATGTGTAAGCTAAGCAGCTGCAGTTTACACTAATTAGGAGCAATACAAGCTAGACACCATATGCAACATGCAACCAGATATCACACTGCCAAGTTAGAGCAAGCACAATGGATGGTGGAGTAGGGGAGCGTAGACTTGGACCTTGTAATGCACTATCAGTACAAGGAGAATCGGTACAGATGCTCCGTTTACATTGCTACAGAGGACCACCATCATCGCCTTCCTTACTCTTTTCCTTCCACTTTCTTGATTTTGCCTTGTCAAGTCAAACCCACAAGAAAAAGGAATAAAATTTGCTCTTCAGAACTCATTGATGCATGATACCGACGAACACTACTTTCATGTAAGGCAGCTGCATGATAGGAGGATAGAATATGTATGAAAAACAAGACGGCGTGACATATTGACATGTATGATGTATAAAGTGTAAACTAGCACAAGGTTCTTGAACTTGTTAGAATCAATGCAAGCTAGAAACCATATGAAAGATGAAACCAATATCACTCTGCCAAATTAAAAGGGTGCCCTAACAAATGTATTTGACCAAATTAGAAGCAATACATGGCAGCAGGCTAGAAATAATATGCAATATGCAACGAATAAAGGTGACTCATCGTAAGTGATTGATGTAGGATACAGAAGAGAGGTAGTTTCATGTAAGAACAAGGTTAACACATAGATGTAGTGTGTACCAAAAATAGGAAGGCATGTCATATTCACAGGTATAATGTGTAAACCAAGAAGATGAAATTTACCCTAATTAGAAGCATTACAAGCTAGACACCGTATGCAACATGCAACCACATATCACACTGCAAAGTTAGAGCAAGCACCTGTGATGGTGGTGTGGGGGAATTGCGGTCATCAACTAGAGAGCTATGTTGACTATCTTCATTTAGCCTTGCTGTTTCTTGAGAATCAAGTGGGGAGGATGACACTGCACTCTTTAAACGAGTATGGAATCTCACACTAACCCACCCGGGTGACTATCTCATCATAAGTGATTGACGAGGGATACAAAAGAGCATTAGTTTGATGTACGAACATGGTTAATAGACATATGTAGTATGTATCAAAAACAGGAAGGCATGTCATTATCAAAGGTATAATGTGTAAAGTAAGCAGACACAACTTAACCAAATTGGAAGCAATACAAGCTAGACACCATATGCAACATGCAACCACATTTGACAACGCGAAGTTAAAGCAAGCACCTGGGATGGTTGTGTGTGTCAATTGAGATCATCAACTGCAGAGCTACATTTACTGTCTCCAACTGCCGACACTACATCCTTTAGAGCGCTGAGACGCTTAGTGCTTATCTTCGAATTACACTAGAGCGACTTCTGTCTTTTCTTTTCAGCATTCATCAACACTGCATCAGAGTCTGAAATACCCATGCATAAAAAAACAATAGTGTGAGTATGGGTGAAGTGTGTGCACAATTAGTATAGTGTAAAGGTAGCAGATAGCAGGTCGGTGAGAAATAAATGACGGGAGACATATGATAGCTCTACAACATGCATGGCACACTTTAATTACTACATGATTCTATGAAAATAACATTCGACTGAAAATAAATAGGTCAGTCCATTTTTTTCTGCACCATCCGATGTACAAAGAACGGGCATATCGCCTTCATCTACCTCCAGCCAGTCAGTGTTGACGATCTTCCTCGAAACGGCAGCGACCACCGGCCCAGTCCCCTGCCTGCGCCCTCCCCTCGACCTGACCGCACCGCCGTGCTTGGCACCGCCCCCTGGCAATCCATTCAAGCCCCGCCGACCACCAGATCGGGCGCAAGCAGCTCCTGCGCCCCACACCCCTATGATAGACACCGATGCGCTGCTTCCCTAGTGAACAGGTGGACTAGGTGCTCCGCGCGCCTAAGCGGGTGCTGCTTCTTTTAATTGCGGTTCGACTGACCCTGAATTGAAATCCATGCGGGCTACTGACCTCTAGCAAAGGTGAAATAGTAAAGGGAGGAAACCTTGTGCGTTTAGTATCACGAAGAAGATGCAGTAAGAAGTGCTCAACTAGTTTCTTTCGTAGGATGAATACGGTGTGAGTAGAGACGTAAGGTTTGCACGAATAAGGGAAGAGGAGTACCTCTTTCTGCTGGCAGTGCTGTGTCCTCCTTCTGTTTTTCCAACGATCTTCTTGTGGTTGGAAACGAGAAGTTGTGGAGGACGGTGCAGCCTTGGATGAACCCATGGCCAAGTTGTTGAGTGTGGTGCAGTGGCCGTCTGTCGGCGGCAGGGAAGTAGATCCGAGGCGGCGAACGACGGCATAGCGGGAACAACTCCGGTGCGGTGGACGGTTGAGACAGTGGAGCGGCAGCAGTGAGGCGCAGGACGGCGTGGTCAGAGTGGTTCTGGTACGGCACACGTTGATGTCGGTGTCGTGGAGGTAGCTCTACCTCGGCTTCAGCTCCTAAGTCCTTGAGGGCATTGCGGTTGCGGTTGCGTTGGACGACGACGTCGGGGTACCGGCTCCGGCGTGATGGAGTTGGGCGGCGGTGGATTGGGCGCTATGGGGTGGAGGACGAAGGAGGCTGAGGTTTTGCGGCTGGTGGAGAGGGTGTTTTGGCGCCCACGGAGTATGAATGCGGAAACGGAGGCAGGAGGAGAACTGAGGGGAACAATGTTCCGGTTTGGGACGCGCTTGTTCGAAATTTGGGGAAAGTTACAAATTTGCCCCCATCTAAAATTTTGAACATATTGCGGGTTGGGGGTAGGACAGTAATCTCAGGTGTCCCAAATGTGGGTGGGATAGATTTCGGCCGAGTGCGTGGGTGTTTAGGCGCCCACGGCGTATGAATGCTTCTCGGATGCGGTTGAGACTGTCGTCTTGGTGAAGTAACAAACCTACCCCGGTTTAGACATTTGGACATCGGGCCGATAGGCTACGCGGGCCAGAGTCAGGACAGTAATTTCCTACCGCCAAACATTAGTCTCGCGAGGTTTCGTGTGACTAGAGGCCTATTTGGCGATTCGTTCAATATTTGGGAGGAGAAGCATTAACGTTTTGGGTTCTCCTGAATTGAACATTTAGGATTTGTCAAACTTCACAAATCTTTACTCTTGAAAATCCTAAAGCTACGATTATTTTGGAATGGAGGTGGTACATTTGAATATACATTGTACACAAGTATATATTAAAAAATATGCAACTTACCTTGCATGGTTCCAGATATAATCTCCCTGGTTGCAAAAAAAAAGTTAGACATGCGTATGAATATATATAGCATGTTCAAACGCACAACAAAGATTGATGCCCCCTTTTTACATCTGATTTACAAATGCCATTATCTCGGGTTCAAATAGATGAATGCACTTCCTATGAATTCAAATCTTAGAAACCCCCTTTATGTTGAATTCGACATGTATTCTATTTTGTAGCTAGCAATTTGGAATGTGACCATGCATGTGAAAAATGTATAAAGTGCTTCACACTAACAACATGGAGTGCACTAATTAATGTTTATATATGAATTTCAAAAGCATCCATTGCATGCATTTCAAACCGCTCTCACTCTATGGATCGATAATATGAAATAAACACATGCACATGCTAGAATTCAATAGAGTATGGGTGTCTGATAGACCGATTTTCGTCCATACGCAATTTGCAAAATTCATGATCTCATCCAAAAATAATAATGCCATTTATATTTTAATTTAATGCATAGAACCGCCTTTTACACGTTGATGCACTATGCATCGGCCCGTTCTCACAAACGCGCTATATATCTCTCTATCTACCGCATAAGTGCACACACTTTATATGCATCGGCATTTCTCTTTCATACATGCTCACAATCTCTCTCGGCGTGTCGGAGAGTCTCACGCACATGCTCTCTCTATATCACTCTCTCTCTTTCTGACTACTATGCACCACTCTTTTCACTAATCTCAGTTGGAAAACAGTATTTCTCTCACATGCATATATACACACGCATGGTCTCTACTAGCCCTCTATACGCACATATATGTGCCTACGTGTCTCCCACACGCACATTATCTTTAGGCCTCTCTCGCACACATTCCCCCCCAGATACACCTCTCTCTTAGTAGTTGGCAGATATGATCCCATCATATCATTCGGTAGGATATCCCTGACTGTTAGGCTGGATGGTCATACGAGGGAAAGTTTTACCCTAGTTCGGACCCTTGCAGTTGAGGAAAAAGCCTACTCCTGGTACTGTATATTAGTGATAGGGGTGTGTACAAAGTACACGTGAATACCATTATGCGTGTGTGTATACTATCGACGAACTAGCCCCCAAGATTCTATAACATACTGGATGCCTAGGGTTTCAAATCATATATAGTCGGCTAATCACCAGTGGGGATAGAGTCCTCCGCGACTCTGGTAGCTAGGTTCATGTTGTACGCCGAGTCCTCCACATGGGTCTTCGTATAACGCGTCTCGATCCAACCTATGTGGCGCAGGATGGAACCGACCCATGAGTCCTCATGTTGACCCACCACAACTAGAAATGATGTGCCCACCACACCACACACGCAATCGGCCACTAAGAAGATAAGCATATACAATAGTACAATGTTATACATGAAAGTTAATTGCATGTTGCATCCAAAAATATTTGTTCTGCATTGTGAATGTTTATATATTCTCCTATAATATTAGTCACGGGAAAGAGAAACGAAGGGCATATCTCTCCTTGTCTCCACCGGACATCCCCTCTTTCTACACCACTTTCACGTACGCACACAAACTATCTCTCGGCCCTCTAAAAGTATGCATGCCCACGACACATTCACGCATGACGGCCACTGTATTTCAAGCTAAAGCACTATACAGTCACTGGAGTTCAGAATATGCTCATTACGGTCATCGTATACATTCTCGTGGTGATCATACGGTATCTAGCTCACGATATGTCTCCATATTTTCTTGATGACACTGACGGACTTTGCATTTGATGCGTGCTCCGTATTTTGTTGACGACACTTACGGTCATTGTATTTGAAGCGAAAGCACAATATGGTCACTGGACTTCAGAATAAGCTCATCACGGTCACCACATACATTTTGTCGTTCTAACCAACATGTGGTTGGATGGTTAGGAGGATAGTGGTTTCTCGAGCCCACCAGGGTTAAAGTCCCGGTGCTCGCATTTATCCTAGGTTAATTTCAGTAATTTCCGGCGATGTGCGTTCAGTGGGAAGAGACGTTCCACTCGACTACGAGGCACCTATGGTGACTTCATAAAATCTCAAGATCATATGCTGGCCCACTCTCTCGAAGGTGCTCATAGGGGTAGGGTATGTGTGTGTGCGCTTATAGCGGTGAGTGCTTGCGCATATATATGAGCCCTTGCATCTGTACCGTGTTAAAAAATACATGTCATGATCATACGGTCACTGGCTCACCCGTACAACTCCGTATTTGTTGATGACACAATCAATTTACTAGTCAAACATTCCACGCGGCACAACTAATGTTGCACCATCGGGGCGCATAACCGTGGGGCCCACCTGTCAGCCCGTATACGAAAGAAAGAAATAGTAGTTTGAGTCTGTACTGTGTTAATAAAATAAGTACATTTTAGGGTGATCATACGGTCACTGGTTCACCATACAGCTACGTAATTTATTGATGACACGATCAATTGACCAGTCAAACGGTCCACATTCAGCAGCGCACATTACCATAGGGTCCACCCGTCAGCGCGTATATGAAGGACATAAATGGTAATAAATTAGTGGTCGGTGGGTACTCGAAGTCGTGAGACCTATGGTTGGCAGTCGCCGGCACTGGGGGGCGCATTAATTGGGCGGTGGGGTGGGGATCGCCAGAGAAAAAGCTCGGCGC
>LR738712.1:43637367-43805043 GCA_902687465.1 Secale cereale | reverse complement strand
TGCGGCGGCGGACCGGCCGTGAGGAGTGGTTTCGGGGCGGGCGGGGCGGCGTGGTGGTGCGGGCCGGCCGCGGGCGGCGGGGGCCGGCGGTTCGGCCAGTGGTGGCTGGCGGCTCAGGGGAGGGTGGAGTTTGATGATAAACTGCAGGCCCTTGATTTCGTATCCAACGGCTGGAAAATCTAATGACCAGAGATGAAGAAGTTAGTCGACTGACGTGTAGCCTCACCCCGCACGTACACATGCACGCACGCAAGACACGCACGCATGCAGGCATGCAACACTAACACGTACACATAACGAACACACGCACACATGCAGGCGTGCACCACTGACTCGTACACCTGCACTCACGAACACACGCACGTACGCACACATGCATGCAGCATTGAAACGTACCCTTGCACGCGCGCAACACTCACACGCCTGCATGCACACAGCACACGACGCAAGACACACGCTCAACCTATACGTGCATGCACCCTTTGTTAAGGACAAGGATTGTCACGTGTATTAATCAATCTTATCTGTGATAAGGAGAACATTGATGTTTGTAGCGGTCTTTATGAATCACAACGTATCGAACAGGCTATGAACATGAAAAGGATGGCGTCACACTCAATGAACAATCATCGGTTTATGAAATGCCGCTTCTGACCACCCTGGCCCACCAAAGGTTCCTCTGCTGTGCGCTGCCTGCGTTGGGTCACTGACATGCAGGCCATGTACCCAAAGAGCCCACACGTCAGTGGAAGAACGGCGCGATGTCCTACGTCAGAGTCGAGGGCGCCACTCGCTGCACGCCCGGCTGAACACGCCTCCTTGCCGCATTCAAACGCCTCCATGAAACCCGCCCGTGTGGAAGCCGAGAAACCCACTCTGGACACACATCCGTTCATGACTGGGCCGGCATTAAACGCAACGCCGGCCGAGCTCCTCCCGTCCGTCGTCTATTTAATCTCCTATTTAGACGAGGCCAAACGCCGGCCAAGAATCGCACACCTCCGCCACTCCCCTATCTCCTCCTTTACCATTTTGTCCACTCTTACAATGGCTTACGAAGAGTAGTTCTGCCGCATCCAAGCCGGCTGGGTGGCCCGCCGAGCCCGCCGGATACGAGCTATGCAGCTCGTTGATCCACCTCCCCCTCGCCCGACGGAGCCAGTTGCCGCCCCAAGCCGGCGCGCGGTTCAGCAACTCGCCGCTCCAGGCCAGCTCGACAAGGAGCGGCGCACGGGCATCGTTGCTACCGTCCACGCCGCCGCCTCGTACCGCGTCTCCTGTTTCTGTGGCCAGGACTCCCATGCCGGCGGCCGCGCCATGCAAGCAGTGACAGAAGCCGGGTGCGCGGAGAGCGACGAGTCGGTGGCCAGCGCCTCTGCGTCCGCCGGCATCATCGAGGAGAAGTAAAACACGGGAGGCCGCTGCCGCTTGGGTCCCCATGAAGGCCACCAGGGAGGCGACGCCGACGTATACAACTGGTGTCTTGCTGGATCCTTTTGTTGCGAGGACCTTCGTCGACCCTACAAATCGATCGGCGGGCGACCATTTAGGCCAGGTATTATATACATGTGCTGTCTAGAACTAGCACCGCGTAGTTCATTTGAATGTAATGAAATCCATCATGTTTGTATGTAAATCAGATATCTTATATGATTTCCATCGTTATTTATATGAAATGGTATCTTGAGAATTTTATCGGACTCCATTCTTGTATACAAGGCCACAAACCCATATTACAGGTACCAAGGCAAAAATTAATGTCTTCTAACTCAATGTTGCAAGCCACCTTGTTTCCTTGTTTGTCGTGTAAATTAATGTGTATTCTTCTCTTTCATGCACATCAGACTAGCCACAATGGGTAGTAACATAGACTAGTAACATGCACATGTTACTAGTCTATGTTACTACCGCTATAGTGGGGGAGTAACTTATGTGTGGTAACATGCAACACTTCATTTATTAGGCTATAGACTCATTTTGCCTTGATATGTCTGATGTTACTCATACTACTAGTAACTAAGTATGTTACCACTTTCCTCTATTTCTTCATTTATTGCTTGCCACATCATCTATTTTGTCTATATATGTGTGATGTTACTACCTATGTTACTCACGCTGTGGGTAGTCTCAAGCCAATGCTCACACTCCCGCATGCATGCAAGGGATAATTAGTGTCCTCCTTTGCTAGTAGTACGACGAGGCAAACACCATTAATATTGCATTGATTAGTGTTAGTGGCCTTGTATATCTACAAATTGTAATTTTGATAGTGGCCTTGTTTATAAAAATGGAGGGAAAAAGATGAGAGATAAGGTGAGGAGGAGTGGGGCGTGGTGGTGACTGGTGGTCGGAATGGGCGGAGGCATGGGGATGGACGGCGCATTATCTCTAGGTTTGTATCTCTATAGTCCCTCTCACACACACCCACGTAGGTGGGGGACGTGCACAAAGAGAAGAGGTGCACACACGGCGCATGTACTCCCGGCTCTTTCCCAACCACACCCACGCGGGTACACGGTGGAGGTCATTTCTGTACGAAAAGGCAGCCCACGTGGTAACTTGACACGTGTACTGGTTGTTCACTAGATGGAGGGAGGATCGTCTACCACAGGTGAACAAACAAATTGCGACTTGACGCGTTATGTTAAAAAAGAGGCTGCCAATATGGGCTGTCATGCTAACAAAAAGAATATGGGCTACAAAAAAACCTTAAGAATTAGCAAATGGGATGTAAATTATTAGAAATAATGGCAGATGGGCTGTATGATGTTTTCCATAGATTTGAGGCTTTCCTAAAAAAGAAGGTTGACGCACAAGCAGTGACTGTTGGATGTCCATCCAACGGCCGTCGTGCTTCTTCAATCTCTGCTCTTCCTGCTCCAGCCGCTCAAACAAGCGCCGACGGGACCGCCTGCTCTCTCCTCCCCACGGCCGGCTGTGCTACCGCGCATGCCTCACCGCCCCACCGTACTCCCATCGCTGGCCTAGCCACCCCTCTACTCACCCACACCAGCTGTTTTCTTCGAGGACGACAGACAAACCAGTAAACCCTCGTACTCCTCTGCGTGGGAAACAACTGCTGAGTCTTCCCTGGCTCCGTGTCATTCCCTTCCTATGCCTCGCCGTCGTCCACCGCCCTGGTGCTCTCGGCGCGGCATGGTCAACGTGGTCAATGAACGACATCCATCGGAAGTGGACTGTACGTGGAGAGGCTAACAGCTGGGTCCACGGCCGCACGCAAGGAAATGCCTCCTTATTACGCACAAAATAATGATTCCTCCACTTGACAGCTAGGACCCACGGGAAGGGCTTCTGTATTTCGCAAAAAACTTCCCCCCGCTGACAGGTCGGACCCGCCAGCTATATCTTCGCACGCAAGGAAGTGCCTCCTTATGACGCACAAAAAATGTATACCCCCTGCTAGCTGGGACCCACCATTGTGGGTGGCTGACCTGTGGGCTTACTAAGTTGACGGGGACAGAGGGCTTTGTCAAGTTAGTCAACATGAACGATTCTAGCTCCAGTGACCGTACGATGTCCATCCAACGGCCATAGTGCTTCTTCAACCTCTCGTCTTCTTGCTCCAGCCGCCCAAAGCAGCGCCGGTCGTGCCGCCTGCTCCTGCCTACCGTGGCCGGCCGTGCTGCCGCGGAGGCCTCACCGCCCCCATACTACTCCCACCGCTGGCCAGGCCATCCCTCCACTCACCCACACCCCCTGTTATTCTGCGGCGACGGCAACCTCACACCGCCGTCGAACCAGTGAACCCTCGTTCTTGTGACGCCCCTGATTTGACCGTACACTAATCAAGCACGCAAATGTGTACGACCAAGATCAGGGACTCACTGGAAGATATCACAACACAACTCTAGACACAAATAAAATAATACAAGCTTTATATTACAAGCCAGGGGCCTCGAGGGCTCGAATACATAAGCTCGAATACACAAGAGTCAGCGGAAGCAACAATATCTGAGTACAAACATAAGTTTAACAAGTTTGCCTTAAGAAGGCTAGCACAAAACAACACGATCGAAAAGGCAAGGCCTCCTGCCTGGGACCTCCTAACTACTCCTGGTCGTCGGCTGTCTCCACGTAGTAGTAGGCTCCGTCGGGGTAGTAGCAGTCGTCAAGTGTGGCGTCTGGCTCCTGGACTCCACCGTCTGGTTGCATCAACCAGCAAGAAGAAGGAAAGGGGAAAAGGGGGAGCAAAGCAACCGTGAGTACTCATCCAAAGTACTCGGAAGCAAGGAGCTACACTACATATGCATCGGTATCAAGGAAAAGGGTAGTATCTGTGGACTAAGCTGCCGAATGCCAGAATAAGAGGGGGAGAAGCTAGTCCTATCGAAGACTAGCATCTTCTGGAAACCACCGTCTTGCCACAAAGAGGGGGAAGTAGAGTAGTATAACATAAGTCATATTTATGTTGTTGTTCCAACGCTTCGGGATCCTTTCTCGACTCCCGAAGCAACATATCCAGACAATGCCTCAGCATCCAGTTCTAGTTGTAGCGATCGGGATACAACTCCAAGTGTCCGTTACCGTAGGACAGGCTATCGATAGATGTTTTCTTCCCTGCAGGGGTGCACCAACTTACCCAACACGCTTGCATAACTCCGGCCGGACACACCATCAGGTCATGCCCGCCCTCGGCCAAACAATACGCCGCAACCCGACCTAGGCTTAATAGAGAGGTCATGCACGCCGGACTAAACCCTATGTCCCCAGGGGTCATGGGCCAATCGCCTCGGGAACTCCTGCACGTTGCGAGGGCGGCCGGTGAGCAGACCTAGCAACCACCTTTAAAAAGGTAGGAGCCTAACCAGTCCAACCCGGCGCGCGCCGCTCAGTCGCAATGACGTCAGTTAAGCTTCGGCTGATGCATACGGCGCAGAACGCCCATACTATGCCCACGTGATCGTTAGCGCTATCAGGCCAGAGGCCCCTTGGATCAAATATCCAAACCGTTTAGTGTCTTGGGGACGCGCGGTAACGAGCAGAGACTCACGAAAATGTGACCCCATCGCCCCGTCTCGAGAACTTGCGGCAAGGGCGAGTGCCCGGCCACGCCTCGTATTTATCTCACGGGCACCTTCCAGGTTAACCCGACTACACATCACTCGCAATTAAGCTCGCGCGGGTACCCCTCAAGGTCGACCCGTCTTTAGTAACCAGGTTCAGTGTAAAGTCATAGTAACCAAAGTAACTGTGTGTCTGACACCAAAGGAAAACCTGAGGAAATCACCCTCGATGGAATTCCACCTGATGTTTATAGTCAAGGTGAACGAAAGAGGAGTCACCCTCGAGGTCCACTCTTGAGGAGTTGCATGACAGTGTCGTAATCGGGAGTGGAGAAAGAGGAATCACCCTCGATGGCCACAACCGATGAACTAACCTATAAGGTTAACATCAGAAGTGCTGATGAGGTCTCACCCTCGGCACTCGATAGTAACCCAGTAGTGTCGAGCAACTAAGGGGAAAGTGATGTGCGGTGCCGGGTCCTGGTCTTCGATCCCGTTGATCGGGTCTTCTGATAATCCAGCGGGGCAGTCGGGACAAGGTAGGGGGTCACTGGTGGATCTCTAACCAGCCTATACTAAGCAGTTTAGTATAAACATGTAAGGTATGAAAGCAGTATCAACAATAGGCTATGCATCAGAATAGGATCATACAAAAACAGTAGCAGTTCTAATGCAAGCATAAGAGAGAAGAGAATGGGCGATACCGGAATGATCAAATGGGGTTGGCTTGCCTGGTTGCTCTAGCAAGAAGGAGGGGTCGTCGTCGACGTAGTCGATTACTGGGGCATCAGCAGCGGTCTCGAGGTCTACCAGAGAGAAGAGGGGGAAGAAACAGTAAATACACGCCAACATAAGCATAACAAGACAATAAGCGGGGCTAGAGGTGTTTGAACGCGGTGCTAGGCGATACTGGCGAAGGGGGAAAACATCCGGGAAAGTTTTCTCTATTCCGGACGTCTGTCAGACAGATGAACCGGAGGGGAAAAGTTCAACGTTTGCTGTGCCAGGGATGTGTGGCGGACGAGCGGACCGCGTATTCGGATTTGTCTCGTCTTTCTGAGCGATTTTCATATATAAAACATTTTCATCCGACTCACGGTTTATTTACTAAGAATTTTCAAAGTTTAAACAGTTTTCTAAAATTACTGGATTTAATTTAATTTGAATTATCCAAAATAGTGCAAACCCTTTTACACACAACAGCAGCTAGCCTTAGAGTATGACAGGTGGGGCCAGGTCAACTGTTGATCGAGGAGTCAACAGTTGACTGGTCAAAGGTGAACAGTTCTGCGGGGCCTACATGTCATAGAGCCAAGTTTTAACTAGAGTTAAATTAAACCTTTTATATTACCCAGGGGGCACATGTCATTGACACAGTTTTAGCAAACTTATTTAGCCACATTTTATTAGAAGGAGGACCCACATGTAAGTGTTGGGTTAGTAAAAGGTTAAGTTAAATGAGTTAATTAGGCCCCCCTAATCTAGTTGGGTTGGCCCACTAGCAGAGGCACAACCGGCCTCCCAGGCAGGGCACACACGAACGCACAAGGTGTTGGCGGCCAGAGGTCTGCTTGGGGCCATGGCAGGGCGGAGCCTGGCTCGGCACAGCCGGCCAGCAGGGCCGCGGTGGAGGAGTGGGGCGGCGGGTGTGCACCGGAAACAGAGGCGGCAAGGCAGCGTACAGCAGCCGGCGGGAGCAGCATAGCAGGGAGGCGCGGTCAGGTGGCGACGGCCATGAAACCGGCGACGAGGAAAGAGAGGAGGGCGGACGGGGCTCACAGGGGGGTCGCGTGCGAGCAGGGGTGGTGCTGGGGTGGAGGGGCTCCTTGCGGCGGCTTGGAGGAGCTGCGGGGCAGAGGAAGCGGTCCACGGGCGCGGGCAAAGCATCGAGGGGGAGGGCGGCTCCGGCAAGGGGGGGGGTGCTCCGAGTGGCGGCGGAATCAGGCATGCGCCCCCCGATCCAGATCGGGGGGAGAGGGAAGAGACGAGGGGGGATCGTCGGGAGTGGAGATGGGCTTAGGGTTCGGTAGGGGAGTGGGGTTATAGGCCAGGGGCGCGGTGTGGGCCTGGCTGGCCAGCTGGGCCAGTCGGCCCAGTGGGGAGGGGGGTCGGCCCTTTTCCTTCTTTTAGCATTTTTTGCAATTTAGTTTCTTTTTTTAAACTGCTTTGTTGTTTTAAACTCTTAGCCTTATTTCATTTCAGTTTTATAAAATATCTAAGTAGCACCCGAATTAGTATCATTAATTTTGCCACTGCTACAAATAGATTAGCACCTTAATAAAACATGTTTGCATTTGTTTAATATTTAAATGCATTTAATAATTGTTTTAGCCCTCGTTACATTTATTTTAGGGCATTAACAACTCTTTACAAAACTGTTGGTTCACCACCAATATTAGTTATGGATTATATGCCACAAGATGAACAATTTAGTATTCATGTCTGATAAATATGAACTTTTGACTTAGATTGGATTTGAATTTGAATTGTGATATGGATCAAATGAAGATTAGCAACAGTAATGTGATGATAAGGCATCATTAACAAAGGATTACTGTAGCATGACACTGGGGGTGTTACAGTACTCCTCTCCGCGTGGGCATCCACTACCGCATCTTCCCCGGCTCCACGTCGTCCCCTTCCTAGGCCTCGCCGTCGTCCACCGCCTTGGTGCTCTTGGCGCGGCGTGGTCAATGTGGTAAACGACCGACTTCCATCGGAAGAGGCTGACAGCTGGGTCCACGGCCACAGTCCGGTTTTTTTGTGATTTGGCAAGTAAGTCGCTTTGTCAGGCCTGTTGGGCTACAAATCTTTCAAGACGAGGAGAGCTTCATCCGACTGGCCGAGAAAATGGCCTATCAGTAATGAGAAATGGGCTGTACATTTTTAAAACACATCAAACTGGCAATTAGTTTCAAAATTCTTTTTTTCATTTCGAGATTTTAAATTGCATTGATTTTTATGTGTGGACAATTTGTTCGAATTTATATTGATAAACATTTATTTTTAAAATCACTTTAAATGTGACTCGAAATCTCAGGATTAATAACAGTTCGGACCGCCCCAAAATATGCAAAATTTCGTATAATTTTTTAACCGTGGCCACAATATGGGCTGTAATGCTAACAAAAAGAATATGGACTCCAAAAAAACCTTAAGAATTAGCAAATGCGCTAAAAATTATTATTAATAATGGCAGATGGGATGTATGATGTTTTCCACAGATTTGAGGCTTTCCTAAAAAAAGGTTGACGCACAAGCAGTGACTGTTGGATGTCCATCCAACGGTCGTCGTGCTTCTTCAATCTCTGCTCTTCCTGCTCCAGCCGCTCAAACAAGCGCCGGCGGGACTGCCTGCTCTCTCCTCCCCGCGGCCGGCTGTGCTGCCGCGCAGGCCTCACTGCCCCACCATACTCCCATCGCTGGCCTAGCCATCCGTCTACTCACCCACACCTGTTGTTTTCTCCGGGGACGGCAGACGAACCAGTAAACCCTCCTACTCCTCCGCGTGGGAAACAACTGCCGAGTCTTCCACTCTTCTCTGGCTCTGTGTCATTCCCTTCCTAGGCCTCGCCGTCATACATCGCCCTGGTGCTCTCGGCGCGGCCTGGTCAACGTGGTCAACGACCGACATGCATCTGAAGTGGACTGTAAGTGGAGAGGCTGACAATTGGGTCCACGGCCGCACGTAAGGAAATGCTTCCTTATTATGCGCAAAATTATGATTCCTCCACCTGACAGCAGGGACCCATCGGATGGGCCACCGTATTTCACAAAAAAAAAACATTTCCCCCCACATTGCTGGGACCTAGCGGATGGGCCACCGTATTGCGCGGAAAAACGTTCCCCCCCCCACTGTTAGCTCGGACCCACCGGAAGCACCTCCTTATTACGCACACAAAAAATGAATACTCCCCCTGCTGGTTGGGACCCACCTTGGTGGGAGGCTAACTTGTGGGCCTACTAAGTTGACAGGGACAGAGTGCTTTGTCAACTTAGTCAATATGAATGATTCTAGCTCCAGTGACCATACAATGTCTATCCAATGGCCTTAGTGCTTCTTCAACCTCTGGTCTTGTTGCTCGAGCCGCCCAAAGCAGCGCCGGTCATGCCGCATGCTCCTGCCTCTCGTGCTCGGCTGTGCTGCCGCAGAGGCCTCACCGCCTCCAACTATTTCGACCGCTGGCCAGGCCATCCCTCTACTCACCCACTCCCCCTGTTATTCTGTGGTGACGGCAGCCTCACACCGCAGCGAACCAGTGAACCCTCGTACTCCTCTACGCGTGGGCATCCACTCCCGCGTCTTCCCCGGCTCTGCGTCGTACCCTTCCTAGGCCTCGACGTCGTCCACCGCCCTGGTGCTCTCAGCGCAGCGTGGTCAACATGGTCAAGGAACGACTTCCATCGGACGTGGACTGTACATGGAGAGGCTAACAGCTGGGTCCACGGCCGCAGCAAGGAAGTGCCTCCTTATTATGCGCAAAATAATTATTCCTCCACCTGACATCGAGGACCCACCGGATGGGCCACCGTATTTCGTGAAAAAAACATTGCCCCTGACTGCTGGGACCCAACAGCTACATCTTCGCACGCAAGGAAGCGCGTCTGAAAAAAAATATTCGCCCCTTGACTGCTGGGACCCACCAGCTACATCTTTGCACGCAAGGAAGTGCCTGACAGTCGGGACCTACCTGGTCGAAGCATACGTAGCGTTGTCATTCTGGTCGCGAACGTGTACGTACATACTGGTCGATGTAGAGGCGTGCACGTGTCATAGCAGAGGCATGCACGTAGCATGTACACGTACGTACATAGGTCAGGGTGCAAGAAAGTAAATACGGCCACGTACGTACATACGGGCGGGGTCTCGAACGCCTACTCGCGCGTACGTACGGCCAGGGCTCGTGTACATGGCTTGGTCGGAACGGAGAAATAGCGTCGTCGTCATGTTCATGGGGAGCCAACCGGCTGGGTCGGAACGAAATGCGTCGTCGTGTTCATCGGGAGGGCTTGGATGGAACAGCCGATGGAAACGAGGCCTCGCGTACCGCAGAACGAAGGAAACGGCCTTGTGTTCGACCGATGACGTTCGAAACAGGATCCTGTTCGTCGGGAGGGGTCTGGCGTATCGCAAAACGGAGGAAACGGACCTCCTACGGTCGAAACGAGGGTCCAGTTGGTCGGGAGGGGTGTGGCGTACCGCAAAACGGAGGAAACAGACTTATGTTGGAGTGCTACGGCCGAAACGGGGGTCCTGTTCATTGGGAGGGGTGTGGTGTACCGCAAAACGGAGGAAACGGACTTGTGTTGGAGCGCTACGGTCGACAAGGCAGTCATGTTCATCGGGAGGGGTGTGGCGTACCGCAAAATGGGACTCCACGGGATACTGTTCATCACCACCGTCGGCCCCCTCCAGCCTCCACGGGCTACTGTTCATCCACCGTCGACCTCCTCCAGTCTCCACCTGCGATTGTTCAGCTTCCACCGCGCGCTACTCCACCGGCTACTGTTCAACCAGCCCTCTCCACGGGCTCCTGTTCAACCACCCCTCCACGGGCGACTGTTCATCCAGCCCTCCACCGTCTACTGTTCATGTAGCCCTCCACGGGGTGCTCCTGTTCATGCAGCCCACCATGGGGTCCTGTTCATGTAGCCCCAACCGGCTCGATCGAACGGGGTCCTGTTCATGCAGAGGCAACACCATGGGGTCCTGTTCAGCCACCCCCACCGGGAACTGTTGATCCAAACCCCCCAGCAGCGCTCACTGTTCATGCAGAGGCAGCATCGACCAGCTTCAGTTAGCAGCAGTAGCGAAGGAATTGCTCGATTGGGTTCAGTTAACAGCCATCGATCGATCGCTCGGGTTCAATAACACGTAGCCTGCAGTGCAATCGCTCGGGTTCAGTTAGAGCCCAACGCCTCGCTCGGGTTCAGTTAGAGCCCAACGGCTCGCACCCACGCGCGTGCGTGTATGAGAGAAACGCGCATCGCTCGGCCCCGCCACCCACCGTAACTGGGAATACCCCGATATTTTCCTCGCCCTCGCTTCTACCATGGTTTTTTCCGTCATGGACGGCCCAAAGAATGTCATGCAGCTGCGTCTTCGGCCCGACCAGGATGAAAAGCCCATTTTCTGTCATGATTTTTTGTCATAGAAGTAGGACCCCACCACATCTATGATGATACCGTGTTTTGTCACTATTATTGTCATAGAAGTGTCATGAGTATGATAGAAAAATGTTTCGTTCGGACCAAAATGTCAAGGATGTGTCTTTTTCTGGTAGTGTAACAACCTATAGCTCATTGAACTAATGCTATCTCAAGATAAATATTTTAGGAAAGTTCAATGATTGGCATGGCATGGACTAGGAATGTGGACCCCTCAAAATGCTAAGGACACATATTGGTTCAAGCTCAAGACTCTACATTTTCTATTTTAGTGATCCAAGATCACATTGAGTCCATAGGAAAGCCAATACTATTAAAAGGGGATGATGTGTTGCTTAATGGCTTTCTTGCTCAAAATGCTTAGTGATATGCTCCAAAACCCTGAACCACTTTGTCACATCCACATATGTCCCAAACCAAAAGTCAAACTCGCCCCACCGAAAAGTTCTATCCAGCGCCACCGAGTTCATTTGACATGGCCACTACCACTAAACCCTAATCATTTCGGTCTCACCGAAAGGGATCTTGGTCTCACCGAGATGGGATTGCAAACTCTCTGTTTCTCTTCGTAATTAACATTTCGGTCTCACCGATTTCACAATGCAAACTCTCTGTTTCCCCTTCGTAATGTTTTGGTCCCACCGAAACGAGCGAATCGTTCCCATCGAGTTTACCTGACCAACTCTCTGTAAGCTCATAAGCAACATCGGTCCCACCGAGTTTGTGTAACCGGTCTCGCCGATATTATGTTATGCCCTAACCCTAATGAAATCGGTCCCACCGAGTTGATCATATCGGTCCCACCGAAATGCCTAACGGTAACATTATGAACTAAATCGGTCGGACCGAGTTCTCTGAATCGGTCCCATCGAGTTTCATAAATTGTGTGTAATGGTTAGATTTTGTGTGGAGGCTATATATACCCCTCCACCCACTCTTCATTCATGGAGAGAGCCATCAGAACATACCTAAACTTCCATCATACATGTTCTGAGAGAGAACCACCTACTCAAGTGTTGAGATCAAGATATTCCATTCCTACCATATGGATCTTGTTCTCTAGCCTTCCCCAAGTTGCTTTCCACTCAAATCATTATTCCACCATATCCAAATCTGTGAGGAACTGTTTGAGTGTTGTGGAAACTATCATTTGAAGCATTTGAGCAAGGAGTTCATCATCGACACACCGTCTATTACCTTTTGGAGAGTGAAGTCTCCTAGATTGGTTAGATGTCACTTGGGAGCCTCAGTGTGATTGTGGAGTTGAACCAAGGAGTTTGTATGGGCAAGGAGATCGCCTACTTCGTGAAGATCTACCCTAGTGAGGCAAGTCCTTCGTGGGCGATGGCCATGGTGGGATAGACAAGGTTGCTTCTTCGTGGACCCTTCGTGGGTGGAGCCCTCCATGGAATTGCGCAGCCTTTACCCTTTGTGGGTTGAAGTCTCCATCAACGTGGATGTACGATAGCACCACCTATCGGAACCACGACAAAAACATCCGTGTCTACACTTGCATTTGCTCCCTCCAAACTCCTCCCTTTACCTTCATATGCAATTGTTTTACTTCCCGCTACTATACTCTTAGAATTGCATGTGTAGGTTGATTGCTTGACTTGTGCTAAGTTGCTAAAATCTGCCAAGAATTAGAATTGGGAAAATGCTAGATTTTTATTTAGTCAAGTAGTCTAATCACCTGCCTCTAGACATACTTTCGATCCTACAAGTGGTATCAAAGCTTCGGTCTCCATTTGCCTTGATTTCCATAGCTTTGGTGATCATAGCCTTGGTTTCACAACCTAGGAGAGTATGGCGTCTAGCGAGGGAAGTTATCACCGTAGAGGTCCTTACTTTGATGGTACTAATTTTGCTGGTTGGAAGCATAAGATGAAAATGCATAATCTTGGACATAACCCCGCCGTTTGGGCTATTGTTTGTATTGGTTTGCAAGGTGAATTCTTCGATGGGAAGGAACCAAATCGTGAAGCCACCGCGGAAGAATTGAAGATGCTGCAATACGATGCTAAAGCTTGCGATATCCTCTTCAACGGATTGTGCCCCGAAGAATTCAACAAAATCAACCATCTTGAGAATGCAAAGGAAATTTGGGATACTTTGATTGCTATGCACGAAGGTACCGACTCTGTCAAGGAATCCAAGTTGGATGTGCGTCAAAGTCAACTTGACAAGTTAAAAATGAAGGATGGTGAAGGTGTCGCTGAAATGTACTCTAGGCTTGCTCTCATCACAAATGAGATTGTCGGCTTAGGAAGTGAATAGATGACCGAAAGATTCATCATCAAGAAAATCCTGAGAGCCTTGGATGGAAAATATGATACCGTGTGCCCATTGATACAAATGATGCCCAATTACAAAGATCTCAAGCCAACAGAAGTCATTGGAAGAATTGTTGCTCATGAGATGTCACTCAAAGATAAAGAAGAGCTTCACAACAAGTGTAGTGGTGCTTACAAAGCCTCATGTGACGCTCTTACATCATCAAGTGAGAAACAAGTCCTCAATGAAGAACAGCTTAATGGTGAAGAACTTCAACAAGTTCTACAAGAATAGAAGCAAAAAAATAAGTTCCAAGTCAAGGTCCTACAATGACAAGAGATCTTCAAGTCGTGATCGGAATGGCTAAAACTGTGGAAGACCCGAACACTACTCCCATGAGTGTACGGCTCCCCACAAGAGAAGAGAAGACTCACCTAAAAGGACAAGTAGAAGAGAAGATTCACCACCAAGAGAGATAAGTAGTAGAGATGATCGTTATGAATGAAGACCTTCTCGGAGAAGCAAGGATTCGGAAAGGAAGGACAAATCATCAAGGAGCTATACAAGACGAATACATCAAGCTCATGTTGGTGAATGGGCATCCGGTTCCGAATCCGATAACCACTCTGAGAGAAGCTACTACTCCGACTCCAAAGATACTCAAGATGAAGGTGTTGCCGGAATTGCTCTTGTGTCAACCAACTCCTACGGCATATTTGACCCACCAAATGAAGGAATTGGAAGATGCTTCATAGCTAAAGGCCCTAAGGTATCACACACCGAGTATCTTGATTTCAATAGTGATGAAGATGATGATGGGGATCGTTGCAGAAATTCAAAAAAATTCTACGCATCACCAAGATCTATTTATGAAGTGACTAGCAACGAGGGAGGGGAGTGCATCATCATACCTTTGAAGATCGCGTTACGGAAACGTTACAAGAACGCGGTCGGTGGAGTCGTACACGAAGCGATTTAGATTGCGGCCAAATCCGATCTAAGCACCGAACAACAGTGCCTCCGCGTTCAACACACGTGCAGCCCAGTGACGTCTCCCACGCCTTGATCTAGTAAGGAGAGAGGGAGAGGTTGGGGAAGACTCCGTCCAGTAGGAGCACGACGGCGTGGTGGTAGTGGAGGAGTGTGGTACTCTGGCAGGGCTTCGCCAAGCGCTACGGAAGTAGGAGGAGGTGTTGGAGAAGGGGAGGGCTGCGCCAGGGTTCAGGTGTAGCTGCCCTCCCACCCCCTCACTATATATAGGGGCAACCACCTCATCAAGTTCCACTTTCCTCCCACTTACTTCTAAACTCTTTCTCCAGAAAGGATCCATTCTTGGCAACAAAGACCTTGCCTCCCGTTCTAAGGTAGAAGGTATACCCAATAGTTTCCTTAGGGTATCCTATGAAGACACATTTTTCTGATTTGGGTTCGAGCTTTTCAGGTTGAAGTTTCTTGACATATGCATCGTCTCAACGGATTTAGACAGTGCCTATTTAAAGTGAATGCGGCAGTCTCTAAAGCATAACCCCAAAATGATAGCGGTAAGTCGGTAAGAGACATCATAGATCGCACTAATACGTCTCCAACGTATCTATAATTATTTATTGTTCCATGCTATTATTTATGATGTTTTCGATGTTTAATGGGCTTTGTCATACACTTTTATATTATTTTCGGGACTAACCTACTAACCCAAAGGCCCAGTCGAGATTGTTGTTTTTTGCCTGTTTCAGGGTTTTGCAGAAAAGGAATATCAAACGGAGTCCAAACGGAATGAAACCTTCGGGAGAGATATTTTTGGAGAAAATCACGCATGGGAGACTTGAGAACCACTGAGTAGGGTCAACGAGGTGCCCACGAGGGTGGGGGCGCCCCCTGCCTCGTGGGTCCCACGTACGGCCCCCGGTGCCGTCCTTCCTCCTATATATACCTACGTACCCCGAAACCATCAGAACAACAGAGAAAACCCTAGTTCCACCGCCGTAACCTTCTGTTCCCATGAGATCCCATCTTGGGGCCTGTTCCAGAGCTCCGCCGGAGGGGGGATCTTCCACGGAGTGCTTCTTCATCATCATCATCGCCTCACCATGAGTTGTGAGTAGTTTACCATAGACCTTCGGGTCCATAGCTAGTATCTAGATGGCTTCTTCTCTCTCTTTGGATCTCAATACAAAGTTTTCCTCGGTCTTCAAAGAGATCTATACGATGTAATCTCTTTTTGCGGTGTGTTTGTCGAGATCCGATGAATTGTGGGTTTATGATCAAGATTATCTATGAGAAAATTTGGTTCTTCTCTGAACTCTTTATGTATGATCATAATATCCTTGCAAGTCTCTTTGAATTATTGGTTTGGTTTGGCCTACTAGATCTATAGTTCTTGCAATGGGAGAAGTGCTTGGCTTTGGGTTCAATCTTGCGTTGTCCTTTCCCAGTGACAGTAGGGGCAGCAAGGCACGTATTGGATTGTTGCCATCGAGGATAAAAAGATGGGGTTTATATCATATTGATTGAGTTTATCCCTCTACATAATGTCATCTTGCTTAAGGCGTTACTCTGTACTTATGAACTCAATACACTAGATGCATGCTGGATAGCGGTCGATGTGTGGAGTAATAGTAGTAGATGCAGGATCATTTCGGTCTACTTGTCTCGGACGTGATGCCTATATATAATGATCATGCCTAGATAGTCTCATAATTATTTGCTTTTCTATCAATTGCTCGACAGTAATTTGTTTACCCGCCGTAGAATATCGCTATCATGAGAGAAGCCACTAGAGAACACTATGGCCCCCGGGTCTATTCTCAACATATCAATCTACAATCTACTTTACTTTTCCGCTTTTACTTTCTGTTCTTATAATCAAAATACCAAAAATATCAAACTATCATCTCTATTAGATCTCACTTTCGTAAATGACCGTAAAGGGATTGACAACCCCTTATTGCGTTGGTTACGAAGTTCTTATTTGTTTATGCAGGTGCGAGGGACTCGCGCATGGTCTCCTACTGGATTGATACCTTGGTTCTCAAAAACTAAGGGAAATACTTACGCTACTGTGCTGCATCACCCTTTCCTCTTCGAGGGAATACAACACAAGCTCGAGATGTAGCAAGAAGAATTTCTGGCGCTGTTGCCGGGGAGGCTTACGCAAAAGTCATATACCAAGTACCTATCACAAACCCTTATCCTTCGCATTACATTTTTGCCTCTCGTTTTCCTCTCCCCCACTTCTGCCGTGTGTTTATCGTTTGCTTGCTTCTTGTTTGCTTGTGTGTGTTGGATTGCTTGTTTGTCACTATGGCTCAGAACAATACCAAATTGTGTGACATCTCCAATACCAACAATAATGATTTTATTAGCACTTCGATTGCTCCTATTACCGATGCTGAATCTTGTGAGATCAATGCTGCTTTGTTGAATCTTGTCATGAAAGATCAATTCTCCGGCCTTCCTAGTGAAGATGCCGCTACCCATCTAAACAACTTTGTTGATTTGTGTGATATGCAAAAGAAAAGGGATACAGATAACGATATTGTTAAATTGAAGTTATTTCCGTTTTCACTTAGAGATCGTGCTAAAACTTGGTTTTCCTCTTTGCCTAGGAATAGTATTGATTCGTGGAATAAGTGCCAAGATCCTTTTATCTCTAAGTAATTCCCTCCTGCTAAGATCATCTCTCTTAGAAACGATATTATGAATTTTAAGCAACTAGATCTTGAGCACATTGAATAAGCTTGGGAGAGAATGAAATTAATGCTATGTAATTGCCCTACACATGGTTTGAATGGATGATTGTTCAGAACTTTTATGCTGGCTTGAATTTAGTTCTAGAAATATTTTAGACACAGGCGCAGGAGGCACTTTCATGGAAGCTACTTTAGGAGAAGCTACCAAACTCCTAGATAATATTATGGTTAATTATTCTCAATGGCACATTGAAAGATCTACTAGTAAAAAAGTGCATGCTATTGAACAAATTAGTGTTTTGAGTGGAAAGATGGATGAACTTATGAAATTATGTGCTGCTAAGAGTGCTTCTTCTGATCCTAATGATATGCCTTTGTCCACTTTGATTGAAAATGACAATGAATCTTTGGATGTGAATTTTGTTGGTAGGAATAATTTTGGTAACAATGCTTATAGAGGAAACTTTAATCCTAGGCCTTTTCCTAGTAATTCCTCTAATAATTATGGTAATTCCTACAACAACTCTTATGGAAAGATGCCTTCTGAATTTGAAACTAGTGTTAAGGAGTTTATGGTCTCGCAAAAGAATTTCAATGCTATGCTTGAAGAAAAATTGCTTAAGATTGATGAATTGGCTAGAAGTGTGGATAGAATTACTCTTGATGTTGATTCTTTGAAACTTTGATCTATCCCACCTAAGCATGATATCAATGAGTCTCTCAAAGCCATGAAAATTTCCATTGATGAATGCAAAGAAAGAACCGCTAGGATGCGTGCTAAAAGAGAGAATTATATAAAAGCATGTTCTTCTAGTTATCATGAAAATAAAGATGAATATCTGAAAGTTATTGATGTGTCTCCTATTAGATCCTTGTTTTCTAGCATAAACCTTGATGAAGATAGGATTGGAGATGATTCTACTTTAAGGTGTCCCCATGATTTGGAGTTTTTCGATCTTGATGCTTAAATTGTTAAAAATGGGAGTGAAAGGATTAAAACTTTGCATAGTGATGAACCCACTACTTTGGATTTCAAGGGATTCAATTATGATAATTTCTCTTTGATTGATTGTATTTCCTTGTTGCAATATGTACTAAACTCTCCGCATGCTTATAGTCAAAATAAAGCTTTTACTAAACACATAGTTCATGCTTTGATGCAATCTTATGAAGAAAAACTTGAGTTAGAAGTTTCTATCCCTAGAAATCTTTATGATGAGTGGGAACCTACTATCAAAATAAAAATTAAAGATCATGAATGCTATGATTTGTGTGATTCGGGTGCAAGTGTCTCCACTATCCCAAAAACTTTGTGTGATTTGTTAGGTTTCCATGAGCTTGATGATTGTTCTTTGAATTTGCATCTTGCGGATTCCACTATTAAGAAACATATGGGAAGGATTAATGATGTTCTTATTGTTGCCAATAGGAATTATGTGCCCGTAGATTTCATTGTTCTTGATATAGATTGCAATCCTTCATGTCCTATTATTCTTGGTAGACCTTTCCTTAGAACAATTGGTGCAATTATTGGTATGAAGGATGGAAATATTAGATTCCAATTTACGTTAAGGAAAGGTATGGAACACTTTCATAGAAAGAAAATCAAATTACCATATGAATCTATTATGAGAGCCACTTATGGATTGCCTTCCAAAGATGGCAATACCTAGATCTATCATGTATCGTGCCTAGCTAGGGGCGTAAAATGATAGCGCTTGTTGGGAGGCAACCCAATTTTATATTTTTTGTTTTTGCTTCTGTTTAGGAATAAATATTGCATCTAGCTTCTGTTTAGATGTGGTTTTGTGTTTTGTTTAGTGTTTGTGCCAAGTAGAACCTTTGGGAAGACTTGTGTGAAGTTTATGTGATCTTGCTGTAAAAAACAGAATCGTTAGCGCTCGCTAGAATGGTCATCAGATTTTACTGGAGCGTGCTATTTAGTTGATTCTTTTTGCAGATGATTAATAGACAAATTCCTCACGTTTACCAATTTAGTTTGAATTTTTTGGAGTTACAGAAGTATGCGAAACTTGCAGATTACTACAGATTGTTCTGTTTTTGGCAGATTCTATTTTTCATGTGTTGTTTCCTTATTTCAATGCATCTATGAGTAATATTGGGAAGTATGAACCATGGAGAAGTTGGAATACAGTAGGTTTAACACCAATATAAACAAATAATAAATTCATTGCAGTACCTTTGAGTAGTGGTTTCTTTTCTTATACTAACGGAGCTCACGAGATTTTTGTCTAAGTTTTGTGTTGTGAAGTTTTCAAGTTTTGAGTATTGCTTTGATGGACTAGGGAACAAAGAGAAGCAAGGGCCTAAGCTTGGGGATGCCCAAGGTACCCCAAGTAAAATTCAAGGACAACCAAAAGCCTGAGCTTGGGGATGCCCCGGGAAGGCATCCCCTCTTTCGTCTTCATCTATCGGTAACTATACTCGGAGCTATATTTTTATTCACCACATGATATGTGTTTTACTTGGAGCGTCTTGTATGATTTGAGTCTTTGCTTGTAAGTTTGCAACAATTATCCTTGCTGGACACACCTATTTGAGAGAGTTAAATATGCCATAGGAATTGTTAGAACCCTCTATGTGCTTCACTTATATCTTTTGAGTTGAATAGTTTTTGCTGTAGTGCTTCACTTATATATTTTAGAGCACGGTGGTGATAATATTTTGAAGAAATTGTTGAACTCTCATGCTTCACTTATATCCTTTTGAGAGTCTATTAAAACAGCATGGTAATGTGCTTAGGATATAAAACTAGTCTTCACATGATAGACATCCAATATCAATGTAGTAAAAACTTTCACACTAAGTGCATTGAATATAATGAGAAGTTGGATGCTTGATAATTGTTTTGAGATATGAGGATAGTGATATTAGAGTTATGCTAGTGGAGTTATTATGAAATTGAGAAATGCTTGTGTTAAGGTTAGTGATTCCCATAGCATGCACATATGGTGAACAACTATGTGACGAAGTTAGAGCATGAGGTATTTGTAAAGTGTCAACCTTTGTGTGAAGGTTGGGGGCGCACGATGGTTAACTCCTACCAACCTCCCCCCTAGGAGCATGTGTTGATTGCTTTGTTTTGATAACTCGTAGATTTTTGCAATAAGTATATGAGTTCTTATGACTAATGTTGAGTCCATGGATTATATGCACTCTCACCCTTCCACCATTGCTAGCCTCTCTTGTACCGCGCAACTTTCGCCGGTACCATACACCCACTATATCTCCTTCCTCAAAACAGCCACCATATATATTCCTCAAAACAGCCACCATACCTACCTATCATGGCATTTCCATAGCCATTCCGAGATATATTGCCATGCAACTTTCCAGCGTTCCGTTCATATGACACACATCATATTGTCATATTTCCATGCATGATCATGTAGTTGACATCGTATTTGTGGCAAGGCCACCATGCATAATTTTTCATACATGTCACTCTTGATTCATTGCACATCCCGGTACACCGCCGGAGGCATTCATATAGAGTCATACTTTGTTCTAGTATCGAGTTGTAATTCAAGGAAAGTGTGATGATCATCATTATTAGAGCATTGTCCCATGTGAGGAAAGGCTAAATCAAGAAAGCCCCTCCAAAAAAAGAAAGAAAGAAATGAAAGGCCAAAAAAAGAAAGCCCCCCCCCCAAAAAAAGGGACAATTGCTACTATCTTTTTCCACACTTGTGCTTCAAAGTAGCACCATGTTCTTCATGATAGAGAGTCTCATGTTTAGTCACTTTCATATACTAGTGGGAATTTTCATTATAGAACTTGACTTGTATATTCCAACGATGGGCTTCCTCAAATGCCCTAGGTCTTCATGAGCAAGCAAGTTGGATGCACACCCACTAGTTTCTTTTGTTGAGCTTTCATACATTTTTAGCTCTAGTGCATCCGTTGCATGGCAATCCCTACTCACTCACATTGATATCTATTGATGGGCATCTCCATAGCCCATTGATACGCCTAGTTGATGTGAGACTATCTTCCTCCTTTTTATCTTCTCCACAACCACCTCCCTATTCCACCCATAGTGATATGTCCATGGCTCACGCTCATGTATTGCGTGAAAGTTGAAAGGTTTGAAAGAATAGAGTATGAAAACAAGTGCTTGGCTGAAATCGGGGTTGTGCATGATACGAATATTTTGTGTGATGAAGAGGGAGCATAGCCACACTATATGATTTTGTAGAGATAACTTTCTTTAGCCATAGTATTTTGAGAAGACATGATTGCTTTGTTAGTATGCTTGAAGTATTATTATTTCTTATGTCAATATAGACCTTTGTCTTGAATCTTTCAGATATGAACATTCATGCCACAATTGAGAGAATTACATTGAAAAAGCTATGTTGGTTAGCATTCCACATCAAAAATTCTATTTTTATCATTTACCTACTCGAGGATGAGCAGGAATTAAGCTTGGGGATGCTTGATACGTCTCCAACGTATCTATAATTTTTGATTGTTCCATGCTATTATTTATGATATTTTGGATGTTTAATGGGCTTTGTCATACACTTTTATATTATTTTTGGGACTAACCTACTAACCCAAAGGCCGAGTCCAGATTGCTGTTTTATGCCCGTTTCAGGGTTTTGCAGAAAAGGAATATCAAACGGAGTGTCTTGGAATTAGCACGACAGATGTCCGGTTTAACGTACTTAGTTGAGGAACCATCGCACGAGTTAGCTTGAAGGGGTTAAAAGCACACAAAGGACACAGAGGGTTTATACTAGTTCGGCCCCTTCGATGAAGGTAAAAGCCTATGTCTAGTTTGGTTTGGTATTGCTTGGGCGTCGATGAACAAGGAGCTGATTGCTTGCCTGTGTCTCGACGGGTTGTTGCCTCTCCTTAAACCGTCGCCGGGTCGTCCCTTTATATAGAGGTGACGCCCGGTCCGGTTTACAGAGTCCCGAGGCCGGTTCATATTTGTGTCCGCCTCGGTCTCTGCTCTTTCTTCCTTGTCTCTCAAGTTTACATGACAGGACGGTTTACAAACCGTGAACTCTACACATGGGCCCTAAGCCTTCATGGGCCGTAACCTCTACTGAACTTACAATTATACAACCATATTATCATAATCCGGTTTACTCTAGCCGGTTTACACCTAATAGCAGTATCACTGACATTAGGCCCCAGAATGATTTGAACTTGTTCATGTCAGTCTTCTCAATCTTGCATAATCTTCTTTCTTGTATCTTCTCAATTTTTGTAAACCGGCACTGACGTCATCCCTGGAAATCAGTTGATTCGATCGTGACATCCCTTCCACACTTATCGCGCACAGCTGTTCACTACCTTTGTTTTAAAGGCCATCCCGAGAATCGAGGCGACAGGGAATCTTTATCCAATCTCTTTCTTCCTCAAATCCCGCGCTTATCGTTTCGTTTTTCCTCGGCCTATAAATACTGCCGAGGCCCATGTCTTTCCCCTTCTGCTTCTTCTTCCTCCATCTCCGCACCCGAGCTTCCGCCATCGTCCGTCGAGCTCGCCGTCGCCAGCAAGTCTGGCCGCTGCATCAACCTGAACGCGACCAAATAACTCACCGCCTGTCGTTTCTTTCTGTCTCAGGTACTTCTTTTTCCCTCGCTGTAGATCCGTAGCTTAGGGTTCTTCTATGCCTCCGCCATTAGAACTCAAAAGCTTCGGCTGTTCATCCTATACGCCATACCCGTAGTAGTTTTAACCTTAGATTTATCTTCGAAACTTGCTCCTGCTTCGTAACTTTATGCTTAGATCTATACTTCTCAGTTCACCCTTAGATCCATTTGCTCTCTATAAGACTTCCGTAGTTCTTCTGTAATAGACCTGCGTAAATTTCCTCTTTTCCTTACCGCTTAGATCCTTTTTACCTCAGCTTTCTGTAGAAACCTGTTTCTTCATCCTTATAGATCTGTCAAATACTCGTCGGTTTAGTCAGTCATGCATTGTTTCTGCAAGGCATCAACCATGAACCCGACGGTTTAGCTTCTTTCTTTTTTTGCTGTCATAAACCGGTAGCAGCTTGTTTCTCGCTTGCTTCTGGATTGTCAATGCCATTAGTCCCTTGTCTAAACCGTCATTGTGATTTTGCATATTTGATCCGGTTTATGCCTCTGTACTTGAATAATCCAGATTTTATACTTCACCTTCTCGGCACTTTCCTTCTGCTACTATGTCTGCCAAGCAGTTTGTTTCTTGCGACTGGGTCCCTTCCGTCATTACGGAAGAAGACTTGGTTAATGCTGCTGCAATTGGCATTCTGGGTTCTCAAGCAGTTCTAAAATGGCGGGCTCCAGGAAATGAATGCCCCCCTACTCCCAAAGAAGGAGAAGTTATTGTCTTCTTTGACCACATGGCCTGAGGCTTTAGTCCTCCCGGTTCAAAGTTCTTCTGGGACGTGCTTGCCGCTTTTCAACTTCACCCTCAGGACATAGGTCCAAACTCCATATCAAAAATCTGCGATTTTCAAGTTTTCTCCGAGGTGTATCTTCAAGAGGAGCCATCAGTCGACTTGTTCCGGGATTTTTTCCATTTGAACCGGTGAACTAAGTTTACTGGCGGACCTCATCAAGAACTGGGTGGGGTTAGCATTCAAAAGAGAAGAGATGCGGTCTTTCCTCACGCCGCTGGCCATACACACCCCAAGGATTGGAACAAGTCTTGGTTCTATTGCCACGACACTTCACCTGAAGGGGAGAGCCCACTACCGGTTTATCGCGAACATCGTCTTCCTGAAGATCACCCTCTGCCGCAGCGTCTTAGCTCCTCAGAACGGCCCCGGTTTGCCTCTCAACTCGCCAAACTCAAAGCCTTTATGGCCAACGGATTAACTGGAGTTTATTTTATGCATTGCTGGCTTGCCTCGAGTATCCTCCCTCTGAGCCAGCGCTCCAGTTTGATGTATAAGTATTCCGGAAAGCCGGATGATCCTCAACGGTTTTCTGATGTAACACTTCCTGAAACGGAAGTTATTGAATCTGCCAAGAAAATGCTCAACATCTCCATGAAAGAATGTAGCCAAACCGGATTGGCTCCATACTATAAGAAGAACAAACTGCCTGCGGTAAGCCTTAATCTCTTCTGTTTGTTTCTAATCTGTTCATTTAAATTATCTTCCATTTATCTCTCATCTTTTGCACAGGCCGACGATCCTTTCTGGAAGAGGAAACCTCAGGATAAGTCAGGCAAACAGCCGCGCCGGAAAACCTTCGTTGTAAAGAAGAGAAAGGCGGCTGCTGGCTCCGGTTCTCATGTTGAAGAAGATGATCCGGATTCTGAGGTATGAATCAATCCTGATATGCTTCATTATTCTTTTATCCCGGTTTATGTTAATAGTGTCTTTTTCACAGGATTTGGCTGAAGGGGATAAAGCGGCAGAAACTGAGGTAATCACTCTTTCTTCAGATTCAGAACCACCTCCACCAAAAATTCGTCGGGTAGTCCGGAAATATCAGTTTTCTCATCCTTATGCTCAACTGGACCCCAATTTTCTTTTTAAGAAGCAGCAACACGAAGCTCGCCGGACTACACGCCATAGTGGCCATGTAGTCGAGTCTTCCGGAATATCTCTTACTCCGGCCTGGAGACGCCGCTCTGAGGTTTTACTTTCCCCAACTCTTCATCATCCCAAGGCTGGACTTATACGCAAACCACTTAAACCGTCTGACCCTAATTATCAGGAGACTCCTTTATCTTCTTCTGGCGAATCCACTGCCACACAGGTCCCAACTCTAAAGACGGTCCCTGGGTAAGTCCTTTATTTCATCTGGTTTATCTTTGTATTTTCTTTTGTGACTCTGATTTCTTTTCCAATTCCTTTCAGCAAGCCCAAGCCTAGCAAAAGGGCAAAGGCCAGCAAAACGGCCGCTGAGACTGCCACTGATGATCCGGCGGCTGATCCGGATACAGTCATCCCTCCGGAAAATGAGCCTACAGTTCAGCTTGAAGATCCCGCTCCCATGGATCATAATTATGCCACTGCTCCTGAGAATCCCAACACTGAAGATGTCCATGAACTGGCGAGTCTTGCCCGGGCCAACCCTCCTCGGACTAGCCCGGCTCCCGCTAGTCCGGTTCATACTGCCACTCCACAACCGGCCGCTGCTTCTTCTCCGGATATTCAAATAACCGGTACAGGTTATACCGCTCCTGTTGAGCCCGTTGTTTTAGCCAAGCATACTGCTAAAGCGGAGAAACTCCAGCTAGAGAAGGGCAAGTGGATTACAGACTTGTCTAGTTATGCCGAGCTGAGTGCCCAGGAGCTTTATTCCGGGTATTTGAACCGGCTGCATATGATGGGCCTCTAACCCCTCGTTGGTTACCCCAAGTGGAAGGTGTGAGATGCAGTGTTGTGGAAGTTTTTCCCTTAGCAAAGATGCCAAGGATCGAATCCCCAAAGACTCCTAGGTTCAACAAGTAGGTGTCAACTGCTAACGGCGCCAGATATTAGCAATCAACGTGGACCTGCACACAGATACAAATAACTTTGCTCCCAACGAGTACAGAGAGGTTGTCAATCCCTCCGGCCTTGTAGTTCACAAAGGATTAAACGCAAATGATAGTAGTGATAGATAATGTTTGCAATAGTAAGTAAAAGCGAAAAGTAAATAGCGGATGTGATCAATGATGGTAATATGGACCGGAGTCTCATGATGTTCACTAGTGATGTCTCTCTCCCAAAAGACGATAAAACAGCTATGTGAGGTAAACGAATTACAGCTGGGCAATTGACAGGACCACAAACGCAAACCAATGCTGACTACATTGCAAGAAAGGTTGAGGTTCAAAGCATGGGCGGTACGCCAAAGTAAGTAGACCGAAATCCATCAATATCTACTACTAATCATCCACCTTGAGATATCTATCCAGAACATCTCGCTGGTATTAAGTTGCGAGTCCCACCCATAGTGTAAACTCAAAGCAACAGACAACTGCATTAAAAGAACTTTGCGTAAAGTAAACAATCCTTGCACCCGCGGGCACAAGAACCGTTGTTTTCCCCCTTGTGGCAACAGCACATCCCCTAGACTCATGTTTCTGTCACTCAAGCTAGTCATCGAGGGGCATGAACCCACAATCGAGCATAACGTTCCCTCTTGGAGTCACTACGTATTACTTGGCCAAACCAATAAATAACAACGGAGAACATGCAAGAATTACTTATGAACATAAATATAAAAGAGTTAGATCAAATATATTACTCAATCACAATCTGAACATAATCTCATAATCCATCGGATCCCAGCAAACACATCATAGCAATAGCATATGGATTACATAGGTGCCTCGATCATGTAGGGCAGCTCACGAGGACTAATTAGTGAAGCACAAGAACGGGAGGAGAACATCACATAGCTACTGGTCATGGACTCATGGTCCAAGGGAGACTACTCACAACTCATCCGGGAGGCGTCCATGGTGGTGGAGAAGCTCCTGATGGTGATCCTCCCATCCGGCAGGGTGCCGGGAAGAGTTCTCCTGGTGCTCCCGATCTTGGAAGCGGCGGCGGCGGCGGAACAGAGATGAGATCGCGAAAAAGAGTTCCCGTCCCGAGGGTTTCAAAGGACGCTCTAAATATATGCCAAAGGGGGGCACTAGACGGGGCTCGGGGGGCCCAGGCGCACCCCCGGCGCGGCCCAAGGGGGGGCGCCGCCAGGGCGCCTGGGGCCCTGGTGCCCCCCCCCCTCCGGCTGTACTTCGGGCGCAAGGTAGGTTCTGGAATGCTGATTTTTTATATAATTTTTCTGGATTTTTCCTGACAGTTCTCGTAATGTGAAAACCTGAAATACAAAAACAGCCGAAAACAGAAACTGGCACTGGGGTGCACTGAGTTAGTAGGTTAGTCCAAATATGATCAAAAGTGTATGGAAGTGTATAAATATCATAACAATATCACCCAAAAGTGGCATGGAGCAAGCATAAATTATAGATACGTTCTGGACGTATCAACATCCCCAAGCTTAATTCCTGCTCGTCCTCGAGTAGGTAAATGATAACAAGAATAATTTTTGTGGTGACATGCTATTAACCATATAGGACTTTTTCATAGTCATATGACAAAAGCTTACTGAGACAATGAATTTGTAGTAATTAAGTTGCCTCATGAGAAAATCACAAATGACTGAAAGTTTTACAATATGAAACTGAAACATCAAAAAGACTTGCAATGAACATGATGCGCAAATATGATAAAGTGATATCTAGCTTGCCCCCTTTAGTGAAGCAAAACATAAATGCAGGAGCACCTTCAAGGTTTAAGTGATGACTAGATACAATGATTTCAAAATAAACGATATCACAATCATGCAAAAGACAATGCTACTTTGGGACAATGCACATTACACTCAGAATGACAATCATGCTCTCAGTAGTTGGTGCTTTAAAAAGAAGGTGGAGACTCAACATAAAAGTAAAAGAATGGTTAAGTTGCAAGCCTCATGCATCGAATACCAATAGTGCTCGCACCTTGTCCTAATTAGCTCGGATTTCCATGGGTTATCATTGCATTACATATGTTTCAACCAAGTGTCACAAAGGGGTACCTCTATGCCACCTGTACAAAGGTCCAAGGAGATAAATCGCATTTGATTTCTCGTTTTTGATAGATCTCAACTTGAGGACATCCATACCGGGACAACATAGAAAATAGATGATGGACTCCTCTTTAATGCATAAGCATATTCTCATAAGAGATTGAGGATAAATGTCCAAGCTAAAACTTCCACCATGATACATGGCTTTGGTTGGCGGCCCAATGTTCTTCTCTAACAATATGCATACTCAACATTCAACCCATGGCAAATCACCCTTACTTCAGATAAGACGAATATGCATAGCAACTCACATGATATTCAAAAAAAGTGTGGAAGTTGATGGCGTCCCCAGAAACATGGTTACAGCTCAGCAAGCAACTTATAAGAAATAAGATACATAGGCAACATATTCTTTACCACAATAGTTTTTAAGCTACTTTCCCATGAGCTATGTATTGCAAAGTTAGTCTGCTTAGTACAGGTGGAGGTTAGCAAAAGACTGGGAGCGACCAACTAAGAGAGCAATGACGGTCATAATCATGCAGACCGACAAAGCAACATTGAATCAGGCATGGTAGTTATATCGCTACTCAGAAATAAAAGATCATCAAGGCTTGACAGACTTTCTTTACAATCTTAAATATGCGTGAGCATATGCCAAGTCAATCAAAATAAATTCTCGAAGGAAGATATTACTAAACCATACCACATCATAGGCAAACAAATCATGTTGGTACTCTAATAACACATTGGGAACCCCCCCAGCTATTTGAGATTAACCATAAGAAAACCTGAACTACTAAGCGCCATTATGCACGTAGCATCTTTATGATAGACATATTAACCAACGCAACGGAAGCAAACTCTCTTAATAAGGTGAGCATGGTAGTTAAAGAGAGTTCAAGCAACCAACTAAACAAAAGCTCTTTGGAAAGATAAGCATGAATACTAAGAGCAGAGCATGATAGTAGCTATTAAAAGACAAAGAACACACACAGCATAGATAGACATGAAAATTCTATGTTATGTTCTAGGTAGAAGTGGAGCGTGTTTCTCTCCCACGAAAAGAACGCAGAGTTCCGACTCGTTATGAAAAACTAAAAAGAAAACTAAAAGCAAGACGCTCCAAGCATAGCACATAACACATGAAGTGATAAAAATATAGCGGAACGAAAGACGGACTGATAATGTTGATGGAGAAGGGGATGCACGGGGGCATCCCCAAGCTTAGACTCTTGAGTCTCCTTGAATATTTCTTGGGGGTGCACAGGGCATCCCCAAGCTTGAGCGCTTGACACTCCTGAATCTTTTTATCATCTTCCCTCGCACACTTGAAAACTCCCTTCATACATAACTCATCATAATCTGATTAGCGAGGTTAGTACCCTTAATAAAATAATTGTTCCTTGCTGGAAATAAAGATATTCTTGAAGTTCTACTGTTTCTCAAGATTGCCAAAAGGTTTTTGCAAAGAAAAAGCAAGCTCTTGATTTGCAAAATGAAGGAAAGGCAAAACAGGACATAATCTGTGAAAAACAGAACAACAGGTAGTAAATGATTTGTTCGGGGCACTTCTGCAACTCAAATCAAAAAACTCAGAACAGACGCACGAAACAATTATATAGAGAACGCTGTCGGAAAAATTCAGACCAAAAAGATGATCTGGTGATTTTATACGAATTTTTTTATCCAAGGACAGAATCTGTTTCCTGGACAGCACCTCACAACTTTTGAACTTTCTAGCAATCAGAGGCTATACTTGGCACAAATATGAAAAGCAAAGATACAATGATGATTCTACTATAGTAAACAACATCAAGACACAACAAAAGCAAAATATAAAAATTTATTCATGTGGGCTGCCTCCCAAAAGCGCTTTCTTTTATGCCTTTAAGCTAGGCATAATGCATATAGATCAAGTTTTATCAAGAGTAAAAGAATAGCTAGCCCGTACAACGGACTCAAAAGGTAACTTGATCTTATTTCGAGGGAAGTGTTCCATCCCTTTCTTGAGAGGAAACTGAAATTTTATATTACCCTCTTTCATGTCAATGATAGCACCAACGGTGCGTAAAAAGGGACGTCCCAAAATAATTGGACATGAAGGATCACATTCAATATCCATAATAGTGAAATCAACGGGAACGTAATTATCATTAACAACGATAAGAACATCGTCGATCCTCCCCAAAGGTTTCTTTATGGAAGAATCAACGAGACGAACACCAAAAGAACAAGAATCATAAGGTTTCAATTTAGGCATATGATATATTCTTTTGGGCATAACAGAGGTACTAGCTCCAACATCACATAATGCATAGCAAAAGAAGTCATTCAATTTAATTTTTATCATAGGATCCCAACCATCTTCTAGCTTTCTAGGTATGGAGGCTTCTACTCTAAGTTTCTCCTCCCTAGCTTTGATGAGAGCATTAATGATATGCTCTGTGAAGGCAAGGTTAAGCGTGCTAGTGCGGGGATCTCTAGACATCTTGTGAAGGAAATCAATAACTTCGGTAAGAGTGCAATTATCAAAATCAAGGTCATTAGCATCAAGTAAAGTGGTAGTGGTGTCCTTAAGGTTCACTTGTTTGGTAGTTTCTATAGTCATAGCATCACCATTAATAGGTCCATTGGGACCAGGAGTACATTGGGTGCTAAGAGTTTGGATATCCTCAACAACTTGGATAGTAGCAACAGTGTGGTGGGTAGGAAGGCTCTTAATTCTATCCTATTCCTCCCTTAGGGATGCAACCACTTCGGGTTTAGCTGCCATTTGGTTCATCAAAGTGGCTTGTGTGTGGGACATATTGGAAACTTGGGTCTCAGTGATAGTGAGTCTAGCCTGGAGGTTAGAAATCTCAATATTTATGTTCTCTAATCGTCTACTAATGTCTTGCAAGATAGCAGTATGCTCATTTAATTGCCTCGAGAAGGTTTTGTTTTGTTCATATTGGGTGTGCATGTAATTCTTAGTGGCCTTCTCTATTTCTAGCAGTTTCTCATAGCCAGGCAAATCTCTATCTTTTTGGATGGAGTTCTTGGTGCTAGGATAAGCATTGTTGTTCCCATAAGAATTAGAGGGGAACGGTCTAGGATTGTTACCAAAGTTACTCCTATAAGCATCAGCAATCACAGAATCTAAAGGGTCATAACGAGGATCAATAGAAGATTGCTTCGAAAGTAGAGACATGATCAAGTCAACTTTTTCATTAAGGGAGGAAATCTCCTCGACAGAGTTTACCTTCCTACCTGTTGGAGCGCGTTCAGTGTGCCATTGGGAATAGTTGGTCATCATCTCATCGAGAAGCTTTGTGGCAGCTGTCGGTGTACTAAGGTAGGGGTACCTCAGTACCCCATCTTGTGCACGGGCAGTAGCAGCTTCCCGCGGCAGGGTCTACCACGCGCTTGCCGGAAACCTTTTCGGTCCTTATTAAGCCATTCAAAAACAAAGTATACAAGTCAGAAGACCAAGACCCCGGCAAGTGGAGCTTGCCGGGAAGGCCGTCCCAGGCTCAAGATTATCACATTAACGCAAGACCCTGGCAAGAGGAGCTTGCCAGGAAGACCAGAAGACTGCATTTCAGAAGACACGCCTTGGCTCGGCATGCGCCTCGGCAAGGCCCGGGGAGCGACAAGCTCCCGGGCCCGGCAAGATCAAGACCCCGGCAAGGTACTTGCCGGGGTAAGCCTGCACTGTGTGCCCGCGCTCCAGCTCATCGGCCCACGCGTCGCCCTGGGGGCCTTCGAGGGATGCGTGGCGGATGGCTGTGCATCCTGGGGGACACGGTGGCACTCCACGGTGACGAGGCTACCGCCGTGGCGAACGGAGACACACGGGCGGGCGCTTTTGGGGTCGACGGCGACGGGCATTTAATGCTCTTGTCCCCCACTGTCAAGTTAGGTGATGACCACTGTTCATCTACTGTTCCCGCACTGTTACAACTACCACCAAAGTTACATTTTTGCCCTTCTTCTACGTTGACACCTGTCGGTGACCCCTTGAGCTATAAAAGGAGGCCCATGCACAACGTAGAAAGGGTTCGGAACCTAGATAGCTCTCTTGCTCGGTGTAGCTAGTTCTTCAAGCTCCCGAGCCCACAAACGCAATACAAACCAAGCAGGAGTAGGGTTTTACGCGTCCGCGCGGCCCGAACCTGGGTAAACTGCCCGCGTGCTCTCCTCGATCTGCTCTTCGTGCTCCCTCCGCTCCCTTACCGCAACGTACAAGGGGCTCCGGTCCCATAGGTGCTCGTGGCGGACAGTTTCCCCCGACATCTTTGGCGCGCCAGGTAGGGGGCGTCGAGGTTGTGCGAACCTGATCCGGCGTTCACGCGGGCGCACTCTTCATCAACCTCTCCAGCTTCACCAACTTCATCAGCGACAATAGCATGGCCCCGAAGAAGAAGGCTTCGGAGGTCGGAGGCCCGTCTGCGTCTGTTCCACCACCACCAGAACCAACGGTGGGTGGAGGAGACGCCGGCGGAAGGGTGGTCGCCGGCGAGGAAACTCACGACGCCACCAAATCCAAGGACAAGACGGACGACCGAGCCTCGGTGTCCGTAGACGCGCCACGTCCATCTCAGCAGACGACAACCAAGCAGCACAGTGGTATAGGAGGTACCATCCTCTTGCTGGGGCAAGGGAAAACCGGACGTTCGCGGGATGCTCCAGGCCACCGCCCTGGCACGAGCAAGGTGCGGTCACCGGGGCGGGAGACTGCTCCTTCTAACCCTGTTAGGAGTCCGAGCATATCCCGCTCCTCGCACCGCTCGCCCTCGCACCCCTCCTCTCCAGCAGAAGCACTCGCGAGAGCGCAACTGCTCCTCGATTTCCCTCCAGCGGCAGACAAGGCCGAAGACTGGAGGGCGACGATACAAAGTCTCATCGCCTTCGCCAACAACGATACGCCGTAGCAGCCGGCGACATCGCGGCCACGGCAAGTCGAGAAGACGAAGGCCGATGGCGACAAGACCGCCGGGGGTGCGACCACCGTGCACTCCCCGCCACGGAAGCAGAAGACGCCGCCCCGCCGGATTAACGTCGACGACGACTCCACGGCGTCGTCGGATCCGCGGGCTCGTCGGGACCAGCGCCAAGTCCTTGACGACCGGCGACAAGAAGATGCTCGGACCACAATCGAGCACCGCCGAGAAGCCCGGCGACAATCAGATCAGCGTGCTGGGACCGCTGTCGACACGCACGTGCCCGGTGAACCAGGCGACTTGCCGTACGCGGCAGGTTGCCCTGCATTCACCCGCGAGCTGCGACGTGTCCAGTGGCCCAGTATGAAAAACTTCAAGCCCGACGTACCGGAGAAGTACGACGGCAAGACGCACCCCTCGGAGTTCCTCAGTATCTACACCATCGCGGTGCAGGCTGTCGGGGGGCGCGACGAGAAGATACTGGCGAACTACTTCCCGCTGGTGCTTAAGCCAAACGTTCGTTCTTGGCTTATGCACTTGCCGGAAGGCTCCATTTCTTCGTGGGCAGATCTGTGCCACCAATTTGTTGGCGCCTTCACGGGCGGCCACAAACCCCACGGCCAGGAGAGTGATCTCCACATCTTGGCCCAGAAGGAAGGAGAACCTCTGCGCAAGTACATCCAACGATTCAGCAGCGTGCAGCACAACATTCCCGACGTCCACCTTGCTGCGGTTATCAGCGCGTTCCACCAGAACGTGCGTAACCGCCGCATGCGGGAAGAGATGGCCATGACAAAGATCCGGGATGTCAGCGAGCTCTACGCTCTGGCTGACAAGTGCGCGCGCGCCGAAGAAGGGAGGAGACTCCCCGGAGAGGATGCTGGCGCAGGGGGAAGCGACAGCGAGGATGCCGCCCCGGCAAAGAAGAGCCGGCGGCGGAACAATAGAAAGAAGAAGAGCAAGGAAGTGCTAGTCGTCGAGAAGTCCGGCAAGGAGGCTCCCGCCAAGACAGCACAGGCTGGCGGCTCCGGCAAGGAGCCTGCCCCTGTAGCGGCAGCCGACAAGCAGGACGGCTCCGACAAGCAATATTGCAAGATCCACCGCACCAAGGGTCATGACCTTTCGAACTGCAAGCGCGTCGAGTACCTCGTAGAGCAGCAGAAGGCTGAATACGAGCGGCGCGACAAGGAGAAGGCCCAAGGTGGCGGAGGAGAGCCAAGCAAGAAGCGGCCATTCAATGGCCGGGGAGGACGCCGCGGCAAGGCCAAGCAGCGGCAAGGTGATCGACCTCCCCGGGGCCGCGACAAGGATGACGAAGAAGACGACGACGATGACATGGAGGAAGGTGATAACAGCGAGCAGGAGTTCCAGAAGGCCACAGAAGTCCTGTGTGTCGACGGGGGCGCCTCTCTGCACACTTCCCACCGCCAACTCAAGCAGTGGGTGCGGGAAGTAAACGCAGCGGAGCCGCCCGTTGAGTCGCGCAGGCTGCTGAAGTGGTCCAGCACGCCCATCATTTTTGATCTTGAGGATCACCCTGACCGCACCACAGCGGTCGGGTGCTTGCCGATGTTGGTCTCACCAACCATCCGCAACCTCAAGGTCACCAAAATGTTGGTTGACGGCGGGGCCGGGCTGAACTTGATCTCCTCGGCTGTGATCAAGAAACTCCAGATCCCAGATGGCGAGCTCGAAGAGACCGGTTCGTTCCAAGGAATAAACCCGGGAAGGAGCAAGCCCAAGGGGAAGATCACTCTGCCGGTGACCTTTGGCGGGGATCTCAACTTCAGGACGGAGAGGATAACCTTTGACGTGGCCGATATCCCATTACCATACAATGGGATACTTGGACGTCCTGCCCTCGCCAAGTTCATGGCAGCTTCCCACTACGCCTACAATATACTCAAGATGCCGGGGCCGATAAGCGTCATCTCTGTCCATGGCGACAAGAAGGACGCGCTTATCTGCGCCGACAAGATCTACCGGGATGCAGCAGCCGCAGCGGAGAGCAACACACTTGCCGCTAAAGCTCCCGGGGGGAAGAAGACCAAGACCAAGTCCGGCAAGTGCTCTGGGGCCCACTCCGGCAAACGCACCTCTTCGGAGTGCTGCGCTGCCGTCGAGGACGTCCCATCGAGCTCCACCGGCAAGTGCAAGAAGGGGATGGCCGCTCCACCGTCAACCAAGAAGGTGTCCGCCAAGGAGGACGGCACTGGTGGTACCTTCACCATCAGTGCTACACTTGATAACAAATAGGAAAGCGCGCTCGTTGCCTTCCTGCGGGCGAATGTCGATGTGTTTGCGTGGCAACCATCTGACATCCCCGGTGTGCCCAGGAAGGTAATTGAGCACAAGCTTGCTGTTTGTCCTCATGCGCGGCCCGTCAAGCAGAAGGTCAGGAAGCAAGCCGTGGAGCGTCAAGAATTCATTGCCGAAGAGATCAAGAAGCTAGAAGCAGCGGGCCTGGTTAGAGGCGTGATCCATCCGACGTGGTTAGCAAATCCAGTTGTCGTGCGTAAGGCCAACGGGAAGTGGAGACTTTGTATAGACTTCACTGATGTGAATAAAGCATGTCCCAAGGATCCATTTCCCTTGCCGCGCATTGACCAGATTGTTGACTCCACTGCTGGATGTGAGCTGCTTTCCTTCCTTGATGCATATTCCGGTTACCACCAGATTTTCATGGCCAAGGAAGATGAAGAGAAGACTGCATTTATCACTCCATGCGGCACATATTGCTTCATACGCATGCCCTTTGGATTGAAGAATGCAGGCTCAACATTTGCAAGGGTAGTGCACACTGCTTTTGAGCCATAGATTCACAGAAATGTGGAAGCCTACATGGATGATATAGTGCTGAAGAGCAAGAGCAAGGATACCCTGATCCAAGATTAGGAAGAAACATTTGCAAATCTACGCAAGATCCAGCTCAAGTTGAACCCCGAGAAGTGCGTCTTTGGAGTCCCATCCGGCAAGTTTCTCGGGTTCTTTGTGTCCCAGAGGGGGATTGAGGCCAATCCCGACAAGATAAAAGCCATCGAGCAGATTGAAGCCCCGAAGCGCGTCAAGGATGTCAGGAGACTTGCAGGTTGTGTAGCTGCCCTCAGTAGGTTCATTTCAAAGTCTGCAGAACGCGCCCTACCTTTCTTCAAAATCTTGAAGAAGGCAGGACCCATGAAATGGACTCCGGAAGCGGAGGCAGCGCTGCAAGACTTGAAAGGATACCTATACTCCACTCCAATACTTGTCGCACCTAGGCCACAAGAGAAGTTGCTGCTGTACCTAGCAGCAACCAATCAAGTGGTTAGTGCTGCGTTAGTAGCGGAGAGGGAGGCCGATGAGGAGTCTACACCACTGGCAAGAGAATCCAGCGACAAGCAGGGGGCTGCTCCGGCAAGCTCTGGCCCCGACGAGGACAACTCTGCGCAGGAGCAAAGAGAAGTGCGGAAGAAGATGGTGCAACGCCCAGTGTATTTCGTCAGTTCCCTCTTGCAGGGAGCTAGATCAAGATACTCTGGGGTGCAGAAGTTGCTTTTCGGTCTCCTCATGGCCTCAAGAAAGCTGCGCCATTACTTCCAAGCACATGAGATAACAGTGGTCACTCGCTTTCCGTTGAAGAGGATACTGCAGAATCTAGAAGCAACAGGCAGGATCGTCGAGTGGGCACTGTAGCTGTCAAGCTTTGGTCTCAAGTTTGAGAGTACTCCAACTAACCAGAGCCGAGCTTTGGCAGAATCCATAGCTGAATGGACCCCAACGCCCGATGAAGAAGTTCCAGAGACAAGTGTTCCCGTACAAGAAGCGACAAGTGAATGGGTAATGTACATTGATGGGGCCTTCTCGCTGCAAGGCGCCGGTGCTGGCGTGGTACTCATAGCGCCCACCGGAGAGCACCTCAAGTATGTTATCCAGATGCACTTTCCCAGGGAGCAAGCGACAAACAATACTGCTGAGTATGAAGGCTTGCTTGCCGGCCTCAGGATTGCGGCCGAACTTGGGATCAAGAAGCTAATTGTGCGGGGAGATTCTCAGTTGGTGGTCCGACAAGTTAACAAGAGTTATCAGAGCCCTTTGATGGAAGCTTATGTAGATGAAGTGAGGAAGCTTGAAGAACACTTTGAAGGTCTGCAAATGGAGCACGTTCCGAGAGCTCAGAATGATATTGCGGACGGCCTTTCAAAGTGTGCTGCGATGAAGTTACCTGTGGAACCAGGGACCTTCCTGCTCAAGCTAACTCAACCATCAGTTACACCATCAATTGGGCAGAACAAGAAGAGAAAGTTGGTCTCCAGCGACTACTTGCCGGTGGATCTTCCCGAAACTGCCGCCAAGGTCCCCAAGATCGACAATCAGAACGCTGAGGAACAGTTTGCTCCTGCAGATCCAAGGGTCTGTACAGTTGAAGCAATCGTTCCCGACAAGCCTCGCCCCGGCGAGCTTGCCGGGGAACCATCAGCTCCGGCGGAGACACAAGTTGCTGCCGTGGAAGCTGAGGTTCCCGCAACGGCCCTCATGCCTTTAGTCCTTGCTGTTGAGCCTCGGGCTCCAGCATGGGCACATCAGATCGTCCGTTTCCTGCAAACTGGAGAACTTCCCGATGACCCAGCAGAGATAGAGAAAATAACCAGGCAGTCAAGTATGTACCAGTTCGTTGACAATGAATTGTACAGAAGAAGACTCAATGGTGTCAGGTTGAAGTGCATTTCCAGAGAAGATGGACAGAAGCTGTTGGCAGAGATACACGGAGGCATATGTGGACACCACATTGGCGCAAGGGCACTTGCCGGGAAGGCGTTCCGGCAAGGGTTCTTCTGGCCAGAAGCCCTCCAAGATGCAACTGCACAAGTAACCAAGTGTGAAGCGTGCCAGTTCCATGCCAAGCAAATTCATCAGCCAGCTCAAGCTCTCCAGACGATCCCTTTGTCCTGGCCCTTCTCGGTCTGGGGGCTCGATATCCTCGGCCCCTTCCCCCGTGCTGTCAGGGGCTTTGAGTACTTGTACGTTGCAATCGACAAGTTCACAAAGTGGCCAGAAGTGGAACCAGTGAGAAAGGTGACAGCACAGTCAGCGGTCAGGTTCTTCAGGTCGATTGTTTGCCGTTTCGGAATCCCTAACAGGATCATCACCGACAACAGCACACAGTTCACTAGTCGCACCTTCATGCAGTACGTCCAAGACCTTGGCGCCAAGGTCTGCTTCGCTTCTGTTGCTCACCCGAGGAGCAACGGTCAAGCGGAGAGGGCAAATGCTGAAGTGCTGCGCGGACTCAAGACAAGAACCTTCGGCAGGCTGCGCATGTGCGGAAGAAACTGGATAGAGGAGTTGCCGGCGGCTCTTTGGTCATTCAGAACGACACCAAGTCGAGCCACCGGACAGACACCCTTTGCTCTTGTCTATGGAGCAGAGGCAGTTCTCCCCACGGAACTCGTATACGGATCTCCTCGAGTGCTCGCTTATGATGAGCTCGAGCAAGATCAACTGCGACAAGATGATGCATTGCTCCTTGAGGAGGAACGTCTCCAGGTTGCTGTACGAGCTGCTCGATACCAGCAAGCCTTGCGCCGCTATCATAGCCGCAAGGTTAAGGCCAGGAGTCTCGAGGAAGGCGACCTTGTTCTTCGGCGTGTTCAGTCCGCCAAGAATTCCAACAAGTTGACGCCGAAGTGGGAAGGCCCTTATCGGGTGAGACAAGTCACAAGGCCCGGCGCTGTCCGCCTTGAGACCGAAGAAGGCTTACCGGTGAGCAACTCCTGGAACATAGAGCATCTTCGCAAGTTTCACCCATAAGGCGCGGTTGCCGTGATCCGCTCCGGCAACCACCTTTTGTACAAGTCTTGCCGCTGTTGCATGTAATCCTTTGTACAAAGCCGGACGCAGATCCCGTGCATCAGTAAAGCTTTTGTGTTTTGCACTATTTGCCTTTTCCATGCTTTTCTTCGCTATTTGCATGCATTGTTTGGCATCTTGTGCAACACACATACCCTGTAAGCATTAGCACGCCGAAAGGCACTATACTTGTTTTCCCTCTTCTTTTTCTTTCCCCCTTAAGCAGAAGGAATATTCCTCGCGCACAAGTTTGCCGGGGGGGAAGGAGATGGAAGATGAACCAGGTGCTGTTCAAGAAAGAGAAGCCTTGTCGGGGAAACAAGCAATATATGAAAGCTAAGTTACCAGAATTTGAGCAGTTCAAATTTTTAAAATTTTTGTTATCTTCCTTGAACAACCACACTTTGTATGGAAAACCTGTGCGCGGAGGAACCTACCCGTGGCTAGCCGCACCCTTACTTTGTTTTCGAGTACGCTCAACGACTTAAGTGAGCTGCGACAAGTGTCACGCCCTTGCTTCGTTTTCGAGTTCGCTCAGCAAAGCTAAGTGCGTTGCGACTAGCTGCGGCAAGGTTACTTGCCGGTAAGACCTTTGCCAGCAGGCTGCTCAGAGTCCAGCACTCAGCGCTCGCGGCAAGGGCCTCTTGCCGGCAAGTCCCCTAGAAGCGTAGGGTTAAAGGCATACAAAGTAAAGGACCAAAGCAAGGGAGATAACATTGCACTGATTGATCAAAATAAGATAATATATTACAAGGGATAACTTGTCGCAATGACTAATAGATTCATGTTCATGACACACTTTGCAGCAGCAAAGGAAATAAAAAGAAGGAGGTCTAATCTACGCGGTCGCCCTCACGCCTGGAGATCTTGTTCACCTTGGCGATGATGTGGGCGACCTGCGCCTTCAGCGCCTCCTGATCTGCATCGGCCGGCAAGCTGCGGAGAACGTTGACAAGATTAATACCGGGGTTGCGGTAGACAATCTTCGTCAAGACGCGCTCCAAGGTACCCGCGCAGAGCTGGCGCGACTCCTCGGCCAGCTGCGTGGGGAGCTTCTCCTATAGCCGTGCAAGCGCCGGCGCGATTCCCCTGAAGAAAAGACTGAGTTTGGCGCTATGGGGGAGGTTCGGGTCCGGAGAGTACACGAGGTGCTCCACCCTCAGCGCCATTAGCTCCTTGTCGATGTTGGCGGCGGAAGTGACCAGCTCCTCCGTCCATTGCTCCATCGCCTGGTTGAAGAGGTTCGCGGAGGTGGCAGTGCTCTCCACCAGCTCCCGCTCCTTGCGGAGCTCCTCCTTCAGTTTGGTCTCGCGGTCCCGGGCGGCGTCGAGTGAATCTCTCAATGTGGAAACCTTCAACTCCAGATCAGCAATTGAGTCCTTGGCGGCTTTAAGTTCGTCGCCCTGCTTGGAGAGGCGTACCTGGAGTTCTGAGTTGGTATGGGCGTCTTTCTCGCGCTCTATGTTGAGCGTGGTGACCCTCTCAGTGCTCGCCTTCAGGTACTCCTCCAGCTGCGCCACCTTAGCTTCAAGGTCCTTCTTGGCGGTCTCCGCAGTGGCCGCGGCGGCTTTCGCTTCCTTCAACTCTCCGCCAAGGGTCTGTTCCCGGGCGGTGAGCTCGTCGTCGTGCGCGTAGAGCTCAACCTTCCGCTGGTTGAGCGCTCCTTCTCGCCGGGACAGCTCTTCGCCAGCCAGGCGCTGCTGCTCCTCGGCCTCAGCTTTTTCCAGAAGAAACTCTTGCTGCTCTCCGGCAAGCCTCTCGCGCTCCTCCGCCAAGTCGCGGAGGGCCGCCTGGTTGGCGGCGCGGAGCTCCGCGGCGCGCTTCTCCAAGTCTGCTGCAGCCTTGGCGGTGAGGGCTTCTCGGGAGTCCAGCTTCGCCTGCCTGGCCCGGTAAAGGACCAGGAGCCGACGAAGCAGTTTCTCCTCTTCAGGCTCATCGCTCCCGCCAGGCGCCTCAACAATCTTCAGCCCCGCGGAGGCGAGGACCTCTCCATCAAAGGTCTCTCCCTCCACGGGGGCTCGGGACGAAGACCCCCACGGCACTTGTATGAAGACGCCATTGGGGGCCTCAAGATAGAAGCCCGACTGCTCCTTGCCGGCGGAGGGGTCGGCGGCCGGCGCAGCGCCCGACGCTCCTGCCGCCTCCGGACCGGCAGTGTGGCCGCCGTCCCCCTCCCCGGCCGCTGCGTCTGTGGTCGGGGCAGTCTCCTCAGCGGCAGGCTCGTCGGCTCCTGCCATGTCCTCAACGACAGTGGCATTGCCGGCGTCGCCTTGCGCGCCCTCCTCCTCGACGACGACCTCTGTCTCCATCCGCTCTGGGGGAGAAGGGTCTAGAAGAAAAAGAAAAAAAAAGAAGATCAAGCAAATATCCAAAAAGACAAGTCCAAGAAGAAAAAGCTGTAAGACTCACCTTCGCGGACTTCCTCGACGACAGGCTCCCTCGCCGGGGAGTCCTCCCTTGGCGGTGGAGCGGTGGCTCCTGCTGGCGGAGGGCCGCCCGTGCCCTCCCTTGGCGGGGTGGCCACCCTTGTCGGGCTGCCCGCCCTTGGCGGGGAGCCCGTCCTTGGCGGAACGTCCTCCCTCGCCGGGGAGTTCGCCCTTGGCGGGGAGGGTGGAATCTGCAGCTCCTCGGGAGTAACCTCCGGTTGCTCCTGCGGCTGCGGCTCCATTTCTGCACAAGGCAAACAAAACAAGCAAGACAGCAAGATATTAGTACAAGCGAAAACCCCAAGCGCGCCCGACGAGCAGAAAGTTCAAGACCAGACTTACGCTGGGGGCTGCGCTGGGGGCTGCTCCTCGGAGCAGCGGTTGGGTCCGGCAAGTTCGTCGCCGGCGCGTCCCCTGTCGCCGCGACGGGCGAGTCGTCGTCGACCTCGACCACAGGGATCTTGGCCCGCTTCGCCGCCCGCTGGGCCAGGGACCTGAAAACAAAAACAAGATCAAAATCATTAACGAAAGAATCAAGACAGAATTGAAGAAGCTACAAAATACAAGTGCTTACTTCTCTTCCTCGTCGTCGTCGTCACTCAGGGCGGAGAAGTCGAACTCCACCTGAGGTGCGTCCGCGCGAGGAGCTGGAGGAGAAGGCTCCCTCGGGCGCTTGGCGGTGTCCGGGGCTGGGGGCTGCGAAGACCCAGCCCCCGACGGCGCCGAGGCCCGGGGAGCAGGCGGAGCAGCCGCTCCACTCTAAGAGGACCCCCCTCCCCTTGGCGCTGGTGCGCGGGGCGCCTCCGTCGCGGCTGGCGCGCGGGGCGCCTCCGCCGCGGCTGGTGCGTTGGGCGCCTCCGTCGCGCCTTGGCTCGCTCTGGTGGCTCGCGCCGCCCGGCGAGCAGGCTGTTGTCGGGGCGCCTGCGTCCTCGTCGCTGTAGGCGCCTTGCGGAGGCGTTTCCCCGGCGCTTGCTTTGGACTTGCCGGAGGTGGGGAGTTCTCCGACGACGAGGAGGCGTCGTCGTCGAGCCCTAGAGACCCGCCGGTGTCTTCATCCGCCTCAACGTCTTCCTCCTCCTCCCCGGTAGGCCCGCTGGGTCCAGCACCCTGCCCTGCGGCTCCGCTCCCTCCGGCACCTCTACTTCCTCCGGCAACCTCGCCTCTTGCGGCGGCTTCGCTCACGATCCCGGGAATCCCGGCATACCTCAGAGAAGAAACCACGGCGAGCTCGTCGGGCGGAAGCTTGAGTAGTCTGCGGATCTCTGCCTCCTCGGCTTGGCACGACGCGTCCTCAGCATCTGCCTCGTCGACAGTGAACCCGAAATCTCCCGTCGCGGCAGCTGCGGCGGCCTCCTCCATCCAGGAAGCAATATAAGCCAGATCCCGCTCCGTGGTGTCCCGAGTGAGACCCTTGTTCTCCTCGGCGTTCTTGGGCACCTCGACCAAATTATCGAAGAAGCTCATAATTGCATCCGGCGTGGGCACTATCCAAGTGGGGTCGACGCCGTGAGAGTCACACGCGGGCATCATTGCGCGCAAGGCATCCCGGGCAGTGCTGTTGCACAGCGGCACCACTCCCCGGGGAGGTCTAAACCACTCCGGATGGGCCGGGTCGTGCTTGAAAAGCTCCCGGACCATCCCCTTCAGCTCCAACGCCGTGAAGTTGTAATTCAAACCCGGGCGCAGCCTCATAATATCCGCCGCATTGCCGAACTCCCATGCTGGCCTTTTCCTCTCCTGTAAAGGGGCAATGCGGCGGCGGAGGAAATCTGCCCCTACCTCTCCAATGGTCAACTTGGCTACCCGGAGACGAAGTATCCTGGCGAGGGCGACGTTGAGCTTGACATCATCCGAGGCCAACTCGCTCCAGTCCCTGCCGCGCACTATGGCTGTTGTGCGCGGCGCAGTGAAAGGCTCCGGCTGGTCCTCCACTATCCAACACCAATCTGTGCGCCAATCCTCCCACTTGTCGCGGAGTTCTCCTTTCAGATATGATTCCTTCTTGTTCAAGCGGAAGATCCAGGAGATACCCCCGGAGAGGGGAGCGCCGGCCTCTACTCTAGGCAAGAAGAAATGCCGAAAGAGTGCTACGTTTGGATAGATCCCTATGTAGTTTTCGCACAGATGTGCGAAAACCGCCATCGTAAGGATGGCGTTGGGGGTGAAGTCTAAGAGATGGAGGTTGTACGTGTTCATGATGTCACAGAAAAACTCCGAGAATGGAGGGCACAGGCCGCAGTGAAAGAAGACAGCGAAGAAGAAATACCCGCCGGGAAGTAGATCTTTGGCGCCGTCGGGGTAGACTATGGTCCGGGGATGAGCCTTGGTCTCCTTGGCCCAGAAGAGATAGTACTTGTTCCAGAGCTCCCTCGCGCCGAGCCTTGGCGCGAAGACCACATTCCTCTTCCGCAGGAGGGTGAGCTTCGCCGCCTGCTCGGATTTCTCCCTCTTGGCCTTCTCCGCCTTCGCCTTCTCGGTCTTTGGAGCCATGGCGGAGGCGGCGATGGAAGGGGCGAGGAGTTCGACGGCGCCGCAGATGCGGGAGACGGCGGAGGAGGTGTGGAGGCGGAGCGCAGCGGGGGATTTCTGGAGGTTGAAGAAGCAATGAAAGCGCAGGAGGGAAACTGCCCCTGCTTCCTCTGCTTTTTAGGGGGGGGTGGGGGACGCTCCGCATTTCCCATTAAAGAACGTGGCCACAATCTCTCCCACGATGCCGCAATCGACGCGTGCCGTTAGGGAGGGGCGCGGCGGATGCGGAAGGGAATCTACGGCTTGCTGTGGGCCGCGCGTGCCCGTGCACTGTTTTGGGCCTCGCCCAATAGCGCTCGGCACCGTGTGTGGCCCAGGCCCGGGGGCTCCTGTCGGTGTACTAAGGTAGGGGTACCTCAGTACCCCAACTTGTGCACGGGCAGTAGCAGCTTCCCGCGGTAGGGTCTACCACGCGCTTGCCGGAAACCTTTCCGGTCCTTATTAAGCCATTCAAAAATAAAGTATACAAGTCAGAAGACCAAGACCCCGGCAAGTGGAGCTTGCCGGGAAGGCCGTCCCAGGCTCAAGATTATCACATTAACGCAAGACCCTGGCAAGAGGAGCTTGCCAGGAAGACCAGAAGACTGCATTTCAGAAGACACGCCTTGGCTCGGCATGCGCCTCGGCAAGGCCCGGGGAGCGACAAGCTCCCGGGCCCGGCAAGATCAAGACCCCGGCAAGGTACTTGCCGGGGGAAGCCTGCACTGTGTGCCCGCGCTCCAGCTCATCGGCCCACGCGTCGCCCTGGGGCCCTTCCAGGGACGCGTGGCGGATGGCTGTGCAGCCTGGGGGACACGGTGGCCCTCCACGGTGACGAGGCTACCGCCGTGGCGAATGGAGACGCATGGGCGGGCGCTTTTGGGGTCGACGGCGACGGGCATTTAATGCTCTTGTCCCCCACTGTCAAGTTAGGTGATGACCACTGTTCATCTACTGTTCCCGCACTGTTACAACTACCACCAAAGTTACATTTTTGCCCTTCTTCTACGTTGACACCTGTCGGTGACCCCTTGAGCTATAAAAGGAGGCCCATGCACAACGTAGAAAGGGTTCGGAACCTAGATAGCTCTCTTGCTCGGTGTAGCTAGTTCTTCAAGCTCCCGAGCCCACAAACGCAATACAAACCAAGCAGGAGTAGGGTTTTACGTGTCCGCGCGGCCCGAACCTGGGTAAACTGCCCGCGTGCTCTCCTCGATCTGCTCTTCGTGCTCCCTCCGCTCCCTTACCGCAACGTACAAGGAGCTCCGGTCCCATAGGTGCTCGTGGCAGACAGTTTCCCCCGACAGCAGCACCAAGTATAGTTGACATAAAAGTTCCTCCCGCGGCCGAATCTAACAAGTTCCGCGAGGTAAAGTTCAAGCCTGCATACAAAGTTTGGATAACCATCCAAGTAGTCAAACCGTGAGTAGGGCAGTTCTTGATAAGAGATTTCATACGTTCCCAAGCTTGGGCAACGTGTTCATTATCCAATTGTTTAAAATTCATTATGCTACTTCTAAGTTGGATAATTTTAGCAGGTGGATAGTATTTTCCGATAAAAGCATCTTTGCACTTGTCCCATGAATCTATGCTATTTCTAGGCAAAGACTGAAACCAAATTTTAGCTCCTCCTCTCAAGGAGAAAGGAAAAAGCTTAAGCTTAACAATATCACCATCTATTTCTTGTTACTTTTGCATATCACAAAGTTCAACAAAGTTGTTTAAGTGTAAAGCAGCATCATCTCCAGCACCGGAGAATTGATCTTTCATGACTAAGTTCAGTAAAGCAGGTTTAATTTCATATGAAGGTGCTGAAGTGGCAGGTGTAGTGATAGGTGTGCTGATAAAGTCATCGTTGTTGTGACTAGTGAAGTCACACAACTTGGTGTTCTCGGTGGAACCCATAGTAGCAAGCAAGCAAGATAACTATTTTTTGATTTTCGATAAAAGGTACTAAAGCAAAAACTGAAAGGTAAACTAACAAGACTAAAAAGCAAAGGTAAAAGATAGCATGCAACTCCCCTATCCTGAAGAGTGGAGTCCACGGCAACGGCGCCAGAAAACTCCTTGATGGGCCTCTAACCCCTCGTTGGTTACCCCAAGTGGATGGTGTGAGATGCAGTGTTGTGGAAGTTTTTCCCTTAGCAAAGATGCCAAGGATCGAATCCCCAGAGACTCCTAAGTTCAACAAGTAGGTGTCAACTGCTAACGGCGCCAGATATTAGCAATCAACGTGGACCTGCACACAGATACAAATAACTTTGCTCCCAACGAGTACAGAGAGGTTGTCAATCCCTCCGGCCTTGTAGTTCACAAAGGATTAAACGCAAATGATAGTAGTGATAGATAATGTTTGCAATAGTAAGTAAAAGCGAAAAGTAAATAGCGGATGTGATCAATGATTGTAATATGGACTGGAGTCTCATGATGTTCACTAGTGATGTCTCTCTCCCAAAAGAAGATAAAACAGCAATGTGAGGTAAATGAATTACAGCTGGGCAATTGACAGGACCACGAACGCAAACCAATGCTGACTACATTGCAAGAAAGGTTGAGGTTCAAAGCATGGGCGGTACGCCAAAGTAAGTAGACCGAAATCCATCAATATCTACTACTAATCATCCACCTTGAGATATCTATCCAGAACATCTCGCTGGTATTAAGTTGCGAGTCCCACCCATAGTGTAAACTCAAAGCAACAGACAACTGCATTAAAAGAACTTTGCGTAAAGTAAACAATCCTTGCACCCGCGGGCACAAGCACCGTTGTTTTCCCCCTTGTGGCAACAGCACATCCCCTAGACTCATGTTTGTGTCACTCAAGCTAGTCATCGAGGGGTATGAACCCACAATCGAGCATAACGTTCCCTCTTGGAGTCACTACGTATTACTTGGGCAAAGCAATAAATAACAACGGAGAACATGCAAGAATTACTTATGAACATAAATATAAAAGAGGTAGATCAAATATATTACTCAATCACAATCTGAACATAATCTCATAATCCATCGGATCCCAGCAAACTCATCATAGCAACAGCATAAGGATTACATAGGTGCCTCGATCATGTAGGGCAGCTCACGAGGACTAATTAGTGAAGCACAAGAACGGGAGGAGAACATCACATAGCTACTGGTCATGGACTCATGGTCCAAGGGAGACTACTCACAACTCATCCGGGAGGCGTCCATGGTGGTGGAGAAGCTCCCGATGGTGATCCTCCCCTCCGGCAGGGTGCCGGGAAGAGTTCTCCTGGTGCTCCCGATCTTGGAAGCGGCAGCGGCGGCGGAACAGAGATGAGATCGCGAAAAAGAGTTCCCGTCCCGAGGGTTTCGAAGGACGCTCTAAATATATGCCAAAGGGGGGCACCAGACGGGGCTCGGGGGCCCAGGCGCCCCCCCCCCGGCGCGGCCCAGGGGGGTGCCGCCAGGGCGCCTGGGGCCCTGGTGGCCCCCCGGGCTGTACTTCGGGCGCAAGGTAGGTTCTGGAACGCTGATTTTTTATATAATTTTTCTGGATTTTTCCTGACAGTTCTCGTAATGTGAAAACCTGAAATACAAAAACAGCCGAAAACAGAAACTGGCACTGGGGTGCACTGAGTTAGTAGGTTAGTCCAAATATGATCAAAAGTGTATGGAAGTGTATAAATATCATAGCAATATCACCCAAAAGTGGCATGGAGCAAGCAGAAATTATAGATACGTTTTGGACGTATCAGCATACTAGTCGGGACTATGAAGCGGGCTTGGTCAACATGATGAAGGACAAATATGAGGTATCTTATTTGTCTTTTCCTTTTGCCTTTGTTGTATTTCTGTCTATAGCATGGTAGCCCCCAAGTTCCGGTTTAGCTATTTAAAAGGTGAACCGGTACTTCCAACTGTGAGCAAATAATATTACATTAGCCCCCAAGTGCCAGGGACATAACTCGGTTTATGTGCCTGGGACTTGTCTGAATCTTTCTTTCGATGTTTCAACTGCCCATTAGCCCCCAAGTGTCAAGTAGACAACTTGTCTGTGTGCTTGAGACTTGTCTTTAATTGTCACTCTTTGATACTTCAATTGCTCATTAGCCCCCAAGTGTCAAGTGGATAACTTGGTTATGTGCTTGAGACTTGTCTGAACTTTGTCATTTACTCCTCTTGATTTTCTTTGCAGGCTGACTTGACCCGGAGGGCTGAAGAAATAACTGAACTCCGGAATAGACTTGCTGAAAATGAATCTGCTGCTGCCAAGGCCAAAAAAGATCTGGCGCTGAGCTTAACCACTGCTGAACAATTGAAGAAATACTTTGAATCGGAATGGGCAACCTGGGAAGTGCAGAAAAATGCTCTTGAAAAGAGAGCAAAGGATGCTGAGGAAGCTCTTAACCCGGTGACAGAAGAACTGTCCGGTTTAAAGCGGCAAATAGAGCTTATGACTTCTGCCGTCTTTGGTAAATACTTAACATGTACATGCTTTCATCTTTGCAATCTTTATTCCTCTCCGATTTAGCAGTGATAATCATATGCAGGGCGCCACATCACCCATCTTGGGGATGATTTACGAAAGAAACTCAAGGCCTCTTATACTCTGGTTGAGAAACTGTATTCCGGTGCTCAAAGGATTATAAGCACAATGTCTTTTAATAAACCGGCCCCCACCACTATCCAAGGTACTCTGGAGAAGTTGTCTATCTTGCCTGCACGCTTGGAAGAGGTGAAGAAGTCTGCTGCCCGAGCCGGTTCTCTTGTGGCGCTCACCAGAGCCAAAGCGTGGGTTCCAGATTTTGATCCGGAGGAAGCCCTGAACGGGTATCCCAGCACCAAAGAAGATGGATCGGCCTTCACTGGTAAAGACCTTCAAGCTTTGACGAAGGAGATGCGTCCTCTTACCAGCAAACTTGTTGTTGAATCAGACTTGACCAGGTATCATCCGGCGTACAATTTACAGAATGAGCGGGTGGATCGACCGGTTATGATACCGTAAATCTAATCCCACCAGTGCGCCCCCACACCTTCGCCCCAGATGTTGATCCGTCTGATCTTATTACGGAAGAGATGTACTTCCGTGCTTTAACAAAAATCGATTGGTGCGTCCCTGACTTTTAGCTGCTTCAAGAAGACGAAGAAGCTCCGGAACAGGTCGATCCTCAGCCGTCGCAGCCGGAGGAAGCATAGGCCACACAATTTATCTTTGTAGCTGCAGTATTATTTTGCCGAAAAATATTAATCCGTTCAGGCTTGCTGTGCCTTGTAATAGGATAGCTTAAAATATTGTCCGCTTGATCCGGATGTCCCAACTTTGCTTTGACGTTTGCCAATTTGAATCTTGTCTGATATGGTTTATCTTGCGTACTATCTGTTTCTGCATAGATAACACTTAAAAGATGTCCTAGCGGTTTATCGCCGGACCGATTAAATTGCTCACAAAATATATCAAACAAGTGTCTGTTTATACCAGAAATAACTTCATACATGTGATTAAGTATGCTTGATATCCTTAATCCGGCGAACATCGTTATTTCCGAGGAAGCTCTTGGCTCCGCTGGGGCGTACCCAATTATTTCGGGTTTACAAGAACTACTGGTTTAAATAATGCTGGAGCTCTGTGACCAGACTTTTGAAGATATGTGGTCAACCTTGAAGTTGTCCCACTCCGGATCAAAGAACCATAGAAACACATGAGAACAGAAATACAAAAAACACAGGTTTGCAAATAACATCATGTAGTCGAGGCTTTTTGCGAGCTGCCAGGCTCCAAATCGAGCTTATGATTCGAATATGGTCATATAAACCGGACCGCAAGGGGCTAAGCTAGGATTCGAATACGATCCGTAGCCCCCTTGGGATCGTGAAATTTTAGCCAATCAATGGATTCGAATACGATCCAAGGAGCTTATGATTCGAATACGATCATATAAACCGGACCGCAAGGGGCTAAGCTAGGATTCGAATACGATCCGTAGCCCCCTTGGGATCGTGAAATTTTAGCCAATCAATGGATTCGAATACGATCCAAGGAGCTTATGATACGAATACGATCATATAAACCGGACCATAGGGGCTAAGCTAGGATTCGAATACGATCTGTAGCCCCCTAGTGGCCTTTGCTATGTTCTCTTTGGTTCGAATACGACCTATGTTTGAACAGGAGTAGCTATGTTCTCTTTGGTTCGAATACGACCCATGTTTGAACAGGGAGCCCTTTAGTGACTATAGAGGCAGAGTACCTATATGAGAGCTGTCCTTTATAGAGTTGTCCTGCATAACCAGATAGACTGATCAAAGCAGCTTATTTTCTTAATGAAAATGATAAATAGTAAGAGAAATAAACTTTAGATGGATAGCACCATAAGATATTTATATTGGAAAAAGGCTGATCCCCCGGTTTATCGAGGGTGCCGGTTTATTCATTAATCATAATATATACATAGGATACAGTAGAGCTCATGGCTCAGGTATAGTACGGCCGCAAGAGGGCGATGTTCCACGGCCTCTTTGTCTCTTCCTCCGATGTCCGTGAGTCCTTGTGTTCTCGACCGTCCACTAGGTAATATGAACCGTTGTGTAGATTCTTGCTGACCACGAAGGGCCCTTCCCAAGGCGGGGATAGTTTGTGCATGTCTGTTTGGTCTTGGATGAGCCGGAGTACCAAATCTCCCTCCTGGAACGTCCTTGTCTTGATCCGGCGGCTGTGATATCTGCGCAAGTCATGTTGATAAATCGCGGATCGTGCTGCTGCTATGTCACGCTCTTCATCTAGCCGGTCCAAGCTGTCTTGTCTTGCCCACTCACTGGCCGCTTCAACATAAGCCGTCACCCGTGGTGAATCATGACGGATATCACTTGGAAGGACCGCTTCAGCACCGTACACCATGAAGAAAGGTGTATAACCTGTGGACCGGTTCGGCGTAGTATTGATGCTCCAGAGGACAGAAGGTAACTCCTCAACCCAGCACCCTGGTGTTCTTTGCAAGGGAGTCATAAGCTGGGGTTTGATTCCTCGCAAAATCTCTTGATTTGCCCTTTCAGCTTGACCATTGGATTGAGGGTGAGCTACAGAAGACACATCTAGGCGAATATGCTCTCGTTGACAAAAATCTTCCATCTCTCCTTTAGATAAATTGGCGCCATTGTCTGTGATGATGCTGTGTGGAAAGCCAAACCGGAAAATTACCTTTTTGATGAATTTAACCGTGGTTGCCGCATCACACTTGCTCACAGGCTCTGCCTCAATCCACTTTGTAAACTTATCCACAACAACTAGCAGATGAGTTTTTTGATCTTGGGATCGTTTGAAAGGCCCAACCATATCAAGCCCCCAAGTCGCAAAAGGCCAAGTAATGGGTATCATCCGCAGTTCCTGTGCCGGAACAAGAGCACGCCGTGAAAATTTCTGACAAGCATCGCACCTCCGGACTAGATCCTCCGCATCAGCATGGGCTGTCAGCCAATATAACCCATGTCAAAAAGCTTTAGCCACCAAGGATTTTGAACCGGCATGATGACCACAATCCCCTTCATGGATCTCACGAACGATATCACAACCTTCCTCAGACGACACACACCGCTGAAATGCTCCAGAAACACTGCGATGGTGAAGTTCTCCGTTTACGATTGTCATGGATTTGGAGCGCCTAATTATCTGTCTTGCTTCAATCTCATCGCCTGGTAACTCTCCACGGCTTAGATATGCCAAGTACGGGAGCGTCCAATCCGGAATAACATGAAGCGCCGCAACCAACTGTGCCTCCGGATTAGGAACAGCCAAATCCTCCTCCGACGGGGCCTGAACTGATGGACTGTGTAGCTCATCCAAAAAGGTATTCGGTGGCACCGGTTTACGCTGTGAACCCAACCGGCTCAGGGCATCAGCCGCTTCTTTCCTTCGCCGGTCTATGTGATCCACCTGATACCCTTTGAAATATCCTGCGACTGCTTCAACTTCTCGTCTGTAAGCTGCCATGAGAGGGTCTTTTGAATCCCACTTGCCGGATACTTGCTGTGCCACTAAATCTGAATCACCAAAACACTTGACCCGGCTCAAGTTCATCTCCTTAGCCATCCGTAGGCCATGAAGCAATGCCTCATATTCTGCTGCATTGTTAGTACAAGGAAACATTAGACGGAGGACATAACAGAACTTGTCACCTCGCGGGGAAGTTAACACAACTCTAGCCCCCGAGCCTTCTAACTGCCTTGAACCGTCAAAATGAATCGTCCAGTATGTAAGATCCGGCTTCTCCTCCGGCGCTTGCAGTTCTGTCCAATGATTGATGAAATCCACCAATGCTTGGGATTTGATAGCGGTGCGTGGCACATACTTCAATCCATGTGGGCTAAGTTCAATGGCCCACTTCGCCACTCTGCCAGTAGCTTCCATGTTCTGGATTATATCCCCCAATGGAGTTGAACTGACAACAGTTATTGGGTGGCCTTGGAAATAATGCTTCAACTTCCGGTTTGCCATGAACACGCCATATACCAGCTTCGGCCAATGCTGGTACCTTTGTTTGGATTCAATGAGAACTTCACTGACATAATAGACTGGACGTTGAACCGGATATTCCTTTCCTGCTTCCTTGCGCTCGACCACGATTGCCACGTTGACTGCCCGTGCATTGGCGGCAATGTATAACAGCAATGGCTCATTATCAACGGGGGCAGCAAGGACCGGCGGCTCTGCCAGTTGTCGCTTCAAATCCTCAAACGCAGCGTTCGCCTCATCACTCCATATAAACTGGTCCGTCTTCTTCAGCATCTGATAAAGCGGAATCGCCTTCTCTCCCAGACGGCTGATGAACCGGCTCAACGTTGTGATCCGGCCAGCGATACGCTGAACATCATTGATACAAGCCGGTTTAGTCAAGGACGTGATTGCCTTGATCTTCTCCGGATTGGCTTCTATTCCTCTGTTTGACACCAAGAACCCAAGAAGTTTGCCCGCCGGAACACCGAAAGCACACTTTTCCGAATTAAGCATCATTTTATAGGCTCGAAGGTTGTCAAAGGTCTCCTTGAGGTACTCTATCAGCGTCTCCTCCTTCCTTGATTTCACCACAATATCATCCACATAAGCATGAACGTTTCTCCCTATCTGCCCTTTAAGACAATTCTGTACGCAACGCTGGTAAGTTGCTTCGGCAGTCTTGAGCCCAAAAGGCATAGACACATAGCAAAAAGCACCAAAAGGAGTTATGAAGGCTGTCTTCTCCTGGTCCTTAACTGCCATCTTGATCTGATGATACCCTGAATATGCATCCAAAAAACTTAGCCGCTCACATCCTGCTGTAGCATCAATGATCTGATCAATACGGGGGAGAGCAAAAGGATCGGTTGGACAAGCTTTGTTTAGGTCTGTGTAATCCACACACATCCTCCACTTTCCATTTTTCTTTAACACCAGCACCAGATTAGCCAACCACTCCGGATGAAAAACTTCAACTATGAATCATGCGGCTAAAAGTCTGGCCACTTCTTCTCCTATAGCCTTGCGCCTTTCTTCGTTGAAGCGGCGCAGATATTCCTTGACTGGTTTGAACTTCGGATCAATATTAAGACTGTGCTCAGCGAGTTCCCTCGGTATACCTGGCATGTCAGAAGGTTTCCATGCAAAGATATCCCGATTCTCACGGATGAACTCGATGAGCGCGCTTTCCTATTTAGGATCAAGGTTAGCGCTGATAGTAAACTGCTTGGATGAATCACCTGGCACAAAGTCAACTTGCTTGGTTTCCTCTGCAGACTTGAATTTCAACGCCGGATCATGCTCTGTAGTTGGCTTCTTCGACGGGGACATATCTGCCGGATCAACATTGTCTTTGTAAAACTTCAACTCCTCCGTAGCACATACTGCCACTGCATAGGCAGCGTCTCCTTCTTCGCACTCCAATGCAATCTTGCGACTCCCATGAACCGTGATGGTTCCTTTGTGACCCGGCATCTTGAGCTGTAGATAAACATAGCACGGCCTAGCCATAAACTTGGCGTAAACCGGTCGTCCGAACAAGGCATGATATGGGCTCCGGATCTTGACAACTTCAAAGGTTATCATCTCCGACCTGGAATCCTGTTCATCTCCAAAGGTAACTTCTAGGTCAATTTTCCCAACCGGGTAAGCTGATTTACCTGTCACTACTCCATGAAACACCGTGTTTGACTGCCTTTGCTTCTTATCTGTCAGCCCCATGCAACGGAAAGTCTCATAGTACAATATATTGATGTTGCTGCCACCGTCCATGAGAACTTTGGTGAATTTGTAGCCACCCACCTGTAGTGCTACCACCAAGGCCAATTGGCCCGGATTATCAACTTGCGGCGGGTGATCCTCTCTGCTCCACACAATAGGTTCCTCCGACTAGCGCAGGAATCGTGGTGTCGCCGGTTCAACCGCGTGGACCGCCCGTTTTAAGATTTTTTGATCCCGTTTACACAAACTCGTAGTGAAGACATGATACTGTCCACTACTCAGCTCCTTTGGATTACTCTGATAACCGGATTGCGGCTGCTGCTGACGCTGCTGATTGCCCTTATTGTTGCTATTACCCTGGCCTTGCTGTTGGTTGTTCTGGCTATTGTAACCACCCTGACCGTACTGATGGTTGCCTTGGTTATTGTAACCGCCCGGACCATACTGATGGTTGCCTTGGTTATTATAACCGCCCTGACCATACTGATGGTTGCTTTGGTTATTATCACCATTGTTGTTGCCACGATATCCTGATCCGGAGCCATTCCCCTGGTGACCCGGACCGTGAAACCCGGGGCCTGATCCGCCGCCTGGCGGCCTGTTGTTAGATCTGACCCGGTTCAGGGCCTCCATCATGGCCTTGCATTCTCCCCAGGTATGTTTAGCTGGATGTTCCTTTGATCCGTGTTTCGGGCAAGGCTCATTCAACTCTTGGTCCCAACTAACGAACCCCCCGCCGGTTTGTGGGGGCGGTTTACCCTTGTTGCGTTGAAAACTCCCTTGGACTTGGGTGTTGGCGACGAAGTCAGAGCCACCTTCTGCCTTTCGCTTGCCTAAGAAGCTTGTTCCGACCGGATTAGTCTGCGCCGGTTTACCGGGTTTATTTGCCTTTCCAGATTTATCTCCATCCGCTTCTGGGTACTTGGTATTGTCGGAGTCCCCATACTTTACCAAAGCGCTCATGAGAGTTCCCATGTCATTACAATCCCGTTTGAGCCGTCCCAGCTTCAACTTCAGAGACTCGAACCGGCAATTGTTTTCCAACGTCACTATTGCTGTACTGGGATTGATACCGTCCGAAGAGTGCAAGATTTCTGACACTCGCCGAACCCATGCACTAGTGGGCTCCTGCTCTCCTTGTGTACATGCCGCTAGGTCCACCACTGACATTGGCTGCTTGCACGTGTCCTTGAAATTTTTAATAAGCTGGCGGCGTAACTCTCCCCATGATCCGATGGAATTAGGTGGTAAGCCCTTTAACCAGGTCCGGGTTGTACCCTCAAGCATCATGGTAAAGTACTTCGCGCAAGCCGCTTCATCCACGTCCAACATCTCCATGGCCATCTCGTAACTCTCAACCCAAGCCTCTGGAGCCAAATCTGCTGTGTAATTAGGCACTTTACGTGGACCCTTGAAAACCTTGGGCAACTTCACGCTCCGTAGAGCGGGAACAAGACACTGCACCCCAAAGGAACTCGTCGTGACTCCTGTTTCTGTTATGGTTGTGTGAACCGGCGTCGTTTGGCGGACCTCCTCACGGGCCGCAGATCTAACCCGGTTTGCTGCCTCCTGAGCTTGCGCCTCTGCGCCCGCCGGATTATCCTGTCTGTGACGGTGTCGCCTCGGTTCACTACTGGATACCTCCGGTTCATCCCAATGCCTAGTATAACTCCGGCTGTGGCGGGGTGTTGAATGAAGCCTCTCCCTGCTATAAGAATACGCTTGCTGCTGTGTCAACGTCGTGTTAAGCAAATCCTTGACCCTGCGTGCCTCCATTGCCACGGGGGATGTCCCCTCAACGGGTAAGGCGGCCAGACGTGAAGCGGCAGAAACAATGTTATCCAAAGGGTTTGAGTAATGACCCGGAGGAGTGGGGATGTGAGGCGTGGATATAATCCGTCGATCTTGCTCCGCAGTGGGCTGTTGAACCGGCTCACCCCTCACTGGAGCTGTCCTCCGGTTTACCCCCGGATCATTGCTGGCTCCCGCTCCTGGCGTCCCGAAGAGATTCATCGCCTCATAGACCGGCGGTAGACGAGACTGATACCTCCGACTTCTTACCCCCTGCGCCGAGGCCTGATCCATCCTCAGATGGAAGGCCTGAGAATCCAGCTCCGCCTGCCTTGTTGCTATCATAGCTTTCTCTGCCTTCAGATCCTCTCTTGCTTGCTCAATCCGGCCCCTCAGCTGAAGGAGTTCTGCATCATGTTGCGCCTTGTCTGCTGGAGCCACCTCTGCTACTGCCCGGGTTGTGAACTCATCGACCAAAGCAGATAGAGCGTCAGAGGGCGAGAGGGCCTGGCCGCTCCCCCCTACACCAGCTTCTGTTGTGATCGCCCCGTTCACTGTGGATTGCGGCGTAGGTTGTGATCTGGCCATAAAGACAGCCACCCGGTTTGGCAGATCAAAGGGGTCCGGAATACTTTCTCCGTCGGACACACCCTCAGATCGGCCGTCCCACAACAGATACAAGGATTCAGTCTCTCCGGATGAGGATTCATCGTCGGAATAAACAACTGTCTCGCCACCCGATTCCGATCTGTCCTCGGCTTGGACTCCGTGAATTGCTCCAACGAAGACACACTTCATGGCAGGCTGAATCCGGGCCGATCTCGCACGCTGAGCTGGCTCGGCGATGTTGGGGAAGACGTCCGGCTCAGGTCCCGGTTCACCAATCTTGCCGATGAAAATGTGGATGCCGCCGAAGGGAACCCGGTACCCGTATTCGATTGAATCGGCCTCTAGGCCCCAGCCAGCGTCGTCAATGTAGATCCGGCTGCGGCGACTCTTGGTCATCCGGCCGACCGCGTAGCCCTTGAGTCCTTCAAAGCTGCCCTTCAAGAACTCGAAACCATCGTGCGGAGGCCCCACGGTGGGCACCAACTGTCGTGGAATTAGCACGGCAGATGTCCGGTTTAATGGACTTAGTTGAGGAACCATCGCACGGGTTAGCTTGAAGGGGTTAAAAGCAAACAAAGGACACAAAGGGTTTATACTAGTTCGGCCCCTTCATGAAGGTAAAAGCCTACGTCTAGTTTGGTTTGGTATTGCTTGGGCGTCGATGAACAGGGAGCTGATTGCTTGCCTGTGTCTCGACTGGTTGTTGCCTCTCCTTGAACCGTCGCCGGGTCATCCCTTTATATAGAGGTGACGCCCGGTCCGGTTTACAGAGTCCCGAGGCTGGCTCATATTTGTGTCAGCCTCGGTCTCTGCTCTTTCTTCCTTGTCTCTCAAGTTTACATGACAGGACGGTTTACAAACCGTGAACTCTACACATGGGCCCTAAGCCTTCATGGGCCGTAACCTCTACTGAACTTACAATTATACAACCATATTATCATAATTCGGTTTACTTTAGCCGGTTTACACCTGCTAGCAGTATCCCTGACACGGAGTCCAAACGGAATGAAACTTCGGGAGAGATATTTTTGGAGAAAATCACGCACGGGAGACTTGAGAACCACGAGGTAGGGTCAACGAGGTGCCCACGAGGGTGGGGGCCGCCCTCCCTAGGGCGCACCCCCTGCCTCGTGGGTCCCACATACGGCCCCCGGTGCCCTCCTTCCTCCTATATATACCTACGTACCCCAAAACCATCAGAACAATAGAGAAAACCCTAGTTCCACCGCTGTAACCTTCTATTCCCGTGAGATCCTATCTTGGGGCCTGTTCCGGAGCTCCGCCGGAGGGGGGATCTTCCACGGAGTGCTTCTTCATCATCATCATCGCCTTACCATGAATTGTGAGTAGTTTACCACAGACCTTCGGGTCCATAGCTAGTATCTAGATGGCTTCTTCTCTCTCTTTGGATCTCAATATAAAGTTATCCTCGGTGTCAGGGATATTACTAGCAGGTATAAACCGGCTAGTATAAATCGGATTATGGTAAATGTAGTTGTATAATTATAATACCCAGTAGAGGTTATGGCCCATGAGAGTTTAGGGCCCATGTATAGAGTTATGATTTGTAAACCGCCTGATCATGTAACTTGAGAGATAAGGAAGAAAGAGCAGAAACCGAGGCGGACACAAGTATGAGCCGGCCTCGGGACTCTGTAAACCGGACCGGGCGTCGCCTCTATATAAAGGGACGACCCGGCGACGGTTCAGGACAAGAAACAACCCGTCGAGACACAGGCAAGCGATTTGCTCCCTGTTCATCGACGCCCAAGCAACATCAAACCAAACTAGACGTAGGCTTTTACCTTCATCGAAGGGGCCGAACTAGTATAAACCCTCTGTGTCCTTTGTGTGCTTTTAAACCCTTCAAGCTAACCTGTGCGATGGTTCCATCACTAAGTCCGTTAAACCGGACATCTGCCGTGTTATTTCCACGATAGTTGGCGCCCACCGTGGGGCCTCCGCACGATGGTTTCGAGTTCTTGAAGGGCAGATTTGAAGGGCTCAGGGGCTACGCGGTCGGCCGGATGACCAAGAGTCGCCGCGGCCGGATCTACATCGACGATGCAGGCTGGGGGCCGGAGGCCGATTCAATCGAATACGGGTACCGGGTTCCCTTCGGCGGCATCCACGTCTTCATCGGCAAGATTGGCGAACCGGGACCTGAGCCGAACGTCTTCCCCAACATCATCGAGCCGGCTCAGCGTGCGAGGTCGGCCTGGATTCAGCCCGCCATAAAATGCGTTTTCGTTGGAGCAGTTCACGGGGTTCAAACCGAGGACGGATCGGATTCGGGTGGCGAGACAGTTATCTATTCCGACGATGAATCTTCATCCGGAGAGACTGAGTCTTTGTATCAGTTGCGGGACGGCCGGTCTGAGGGTGAGTCCGACGGAGACAGTATTCCGGACCCCTTTGACCCGCCAAACCGGGTGGCTGTCTTTATGGCCGGTTCACAACCTACGCCACAGTCCACAGTGATCGGGGCGATAGCAGAAGCTGGTGTAGGGGGGAGCGGCCAGGCCCTCTCACCCACTGACGTTCTATCCACCTTGGTCGAGGAGTTCACAGTGCGAGCCATGGCAGAGGTAGCTCCAGCAGACAAGGCGCAACATGATGCAGAGCTCCTTCAGCTAAAGGGCCGGATCGATCAAGCGATGGAAAGTTTGAAAGCAGAGAAGGCTATGATAGCAATGAGGCAGGCAGAGCTGGATGATCAGGCTTTTCATCTAAGGATGGAGCAGGCCTCTGCACAGGGAGTAAGGAGTCGGAAGTACCAGTCTCGTCTACCACCGGTTTACGAGGCGACGGATCTTTTCAGGACGCCGGGAGCGGGGACTAGCAATGATCCAGCGACAAACCGGAGGACGGCCCCGGCTAGGGATGAGCCGGTTCAGCAGCCCACGGTAGAGCAAGATCGGCGGATCATGCATGTGCCTCATATCCCGACCCCTCCTGGTCATTACTCAAACCCTTTGGACAACATTGTTGCTGCCGCTTCACGTCTGGCCGCTTTACCCATTGAAGGGACATCCCCCGTGGCATTGGAGGCACGCAGGGTCAAGGATCTGCTTAATACCGCATTAACACAACAGCAGGCGTATTCTTACAGCAGGGAGAGGCTCCATTCAACACCACGCCACAGCCGGAGTTACACTAGGCATTGGGAGGAACTAGAAGTGTCTAGTAGTGAACACAGGCGACACCGTCACAGACAAAATAATCCGGCAGGCGCAGATGCACAAGCTCAGGATGCGAGCCGGGTTAGATCTGTAGCCCGTGAGGAGGTCCGTCAAACGACGCCGGTTCACACAACCACAGCAGAGACAGGAGTCACAACGAGCTCCTTTGGGGTGCAATGTCTTATCCCCGCTTTACGGAGCGTGAAGCTACCCAAGGATTTTAAAGGTCCACGTAAGGTGCCTAATTACATAGCAGATTTAGCTCCAGAAGCTTGGGTTGAGAGTTAAGAGATGGCCATGGAGATGTTGGACGTGGATGAAGCGGCTTGTGCGAAATATTTTACCATGATGCTTGAAGGTACAGCCCGGACTTGGCTAAAGGGTTTACCCCCTAATTCTATCGGATCGTGGGGAGAGCTACATCGCCAGTTTATCAAAAACTTCAAGGATACATGCAAGCAGCCGATGTCAATAGTAGATCTAGCAGCCTGTGTACAAGGAGAACAGGAGTCTACAAGTGCATGGGTGCGGCGAGTATCAGAAATCTTGCACTCTTCGAATGGTATCAACCCAGTACGGCAATAGTGACACTGGAAAACAATTGCCGTTTTGAGTCTCTAAAGTTAAAACTAGGACGGCTTAAACGGGATTGTAATGACATGGGAACTCTCATGAGCGCTCTGGTGAAGTACGGGGACTCCAACAACACTAAATATCCAGAAACGGAGGGAGACAAGGCTGGAAAAGTCAATAAACCTCGTAAACCGGCGCAGGCTAGTCCGGTTGGCACAAGCTTCTTAGGCAAGCGTAAGGCAGAGGGTGGCTCAGATCTCGTGGCCAATACCCAAGTTCAAGGGGGTTTCCAGCGCAATAGGGGTAAGCCGCCTCCACAAACTGGCGGAGGGAACCTTAGCTGGGAGCAAGAGTTAAATGAGCCTTGTCCAAAACACGGCTCAAGGGAACGTCCAGTAAAACACACTATAGTAGAATGCAAGAACATGATGGAAGCCGTAATGAGCCGGTTCAACTCCAATAACGGGCCTCCAGGAGGCGGTTCAGGCCCGGGATTTTATGGTCCGGGTCACCAGGGGAACAGTTCCGGATCAGGATATCGTGGTAACAACAGTGGTTATAATAACCGAGGCAATAACCAATATGGTCAAGGCGGGTATAATAACCAAGGCAATCAGCAGTATGGTCAAGGTGGTTACAATAACCAAAACAACCAACAGCAGGGCCAGGGTAATCACAATAACCAAGGTAATCAGCAGCGTCAGCAACAGCAGTAGCAATCCGGATATCAAAGTAATCCGAAGGAGTTGAGTAGTGGGCAGTATCATGTGTTTACCACGAGTTTGTGTAAACGGGATCAAAAAGTATTGAAGCGGGCGGTCCATGCGGTTGAACCGGCGACGCCGCAGTTCCTGCGCTGGTCAGAGCAGCCCATTGTGTGGAGCAGGGAGGATCACCCGCTGCGAGTTGATAATCCGGGCCACTTGGCCTTGGTAGTAGCACCACAGGTGGGTGGCTACAAGTTCACTAAAGTCCTCATGGACGGCGGCAGTAGCATCAATATCTTGTATTATGAGACTTTCCGCCGCATGGGGCTGACGGATAAAAAGCAAAGGCAATCAAACACGGTGTTTCATGGAGTGGTGCCAGGTAAATCAGCTTACCCAGTTGGAAAAATTGACCTAGAAGTTACCTTTGGAGATGAACAGGATTCCAGGTCAGAGATGATAACCTTTGAAGTGGTCAAGATCCGGAGCCCTTATCATGCTCTGTTCGGGAGGACGGTTTATACCAAGTTTATGGCCAGGCCGTGTTATGTTTATCTACAGCTCAAGATGCCGGGTCATAAAGGAACAATCACGGTTCATGGAAGTCGCAAGATCGCATTGGAGTGTTAAGAGGGAGACGCTGCCCATGCGGTGGCAGTATGTGCTACAGAGGAGTTGAAGTTTTACAAGGACAATGTTGATCCGGCAGATATGACCCCGTTGAAGAAACCAACTACGGAGCATGATCCGGTGTTGAAGTTTAAATCAGCGGAGGAGACCAAGCAAGTTGATTTTGTGCCAGGCAATTCATCCAAGCAGTTCACTATCAGCGCTAACCTTGATCCCAAATAGGAAAGCGCGCTCATCGAGTTCATCCGTGAGAACCGGGATATCTTTTTATGGAAACCTTCTGACATGCCAGGTATACCGAGGGAACTCGCTGAGCACAGTCTTAATATTGATCCGAAGTTTAAACCGGTCAAACAGTATCTACGCCGCTTCAATGAAGAAAGGCGCAAGGCTATAGGAGAAGAAGTGGCCAGACTTTTGGCCGCAGGGTTCATAGTTGAAGTTTTTCACCCGGAGTGGTTGGCTAATCCGGTGCTGGTGTTAAAGAAGAATGGAAAGTGGAGAATGTGTGTGGATTACACAGACCTAAACAAAGCTTGTCCAACTGATCCTTTTGCTCTCCTCGCATTGATCAGATCATCGATGCTACAGCAGGATGTGAGCGGCTAAGTTTTTTAGATGCATATTCAGGGTATCACCAGATCAAGATGGCAGTTAAAGACCAGGAGAAGACATCCTTCATAACGCCTTTTGGTGCTTTTTGCTATGTTTCTATGCCCTTTGGGCTCAAGAGTGCCCAAGCAACTTATCAGCGTTGCGTCCAGAATTGTCTTAAGGGGCAGATAGGGAGGAATGTTCATGCCTATGTGGATGATATTGTGGTAAAATAAAGGAAGGAAGAGACGCTGATAGAGGACCTCAAAGAGAATTTTGACAATCTTCGAGCCTATAAAATGATGCTTAATCCGGAGAAGTGTGCCTTTGGTGTTCCGGCGGGCAAGCTCCTTGGATTCTTGGTGTCCAACAGGGGGATAGAAGCTAATCCGAAGAAGATCAGGGCAATCACATCTTTGACTAAACCAGTTTGCATCAATGATGTTCAGCGTATCGCCGGCTGGATCACAGCATTGAGCCGGTTTATCAGCCGTTTGGGAGAGAAGGCAATACCGCTTTATCAGATGCTGAAAAAGACGGACCGGTTTATATGGAGCGATGAGGCCAACGCTGCGTTTGAGGATTTAAAGCGGCAACTGGCGCAACCGCCGGTTCTTGCTGCCCCTGTTGATAATGAGCCATTGCTGTTATACGTCGCCGCCAACGCACGAGCAGTCAGCGTAGCAATCGTGGTTGAACGCAAGGAGGCAGGGAAGGAGTACCTGGTTCAGCGTCCGGTTTACTACGTCAGTGAAGTTCTCATTGAGTCTAAGCAAAGGTACCCACATTGGCAGAAGCTGGTATATGGTCTGTTCATGGCAAACCGAAAGTTTAAACATTATTTCCAAGGCCACCCGATAACTGTTGTTAGTTCAGCACCATTGGGGGATATAATCCAGAACAGGGAAGCTACGGGCAGAGTGGCAAAGTGGGCCATCGAGCTCAGCCCACACGGATTGAAATATGTGCCGCGCACCGCTATCAAATCTCAAGCATTGGTGGATTTCATCAATAATTGGACAGAAGTGCAAACACCAGAAGAGAAGCCGAATCTTACATACTGGACGATTCACTTCGACGGTTCAAGGCAGTTAGAAGGCTCGGGGGCTGGAGTTGTTTTAACTTCCCCGCGAGGAGACAAGTTTTGTTATGTCCTCCGTTTATTGTTTCCTTGTACTAATAATGCTGCAGATTATGAAGCGTTGCTTCATGGCTTGCGGATGGCCAAGGAGATGAACTTGAGCCGGGTCAAGTGCTTCGGCGATTCAGATTTAGTGGCACAGCAAGTATCCGGCAAGTGGGATTCAAGAGATCCTCTCATGGCAGCTTACAGACGAGAAGTTGAAGCAGTTGCAGGATATTTCAAAGGATATCAGGTGGATCACATAGACTGGTGAAGGAATGAAGCGGCTGATGCTCTGAGCCGGCTGGGTTCTCAACGTAAGCCGGTACCACCGAATACTTTTTTGGATGAGCTGCACAGTCCATCAGTCCAAGTACCATCAGAGGAAGACCTGGCTGTTCCTGATCCGGAGGCACAGCTAGTTGCAGCACTTCATGTTATTCCGGATTGGACGCTGCCTTATTTGGCGTATCTAAGCCGAGGAGAGCTGCCGGACGACGAGATCGAAGCAAGACAGATAATCCGGAGCTCTAAGTCCATGACAATTGCAAACGGAGAACTTCATCATCGCAGCGTTTCTGGAGCGTTTCAGCGGTGTGTGTCAGCTAAGGAAGGTTGTGATATTCTTCGAGAGATCCATGAAGGGGATTGTGGCCATCATGCTGGTTCAAAGTCCTTGGTGGCTAAAGCTTTTTGACATGGGTTCTATTGGTTGACAGCCCATGCTGATGCGGCGGATCTAGTCCGGAAGTGTGATGCTTGTCAGAAGTTTTCACGACGTGCTCTTGTTCCGGCACAGGAGCTCCGGATGATACCGATAACCTGGCCGTTTGCGGCTTGGGGGCTTGATATGGTTGGACCCTTCAAACAATCCCAAGATCAGAAAACTCATCTACTAGTGGTTGTGGATAAATTTACAAAATGGATTGAGGCAGAGCCTGTGAGCAAGTGTGATGCGGCAACAGCGGTTAAATTCATCAAAAAGGTAATTTTCCGGTTTGGCTTTCCACACAGCATCATCACAGACAACGGCACCAATTTATCTAAAGGAGAGATGGAAGAGTTTTGTCAACGGGAGCATATTTGCCTGGACATGTCTTCTGTAGCTCACCCTCAATCCAATGGTCAAGCTGAAAGAGCAAATCAGGAGATTTTGTGAGGTATCAAGCCCCGGCTTATGACTCCCTTGCAAAGAACACCAGGGTGCTGGGTTGAGGAGTTACCTTCTGTCCTTTGGAGTATCAATACTACGCCAAACCGGTCCACAGGTTACGCACCTTTCTTTATGGTGTATGGTGCTGAAGCGGTACTTCCGAGTGATATCCGTCATGATTCACCAAGGGTGACAGCCTATGTTGAAGCGGCCAATGAGCAGGCGAGACAAGACAGTTTGGACCGGCTGGATGAAGAGCGTGATATAGAAGCAGCACGGTCTGCAATTTATCAACAAGACTTGCGCAGATATCACAGCCGTCGGATCAAGACTAGGACGTTCCAAGAGGGAGATTTGGTACTCCGGCTCATCCAAGATCAAACAAATATGCACAAGTTATCCCCGCCTTGGGAAGGGCCCTTTGTGGTCAGCAAGAATCTGCACAACGGTTCATATTACCTGGTGGACGTTCGAGAACACAAGGACTCACGGACGTCAGAAGAAGAGACAAAGAGGCCGTGGAACATCGCCTCTTGCGGCCCTACTATACCTGAGCCATGAGCTCCACTGTATCCTATGTATATATTATGATTAATGAATAAACCGGCACCCTCGGTAAACCGGGGGCTTAGCCTTTTTTCCAATACAAGTGTCTTATGGTGATAACCATGCATTTCTTATCATATGTCATATTTCAAATATTTGGATCGGTCTAACTGGTCGTGCAGGGCATATGCACTCTAGAGCAGTAACCCACTGAAGGGCTTCCTGTCCAAACATAGGTCGTATTCGAACCAAAGAGGACATAGCCAAACCCACTGAAGGGCTTCCTGTCCAAACATAGGTCGTATTCGAACCAAAGAGGACATAGCCAAACCCACTGAAGGGCTTCCTGTCCAAACATAGGTCGTATTCGAACCAAAGAGGACATAGCCAAACCCACTGAAGGGCTTTCTGTCCAAACATAGGTCGTATTCGAACCAAAGAGGACATAGCCAAACCTGCTGAAGGGATTCCTGTTCAAACATAGGTCGTATTCGAACCAAAGAGAACATACCCAAACTTAATAATGCCATTATGTTAAAACATAGGTCGTATCCGAACCAAAGAGGACATGGCACAAGCCCTCTGGATCGTATCCGAATCCATTGATTGGCTAAGATTTATATAGCCAACAGGGGGCAGGATTGTACCCGAATCTTAGCTTAACCCCTGTTGGGTGTATCCGGTTCCTATGGTCGTATCTGAACCATAAGGCCCTCTGGATGGCACCCGCATCCATTGATTGGCTGAACCTCGCTTTGAGCCTGACAGCTCATAAAAAGCCTCGACTACATGGTTTTATTTGCAAACTTGCATTTTTGGTATTTATGTTTTTATGGTTCTTTAATCCGGAGTGGGACAACTCCAGAGTTGACCACATATCTTCAAAAGTCTGGACAGAATTCCAGCATGATCTAAACCGGTAGCTTCTATAAAACCCGGGATTATTATTGGGGCTATCAAAGACTCCCTCAGAAAATTGCAAATTTCGCCGGATTAAGAAATATCAACCATACTTGATGGCAGGTATGAAGTTATTTCTGGTACAGACAAAACATTTGTTTGATATTTTGTGAGAACAATTTAATTGGTCCAGCGGTAAAACCGGTAGGACATATTTTTAGTGTTATCTATGCAGGAACAGATAATATGTAGGATAAACCATATCAGACCAGATTTAAATTGGCAACGTCAAAACAAGAAGTTGGAACATCCGGATCAAGACGAACAATATTTTATGCTATCCTATTACAAGGCATAGCAAGCCTGAACGGATTAAAGACTATCCAAGCGAAACAAGACTGTAACTACAAAGATATGCTATGGCCTACGCCTCCTCCTACTGCGACGGCAGGTGATCAACTTGTTCCGGAGTCTCTTCCTCTTCTTGAAGCGGCTGGAAGTCAGGGACGCACCAATCAATTTTCGTTAGAGCGTGGAAGTACATCTCTTCCGTGATAAGTTCAGACGGATCAATATCTGGGGCGAAAGTATGAGGGCGCACTGGTGGGATTAGATTCACGGTATCATAAACCGGCCGATCCACCCGCTCGTTCTGTAAGTCATATCCCGGATGATACCTGGACAAATCTGAATCGGCAGCAAGCTTGCTAGCGAGAGGACGCATCTCCTTAGTTAAAGCGTGAAGGTCTTTAGCGGTAAAAGCTGATCCGTCTTCCTTGGTACTGGGATACCCATTCAAGGCTTCTTCCGGATCAAAGTCTGGAACCCACGCTTTGGCTCTGGTGAGTGCCATGAGAGAACCGGCCCGAGCAGCTGACTTCTTCGTCTCCTCCAAGCGCGCTGGCAAGACAGAGAGTTTTTCTAGTGTGCCTTGGATAGTCGTGGGGGCCGGTTTATTGTAAGACATGGCGCTTATGATCCTTTGAGCGCTGGAATACAGCTGCTCGACCAGAGTATAAGACGCCTTGAGCTTCTTCCGTAAATCATCCCCGAGATGGGAAACAAGGCGCCCTACATAAAAATCATTACAGTTAAACCAGGCCGGAATACAGATTGCAAAGATGAAAAGCATGAGCAACAGATTAAGTACTTACCGAAGACAGCAGAAGTCATCAGTTCTATTTGCCGCTTTAAACCGGTTAACTCTTCAGTCACCGGATTAAGGGCTTCCTCAACATCCTTTGCCCTTTTTTCCAGATCCTTCTTCTGCACTTCAAAGGCGGTCCGCTCCTCTTCAAAAAATTTCTTCAGCTGTTCAGCAGTAGTTAAGCTCACCGCCAAGTCTTTCTTGGCCTTAGCAGCAGCGGATTCAGTTTCGGCAAGTCTGTTCCGGAGCTCAGTGATTTCTTCAGCCCTCCGGTTCAAGTTAGCCTGCAAAGAAAATCAAATGAAATGAAGGCAAAATTCAGACAAGTCTCAAACACATAACCAAGTTATCCACTTGATACTTGGGGGCTAATGGGCAGTTGAAGCATCAAGAGTAGCAATTCAAAACAAGTCTCATGCACACAAACAAGTTGTCTACTTGACACTTGGGGGCTAATGTACAGTTGAAACATCAAAGGGAAAATTTAGACAAGTCCCAGACGCATAAACCAAGTTATGCCCCTGGCACTTGGGGGCTAATGTAAGATCATTTGCTCAAGTTGGAAGTACCGGTTCACCTTCTAAAGCATAGCTAAACCAGAACTTGGGGGCTACCGGGAGACAGACAGAAACGCAATAAAGGTAAAAACAAATACAAGGGAATTACCTCGTATTTTTCCTTCATCATGCTGATTGAACCCGCTTCATAGTCCCGACCAGTGTGAAGCCGGTTCAAATATCCGGAATACAGCTCTCGGGCACTCAGCTCAGCGAAACCAGACAACTCCATGCTCCATTTGACCTTCTCTTGATGAATTTTCTCCGCTTTAGTTGTATGTTTAGCTAGAACGGTGGGCTCAACAGGAGCGGTGTAAGATGTGCCAGTTACTTGAACCTTTGGAGAAGGAACAGTTGCTGGTAGTGGAGTAGCAGTTTGAACCGGGCTAGCAGGAGCCGGGTTAGTCTGAGGAGGATTGGCCCGGGCAGGACTCGCCGGTTCATGGATGTTTTCAATATTGGGATTCTCAGGAGCGGTGGTATAAGTGTGATCCATGGGAGCAGGATCTTCAAGTGGAACTGTAGGCTCATTCTCAGGAGGGATGGTAGTATCCGGATCAGCTGCTGGATCATCAGTAGCAGTCTCAGCGACCGCTCTATTGGCTTTGGCCCTTTTGCTTGGTTTAGGCTTGCTGAAGGAAATTGGAAAAGAGGTCAGAACTGTAAAGCAAATGCAAAGATAAACCGGATAAGGTGAAGGGCTTACCCAGGGACAGTCTTCAAGACTGGGACTTGTGTGGCAGTGGATTCGCCAGAGGAAGATAAAGGAGTCTCCTGATAATTAGGGTCAGACGGTTTAAGTGGTTTGCGTATAAGCCCGGCCTTGGGATGAAGAAGAGTCGGAGAGAGTATAACCTCAGAACGGCGCCTCCGAGCCGGAGTAAGAGATACTCCGGACGATTCAACTGCAAGGCCGCTATGGCGGGTAGTCCGGCGAAGGGCTTCATGTTGTTGTTTCTTCAAAAGAAAATTGGGGTCCAATTGAGCATAAGGGTGAGAAAACTGATATTTCTGGACTGTCCGACAAATTTTTGGTGGAGGTGGTTCTGAATCTGAAGAAAGAATAGTTACCTCAATTTTTGCCGGTTTATCTCCTTCAGCCAACTCCTGTGAAAAGATACCGTTAAACACAAATCTGGATAAAAGTGAACAAGTCATAACTGGATTAACTCATACCTCAGAGTCCGGATCATCATCTTCAGCATGTGAACCGGAGCCAGCAGCCGCCTTTTTCTTCTTGATAACATAAGTTTTCCGGCGTGACTGTTTTCCGGCCTTCTCCTGAGGTTTCCTCTTCCAAAAGGGATCATCAGCCTGTTCAAAAGGTGAAAGATAATTGAAAGAACGATTTAAAGGAACGGATTGCAAAAATATGAAAGAGAGTAAGACTTACGGCAGGCAGCTTGTTCTTCTTATAATACGGAGCTAATCCGGTTTTGCTACATTCTTCTAAGGAGACATTGAGCATCTTCTTAGCAGACTCGATGACTTCCGATTCAGAAAGTTTGTCCTTGGAAAAACGTTGAGGATCATCCGGTTTACCAGAGTAGTTACACATCAGACTTGGGCGCGGACTCAGAGGAAGGATACTCCAAGAAAGCCAGCAGCGCATAAAATCGACCCCGGTTAATCCGTTGGCCATAAAGGCCTTGAGCTTCGCAAGTTGAGAAGCAAACCGGGGCCGCTCTGAGGAGCTGAGGCGCTGCGGAAAAGGGTGATCCTCCGAAAGACGGTGCTCGCGATAACCCAGCAGTGGGTTTTCCACTTTAGGTGAAGTGTCAATGCAATAAAACCAAGACTTGTTCCCATCCTTGGGGTGCGTGTGGAGAGCGGCATGAGGAAAGACTGTGTCTTTTCTCTTTTGAATGCTGACCCCGCCCAGTTCTTGATGAGGTCCGCTAGTAAACTCAGTTCGCCGGTTCAAGTGGAAGAAGTCCCGGAACAGGTCGACTGATGGCTCTTCTTGCAAATACACCTCTGAGAAAACTTGAAAATTGCAGATGTTGGAAACAGAGTTGGGACCTATGTCCTGAGGGTGGAGTTGGAAAGCAGCAAGCACGTCCCGGAAAAACTTTGAACCGGGAGGAGTGAAACCTCGAGCTATGTGGTCGAAGAAGACAATAACCTCCCCCTCTCTGGGAGCAGGAGGACATTCATTTCCTGGGGCCCGCCATTTTAAAACGGACTGAGGGCCTAGAGTGTCGATTGCAGCAGCGTTGACTAAATCTTCTTCCGTAACGACGGAAGGAACCCAGTTGCAAGAGACAAACTGTTTAGCCATAGCAACAGAAGGACAGTGTTGAAAGGGTAAAGTGTAAACCCGGATTATTCGAGTACAGTGGCATAAACCGGAAGACATATGCAAAGATCACGTGACGGTTTAGACAAGGGACTAATGATATGGTAACCCGGCAGTAAGCAGGAAAACGTATTACTACCGGTTCATGATAACAAAAGAGAAGGAGCTAAACCGTCGCGTTCGTCATTGAATTATTACAGAAGCAACATACGACTGGTTAAACCGGAGAGTATTTTACAGATCTACAAGGATGAAGAAACGAGTTTTTACAGACAGCTAAAGTAAAACAGATCTAAGCGCCCAGGAAAAACAAAAACAAATGCAACACTATTACAGGAAGAACTGCAAGGATCCTATACAGAGCGGACAAATCTAAAAGATTGAATCTAAAACGCCGAAATCTAGGTATACGGCAGCGGAACAGAGGCAAGTTTTAAAGGCAAGATCTAAAGGCTGAAACTACTTCGAACTTGGTGCCTAGGAAGAACAGATGAAGCTTTCTCCGAGGTTTAATGGCGGAGGCGCGAGAAGAACCCTAAAGCTATAAATCTATAGCAAGGAAGATGGAATACCTAAAACAGCAAGAAGCGGCGGCAGAGTTTTTCTGGTCGCACTCAGGTTGATGCAGCGGCCGGCGGAGGCGAGCTTGACGGACGATGGTGGAGGCTCGAGCTCGGGTGACGGGGGAAGAAGAACGAACGGAAAGAGACGAGGAGGAGCGGCAGCAGTATTTATGAGGGGTAGAGGTGAAACGGCAAGCGCGAGATTTGAGGAGGCAGAAGATTGGATAAAGATTCCCTGTCGCCTCGATTCTCGGGATAGCCTTTAAACAAAGGTGATAGACAGCTGCGCGCGTTAAAAGCGGAGATGATGTCTGCTAGGCTTCTCGCCCCTCGTTGGTTACCCCAAGTGGAAGGTGTGAGATGTAGTGTTGCGGAAGTTTTTCCCTTGGCAAAGATACCAAGGATCGAATCCCCAGAGACTCCTAGGTTCAACAAGAAGGTGTCAACTGCTACGGCGCCAGATATTAGCAATCAACTTGGACCTGCACACAGATACAAATAACTTTGCTCCCAAGGAGTACAGAGAGGTTGTCAATCCCTCCGGCCTTGTAGTTCACAAAGGATTAAACACAAATGATAGTAGTGATAGATAATGTTTGCAATAGTAAATAAAAGCGAAAAGTAAATAGTGGATGTGATCAATGATGGTAATATGGACCAAAGTCTCATGATGTTCACTAGTGATGTCTCTCTCCCAAAAGACGATAAAATAGCTATGTGAGGTAAACGAATTACAGCTGGGCAATTGACAGGACCACGAACGCAAACCAATGCTGACTACATTGCAAGAAAGGTTGAGGTTCAAAGCATGGGCGGTACGCCAAAGTAAGTAGACCGAAATCCATCAATATCTACTACTAATCATCCACCTTGAGATATCTATCCAGAACATCTCGCTGGTATTAAGTTGCGAGTCCCACCCATAGTGTAAACTCAATGCAACAGACAACTGCATTAAAAGAAGATTGCGTAAAGTAAACAATCCTTGCACCCGCGGGCACAAGCACCGTTGTTTTCCCCCTTGTGGCAACAGCACATCCACTAGACTCATGTTTCTGTCACTCAAACTAGTCATCGAGGGGCATGAACCCACAATCGAGCATAAGGTTCCCTCTTGGAGTCACTACCTACTACTTGGCCAAAGCAATAAATAACAACGGAGAACATGCAAGAATTACTTATGAACATAAATATAAAAGAGGTAGATCAAATATATTACTCAAGCACAATCTGAACATAATCTCATAATCCATCAGATCCCAGCAAACTCATCATAGCAACAACATAAGGAATACATATGTGCCTCGATCATGTAGGGCAGCTCACGAGGACTAATTAGTGAAGCACAAGAACGGGAGGAGAACATCACATAGCTATTGGTCATGGACTCATGGTCCAAGGGAGACTACTCACAACTCATCCGGGAGGCGTCCATGGTGGTGGAGAGGCTCCCGGTGGTGATCCTCCCCTCCGGCAGGGTGCCGGGAAGAGTTCTCCTGGTGCTCCCGATCTTGGAAGCAGCGGCGGCGGCGGAACAGAGATAAGATCGCGAAAAAGAGTTTCTGTTTCGAGGGTTTCTCAAGATGCTTTAAATATATGCCAAAGAGGGGCATCGGAGGAGCCTCGGGGGGCCCAGGCGCCACCCCCGACGCGGCCCAGGGGGGGCGCGCCGCCAGGGCGCCTGGAGCCCTGGTGCCCCCCCCGGCTGTCCTTCGAGCGCATGGTAGTTTCTGGAACGCTGATTTTTTATATAATTTTTCTGGATTTTTCCTGGCAGTTCTCGTAATGTGAAAACCTGAAATACAAAAACAGCCGAAAACAGAAACTGGCACTGGGGTGCACTGAGTTAATAGGTTAGTCCAAATATGATCAAAAGTGTATGGAAGTGTATAAATAACATAGCAATATCACCCAAAAGAGGCATGGAGCAAGCAGAAATTATAGATACGTTTTGGACGTATCAACATCCCCAAGCTTAATTCCTGCTCGTCCTCGAGTAGGTAAATGATAACAAGAATAATTTCTGTGGTGACATGCTATTAACCATATAGGACTTTTCATAGTCATATGACAAAAGCTTATTGAGATAATGAATCTATAGTAATTAAGTTGCCTCATGAGAAAATCACAAAGAACTGAAAGTTTTACAATATGATACTGAAACATCAAATAGATTTGTAATGAACATGGTGTGCAAATATGATAAAGTGATATCTAGCTTGCCCCCTTTAGTGAAGCAAAACATAAATGCAGGGGCACCTCCAAGGTTTAAGTGATGACTAGATACAATGATTTCAGAATAAACGATATCACAATCATGCAAAAGACAATGCTACTTTGGGACAATGCACATTACACTCAGAATGATAATCATGCTCTCAGTAGTTGGTGCTTTTAAAAGAAGGTGGAGACTCAACATAAAAGTAAAAGAATGGCCCTTCGCAGAGGGAAGCAGGGATTACTCATGTGCTAGAGCTTTTTATTTTGAAAACATAGAAACAATTTTGTCAACGGTAGTAGTACTTCATATGTGTTATGCATAAGACATCCTATAAGTTGCAAGCCTCATGCATCGAATACCAATAGTGCTCGCACCTTGTCCTAATTAGCTCGGATTTCCATGGATTGTCATTGCATTACATATGTTTCAACCAAGTGTCACAAAGGGGTACCTCTATGTCACCTGTACAAAGGTCCAAGGAGATAGATCGCATTTGATTTCTCGTTTTTGATAGATCTCAACTTGAGGACATCCATACCGGGACAACATAGAAAATAGATAATTGACTCCTCTTTAATGCTTAAGCATATTCTCATAAGAGATTGAGGATTAATGTCCAAGCTAAAACTGCCACCATGATACATGGCTTTGGTTGGCGGCCCAATGTTCTTCTCTAACAATATGCATACTCAAACCATTCAACTCATGGCAAATCACCCTTACTTCAGACAAGACGAACATGCATAGCAACTCACATGATATTCAACAAAAGTGGAACAGTTGAAGGCGTCCCCAGAAACATGGATACCGCTCAGCAAGCAACTTATCAGAAATAAGATACATAAGCGACATATTCTTTACCACAATAGTTTTTAAGCTACTTTCCCATGAGCTATGTATTGCAAAAACTGAAGGTTTTAAAGGTAGCACATGTAAATTTACTTGGAGTGGCGGTGAAATACCACATATAGGTAGGTATGGTGGACTCATATGGCATAACTGGTTTAAAAGGATGTGGATGCACAAGCAGTCAGTCCGCTTAGTACAGGTGGAGGTTAGCAAAAGACTGGGAGCGACCAACTAAGAGAGCAATGACGGTCATAATCATGCAGAGCGACAAAGCAACATTGAATCAGGCATGGAAGTTATATCGCTACTCAGAAATAAAAGATCATCAAGGCTTGACAGACTTTCTTTACAGTCTTAAATATGCGTGAGAATACGCCAAGTCAATCAAAATAAATTCTCGAAGGAAGATGTTACTAAACCATACCACATCATAGGTAAACAAATCATGTTGGTACTCCAATAACACATTGGGAACCCCCCAGCTATTTGAGACTAACCATAAGAAAACATGAACTACTAAGCGCCATCATGCACGTAGCATCTTTATCATAGACATATTAACCAATGCAACGGAAGCAAACTCTCTTAATGAGATAAGCATGATAATTAAAGAGAGTTCAAGCAACCAACTAAACACAAGCTCTTTAAAAAGATAAGCATGAATACTAAGAGCAGAGCATGATAGTAGCTATTAAAAGACAAAGAACACACACAGCAAAGATAGTCATGAAAATTCTATGTTATGTTCTAGGTAGAAGTGGAGCGTGTTTCTCTCCCACATAAAGAACGCTGAGTTCCGACTCGTTATGAAAAACTAAAAAGGAAACTAAAAGCAAGACGCTCCAAGCATAGCACATAACACATGAAGTAATTAAAATATAGTGGAACGAAAGACGAACTGATAATGTAGATGGAGAAGGGGATGCACGGGGGCATCCCCAAGCTTACACGCTTGAGTCTCCTTGAATATTTCTTGGGGGTGCACGGAGGCATCCCCAAGCTTGAGCGCTTGACACTCCTGAATCTTTTTATCATCTTCCCTCGCACACTTGAAAACTCCCTTCATACATAACTCATCATAATCTGATTAGCGAGGTTAGTACCCATAATAAAATAATTGCACCTTGCTGGAAATAAAGATATTCTTGAAGTTCTACTGTTTCTCAAGATTGCCAAAAGGTTTTTGCAAAGAAAAAGCAAGCTCTTGGTTTGCAAAATGAAGGAAAGGTAAAACAGGACAGAATCTGTGAAAAACAGAACAGCAGGTAGTAAATGATTTGTTCGGGGCACTTCTGTAACTCTAATCAAAAAACTCAGAACAGACGCACGAAAGACAATTATATAGAGAACGCTGTCGATAAAATTCAAACTAAAAAGATGATCTGGTGATTTTATACGAATTTTGCTATCCAAGGACAGAATCTGTTTCCTGGACAGCACCTCAAAACTTTTGAACTTTCTAGCAATCAGAGGCTACACTTGGCACAAAATTGAAAAGCAAAGATACAATGATGATGCTACTGTAGTAAACAACATCAAGACACAACAAAAGCAAAATAAAATTTATTCATTGGGCTGCCTCCCAAGAGCGCTTTCTTTTATGCCTTTAAGCTAGGCATAATGCATAGAGATCAAGTTTTATCAAGAGTAAAAGAATAGCTAGCCCGTACAACGGACTCAAAAGGTAACTTGATCTTCTTTCGAGGGAAGTGTTCCATCCCTTTCTTGAGAGGAAACTGAAATTTTATATTACCCTCTTTCATGTCAATGATAGCACCAACGGTGCGTAAAAAGGGACGTCCCAAAATAATTGGACAAGAAGGATCACATTCAATATCCATAATAGTGAAATCAACGGGAACATAATTATCATTGACAACGATAAGAACATCGTCGATCCTCCCCAAAGGTTTCTTTATGGAAGGATCAACGAGACGAACACCAAAAGAACAAGAATCATAAGGTTTCCATTTAAGCATATCATATATTCTTTTGGGCATAACAGAGGTACTAGCTCCAACATCACATAATGCATAGCAAGAGAAGTCATTCAATTTAATTTTTATCATAGGATCCCAACCATCTTCTAGCTTTCTAGGTATGGAGGCTTCTACTCTAAGTTTCTCCTCCCTAGCTTTGATAAGAGCATTAGTGATATGCTCTGTGAAGGCAAGGTTAAGCGTGCTAGTGCGGGGGTCTCTAGACATCTTGTGAAGGAAATCAATAACTTCGGTAAGAGTGCAATTATCAAAATCAAGATCACTAGAATCAAGTAAAGTGGTAGTGGTGTCCTTAAGGTTCACTAGTTTGGTAGTTTCTATAGTCATAGCATCACCATTAATAGGTCCAATGGGACCAGGAGTACATTGGGTGCTAAGAGTTTGGATATCCTCAACAACTCGGATAGCAGCAATAGTGTGGTGGGTAGGAAGGTTCTTAATTCTATCCTCTTCCTCCCTTTCTCTAGCCCATCTTTCTTTAAGTTTAGCCATCATCCTAATATTTTCATTAATTTGCACTTGAGTAGCATTAATAGGAGTGACCTTCCTCTCCTCAAGAGGAGAAGTTTTAATTTTAAGCAACTCTATCTCATTGGCTAAATGGTCTACCTTAAAAGAGAGATCATCTAGTTTATGTAGTTTTTCTTCTATACTCTTATTAAAGGCTTTTTGGGTAGTGATGAAATCTTTAAGCATAATCTCTAGTTCAGTATTGGAGTTCTTGGTGCTAGGATAAGCATTGTTGTTCCCATAAGAGTTAGAGGGGAACGGTCTAGGATTGTTACCAAAGTTACTCCTATAAGCATTGTTATTAAAATTGTTTCTAGAGATAAAATTCACATCTACTTGTTCTTGAGCAATCAAAGAATTTAAAGGAACATCACGAGGATCAACAGAAGATTGCTTCGAAAGTAGAGACATGATCAAGTCAACTTTTTCATTAAGGGAGGAAATCTCCTCGACAGAGTTTACCTTCCTACCTGTTGGAGCGCGTTCGGTGTGCCATTGGGAATAGTTGGTCATCATCTCATCGAGAAGCTTTGTGGCAGCACCAAGTGTAGTTGACATAAAAGTTCCTCCCGCGGCCGAATCTAACAAATTCCGCGAGGTAAAGTTCAAGCCTGCATAAAAAGTTTGGATAACCATCCAAGTAGTCAAACCATGAGTAGGGCAGTTCTTGATAAGAGATTTCATACGTTCCCAAGCTTGGGCAACGTGTTCATTATCCAATTGTTTAAAATTCATTATGTTACTTCTCGGTTGGATAATTTTAGCAGGTGGATAGTATTTTCCAATAAAAGCATCTTTGCACTTGTCCCATGAATCTTTGCTATTTCTAGGCAAAGACTGAAACCAAATTTTAGCTCCTCCTCTCAAGGAGAAAGGAAAAAGCTTAAGCTTAACAATATTACCATCTATTTCTTGGTACTTTTGCATATCACAAAGTTCAACAAAGTTGTTCAAGTGTAAAGCAGCATCATCTCCAGCACCGGAGAATTGATCTTTCATGACTAGATTCAGTAAAGCAGGTTTAATTTCATATGAAGGTGCTGAAGTGGCAGGTGCAGTGATAGGTGTGCTGATAAAGTCATCATTGTTGTGACTAGTGAAGTTACACAACTTGGTGTTCTTGGTGAAACCCATAGTAGCAAGCAAGCAAGATAACTATTTTGTGATTTTCGATAAAAAGGTACTAAAGCAAAAACTGAAAGGTAAACTAACAAGACTAAAAAGCAAAGGTAAAAGATAGCATGCAACTCCCCTATCTTGAAGAGTGGAGTCCCCGGCAACGGCGCCAGAAAAACTCTTGCTAGGCTTCTCGCCCCTCGTTGGTTACCCCAAGTGGAAGGTGTGATATGTAGTGTTGCGGAAGTTTTTCCCTTGGCAAAGATACCAAGGATCGAATCCCCAGAGACTCCTAGGTTCAACAAGAAGGTGTCAACTGCTACGGCCCCAGATATTAGCAATCAACGTGGACCTGCACACGGATACAAATAACTTTGCTCCCAACGAGTACAGAGAGGTTGTCAATCCCTCCGGCTTTGTAGTTCACAAAGGATTAAACGCAAATGATAGTAGTGATAGATAATGTTTGCAATAGTAAATAAAAGCGAAAAGTAAATAGTGGATGTGATCAATGATGGTAATATGGATGGGAGTCTCATGATGTTCACTAGTGATGTCTCTCTCCCAAAAGACGATAAAACAGCTATGTGAGGTAAACGAATTACAGCTGGGCAATTGACAGGACCACGAACGCAAACCAATGTTGACTACATTGCAAGAAAGGTTGAGGTTCAAAGCATGGGCGGTACGCCAAAGTAAGTAGACCGAAATCCATCAATATCTACTACTAATCATCCACCTTGAGATATCTATCCAGAACATCTCGCTGGTATTAAGTTGCGAGTCCCACCCATAGTGTAAACTCAATGCAACATACAACTGCATTAAAAGAACTTTGCGTAAAGTAAACAATCCTTGCACCTGCGGGCACAAGCACCGTTGTTTTCCCCCTTGTGGCAACAGCACATCCCCTAGACTCATGTTTCTGTCACTCAAACTAGTCATCGAGGGGCATGAACCCTCAATCGAGCATAACGTTCCCTCTTGGAGTCACTACCTACTACTTGGCCAAAGCAATAAATAACAATGGAGAACATGCAAGAATTACTTATGAACATAAATATAAAAGAGGTAGATCAAATATATTACTCAAGCACAATCTGAACATAATCTCATAATCCATCGGATCCCAGCAAACTCATCATAGCAACAGCATAAGGATTACATATGTGCCTCGATCATGTAGGGCAGCTCACGAGGACTAATTAGTGAAGCAGAAGAACGGGAGGAGAACATCACATAGCTACTGGTCATGGTCTCATGGTCCAAGGGAGACTACTCACAACTCATCCGGGAGGCGTCCATGGTGGTGGAGAGGCTCCCGGTGGTGATCCTCCCCTCCGGCAGGGTGCCGGGAAGAGTTCTCCTGGTGCTCCCGATCTTGGAAGCGGCGGCGGCGGCGGAACAGAGATGAGATCACGAAAAAGAGTTTCTGTTTCGAGGGTTTCTCGAGACGCTTTAAATATATTGCAAAGGGGGGCATCGGAGGAGCCTCGGGGGGCCCAGGCGCCCCTCGGCGCGGCCCAGGGGGGCGCGCCGCCAGGGCGCCTGGAGCCCTGGTGCCCCCCCCCCCCCCGGCTGTCCTTCGGGCGCACGGTAGTTTCTGGAACGCTGATTTTTTATATAATTTTTCTGGATTTTTCCTGGCAGTTCTCGTAATGTGAAAACCTGAAATACAAAAATAGCCAAAAACAAAAACTGGCACTGGGGTGCACTGAGTTAATAGGTTAGTCCAAATATGATTAAAAGTGTATGGAAGTGTATAAATAACATAACAATATCACCCAAAAGAGGCATGGAGCAAGCAGAAATTATAGATACGTTTTGGACGTATCAATGTGACGGTTAAATTAAGTGATTTTCAAGGATGACGTCATGGTCTGGTTTACAAAAATGAGAAGACACAAGAAGAGAAGATCATGCAAGACTGGGAAGATTGATGTGAACAAGTTCAAATCATTCTGGGGCCTAATGTCAGGGATATTACTAGCAGGTATAAACCGGCTAGTATAAACCGGATTATGGTAAATGTAGTTGTATAATTATAATACCCAGTAGAGGTTACGGCCCATGAGAGTTTAGGGCCCATATATAGAGTTATGATTTGTAAACCGCCTGATCATGTAAATTGAGAGATAAGGAAGAAAGAGCAGAAACCGAGGCGGACACAAGTATGAGCCGGCCTCGGGACTCTGTAAACCGGACCGGGCGTCGCCTCTATATAAAGGGACGACCCGGCGACTGTTCAGGACAAGAAACAACCCATCGAGACACAGGCAAGCGATCTGCTCCCTGTTCATCGACGCCCAAGCAATACCAAACCAAACTAGACATAGGCTTTTACCTTCATCGAAGGGGCCGAACTAGTATAAACCCTCTATGTCCTTTGTGTGCTTTTAACCCCTTCAAGCTAACCTGTGCGATGGTTCCATCACTAAGTCCGTTAAACCGTACATCTGCCGTGTTATTTCCACGACACTCGGTCTTCAAGGAGATCTATTCGATGTAATCTCTTTTTGCGGTGTGTTTGTCGAGATCTGATGAATTGTGGGTTTATGATCAAGATTATCTATGAGAAATATTTGGTTCTTCTCTGAACTCTTTATGTATGATTATAATATCCTTGCAAGTCTCTTCGAATTATTGGTTTGGTTTGGCCTACTAGATCTAAAGTTCTTGCAATGGGAGAAGTGCTTGGCTTTGGGTTCAATCTTGCGGTGTCCTTTCCCAGTGACAGTAGGGGCAGCAAGGCACGTATTGTATTGTTACCGTCGAGGATAAAAAGATGGGGTTTATATCATATTGCTTGAGTTTATCCCTCTACATCATGTCATCTTGCTTAAGGCGTTACTCTGTTCTTCTGAACTCAATACACTAGATGCAAGCTGGATAGCGATCGATGTGTGGAGTAATAGTAGTAGATGCAGAATCATTTCAGTCTACTTGTCTCGGACGTTATGCCTATATATATTGATCATGCCTAGATAGTCTCATAATTATTCGCTTTTCTACCAATTGCTCGACAGTAATTTGTTTACCCACCATAGAATATCGCTATCATGAGAGAAGCCACTAGAGAACACTATGGCCCCCGGGTCTATTCTCAACATATCAATCTACAATCTACTTTACTTTTCCGCTTTTACTTTCTGTTCTTATAATAAAAAATACCAAAAATATCAAACTATCATCTCTATCAGATCTCACTTTCGTAAGTAACCGTAAAGGGATTGACAACCCCTTATCACGTTGGCTGCGAAGTTCTTATTTGTTTGTGCAGGTGTGAGGGACTCGCCTGTGGTCTCCTACTGGATTGATACCTTGCTTCGCAAAAACTGAGGGAAATATTTACGCTACTGTGCTGCATCACCCTTTCCTCTTCGAGGGAATACAACTGTAACATCCCAAATTTTCAATTTGGAATGTTATACATAGATCATAATTGCATTTCATGTTTTTGCATTTTTGTTTGTGGCGTTCCTCGAAATTCTAAGCAACTCAAGGACCTACGGAGAGAGTTGGAAATTTTACCGTTTTCGTATTTGAGTTCGCTCGAATACCGGTACGAGGACAATGTGATTCTAATTATTTTTCTCTCCTAAAAATATTTCTAAATACAAAATATGAGCGGAGATAATATGACTTCTCCAAAATAACAGAAATATTGGAGGAAAAATATTAAAATCACTTTCGGTATTTTTCTGGATTTATTTGCGATTTAATTTGCATAGGAAAATGCACGTTTTTAAAAAATTGCATTTAGGTCCGGGAAAAATGTTCACTTTGTCCTCAATTTATTAGAGGACGGTAAATATTTATTTCGGGATTTTTGGAGTCCGTTTAGTATTTGTTTCGTTAGTTTTTCTGCGCAAGGACTCTATTTAAAAAAAAAAAAGGAAATCGACTTAGACTCGTATAGGATTGCGACTTTGGGCTTTATAAGCGCCAGAGCCGGCCCGACACCGCAGCCCGCCAGCCCCGCCTCCCTGCCCTAGCCCGAGCCGCCGCCACCCCGCGCCGCCGCCGCGTGCGCCGCCGCCGCCGCCGCACCCCGCCTCGCCACCCGTCGCCCGCCGCCGGACCGCCGCCGCCGCCGCCGCCGGATCCGGCCGGAGATCGCGAGGTAGTTACGTTTATTTTTTATTTTATAGGAACCGGTCGGTTTAGTAAAACCGTAGATCCGTTTTTTTTAGATTAGATCGGTTCGGTTTTTCATCGGTTTAGTTATTTAGCGGACGCTCGTCCGTACGTTCGTTATAACGAACGGTTTTCGTCCGTTAGCCACAGACAGCGAACGTTCGTTCGTTAGCCTGTTCGTCCGTTTTCTTTTTCGGGGTATTTATCTGCGGTTATTCCGATCGTGATTTTTGCCCTAATCTTGTTTTTCGTTTTTCTTTTCGCTCGAGAGTCGGAATCAGGTGATTCAAAATCCCAGATCTTCGTCTCGATGCCCTCTTTACGTTTAATCAACTTGAACAAAGTTTTGACTGTAAAATTTGACTTTAGGCCAATTAGCAAACCGGAGCTCGTTTCTTTTGCAGTTTGAGTTTCGTTGCTTCTTTCGAGTTGATTCTTTTGCAAACCAGAGTTCTTAAGTTGAACTTTCTGGTTAGATCTCTTATTTGAGTTTTACCCGTGCATTAGTTAAGTACTTATTGTATGCTTGTTTGTTTGCGATAGAGTACCCGGAGTGTGCCGCTTGCTACTTTGAGTCTCTAGGTTTTGCGGATCATCAGCAAGGCAAGTAACGCTTTGATCATACTTTCCAATTACCCAGTTTTCATTGCATTAGTCCAACCCTCACACATTGCATGAGTAGGATCAATTAACTTGTGGGATTGGGAATTAGATTGAGGTAGTACCTATTACCTGCATTACATTCAAACCTTTGGGAGTTACTTCTACGTTGCTGTTAGGACATGCTATGCTCGTAGACGTGGATTGGTTGAGTGTATCCATGACAGATGTGAGTTTGTTAATTAATGGTTCAACTTAAGGTGGCAACATTAATACACATCTGGGTGGATTGAGGCATCTGGTTATTCCAGTGATTGCCTGTTTTTCTTTTGGACCGCCACCTAGGCTCAAAGGGATCATGAGATTTTTCATACTAGAAACTTCCGTGTGCAGCCACATGCCAATATGGGCTCTGGCATAGTTGAGTAAGTTGTGGGAAACCTTTCCATGATGGGCTAGCAGATGTAGTGGGTTTTGTAGGTGTACCGGCCTATCTATCTGGTTAAGGGGACCTCTTCGGAAAGACTATGTCTCGGTCATCCGTTTCTCAAACACCATGCAGTGCGAGAAACCAAACGGAGGCGATCGAGTCTTGTGGGGAAAAGTGCACAAACCTCTGCAGAGTGTACAAACTGATCATGATTAGCCGTGTCCCCATTTATGGACGTCTTCAGTATCTAGTACTTGGATTATCATGTGAATCTCATCATGTTACTCTAATTAATATTGTTGGGTTTAATGATGAATTTTAATTGGGGTTGAGAGGATGTCTATCTTCTCAACGATGTTTCAACTACCATGATAGTTAATTAAAATCTATTCCTTTGAAGTAGGGAAAAATTGGCTTTACGCAAAAACTTAACCATAGAGCTTTCCACCAGCCATATTGCATATAGTATAGCTTTACTTTCATTGCATTCTCTTGTATTGCTTTGCCAGCATATTCCATGTGCTGACCCGTTTTCGGGCTGCAACGTTTCATGTTGCAGACTTTTCAGACGACGAGTAAGATGCCTTTTAGGTCGTGGTTCTATACTCAGTGATGCCGTTGGAGTTGATGGACTCACTTATCTTCTAAGCCTTCCGCTGTTATCGTATTAGATGGCCTTCGGCCATATTTATTGTAATAAGTTCATCGTTGGACTATCGATGTAATAAGTGTGTGATTTCTACTCTGTTATAAATCCTTCAAGTACTGTGCGTGTCAGCATTACTGATCCAGGGATGACACTGATGCACAGAGATCAGACTGTTTGAGGTCTGGTCGCTACAACAACGCAAGCTCGAGAAGTAGCACGCACCATGTCCAACAGAGTACGATTACGACGTTCGGACACAACATTACGTTGAGGTTTTCCAGGCGACGTCAGTTGTGAAATAATTCCACATTTCCCTAGGTGCGTGCCAAATTCATGACTTAAATATTCTCCTCCACGATCTGATCGTAAGAACTTTATTTTTTTGTCACGTTGATTCTCAACCTCATTATGAAATTCCTTGAACTTTTCAAAGGTCTCAGACTTGTGTTTCATCAAGTAGACATACCCATATCTACTTAAGTCACCAGTGAGGATGAGAACATAACGATAACCACCGCGAGCCTCAACACTTATCGGACCGCACACATCAGTATGTATGATTTCCAACAAGTTGGTTGCTCGCTCCATTGTTCCGGAGAACAAAGTCTTGGTCATCTTGCCCAAAAGGCATGGTTCGCACGTGTCAAATGATTCATAATCAAGAGGCTCCAAAAGTCCATCCGCATGGAGCTTCTTCATGCATTTGACACCAATATGACCAAGGCGGCAGCGCCACAAGTATGTGGGACTATCATTATCAACCTTACATCTTTTGGCATTCACACTATGAATACTAGATGACACCCCCGCGTGTTGCTGCGGAAACTTGTAGCAGTAAACTTTCTTGTAAAAATATGAGACAAAAGTTGTATTTGGGTAGACATGAAAAGGCTCAATGTACGAAAAAGGATTGTAACACACTTAACAATATGAGACATAGTAAATGGAACAAATGTTATGAAAGAAGATCCTCCAAAAATAATTTTACTTTGCTTGCCATGATGTACAATGCACGACTGACATAAGAATGAGTATTGCACGTATTAGAGTAAAACTAGCATTACAATATAAAACCAAAATCATTGAATTGGTCGACCAAACACTCCATAATGCTAGAACCATGGGTTAATGGCTAACTTGGAGTTTACATCCACGGGAAGAGGTTATTCACAGAGTACCACTGAAAGGAAACACGCATAAGCTGCAGATTTTAATCTTTAAATCTAAAAGGGCTTATGAAGGATTAACCGAGAAGTAATGAAAGCATTCTGAGATACCACACTGAAGGTTCCCAATCAATTTTTTTACAATACTTGTATTTACCTGATATAGTGATACCAGTAATGAAAGCATTTGTAGCCCTTACCTGATATAGACATATAGTGATGAATGATAAAAGAGGCATGCCTATTGTGATCTGTATAATCCCGATGGTCACTACTTGAGAGAGCGATGGATCAAAAAGATTTGTCACTATTGCATCAGAACTGGGTAGTAAAACATGTATGTACATATATGCATGCATCATTAATTATGTTTGTCATTCCAAATAAAAGGCAATCATATAACTCATCAAACCATCCGGTACTGACCATATAAACAATCGTAAGAGCACTTTGCTTGCAACTTTTTTTACTTTTGCTAATTCAGAGCAAATCTGCAATCTGGGTAAAGATAATGAAGAATGTACAAAAGCAACAAAACCAATGGCACACTGATACGGCGGTAAAGCATTGCATGTAAACTAAATATGGACAAAAGTTCAGGAGTCATATATAGAGAGAGATCAATGTTGCCCATGCTCATAAACCATGCAAAATAAGCTTCAGTTGATAGTAGTTAACAGCAAAGTAAGAGTACTTTTATTTAGCTTCAGCTGGTAAGAATAAAATTATAGTGCCAATATGTTTGTAGCATCAATCATTCCACCTATTTCATTTTCTAACTCCCAGAACACCATCCTATTACATGTAACCTGTTTGTAACAAAAGAGTATGCAATAAGCTCAAAATTCATGGGAAAAGAAAAGAATAGATACGAATTAATAGGAGCCCCTTAAAATTCAAACCACAAATATTATTTAGTTATTAAGGAGTGTTTTTTTTCACGGAAGAGGAGGCACATTCAGAACCTATTCCAAAAGGAACTAATATCTACCTCGAGAAGGGGACGTTACAGAATATCATCAGTTAACCACTTACTCTAGATTATTTGCCTTGCCTCCCTCTGAAACACATGTCTAGGAATTCCAGTACCACTTCGCTTCCTCCTATTAAATCCAACCACCTTTGATTCTTGTACATGAACAAATTGAATGGCAGGAAGCAAGAGTCCATCGATTGGGGATTAAAAAACTATAGGAGTGAGCAGCTTATAAGGGAGGAAGGTGTACCTGTAGTCTGTAGAGTCATTCAGATTCCCCGAGCATGCGTCCGGGGCGACGCGGTGGCGGTGGCGGCAGCGAGGGCTCCAATTTGCCCGTCGCCCCGGAAGGAGATGAGCATCGACGGTGGTGGGGGGATTCAACTTGCGTTGACTTATCGGCTGAGAAAAATAACGAATCTGGAGAAGCGCGTACACCCAGCTGTGGTGGTGACGAAGGGAATGGAGAAAATGGTGAGGAAGAGGAAAATCTATCAGGTTCTTTTGGAAAATAGGATGGGGAAGAAGAGACGGGCACCTGGCAGATCTCGAGCAGAGGCGCCGGCACAAATTTTGCAGAACATTATTTAAAGAGGAGGACAGTTGCCGGAGGTCTCCACCAGTTTCTTCTACATCTCCATTGTGATAAAGATAACTATCGCTCGCCTGCCCCAATCAGTTTCATGCGCGCATTTGTGGTGGGGAGATTGAGAGTCAGGAGGAGAAGCGGTAAGATGAGCAGTCTGGACGATTAACCCTGACATGCACCATTAGCAGATGGGCTAATGGGCTAGCAGGCCATCCTCGTACATACCATACAACACGGTACGCCAGAAATGGAACACCTGACATGGCATAATGCAAGGCCAGAGTTGATGATGTGGTGGAACTGCTGAGGTGGATAGGCGGCATGTCAAGAGAAATAAGTTAGTGGGGATGGACTATTTAGGTATTATAGATGTGTAACATCACGTTCGAGAGTCAATAAGAATAAACCATTGACCAGCGGGGCATGACCATAAAACATTTCTCTCATATAAATAGAACAACCATTATTCTCATATTTAAATGAGTATCCATCTCGCATTAAACGAGATCCATATACAATGTTCATGCTCAAAGCTGGTACTAAATAACAATTATTGAGGTTTAAAACTAATCCCGAAGGTAGTTGCAGAGGTAGCGTGTCGACGGCGATCACATCGACCTTGGAACCATTCCCGACGCGCATCGTCACCTCGTCCTTCGCCAGTGTCCGCTTATTTCGAAGCTCGTGCTTTGAGTTACAAATGTGAGAAACTGCACCGGTATCAAATACCCAAGAGTTACTACGAGCGCTGGTAAGGTACACATCAATAACATGTATATCACATATACCTTTGACGTTGCCGACCTTCTTATCCGCTAAGTATTTGGGGCAATTCCGCTTCCAGTGACCCGTTCCCTTGCAATAAATGCACTCAGTCTCAGGCTTGGGTCCATTCTTTGGCTTCTTCCCGGCAACTGGCTTACCAGGCGCGGGAACTCCCATGCCGTATTTCTTGAAGTCTTCTTAACCTTGCCTTTCTTGAACTTACTGGTTTTATTCACCGTCAACACTTGATGTTCCTTTTTGATCTCCACCTCCGCTGATTTCAGCATTGAATATAACTCGGGAATGGCCTTCTCCATCCCTTGCATATTGTAGTTCATCACAAAGCTCTTGTAGCTAGGTGGGAGTGATTGGAGGGTTCTGTCAACATCCGCGTCATCTGGGAGATTAACTCCCAGCTGAGACAAGCAGTTGTGCAGCCAGACATTTTGAGTATATGCTCGCTGACAGAACTATTTTCCTTCATCTTACAATTGTAGAACTTGTCGGAGACTTCATATTTCTCGACCCGGCCATGAGCTTGGGAAACCATTTCAGCTCTTGGAACATCTCATATGCTCTGTGTTGCTAAAAACGCTTTTGGAGCCCCGATTCTAAGCTGTAAAGCATGCCACACTGAACCAGGGAGTAATCATCACTACGCGTCTGCCAGGCGTTCATAACATCTTCAGTTGCTGTGAAATGGGTGCGTCACCTAGCGGTGCTTCAAGAACATATGCTTTCTTGGCAGCTATGAGGATGATCCTCAAGTTACGGACCCAATCCGTATAGTTGCTACAATCGTCTTTCAGATTGGTTTTCTCTAGGAACGCGTTGAAGTTGAGGGAAACATTAGCGTGGGCCATTTGATCTACAAGACATATTGTTAATATTTTAGACTATGTCCACGATAATTAAGTTCATCTAATAGAATTTAATGAACTCCCACTCAGATAGACATCTCTCTAGTCATCTAGGTGATACATGATCCGAATCGACTAGGCCGTGTCCGATCATCACGTGAGACAGACTAGTCATCAACGGTGAACATCTCCATGTTGATCGTATCTTCTATACGACTCATGTTTGACCTTTCGGTCTTCCGTGTTCCGAGGCCATGTCTGTAAATGCTAGGCTCGTCAAGTCAACCTAAGTGTACTGTGTGTGTAAATCTGGCTTACACCCGTTGTATGTGAATGTTAGAGCCTATCACACCCGATCATCACGTGGTGCTTCGGAACAACGAACCTTAGCAACGGTGCACAGTTAGGGGGAACAAAATTCTTGAAATTTTAGTGAGAGATCATCTTATTTATGCTACCATCGTTCTAAGCAAATAAGATGTCAAACATGATAAACATCACATGCAATCAAATAGTGACATGATATGGCCAATATCATTTTGCCCCTCTTGATCTCCATCTTCGGGGCTCCATGATCATCATCGTCACCGGCATGACACCATGATCTCCATCATCGTGTCTTCATGAAGTTGTCTCGCCAAACGTTACTTCTACTACTATGGCTAACGGTTAGCAATAAAGTAAAGTAATTACATGGTGTTTTCAATGACACGCAGGCCATACAATAAAATAAGACAACTCCTATGGCTCCTGTCGTTTGTCATACTCATCGACATGCAAGTCGTGATTCCTATTACAAGAACATGATCAATCTCATACATCACATATATCATTCATCACATCCTTTTGGCCATATCACATCACACGGCACATGCTGCAAGAACAAGTTAGACGTCCTCTAATTGTTGTTGCAAGTTTTTACGTGGCTGCTATAGGTTTCTAGCAAGAATGTTTCATACCTACGCCAAAACCACAACGTGGTATGCCAATTTCTATTTACCCTTCATAAGGACCCTTTTCATCGAATTCGATCCGACTAAAGTGGGAGAGACAGACACCCGCTAGCCACCTTATGCAACTAGTGCATGTCAGTCGGTGGAACCTGTCTCACGTAAGCGTACATGTAAGGTCGGTCCGGGCTGCTTCATCCCACGATGCCGCCGAATCAAGATAAGAGTGGTAACGTCAAGTAAATTGAAAAATCGACGCCCACAACAACTTGTGTTCTACTCGTGCATAGTGACTACGCATAGACCTAGCTCATGATGCCACCGATGGGGATCATTGCAGAAATTCAAAAAAAAGTACGCATCACCAAGATCTATCTATGGAGTGACTAGGAACGAGGGATGGGAGTGCATCTTCATACCTTTGAAGATAGCGTTACGGAAGCGTTACAAGAACGCGGTCGGTGGAGTCGTACACGAAGCGATTCAGATCGCGGCCGAATCCGATCTAAGCACCAAACAATGGTGCCTCCGCGTTCAACACACGTGCAGCCCGGTGACGTCTCCCGTGCCTTGATCGAGCAAGGAGAGAGGGAGAGGTTGGGGAAGACTCCGTCCAGTAGCAGCACGACGATGTGGTGGTGGAGGAGGAGCGTGGTACTCCGGCAGGGCTTCGCCAAGCGCTGCCGAAGTAGGAGGAGGAGTTGGAGAGGGGCAAGGCTGCGCCAGGGTTCAGGGGCGGCTGCCCTCCCACCCCCTCACTATATATAGGGGCAAGGGAGAGGGGGGCCGGCCCCCTCAGATCCAATCTAGGGGGGCGGCCAGGGGAGGAGGCTTGCCCCCCCAAGCCAAGGGGGCGCCCCCTTTAGGGTTTCCCCGCAACCCTAGGCGCCTTGGGCCCTTGCGGGGGGGGGGGCACCAGCCCACCAGGGGCTGCCCCCCTTTACTTAGTCCACTTGGCCCACCGAGCAGGTGGCCCCACCCGGTGGACCCCCAAACACCTTCCGGTGGTCCCGGTACAATATCGGTGACCCCCGAAATCACTCTGATGACCAAGACAGGACTTCCCATATATAAATCTTTACCTCCGGACTATTCCGGAACTCCTCGTGACGTCCGGGATCTCATCCGGGACTCCGAGCAACATTCGGTAACCACGTACATATATTCCCTATAACCCTAGCGTCATCGAACCTTAAGTGTGTAGACCCTATGGGTTCGGGAACCATGCAGACATGATCGAGACATCTCTCCGCCAATAACCAGTAGTGGGATATGGATACCCATGTTGGCTCCCACATGTTCCACGATGATCTTATCAGATGAACCACGATGTCGGGGATTCAATCAATCCCGTATACGATTCCCTTTGTCTACCAGTATAGTACTTGCCCGAGATTCGATCGTCGGTATACCGATACCTTGTTCAATCTCGTTACCGGAAAGTCTCTTTACTCATTCCGTAACACATCATCCCGTGACCAACTCCATAGTCACATAGAGCTCACTACGATGATGTCTTACCAAGTGGGCCCAGAGATACCTCTCCGTCATACGGAGTGACAAATCCCAGTCTTGATTCGTGCCAACCCAAGAGATGCTTTCGAGGATACCCGTAGTGTACCTTTATAGCCACCCAGTTACGTTGTGACATTTGGCACACCCAAAGTACTCCTAAGGTATCCGGGAGTTGCACAATCTCATGGTCTAAGAAAGGATACTTGACATTGGAAAAGCTTTAGCATACGAACTACACAATCTTGTGCTATGCTTAGGATTGGGTCTTGTCCATCACATCATTCTCCTAATGATGTGATCCCGTTATCAATGACATCCAATATCCATGGTGAGGAAACTGTAACCATCTATTGATCAACGAGCTAGTCAACTAGAGGCTCACTAGGGACATATTGTGGTCTATGTATTTACACATGGATTATGATTTCCGGATAATAAAATTATAGCATGAACAATAGACGATTATCATGAACAAGGAAATATAATAATAACCATTTTATTATTGCCTTGAGGGCATATTTCCAACATATGACTTGCTAGGAGATGATGATTTACTTGTTGGTAGCAATAGTGATGAAACCTATGATGAAAACTATAATGAAATTGCTATTAATCATGCTAATCAAGATAAAACGAATGACAATGATAAGGAGAAGATTGAGCGTCTAACTAAAGAATTAAACACTCTTAAGTTAGCTCAAGAAACTACCTTGGAAGATCATAGAGAACTTTTAAAGACTCATGAGAAGTTACGCTTTGAAAAGGTCAACCTTGAGCAAGAGCATGAGTTCTTAAAAGCAATCAATGGTGATCTTCACAAGAAAAGTTCTTCTTACATTTCCAAGCATTTACGCTTGTCTACCTACATGCCACTAGTAAAATCTAGCAGCAAGAACAAGAAAGATTCTTCCTCTAGTAGTAACAACAATCATGCTAAATCCAATGATGTTGCTTATAGTAGTTCTCTTGGTTCCCCTAATGATTCTCTTAGCCAAGTTACACTTGAGCAAGAAAATAGCTTATTGAAGGGAATTATAGAGAAAGGTGTTTACAAGAGCCTTGCCGGGAGTAAGCAATTCGAGGAAATTGTACGCAAGCAAGGAAGGCACTGAAAGAATCAAGGTGTTGGTTTTGAATGAAAGTTCAATGCCAATGGAGTTGAGTGGGAAGAAGATCAATACCCCAAGATGAAGTTTGTTCCTCAACAAGACAAGTATGATCCTACTTCTTTTCAAGGGACACAAGCACAAGATGATCTTCCACCACAAGACCACAAGCTAAAGGGCAAGGAGAAGCTTCAAGAACAGATTGATGCAATTGAAGAAGCTCCTAAGGCCTTGGTCAAGTGGGTTCCCAAGACTACTTCAAGTTCTACTTCATCAAGTACGTCTACAACTCCAAGGGTTCCCATCAAGATGGTGTGGATCCCGAAGAAGAAGAACTAGAGAGTTCTTGAGGGTGACTCCGCCAACATACTTCACTCATATCATTTTGGCGAGGACAAGTGCAAATAACTTCCATATCTTGCACTAGTTCAAGGGGTCACAAACCCTCTTGTTGGTAAGACAAGGGACAAGGTAACCTAATGCTTTCATGGACATCATCTTGTGTGCAATTCACTCTATGTCTATGGATATCCTTGTTTGTTCCTTGTGGGACCAACCCATGTAGGTATTGAAAGTGAAACTCACTCCAATGGATTGCTCCGAATGATCTACATCAACATTGAGCATCTACATCTTCAACACCTACATGAAGTCATCATCGACAAAACCCAAGGTTAGTCCATCCCTCTTAGGGGGGGATATCACATCTAGGGGGAGCTTTACTCTAACCAATTGAGCTAAAGCAACTCTAATGATGTGAACACAACAATGCTTTATGTTAAACTGGTAACCCCACTTGTGCTTAAACGATGAGTATGACCTATGATCAAATGTTCTCATATGACTCCTAAGTCAATATACTCATATATAGATGACCTAGTCATCGCCAATTGCTTGATAGATGCTAGAATGGGTGTGCATGCTTTGCCACACGTTTCATTTGCTATCCAATTGTGCGAGCATGTTGAATGCATATTTTTCTCATTCGAGGACATCCATTTGTTGCTTTGATTGTTTGGCACTTTTTCTTTTGCCAAATGGATGGACAAGAATGCCTAAGAACACCCTCTAGCTATATATGTTTTTGTCATCTCAAACTCTATCCATGCTACATCACAAAGTTTGATCAAGTCAGATTCGAACCACTCTGTGTGAGGAGCACTCGGAGTCCCCGATTTGTCATAGACTTAAACTTCCAAAACCTCTTTATGCATTTCGGTATGACCGAGTCATCCACTTCGGTCACACCGAGTTCACTAAGTTGATCTAGGTTTTCAATCTCGGTGCTACCGATTTGAACTTTTTGGTCACACCAAGTTCCAGTAACTGCTAGAAGTTTTGCATCTCGGTGCCACCGAGTTGTTCCACTCGGTCACACCGACAGGGTCAGGTTATATATACCGACGGGTTGAATTTTGGAAAACTTTCCGAAACTCATTGCCGGCGCGTGACCTGCTCTGCCTCCTCGGGTCTCCAGATCATCTCCTCGCCGCCAGCGACCTCCCGCCGCTGGTCTTCATTGCCGTCAACGGCAATCTCCGCCGTTGTTGCCGTCGTAGCAAGTTCATCGCCGAGTTAGGGTATGAACTTGATCCTTTATGCTATTCTTCACTCCGATTCTTAGCACATTGCTTTGCCATGATTCTTTCCACATTTGAAATCATCCTATCCTCCGTAGAAATTAGTTTTGATTCGAAAATTTAGGGTTAGGTCTCCGTCGAACTCATCTCGGATCGACTGAGTTGAAGAAATCGGTCTCACCGATTTGGCTTAGGCCATTGCACAAGTGATTTTTGGTCTGACCGAAAATTGCAAATCGGTGCGACCGAGTTCAATTCTGTGTGAAACCCTAGCAATATCGGTGCCACCGAACTGTGACTCGGTCTGACCGAGTTCACTAGTTCAGGCTCCAAAATTGCTTCGGTATCACCGAGTTTAACAAATTGGTAGCTCCGGAATGCTTTGTGTAGAGAACTAAAACTAAGTTTTTGAGTCATCAGTTTTGCAAAAATTCTGCACTTTGTGATGCTCATCCACTCTACCTCATCTACATTTATTCGGAGGGTCAATTTTCAGTTTGCAATGCCAAGATATCTGACCAGAGTGATAGCCAGAATTTGTCAGAGGGGCAAGCACACTTGAGTGAGGGCACTAGTCCCTCTAGCAGCTCTGATGAGGGTAGCAGGAGCACACCTAGCAACTTGCCCAAGGCAGCTACCAAAACTAGGAAGAAGAAAACCTCAGATACTGAGGATGAGGATTTTGTTGCTGATGAGGCCACCTCAAAGAAGAAGGTGCTCAGGAAGGAGTATGGCACAGCTGTGATACGTCTCCAATGTATCTATAATTTTTGATTGTTCCATGCTATTATATATGATGTTTTGGATGTTTAATGGGCTTTATCATACACTTTTATATTATTTTTTGGACTAACATATTAACCCAAAGGCCCAGTGCAGATTGCTGTTTTTTTTGCCTATTTTAGGGTTTCGCAAAAAAGGAATATCAAATGGAGTCCAAACGGAATAAAACCTTCGCGAGAGTTATTTTTGGAACAATATCAACACAGAAGACTTGGAGTACACGCGAGGGAACGAAGGAGGCGGCCACGAGGGTCCAGGGCGCGCCCCCTCCTACAGGGCGCGCCCTCACCCTTGTGGGCCCCCTCTGGCTCCCCCGATGCCCTCCTTCCTCCTAAATATACCCATGTACCCTGAAATCATCGAGGCAACAGAGAAAACCCTAATTCCACCACCGCAACCTTCTGTTCCCATGAGATCCCATCTTGGGGCCTGTTCAGGAGCTCCGCCGGAGGGGGGATCTTCCACGGAGTGCTTCTACATCAACACCATTACCTCACCATGAGTTGTGAGTAGTTTACCACAGACCTTCGGGTCCATAGTTATTAGCTAGATGGCTTCTTCACTCTTTTTGGATCTCAATACCTAGTTCTCCTCGGACTTCGAGGAGATCTATTTGATGTAATCTTTTTGTGGTGTGTTTGTCGAGATCCGATGAATTGTGGGTTTATGATCAAGATTATCTATAAGAAATATTTGGTTCTTTTATGAATTCTTGTATGTATGATTATAATATCCTTGCAAGTCTCTTCAAATTATCGCTTTGATTTGGCCTACTAGATCTATAGTTCTTGCAATGGGAGAAGTGCTTGGCTTTGTGTTCAATCTTGTGGTGTCCTTTCCCACTGACAGTAGGGGCAGCAAGGCACGCATTGTATTGTTGCCATCGAGGATAAAAAGATGGGGTTTATATCATATTACTTGAGTTTATCCCTCTACATCATGTGATCTTGCTTAAAGCATTACTCTGTTCTTATGAACTTAATACTCTAGATGCATACTGGATAGCGGTCGATGTGTGGAGTAATAGTAGTAGATGCAGAATCATTTCAGTCTACTTGTCACGGACGTGATGCCTATATATAATGATTATGCCTAGATATTCTCATAACTATTCGCTTTTCTATCAATTGTTCGACAGTAATTTGTTCACCCACCGTAGAATTCTGCTATCTTGAGAGAAGCCACTAGTGAAACCTATGACCTCCGGGTCTATTCTCAACATATTAATCTACAATCTACTTTACTTTGCTGTTTTTACTTTCTGTTCTTATATCCAAAAATACCAAAAATATCAAACTATCCTATCTATCAGATCTCATTTTCGCAAGTGACCGTAAAGGGATTGACAACCCCTTAACGCGTTGGCTGCGAAGTTCTTATTTGTTTGTGCAGGTGCGAGGGACTCGCGCGTGATCTCCTACTGGATTGATACCTTGGTTCTCAAAAACTGAGGGAAATACTGACGCTATTGTGCTGCATCACCCTTTCCTCTTCGAGGGAATACAACGCAAGCTCGAGAAGCAACAAGAAGAATTTCTGGCGCTGTTGCCGGGGAGGCTTATGCAAAAGTCATATACCAAGTACCTATCACAAACCCTTACCCTTCGCATTACATTTTTACCTCTCGTTTTCCTCTCCCCCACTTCACCCTTGCAGTTTTATTTGCCCTTATTTTTGTCGTGTGTTTACCGTTCGCTTGCCTCTTGTTTGCTTGTGGGTTGGATTGTTTGCTTGTCACTCTTGCTCAGAACAATACCAAATTGTGTGACAATAATGATTTTATTAGCACTCCGATTGCTCCTATTACCGATGCTGAATCTTGTGAGATCAATGCTGCTCTGTTGAATCTTGTCATGAAAGATCAATTTTCCGGCCTTCCTAATGAAGATGCTGCTACCCATCTAAACAAGTTTGTTGATTTGTGTGATATGCAAAAGAAGAGGGATACAGATAATGATATTGTTAAATTGAAGCTATTTCCGTTTTCAGTTAGAGATCGTGCTAAAACTTGGTTTTCCTCTTTGCCTAGAAATAGTATTGATTCGTGGAATAAGTGCAAAGATGCTTTTATCTCTAAGTATTTTCCTCCTGGTAAGATTATCTCCCTTAGGAACAATATTATGAATTTTAAGCAACTAGATCATGAGCATGTTGCACAAGCTTGGGAGAGAATGAAATTAATGATACGTAATTGTCCTACACATGGTCTGAACTTATGGACGATTATACAAAACTTTTATGGTGGCTTGAATTTTGCTTAGGAGGCACCTTCATGGAATCTACCTTAGGAGAAGCTACCAAACTCCTAGATAATATTATGGTTAACTACACTCAATGGCACACCGAAATATCTACTAGTAAAAAAGTGCATGCTATTGAAGAGATTAGTGTTTTGAGTGGAAAGATGGATGAACTTATGAAATTATTTGCTAATAAGAGTGCTTCTTCTGATCCTAATGATATACATTTATCCACGTTGATTGAAAACAATAATGAATCTTTGGATGTGAATTTTGTTGGTAGGAATAATTTTGGTAACAATACTTATAGAGGAAACTTTAATCCTAGGCCTTTTCCTAGTAATTCCTCTAATAATTATGGTAATTCCTACAATAACTCTTATGGAAATTTTGGTAAGATGCCCTCTGAATTTGAAACTAGTGTTAAGGAGTTTATGATTTCACAAAAGAATTTCATTGCTTTACTTGAAGAAATATTGCTTAAGATTGATGAATTGGCTAGAAGCATGGATAGAATTACTCTTGATGTTGATTCTTTGAAACTTAGATCTATTCCACCTAAGCATGATATCAATGGGTCTCTCTAAGCCATGTGAATTTCCATTGATGAATGCAAAGAAAGAACCGCTAGGATGCGTGCTAAAAAGAGTGCTTTATAAAAGCGTGTTCTTCTAGTTATCATGAAAACAAATATTAAGATGTGAAAGTTATTGATGTGTATCCTATTAGATCATTGTTTTCTAGTATGAATCTTAATAAAGTTGGGACTGGAGATGAGTCTACTTTAGTTGAAAGGCGTCCCAATGATTCAGAGTTTTTAGATCTTGATGCTAAAATTGTTAAAAGTGGGATTGAAGAGATTAAAACTTTGCATAGCGATGAACCCACTATTTTGGATTTCAAGGGATTCAATTATGATAATTGCTCTTTAATAGATTGTATTTCGTTGTTGCAATCCATGCAAAATTCTCCGCATGCTTATAGTCAAAATAAGGCTTTTACCAAACACATAGTTGATGCTTTAATGCAGTCTTATGAGGAAAAACTTGAATTAGAAGTTTCCATCCCTAGAAAGCTTTATGATGAGCGGAAACCTACTATTAAAATTAAAGATCATGAATGCTTTGCTTTGTGTGATTTGGGTGCAAGTGTTTCTACTGTCCCAAAATCTTTGTGTGATTTGTTAGGTTTCCATGAGCTTGATGATCGTTCTTTAAATTTGCATCTTGCGGATTTTACTATTAAGAAACCTATAGGAAGGATTAATGATGTTCTTATTGTTGCCAATAGGAATTATGTGCCCGTAGATTTCATTGTTCTTGATATAGATTGCAATCCTTCATGTCCTATTATTTTTGGTAGACCTTTCCTTAGGACGATTGGTGCAATTATTGATATGAAGGAAGGAAATATTAGATTCCAATTTACGTTAAGGAAAGGCATGGAACACTATCCTAGAAATAAAATAAAATTACCATATGAATCTATGATGAGAGCCACTTATGGATTGCCTTCCAAAGATGGTAATACCTAGATCTATCCTTGTATCGTGCCTAGCTAGGGGTGTTAAAAGATAACGCTTGTTGGGAGGCAACCCAATTTTATTTTATTTGTTTTTGCTTCTGTTTAGGAATAAATATTGTATCTAGCTTCTGTTTAGATGTGGTTTTGTGTTTTAATTAGTGTTTGTGCCAAATAGAACCTTTGGGAAGACTTGTGTGAAGTTTATATGATCTTGCTGTAAAAAATAGAAACGTTAGCGCTCACGAGAATAGTCACCAGATTTTACTGGAGAGTGCTATTTAGTTGATTCTTTTTGCAGATGATTAATAGACAAATTCCTCATGTTTACCAATTTATTTCAAATTTTTTAGAGTTACATAAGTATTCGAAAGTTATAGATTACTACAGACTGTTCTGTTTTTGACATATTCTGTTTTTGTGTGTTGTTTGCTTATTTTGATGAATCTATGAGTAGTATTGATGAGTATGAATCATAGATAAGTTTGAATACAGTAGGTTTAACACCAATATAAACAAATAATGAGTTCATTACAGTACCTTTGAGTGGTGGTTTGTTCTCTTATACTAACGGAGCTCACAAGATTTTTGGCTAAGTTTTGTGTTGTGAAGTTTTCAAGTTTTGAGTTTGGCTTTGATGGACTATGGAACACAGAGTGGCAAGAGCCTAAGCTTGGGGATGCCCATGGCACCCCAAGGTAAAATACAAGGACAACCAAAAGCCTAAGCTTGGGGATGCCCCGGGAAGGCATCCCCTCTTTCGTTTTCATCTATCGGTAACTATACTCGAGACTATATTTTTATTCACCACATGATATGTGTTTTGCTTGGAGCGTCATGTATGATTTGATTCTTTTCTTGTTAGTTTCCCACAATCATCCTTGCTGGACACACATTTTTGAGAGAGAGGGATAATTATGATCTAGAATTTGTTAGAATACTCTATGTGCTTCACTTATATCCTTTGAGCTAGATAGTTTTGCTCTAGTGCTTCACTTATACCTTTTAGAGAACGTTGGTGATTTTATTTTGTAGAAATTGTTGATCTCTCATGCTTCACTTATATCCTTTTGAGAGTCTTTTAGAACAGCAATGGGAGAAGTGCTTGGCTTTGGGTTCAATCTTGCGGTGTCCTTTCCCAGTGACAGCAGGGGCAGCAAGGCACGTATTGTATTGTTGCCATCGAGGATAAAAAGATGGGGTTTATATCATATTGCTTGAGTTTATCCCTCTACATCATGTCATCTTGCTTAAATCATTACTCTGTTCTTATGAACTTAATACTCTAGATGCATGCTGGATAGCGGTCGGTGTGTGGAGTAATAGTAGTAGATCCAGAATCGTTTCGGTCTACATGTCACAGACGTGATGCCTATATATAATGATCATGCCTAGATATTCTCATAACTATTCGCTTTTCTATCAATTGCTCGACAGTAATCTGTTCACCCACCGTAGAATTCTGCTATCATGAGAGAAGCCACTAGTGAAACCTATGGCCTCCGGGTCTATTCTCAACATATTAATCTACAATCTACTTTACTTTGCTGTTTTTACTTTCTGTTCTTATATCCAAAAATATCAAACTATCCTATCTATCAGATCTCACTTTCGTAAGTGACCGTAAAGGGATTGACAACCCCTTATCACGTTGGCTACGAAGTTCTTATTTGTTTGTGCAGGTGCGAGGGACTCGTGCGTGGTCTCCTACTAGATTGATACCTTGGTTCTAAAAAACTGAGGGAAATACTTACGCTAATGTGCTGCATCACCCTTTCCTCTTCGAGGAAATACAACGCAAGCTCGAGAAGTAGCAAGCTACTACAACAAAGCCAGGTCTGAAAAATAAGGTCCATGCAAAGAGAGTTCCTATGTCAAAGGTGAGATCATCTACTCAAGAGACTATGGTGTTCACACTTGAATTCAGAGATGATGAGCCAGCAGGTACAAAGAAGATAACTAGAAAGACAACAACCAGAGTGATTGGCAAGACATCCATGAGGGATGATGATGAGCCTGAAGCAGAAGAAGAAGAGGTTGCTGCACCAGCACCCAAAGCTCAGAAGCTCATGGGAGATGCTATCAAGTCAGGGGCCGATCCTTCAAAGCCCAAGACTGCTCCCAAAGCTGCTCAAGCCACCAAGTCTGCACCCAAGAGGAGCACTAGAAACATTCCAGCTTCAGAGCAGAACAAAGCCCCAGTTCTTGAGATTGATGAAGATGCTGAGGTCCAAGTGCTTAGGAAGCTCAAGCCCAAGACCCCTGACCATGACAATACTCATATTGTTGCTGAGGACATGAAGTTGAGAAAGGATGCAGGTCTCAGAAGATGGAGACAAAGTGACCCATGTGCTGTGAGGAGAAGGACTGATGTGGACTATAGATTCCATACCAAAGAACAGCAGGACTTCTATGAGATAGTTCTGCTTGACAAGAAGTCCATAGTGTGTGATATGAGATGGGTTGATTGGGACTTCATCAAGAACAATGAGGATCACTTTCCAAATGTGATTGAAAGCTTCAAAGCATGTGGTGTTGACAAGTTTGTATGTCAGCAGCTGACCAAATGGAATGATGAACTCATCATGCAATTCTACTCCACATCTCACTTTTATCCTGATGGTAGACTTGTATGGATGTCTGAAGGTACAAGGTACCAGTTGACTGTTGATGAGTGGGCCAAGCTGATCAAAGCCCCTGTAGAGCATGAAGATGATCTGGATGTGTATGCCAAGAAGAAGCAAGACCACAACTCTATGGCCAACATGTACAAGGAGATCCCTGATGATGACTTGGAGACACATAAGTTTGGATCTGTACATCACTTGTTGTCTGTTCTAGCCACTATCAACACAATCTTGAGGCATACATTGTTGCCCAAATCTGGATATCACAAGATGATCAGAGGACATTCAATCAACTTGCTGCATATTTTTGATGTGCCTCAAAAGTTCAAAGTCATGAGTCTGATTGTTGAAACAATCAAGAGGACTGCTGCAGATCAGAAGAGATCATGTGGGTATGCTCCACACATTCAGGAGCTCATCAAGTCCAAGATGGGCACAGGCATATACTTGTTGGACAAGGAACATCTGCCCCTATATCCAGACTTTGAGGACAACACTGTTGTCATGGATGAGAATGAGCCATCTTCAGTGCAAGCACATGAGAAGAGAGAGAAAGCCAGCGCTGAAAAAGCTGCCAAGTGCTGCAGAAGCATCTCAAGTGTCCCTCAAATCCAAACAAGATCAAATGGCATATCTGATTCAAGAAACTATGAGGATTGAGAAGGGCTTGGCCACCCTTACTCAGAATCAGGAGAGCTTGGAGAGAATCATTGAAACTAAGTTATATGGTCTTGATCTGAAAGTGACAGAGATACAGTCTGCAGTTGAGCAGCTCCAGGAGGAAGCACAAGAGAAGAGAGGGCAGGCTACCACAAATGCATTTTAGCGAGTGCCTAGAGGTCAGAGGTGTGATGTAGTGTCAGTACCTGATACGAGAGCTACTACATCAGCACCAGCAGCCACATCTTCAGTGCCACCTCCAGCAGCCACTCTACCAGCTCCAACTATATCATCGGAAGCCTTCGTCCTTGGAGTTCTCTCTAAACCGCCTCCCGAAGATCGAGCCTCAGAGACGCATAGCACTATGCATTTTCAAACTTTTTGGTAACTTGTTGCCAAAGGGGGAGAAATATGTATAGATCATAGGCTTCGAGAGAGATTGTTTTGCTTTTTGGTCTCTCTTGCTTTTGGTTGAACTTCATTTGTGTTTTTGCTTGATACTCTATGTCTGTGTGAGAGATACTTGTTTGATCATGTGATTGATGATATGCTACCTTAATGTTTGCTTGGATGATATTATCTATTATATATCTATATGATCATTCACTTTGCTTGGTGATGAGTGCATGTTTTTAGTTCATATCATTTTGAGCGCTCCACCAAGATGTATGTGACATGGAAGAGTAACCCATGATCCTAATCGATTGTGCATTTGCATTCAAACGCAAATTTTAAATAATGCACAAATTTAGGGGGGAGCTCTTGCTTATCACATACTTCTCAAAGCGATGTTGTATTTAAATCTTATTATCATTTGTCGAAGCTTTGATCTATATGTTGTCATCAATTACCAAAAAGGGGGAGATTGAAAGTGTAACTATCTCTGGGTGGTTTAGGTAATTACTAACAACATAGCTCATTGAACTAATGCTATCTCAAGATAAATATTTCAGGAAAGTTCAATGGTTGGCATGGCACGGACTAGGAATGTGGACCCCTCAAAATGCTAAGGACACATACTGGCTCAAGCTCAAGACTCTACATTTTCTATTTTAGTGATCCAAGATCACATTGAGTCCATAGGAAAGCCAATACTAGTAAAAGGGGATGAGGTGTTGCTTAATGGGTTTCTTGCTCAAACTGCTTAGTGATATGCTCCAAAACCCTCAACCACTTTCTCACATCCACATATGTCCCAAACCAAAAGTCAAACTCGGCCCCACCGAAAAGTTCTATCCGGCGCCACCGAGTTCATTTGACACAACCACTGCCACTAAACCCTAATCATGTCGGTCTCACCGAAAGGGATCTCGGTCTCTGAGAGATGGGATTGCAAACTCTCTGTTTCCCTTCGTAACATTTCAGTCTCACCGAGATGAGAGATCGGTCCCACCGAGTTCGCAATGCAAACTCTTTGTTTCCCCTTCGTAATGTTTCGGTCCCACCGAAACGAGCGAATCGGTCCCATCGAGTTTGCCTGACCAACTCTCTGTAAGCTCATTACCAAAATTGGTCCCACCGAGTTTGTGTAATCGGTCTCACCAAGATTACGTTATGCCCTAACCCTAGTGAAATCGGTCCCACCGAAATGCCTAACGGTCACATTATGAAGTAAATTGGCCCGACCGGGTTCTCTAAATCGGTCCCACCAAGTTAGGTAAATTGTGTGTAGCGGTTAGATTTTGTGTGGAGGCTATATATACCCCTCCACCCACTCTTCATTCGTGGAGAGAGCCATCAGAACATACCTACACTTCCATCATACATGTTCTGAGAGAGAACCTCCTACTCAAGTGTTGAGATCAAGATATTCCATTCCTACCATATGAATCTTGTTCTCTAGCCTTCCCCAAGTTGCTTTCCACTCAAATCATTCTTCCACCATATCCAAATCTATGAGGAACTATTTGAGTGTTGGGAGACTATCATTTGAAGCATTTCAGCAAGGAGTTCATCATCAACACACTGTCTATTACCTTTTGGACAGTGGTGTCTCCTAGATTGGTTAGGTGTCACTTCGGAGCCTCTGACAATATTGTGGAGTTGAACCAAGGAGTTTGTACGGGCAAGGAGATCGCCTACTTCGTGAAGATCTACCATAGTCAGGCAAGTCCTTCATGGGCGATGACCATGGTGGGATGGACAAGGTTGCTTCTTCGTGTACCCTTCGTGGGTGGAGCCCTCCGTGGACTCGCGCAACCATTACCCTTCGTGGGTTGAAGTCTCCATCAACGTGGATGTACGATAGCACCACCTATTGGAACCACAACAACAACATCCGTGTCTACACTTGCGTTTGCTCCCTCCAAACTCCTCCCTTTACCTTCATATGCAATTGTTCTACTTTTCTCTGCTATACTCTTAGAATTGCATGTGTAGGTTGATTGCTTGACTTTTGCTACGTTGCTAAAATCTGCCAAGAATTAAAATTGGGAAAAGGCTAGATTTTTATTTAGTCAAGTAGTCTAATCACCCCCCTCTAGACATACTTTCGATCCTACAACGATGCCTTATGAACTGTGGTTTGGCAAGAAATCAAAGTTGTCGTTTCTTAAAGTTTGGGGTTGCGATGCTTATGTGAAAAAGCATCAACGTGATAAGCTCGAACCCAAGTCGGAGAAATGTGTCTTCATTGGATACCCAAAGGAAACTATTGGGTACACCTTCTATGACAGATCTGAAGGCAAGATATTTGTTGTTAAGAATGGATCCTTTCTAGAGAAGGAGTTTCTCTCGAAAGAAGTGAGTGGGGGGAAAGTGGAACTTGATGAGGTAATTGTACTTCTCCCGAATTGGAAAGTAGTACACCACAGAAACTAGTTCCAGTGATTCCTACACCAATTAGCGGGGAAGCTAATGATGATGATCATGAAACTTCAGATCAAGTTACTGCTGAACCTCGGTCAACCAGAATACGTTCCGCACCAGAGTGGTACGGTAACTCGGTTCTGGAAGTCATGTTACAAGTCCATGATGAACCTACGAACTATGAGGAAGCGATGATGAGCCCATATTCCGCAAAATGGCTTGAGGCCATGAAATCTGAGATGGGATCCATGTATGAGAACAAAGTGTGGACTTTGGCTGACTTGCCCGATGATCGGCAAGCCATTGAAAATAAATGGATCTTTAAGAGGAAGACAGACGCCGATGGTAATGTTACTGTCTACAAAGCTCGACTTGTTGCAAAAGGTTTTCGACAAGTTCAAGGAGTTGACTACGATGAGACTTTCTCACCCGTAGCAATGCTTAAGTCTATCCGAATTATGTTAGAAATTGCCGCATTTTATGATTATGAAATCTGGCAAATGGATGTCAAAACTGCATTCCTTAAGGGATACCTCAAAGAGTAGTTGCATATGATTCAATCATAAGGTTTTGTCGATCCTAAAGGTGCTAACAAAGTGTGCAAGCTCCAGCGATCCATCCATGGACTGGTGCAAGCATCTCGGAGTTGGAATATATGCTTTGATGAGGTGATCAAAGCATATGGTTTTATAGAGACTTTTGGAGAAGCCTGTATTTACAAGAAAGTGAGTGGGAGCTCTATAGCATTTCTGATATTATATGTGGATGACATATTGTTGATTGGAAATGATATAGAATTTCTGGATGGCATAAAATGATACTTGAATAAGAATTTTTTAATGAAAGAGCTAGGTGAAGCTGCTTATATATTAGGCAACAAGATCTATAGAGATGGATCAAGACGTTTAATTGGACTTTCACAAAGCACATACCTTGATAAAGTTTTCAAGAAGTTCAAAATGGATCAGTCAAAGAAAGGGTTCTTGCCTGTGTTACAAGGTGTGAAGTTGAGTAAGACTCAATGCCCGACCAATGAAGAAGATAGAGAGAAAATGAAACTCATTCCCTATGCCTCAGCCATAGGATCTATCATGTATGCAATCATGTGTACCAGACCTGATGTGTGCCTTGCTATAAGTTTAGCAGGGAGGTACCAAAGTAATCCAGGAGTGGATCACTGGACAGCGGTCAAGAACATCCTGAAGTACCTGAAAAGGACAAAGGATATGTTTCTCGTTTATAGAGGTGACAAAGAGCTCGTCGGAAATGGTTACGTCGATTCTAGCTTTGACACTGATCCGGATGACTCTAAGTCACCAACTGGATATGTATTTTTATTGAACGATGGAGCTGTCGGTTGCTGCAGTTCCAAGTAGAGCGTCGTGGCGGGATCTACATGTGAAGCGGAGTACATAGCTTCTTCGGAAGCAGCAAATGAAGGAGTCTGGATGAAGGAGTTCATATCCGATCTAGGTGTAATACCTAGTGCATCGGGTCTAGTGAAAATCTTTTGTGACAACACTGGAGCAATAGCCTTGGCGAAGGAATCTAGGTTTCACAAGAGAACCAAGCACATCAAGAGACGCTTCAATTCCATCCACGATCAAGTCAAGGAAGGAGACATAGAAATTTGCAAGATACATACGGATCTGAATGTCGCAGACCCGTTGACTAAGCCTCTTCCATGAGCAAAACATGATCAGCACCAAGACTCCATGGGTGTTAGAATCATTACTATGTAATCTAGATTATTGACTCTAGTTCAAGTGGGAGCCTGAAGGAAATATGCCCTAGAGGCAATAATAAAGTTGTTATTTGTATTTCCTTATATCATAATAAATGTTTATTATTCATGCTAGAATTGTATTAACCGGAAACTTAGTACATGTGTGAATACATAGACAAAACAGAGTGTCTCTAGTATGCCTCTACTAGACTAGCTCATTGATCAAAGATGGTTATGTTCCCTAACCATAGACATGAGTTGTCATTTTATCAATGGGATCACATCATTAGGAGAATGATGTGATGGAAAAGACCCATCCGTTAGCTTAGCAACTTGATCGTTTAGTTTTACTGCTATTGCTTTCTTCATGACTTATACATGTTCCTATGACTCTGAGATTATCCAACTCCCAAATACCAGAGGAACACCTTGTGTGCTATCAAACGTCACAACGTAACTGGGTGGTTATAAAGATGCTCTAAAGGTGTCTCCAAAGGTGTTTGTGGTGTTGGCATAGATTGAGAATAGGATTTGTCACTCCTAGTGTCGGAGAGGTATCTCTAGGCCCTCTCGGTAATACACACCATAACAAGCCTTACAAGCAAATGACTAATGAGTTATTCACGAGATGATGTATTATGGAACGAGTAAAGAGACTTGCTGGTGACGAGATTGAACTAGGTATGATGATACCGACGATCGGATCTCGAGCAAGTAACATACCGATGACAAAGGGAACAACGTATGTTGTGTTGGGGAACGTAGTATTTTAAAATTTTCCTACGATCACGCAAGATCTATCTACCAGATTCATAGCAACGAGAGGGAAGAGTGTGTCTACGTACCCTCATAGACCGGAAGCGGAAGCGTCAAGTGACGCGGTTGATGTAGTCGAACTTCTTCGCGATTCAACCGATCAAGCACCGAAAGTACGGCACCTCCGCGTTCAGCACACGTTCAGCTTGATGACGTCCCATGAGCTCTTGCTCCAGTTGAGCTTCACGGGAGAGTTTCGTCAGCACGACGGCATGGTGACGGATATGATGTATTCACCGGCGCAGGGCTTCGCCTAAGCACTGCAACGGTATGACCGAGGTGTGTTTCTGTGGAGGGGGGCACCGCACACGGCTGGAACAATTCAACTTGTGTGTCTTTGGGTGCCCCCTGCCCCCGTATATAAAGGAGCAAGGGAGGAGGGCCGGCCGGCCTCCTATGGTGCGGCTAGGGCAATCCTACTAGGAATAGGATTGCAATCCTATTCCTAGTAGGAGTCCATCAAGAAGGAAGAGAGGGAAAGGAAAAGAGGGAGAGGTGGCGCCACCCCAATCCTAGTCCAACTAGGATCCCTAGGTGGGGCGCCGGCCAGCCTCTATGGGCTGCCTCTCTCTTTTTCCTTAAGGCCCACTATGGACCATCCCCCCTCGTAGGGGGTTCCGGTAACCCCCTCCGGCAATCCAGTTAAATCCGAAACTTTTCCGGAACACTTTCGGTGTCCGAATATAGTCGTCCAATATCTCAATCTTTATGTCTCGGACATTCCGAGACTCCTCGTCATGTCCGTGATCTCATCCGGGACTCCGAACTACCTTCGGTACATCAAAACTCATAAACTCATAATACCGATCGTCATCAAACGTTAAGCGTGCGGACACTACGGGTTCGAGAACTATGTAGACATGACCGAGACTCATCTCCGGTCAATAACCAATAGCGGAACCTGGATGTTCATATTGGCTCCTACATAGTCTACGAAGATCTTTTATCGGTCAAAACCGCATAACAACATACATTGTTCCTTTTGTCATCGGTATGTTACTTGCCCGAGATTCGATCGTCGGTATCTCCATACCTAGTTCAATCTCGTTACTGGCAAGTCTCTTTACTCGTTCCGTAACACATCATCTCGTGACTAACTCATTAGTCTTTTGCTTGCAAGGCTTATTGTGATGTGTGTTACCGAGAGGGCCCAGAGATACCTCTCCGAAACTCGGAGTGACAAATCCTAATCTTGATCTATGCCAACACCACGAATACTTTCGGAGACACCTGTAGAGCATCTTTATGATCACCCAGTTACGTTGTGACGTTTGATAGCACACAAGGTGTTCCCACGGTATTCGGGAGTTGCAAAATCTCATAGTCATAGGAACATGTATAAGTCATGAAGAAAGCAATAGCAGTAAAACTAAACGATCAAAGTGCTATGCTAACGGATGGGTCTTGTCCATCACATCATTCCCCTAATGATGTGATCCCGTTGATCAAATGACAACTCATGTCTATGGCTAGGAAACATAACCATCTTTGATCAATGAGCTAGTCTAGTAGAGGCATACTAGGGACATACTGTTTTGTCTATGTATCCACACATGTACTAAGTTTCCGGTTAATACAATTCTAGCATGAATAAAAGACAATTATCATGATATAAGGAAATACAAATAACATCTTTATTATTGCCTCTAGGGCATATTTCCTTCAGTCTCCCACTTGAACTGGAGCCAATAATCTAGATTACAAAGTGATGATCCTCACACCCATGGAGTCCTGGTGCTGATCATGTTTTGCCCGTGGAAGAGGCTTAGTCAACGGGTCTGCAACATTCAGATCTGTATGTATTTTGCAAATCTCTATGTCTCCCTCCTTGACTAGATCGCGGACGGAATTGAAGCGTCTTTTGATGTGCTTTGTTCTCTTGTGAAACCTGGATTCCTTCGCCAAGGCTATTGCTCCAGTGTTGTCACAAAAGATTTTCATTGGACCCGATGCACTAGCTACTACACCTAGATCGGATATGAACTCCTTCATCCAGACTCCTTCATTTGCTGCTTCCGAAGCAGCTATGTATTCCGCTTCACATGTAGATCCCGCCACGACGCTCTGCTTGGAACTGTACCAACTGACAGCTCCACCGTTCAATAAAAATACATATCCGGTTTGTGACTTAGAGTCATCCGGATCAGTGTCAAAGCTAGAATCGACGTAACCGCTTACGACGAGCTCTTTGTCACCTCCATACACGAGAAACATATCCTTTGTTCTTTTCAGGTACTTCAGGATGTTCTTGACCGCTGTCCAGTGATCCACTCCTGGATTACTTTGGTACCTCCCTGCTAGACTTACAGCAAGGCACACATCAGGTCTGGTACACAGCATTGCATACATGATAGATCCTATGGCTGAGGCATAGGGAATGACTTTCATTTTCTCTCTATCTTCTTTAGTGGTCGGGCATTGAGTCTTACTCAACTTCATACCTTGTAATACAGGCAAGAACCCTTTCTTTGACTGATCCATTTTGAACTTCTTCAAAATCTTATCAAGGTATGTGCTTTGTGAAAGTCCAATTAAGCGTCTTGATCTATCTCTATAGATCTTGATGCCTAATATATAAGCAGCTTCACCGAGGTCTTTCATTGAAAAATTCTTATTCAAGTATCCTTTTATGCTATCCAGAAATTCTATATCATTTCCAATCAACAATATGTCATCCACATATAATATTAGAAATGCTATAGAGCTCCCATTCACTTTCTTGTACATACAGGCTTCTCCAAAAGTCTGTATAAAACCATAAGCTTTGATCACCTCATCAAAGCGTATATTCCAACTCCGAGACGCTTGCACCAGTCCATAGATGGATCGCTGGAGCTTGCATACTTTGTTAGCATCTTTTGGATCGACAAAACCTTCTGGTTGCATCATATACAACTCTTCTTTGAGATATCCATTCAGGAATGCAGTTTTGACATCCATTTGCCAGATTTCATAATCATAAAATGCGGCAATTGCTAACATGATTTGGACAGACTTAAGCATCGCTACAGGTGAGAAAGTCTCATCATAGTCAACTCCTTGAACTTGTCGAAACCCTTTCGCAACAAGTCGAGCTTTGTAAACAGTAACATTACCGTCTGCGTCGGTCTTCCTCTTGAAGATCCATTTATTTTCGATGGCCTGCCGATCATCGGGCAAGTCAACCAAAGTCCATACTTTGTTCTCATACATGGATCCCATCTCAGATTTCATGGCCTCAAGCCATTTTGCGGAATCTGGGCTCATCATTGCTTCCTCATAGTTCGTAGGTTCATCATGGTCCATTAACATGATTTCCAGAACTGGGTTGTCGTACCACTCTGGTGCGGAACGTACTCTGGTTGATCTACGACGTTCAGCAGAAACTTGATCTAAAGTTTCATGATCATCATCATTAACTTCCTCACTGATTGGTGTAGGAATCACTGGAACAATTTTCTGTGATGTACTACTTACCAATTCAGGAGAAGGTACAATTACCTCATCAAGTTCCACTTTCCTCCCACTCACTTCTTTCGAGAGAAACTCCTTCTCTAGAAAGGATCCATTCTTAGCAACGAATATCTTGCCTTCGGATCTGTGATAGAAGGTGTACCCAACAGTCTCTTTTGGGTATCCTATGAAGACACATTTCTCCGACTTGGGTTCGAGCTTATCAGGTTGAAGCTTTTTCACATAAGCATCGCAGCCCCAAACTTCATGAAACGACAACTTTGGTTTCTTGCCAAACCATAGTTCATAAGGTGTCGTATCAACGGATTTAGATGGTGCCCTATTTAACGTGAATGCAGCTGTCTCTAAAGCATAACCCCAAAACGATAGTGGTAAATCGGTAAGAGACATCATAGATCGTACCATATCCAATAAAGTACGGTTACGACGTTCGGACACACCATTACGCTGTGGTGTTCCGGGTGGCGTGAGTTGTGAAACTATTCCACATTGTTTCAAATGAAGACCAAACTCGTAACTCAAATATTCTCCTCCACGATCCGATCGTAGAAACTTTATTTTCTTGTTACAATGATTCTCTACTTCACTCTAAAATTCTTTGAACTTTTCAAATGTTTCAGACTTGTGCTTCATTAAGTAGATATACCCATATCTGCTCAAATCATCAGTGAAGGTCAGAAAATAACGGTACCCGCCGCGAGCTTCAACACTCATTAGCCCACATACATCGGTATGTATGATTTCCAACAAATCTGTTGCTCGCTCCATAGTTCCGGAGAACGGAGTTTTAGTCATCTTGCCCATGAGGCATGGTTCGCAAGCACCAAGTGATTCATAATCAAGTGATTCCAAAAGTCCATCACTATGGAGTTTCTTCATGCGCTTTACACCAATATGACCTAAACAGCAGTGCCACAAATAAGTTGCACTATCATTATTAACCTTGCATCTTTTGGTTTCAATATTATGAATATGTGTATCACTACAATCGAGATCCAATAAGAATAGACCACTCCTCAAGGGTGCATGACCGTAAAAGATATTATTCATAAAAATAGAACAACCATTATTCTCTGATTTAAATGAATAACCGTCTCGCAATAAACAAGATCCAGATATAATGTTCATGCTCAACGCTGGCACCAAATAACAATTATTTAGGTCTAAAACTAATCTCGAAGGTAGATGTAGAGGTAGCGTGCCGACGGCGATCACATCGACTTTGGAACCGATTCCCACGCGCATCGTCACCTCGTCCTTAGGCAATCTTCGTTTAATCCGTAGTCCCTGTTTCGAGTTACAAATATTAGCAACCGAACCGGTATCAAATACCCAGGTACTACTACGAGCATTAGTAAGGTACACATCAATAACATGTATATCACATATACCTTTGTTCACCTTGCCATCCTTCTTATCCGCCAAGTACTTGGGGCAGTTCCGCTTCCAGTGTCCAGTCCCCTTGTAGTAGAAGCACTCAGTTTCAGGCTTGGCTCCAGACTTGGGTTTCTTCGTGGAAGTAGCAACTGTCTTGCTATTCTTCTTGAAGTTCCCCTTCTTTCCCTTGCCCTTTTTCTTGAAACTAGTGGTCTTGTTAACCATCAACACTTGATGCTCCTTTTTGATTTCTACCTCCGCAGCCTTGAGCATAGCGAAGAGCTCGGGAATTGTCTTTTGCATCCCTTGCATATTATAGTTCATCACGAAGCTTTTATAGCTTGGTGGCAGTGATTGAAGAACTCTATCAATAACACTATCATCGTCAACTTTGCAACCAAGTTGAGTCATATGATTGTAGTACCCAGACATTCTGAGCAAGTGTTCACTGATAGAACTATTCTCCTCCATCTTGCAGTTGTAGAACTTATTGGGAATCTCATATTTCTCAATCCGGGCATTTGCTTGAAATATTAAATTCAACTCCTGGAACATCTCGTATGGTCCATGACGTTCAAAACGTCGTTGAAGTCCCGGTTCTAAGCCGTAAAGCATGGCACACTGAACTATCGTGTAGTCATCAGACCGCGATTGCCAGACGTTCAAAGCGTCTACATTAGCGGGAGGGGGCTTGTTACCTAGCGGTGCTTCAAGGACATAATTCTTCTGTGCAGCAATGAGGATAATCCTCAGGTTACGGACCCAGTCCGTGTAATTGCTACCATCATCTTTCAACTTATCTTTCTCTAGGAATGCATTAAAATTCAAAGGAACGGTAGCACGGGCCATTGATCTACAACAACATAGATATGCAAAAACTATCAGGACTAAGTTCATGATAAGTTAAAGTTCAATTTAATCATATTAAGGAACTCCCACTTAGATAGACATCCCTCCGGTCATCTAAATGATCACGTGATCCAAATTAACTAAACCATGTCCGATCATCACGTGAGATGGAGTAGTTTCAATGGTGAACATCTTATGTTGATCATATCTACTATATGATTCATGTTCGACCTTTCAGTCTCCAGTGTTCCGAGGCCATATCTGCATATGCTAGGCTCGTCAAATTTAACCCGAGTATTCTGTGTCTGCAAAACTGGCTTACACCCGTTGTATTTGAACGTAGAGCTTATCACACCCGATCATCACGTGGTGTCTCAGCACGACGAACTTTCGCAACGGTGCATACTCAGGGAGAACACTTATACCTTGAAATTTAGTAAGGGATCATCTTATAATGCTACCGTCGTTCTAAGCAAAATAAGAAGCATAATAAGATAAACATCACATGCAATCAAAATATGTGACATGATATGGCCATCATCATCTTGTGCTTTTGATCTCCATCTCCAAAGCACCGTCATGATCACCTTCATCACCGGCGCGACACCTTGATCTCCATCGTAGCATCGTTGTCGTCTCGCCAACTATTGCTTCCACGACTATCGCTACCGCTTAGTGATAAAGTAAAGCAATTACATGGCGATTGCATTTCATACAATAAAGCGACAACCATATGGCTCCTGCCAGTTGCCGATAACATTACAAAACATGATCATCTCATACAAAACCGTATAACTCATCATGTCTTGACCATATCACATCACAACATGCCCTGCAAAAACAAGTTAGACGTCCTCTACTTTGTTGTTGCAAGTTTTACATGGCTGCTACGGGCTTAGCAAGAACCGTTCTTACCTACGCATACAAAACCACAACGATGTTTCGTCAAGTATGTGTTGTTTTAACCTTCACAAGGACCGGGCGTAGCCACACTTGATTCTGCTAAAGTGAGAGAGACAGACACCCGCCAGTCACCTTTAAGCAACGAGTTCTCGTAACGGTGAAACCGGTCTCGCGTAAGCGTACGCGTAATGTCGGTCCGGGCCGCTTCATCTCACAATACCGCCGAAGCAAAGTATGACATGCTGGTAAGCAGTATGACTAGTATCGCCCACAACTCATTGTGTTCTACTCGTGCATATCATCTACGCATAGACCTGGCTCATGATGCCACTGTTGGGGAACGTAGTATTTTAAAATTTTCCTACGATCACGCAAGATCTATCTACTAGATGCATAGCAACGAGAGGGAAGAGTGTGTCTACATACCCTCGTAGACCGGAAGCGGAAGCGTCAAGTGACGCGGTTGATGTAGTCGAACTTCTTCGCGATTCAACCGATCAAGCACCGAACGTACGGCACCTCCGCGTTCAGCACACGTTCAGCTTGATGACGTCCCACGAGCTCTTGATCCAGTTGAGCTTCACGGGAGAGTTTCGTCAGCACGACGGCGTGGTGATGGATATGATGTATTCATCGGCGCAGGGCTTCGCCTAAGCACTGCAACGGTATGACCGAGGTGTGTTTCTATGGAGGGGGGCACCGCACACGGCTGGAACAATTCAACTTGTGTGTCTTTGGGTGCCCCCCTGCCCCCGTATATGAAGGAGCAAGGGAGGAGGGCCGGCCGGCCTCCTATGGTGCGGCTAGGGCAATCCTACTAGGAATAGGATTGCAATCCTATTCCTAGTAGGAGTCCATCAAGAAGGAAGAGAGGGAAAGGAAAAGAGGGAGAGGTGGCACCACCCCAATCCTAGTCCAACTAGGATCCCTAGGTGGGGAGCCGGCCAGCCTCTATGGGCTGCCTCTCTCTTTTTCCTTAAGGCCCACTATGGACCATCCCCCCTCCTAGGGGGTTCCGGTAACCCCCTCCGGCAATCCAATTAAATCTGAAACTTTTCCGGAACACTTCCGGTGTCCGAATATAGTCGTCCAATATATCAATCTTTATGTCTCGGACATTCCGAGACTCCTCGTCATGTCCGTGATCTCATCCGGGACTCCGAACTACCTTCGGTACATCAAAACTCATAAACTCATAATACCGATCGTCATCAAACGTTAAGCGTGCGGACCCTACGGGTTCGAGAACTATGTAGACATGACCGACACTCATCTCCGGTCAATAACCAATAGCGGAACCTGGATGTTCATATTGGCTCCTACATATTCTACGAAGATCTTTTATCGGTCAAAACCGCATAACAACATACGTTGTTCCTTTTGTCATCGGTATCTTACTTGCCCGAGATTCGATCGTCGGTATCATCATACCTAGTTCAATCTCATTACCGGCAAGTCTCTTTACTCGTTCCGTAACACATCATCTCGTGACTAACTCATTAGTCTTTTGCTTGCAAGGCTTATTGTGATGTGTGTTACCGAGAGGGCCCAGAGATACCTCTCCGACACTCGGAGTGACAAATCCTAATCTTGATCTATGCCAACACCACGAATACTTTCGGAGACACCTGTAGAGCATCTTTATGATCACCCAGTTACGTTGTGACGTTTGATAGCACACAAGGTGTTCCCACGGTATTCGGGAGTCGCATAATCTCATAGTCATAGGAACATGTATAAGTCATGAAGAAAGCAATAACAGTAAAACTAAACGATCAAAGTGCTATGCTAACGGATGGGTCTTGTCCATCACATCATTCCCCTAATGATGTGATCCCGTTGATCAAATGACAACTCATGTCTATGGCTAGGAAACATAACCATCTTTGATCAATGAGCTAGTCTAGTAGAGGCATACTAGGGACATACTGTTTTGTCTATGTATCCACACATGTACTAAGTTTCCGGTTAATACAATTCTAGCATGAATAAAAGACAATTATCATGATATAAGGAAATACAAATAACATCTTTATTATTGCCTCTAGGGCATATTTCCTTCATGTTGTTATGCGGTTTGACTGATAAAGATCTTCGTAGAATATGTAGCAACCAATATGAGCATCCAGGTTCCGCTATTGGTTATTGACCGGAGATGTGTCTCGGTCATGTCTACATAGTTCTCGAACCCGTAGGGTCCGCATGCTTAACGTTCAATGACGATTGGTATTATGAGTTTATGAGTTTTGATGTACCGAAGGTAGTTCGGAGTCCCAGATGTTATCACGGACAGGACGAGGAGTCTCATAATGTCCGTGACATAAATATTTATATATTGGAAGGTTATATTCCGACACCGGATGAGTTCCGGCGGTTATCGGATAAATACCGGAGTACCGGGAGGTTAACGGAACCTCCCGGGGGGTTATTGGGCCACATGGGCCCAAGTGGAGGAAGAGGAGGCGCGGCCAGCTAGAGGCGCGCGGCCCCACTAGCCCAAACTGAATTGGACTAGGGGCCGACCCCCCCCCCCTTTCCTTCTTCTTCTCCTCCCCTTCCTTCCTCTCCTACTCTAACTAGGGAAGGGGGGAATCCTACTCCCGGTGGGAGTAGGACTCCCCTAGGGCGCGCCATAGAGAGGGCCGGCCCCTCCCCTCCTCCACTCCTTTATATACATGGGGAGGGGGCACCCCATAGACACACAAGTTGTTTTTAGCCATGTGTGGTGCCCCTCCCCACAGTTACACACCTCGGTCATATCGTCTTAGTGCTTAGGCGAAGCCCTGCACCGGTAGCTTCATCATCACTGTCACCACGCCGTCATGCTGACGAAACTCTCCCATGACGCTCAACTGGATCAAGAGCTCGTGGGATGTCATCGAGCTGAACGTGTGCTGAACGCGGAGGTGCCGTACATTCGGTGCTTGGATCGGTTGGATCACGAAGACGTTCGACTACATCAACCGCGTCACTAGACGCTTCCGCTTTCGGTCTACGAGGGTACATAGACACACTCTCCCCGCTCGTTGCTATGCTTCTCCTAGATAGATCTTGCATGATCATAGGAATTTTTTTTAATACTACTTCCCAACAATTATGAGGCAGTAATATTTTTCGAGATTGTGAGGGACGCAGAGGCGGGAGTACTTGGGGAGTGAGCTACTGTGCTTGACATGCCAGTCGTGGACTATAGCCGACGCACCTTCTCGCATAAGTCATAGGCGTATTATACATCGACGGTGCTCTAGGATATTTTGTACTGCATCTCACATGGTTGGTGATAATAAACTGTGTGGGATCTACTTGATTTTTCATCTTGATATGAATTACATAATGGGGTCACAGCGGTAATGGACGGTGTTTGAATTGCTAGAACTTTTATCTGTAGTGAACATGCAACTATATGTGTGTAATAAAAGAATTGGAATTATTCAGGGTTCGTTTAGACATTTTATACATTAAATTGGTTTTCTAGCCATTTCAGGTGCACAATTCAAAATTAAACTACATGCACATGCTCCGGTGCACCAACATGGGTTGTAAAATCATATATGTGTCCATGGGTTTATGCTTATGTCCCATGCAAGAAATGGGGATGAATTTCGAACACTGTGGCACCGTGGATCTCCAGCAAACGTCGACGTACTTGCTTTTACAATTCTAGTAAATCTAAAAGTCGTCCAAAATTCATGAAACTTGGCATGCTATCATGGAGCGGCATCAACATGCCGTGGTAAAAATTTTGTCTCATTTGGGGCAGGTTTGTGTTTAAGCTTCTCACAACAAGTGTGATGGTTTTGGTAGGGAACGTTTTACCTTTCTAGACGAAACGATATTCGTTGCCTCTTCTTGATTTCAATTACTTTCCTAGTGTCAACATAGAACAACGGGAGTGTTGTGTTAATTTTTTGAATTTTTTGGGGTTCGTTTGGACATTTTTATACATTAATATAAATTGGTTGAAAATTCAAATCCGTGTCCTTGGTTGCATGCTTATGTCCCATGCAATAAATTGGGATGAATTTCGAACACTACGGCACCGTGGCTCTTCGGCAAACGTCGACGTACTTGCTTTTGTATTTCTAGTAAATCCAAAAGTCATGTGAAATTCATGAAACTTGGCATGCTATCATGGAGCGGCATCAACATGTCGTGGTAAATATTCTGTCCCATTTAGGGCATGTTTAAGCTTCTCACAAACCAGAGCTTCTCACAACAAATGTGATGGTTTCGGTAGGGGACGTTCCACCTTTCTGGACAAAACTATATCCATTGCCTCTTCTTGATTTCAATTATTTTCCTAGTGTCAACATAGAACAACAGGAGTGTTGTGTTGTTTTTTTTGAATTTTTTGGGGTTCGTTTGGACATTTTTATACATTAATTGAGTTTTCAATGCATTTATGTGCATAATTCAAATTTGGACTGCATGCACATGCTCTAATGCATATAAATTGGTTGAAAATTCAAATCCATGTCTTTGGTTGCATGCTTATGTCCCATGCAAGAAATGGGAATGAATGTCAAACACCCTACCACCGTCACTCGGTCGCAAACATTGAGATACATGGTTTTTAAATTCTAGTAAATCCAAAACTCGTCTGAAATTCATGAAACTTGGCATGCTATCATGGAGCGGCATCAACATGCCATGGTAAAATTTTTGTCCCATTTGGGGCAGGTTTGGGTGTAAGCTTCTCACAAACCAGAGCTTCTCACAACAAGCCTGATGGCTTCGGTAGGGAACGTGCCACATTTGGGGACGAAACGATATCCGTTGCCTCTTATTGCTTTAAAAAAAATTCTAGTGTCAACATAGAACAACATGAGTGTTGTGTTAAGTTTTGGAATTTTTCGGGGTTCGTTTGGACATTTTTATACATTATATAGGTTTTCTAGGCATTTTATGTGCATAATTCAAATTTGAAATACATGCACATGCTCGAGTGCATATAAATTGGTTGAAAATCAAATCTGTGCCCTTTGGTGCATGCTTAGGTCTCATGCTAGAAATGGGAATCCTACACCAGGGCAGTGTTGATTGCCAGCAAAACGTTGAGATACCTTGTTTTGAAATTCTAGTAAATCCAAAACTCGTCTGAAATTAATAAAACTTGGCATGCTATCATGGAGCGGCATCAAGATGTCGTGGTAAATATTATTACACATGCAGATTAGACCAAATAGAAGTATCGTTCTAAATTTTGGAATTATTCCGGGTTCGTTTGACCTTTTTTACACATTAATTGAATTTGTGGGCATTTAATGTGCATAATTCAAATTTGAACTACAAGCACATGCTCCAGTGCACCAAAGTTGGTTGAAAAATGACATGTGTGTCCTTGGGTGAATTTCTAGGTCCCATGCAAGAAATGAGAATGAAATTCAAACATATGGGCATCGTGGCTCGGCCGGAAAGATTGAGAATTGGTTTTTTAATTCATGTAAATCCAAAACACGTCTGAAAATCATGAAACTTGGCATGGTGTCATGACATGGCACCAACATGCTGCGGTATTTTTTTGGCCGAATTGGGACAAGCTTTGGTATAAGCTTCTTGCAAACCGGGGCTTCTGTCAAGAAGGCTCGTGGTTCCGAGAGGAACGTGTCACCTTCGTGTGTGAGACGACATACGTACACTGCCTTCTCCCACCTTAGTTTTTTACACAGGCAGATTAGACCAAATAGAAGTATCGTGCTAAATTTTGGAATTATTTCGGGTTCGTTTTGGCCTTTTTTATACATTAATTGAATTTCTGGGCATTTAATGTGCATAATTCAAATTTGAACTACAAGCACATGCTCCAGTGCACCAAAGTTTGTTTAAAAATCACATGCGTGTCCTTGAGTGAATGTCTAGGTCCCATGCAAGAAATGAGAAAGAAATTCAAACATCTGGGCATCGTGGCTCGCATGGAAAGATTGAGAAACTTGGTTTTTTAATTCATGCAAATCCAAAACATGCCTGAAAATCATGAAACTTGGCATTGTGTCATGACATGGCACCAACATGCTGTTGTAATTTTCTGTCCGATTTGCGAAGACGCACACATTAACAATCAACAAAGTCATTTTGGAACAAGTGTTGTCACGTTACAAAATAGAAACACAAGTATTATTGAAACCGTGGGCGTTCTACTTACCAATTACGTGCCGCCACGCGTACCTTTTTATTGGCTAGGAGGTGTCGTGCGGGGTAGCTATTTGAGTACGGGAGGCGTGCGATTAGACCCCTGCACGTGCTCATCAGGAGGAGAGCCATTTGACCTCTATCCGCCGTGCACCTTCCTCCCAACGTCTCCATTAATGGCGCCCGGGCCCCTGTTTCACTGGCGTGGCTATGTCTCACTCGATTGGGATTTAAGAGAGAGAAATGAAAATTCAAAAAGAAACTTTTACACGAATCTTGATGTCAGATCCGATGGACCTATATAGCATCAACTACGACTTATAGCAAGCCTGATGAATATAAAGACGATGACAGTGGATAATAATTGTCTTACATATTTAGGAACATAATAAAAAATCCACATGCGGCAACGCCCGAAATACACAAGGAAAAAAGAAGAAGGAACTAGCTAGTCTCCGCGGCAAGCGGCGACGAGCTCTTTCTTGTCCTCAACACGCTCCTTGAGAGCATCCACGGATTCCTCTAGCATCCTTCGGCGCTCCATGCGGAGCATGTCATTCTCGTCCATAAGTTTCTTGATGATGACGTCGGTGCTCTTCAACAAGGGAGTGATATCATCCTGCTCGTCCCGGAGCTTCGCATTGCCCTCCCTTAGTTGCCGGATGACGCCGAGAGCCTGTTCAAGTGAGGCTTTCATGTCGTCCTACGACCTCGCCCAACCATCAATTTAATCCATCTGGCTAACGACGAGTGCATTCATGCGCCTATAAGAGTCCTCGCCTACCCGTGAGACATTTTCCCAGGCCACCACGACACAGGAGGACATGTCTGCGGCATTCGCGATGCGGCGGGACATCTCTACTGCTTTCGCGGCGCGGCTGAACCAGTCTGCTACATCAATGGCGCGACGGGACCTCCGTGATGCTTCGGTGGCGCGGCGGGATCTCTCTACTGCTACAACCACTCGGCGGGACATGTCGGCTGCTTTCGTAGTGAGGCGGGACATCTCTCGTGCTTCCGCTTCCATGCTTGCCTCATCTCTTGATCCAGAACTCACGCTGGCCATGGCAGACGCAAGGGAACGATGATGAATGACTTGTTTGTTTTAGTGGATGAGGAGTTGAGGAGGAATGAGCAGTAATCTTGGAGTAGTAGTATTTATAACTGAGTACTAATATGCTCCTAAGTGGGAAACCGTTTAGGTTTTGATCGGTGTAAACAGGTTTGTAATTTGGACTGTGATGGGACGCAGGCTCAAAGTTTATTGATGGTTCTATAATTTCTAAGTGCGGCACTATTCCCGGACGGCGTAATGTGGGCACTCGTTCTCGGCCGCGTACGTGACGTTAGAACCATAGGGTGCACCGCAATAGGAAATGTCAGCACACGTCTTGTTCCAAGAATCGTGTGCGCTCGTTGTTACCATCGCGCACGCTTCTTTTAATTAGAATGTGTGCCCATCTAGCGCACACACGTTGATCTGTCTAACTGTTTTTGTTTGTAGTGGCTAATCACAAATAGTTCATCCATGTGAAGTGTATGCGATCAATCGCAGACACTTTGATCTGGCTGACCATTTCTGTTCTTTTGCCTAATCCCAAACAGTTAATCCTTCTGAAGCGTATGCCCTCAATCGCACACACCTTTATCGAGATACCCGTTTATGTTGTTCCGCCTCATCACAAATAGTTAATCCGAGTGAACTGTATGTTTTATATCGCACACGCCTTCATCTGGCTACCCGTTTCCGTTCTTCTTCCTCATCGCAAACAATTCATTGAACTGAAATGTATGCCCAGCATCACACACACAACCAAAATCTGAACCGTCTTTGATGCATCCGTCATCGTAAATGTTTTGCACCTTTTTTGATGGGTTTTTTACATCATCGTTTGTGATTATTGCATCGCACACAGTTTCGTCGAAGGGTCTCTGATCATAGTGTCGCGTTAGCAGCATCCTGCAGTAGTTATGTTGCAACCAGAAGGTTTTGTCGATCCTAAAGGTGCTAGCAAAGTGTGCAAGCTGTAGTGATCCATCTATCGACTGGTGCAAGCTTCTCAGAGTTGGAATATATGCTTTGATGAAGTTATTAGAACATATGGTTTTACACAGACTTTCGTAGAAGCCTGTATTTACAAGAAAGTGAGTGGGAGCTCTGTAGCATTTGTGATATTATATGTGGATGACATATTGTTGATCAGAAATGATGTAGAATTTCGGATAGCACAAAAGGATACTTGAATAATAATTTTTCAATGAAAGACCTCAGTGAAGCTACATATATATTGGGCATCAAGATCTATACAGATAGATCAAGACGCTTGATAGGACTTTCACAAAGCACATGTGACACCCCGAGACCGGTGCGCCAGGTGTCAGCCAGTTATTCGCTGTCTCTGCCATGTCTTCTGCTTGCGTGTTGCATCTTTGCCTTGTCATCGTGTGCATTGCATCATCATGTTTTCAAAACTTGCATCCGTCTGAGTCCGTCCGTCCTTTCCGTTGTCCGTTCTGAGCCCAGACACACTTGCACGCGCCCGCGGCGCCTCCGAATATTTATTTTATGAGTGGCCGAAAAATGTTCTCGGAATGGGATGAAACTTGGTGTGTGGTCTTATTATAGCATAGGTAGACCGCCTGTCAAATTTCATCGCATTCGGAGTCCGTTTGATAGCCCAACGGATATATATAGCGGCACTAGTCGTCGGTTTAAAAGTCGGACGTTTTTGGTCTCCGAAAACCCCCGCGGGCCTCTCTCTCTTCTCTCCTCTCAGCCCGAAGCCCCCCTAACACAGCCCGCTAGCCCACCTACAAACCCCTCCGCTCCGGACCGTCCGATGGTGATCTAACGGTCCGAAACGCAGCAGAAACCCCTCCAAATCCTAATCCCTAGAACCCCTACTATATATAGCAGTCTTCCCCTTCCAAATCGGGTAAAAACCTACCTCCTAGACCCCCCCCCCTCCTCCTCCATTTCCGCGCCAGCCGCCCTACCACCGCCACTTGGTGCCGCCGGGCCCTCAGCGCCGCCACGAGCCGCCGAAAAACCCCGCCTCCGCCACTCGGGGCGTTCCACGCGGCCACCAGCCGATCCTCGCAGCCGAGGCCCGCCAGGGCCCACAGGAGGGTCCGTCCCGGGCCACCCCGGGCCCGACCGGCCCGCTTCCCCGCTCCCCGCTCCTCCCTCGCTCCGGCCTCCACGGCCCTGCTCCGCCGCCGCGCCCTGCGCGCTCCGCCCGCCGCCGACGACTGCATCACCGGCCGCCGCTTGCTCGCCGTGCTCCGGCATCGCGCCTCGGCCGAGCCCGCGCGCCCCGCGTCCGCCGATCCCCTCCTGCCCAGGTCCTCTGCCGCCGGCCAGAGCCACTCGCCGGCCTCGCCTCCGGCCGATCTGGGCCGGCGCCGCCCAGGTCCGGTGGCCCTTGCGCGCCCGGAACGTTCCCGACCGTCGTCCCCTCGCCAGCCGCCGTCGCCACGCCCGGATCCGGCCAGATCCGGGCCGGATCGATCCCGTCGCCGGCCGGACGTGTCCAGTCGGTGTGGACATGTGTGCTTCCTCCCCTCGGCGTGCCACTGCCGTGTGGGCCCGCATGCCCGCACCGACGGACATGTCCGACCTGACACCGGACATGTCCGCCCCTCCGGAGGTCTTTTTCTTGTAAGTCCCTGACCCCTTTTGTAAAATATTGCATACTTTGCATGCCCGTAACTTGTTGTGTGTATGTCCAAATTGAGTGAATGATATGTCAAAATGATCGTGGTGATGTGCTCTACACTTTGTTCCGTTGTGCCATGCTTGTTTGACTTCATCTTGATGCCCTAATCTCTGTTGCAAGAGTGCTACTTGTTATAAACTGTTGTTACTTGTTAATTTGTTGCCATGTTTGAGATGTGATAACTTGGTGCATGTTTATCCAAATGGAGCATATGATATGTCAAAATGTTCATTGTGAAATGCTCTACATGTTGGTTGTTGTAGCATCCATGTTAGGTGTCATATTTCCATGTTAATCTCTGTTGCAAAAGTGCATGTGGTTGTTAAGTGCTGAAACTTGCTCTGAGATGCTGATTTCACTTGCTCATTGCTATTGATGTGTTTGTCTTCATGCCACATGTCTTCATGTTTTAGAAGCACCATCATATGGTCTTTGTTGTGGTGCATTTTAATTTCCATGATATGCCTTGAGGTGACTTAAACAAGCTTGTAAACATGCCATGTTGTTGTTACTGTTTTATACTTAGTGAAAAACTACTAAGTCTGGAATCTGTTATAACCTAATGCTATGTTTGCTTGATGCCCTAGTCAAATCCATGCTTGTTTTGGAGTGGCCAATGATCATTCCTTATTGTCCATGTTATTGTCTATCCATTCATGCCCTTACTTGCTCATTTGGCATGATGTAGCTTATTTATTTCTTGCTCTCAAGTTGCTATGAATTATATCTGTCGGGATTTTATCAGCATGTTCAATTTGGTGTAGCTTGTTTCTATTGATCCATGCCTCCTATGGAGTTGCTCCAATGGAGTTGTTTGTTGTAGGATATGTCTACTACATGTCCATGCTCTTTATGTTCTTATTAGAGTTGATATGCTTGTTGTTTTTTGCCTTCGAAGGCAGCATCGTGATGATGTTTTTGCCTTTCCCAGATTTTGACTAAGTCTGGATAATTTTATTGCAACCTGCCATGCTTAGTTAAGTGTGTTCCAGCAAGCTTTTTGGTGTGTTCTAAGTTCATTCTTGTTAAGTAACATGTCTGTTTCACATCCATGCTTCTTGTTATCATGTTTGAGTGCTGTAGCATATTTTTACCTTGCTCCAAAGTTTCTATGTGGCTGTTAACTTCAGCTTTACATTGTAACTTGTTTTGCTCGTATCTTTTAGCCCGTTGCTCCGTTTTGGGTGTGCCTTATATGAAACTTGTGTGATTTTGCATGTAGAATCGTAATATCATGTTGTTTTCATGATTGGAGTGTGTTTGCTTGATGTTTGGGTGCATCTTGCACCGTTGCCTTGCTTGTCTTGTTTTGCTCATATCTTCTAGGCCGTAGCTCCGATTTAAACAAACTTTATATGAAACTTGACTAGAATTTCGTGCAGATCATCATGGTGCATGTTAAGCTTCTGTTTAATAACTTTAACTTAAGGTTTGTTCAGATCTGGTCTAATTTCAAATTATGCATATGAGGGCTTACCGGATTTGTTATATGTTGATTACGGCCTCATTTAAACTTGTTGTTTGGTGTTGTTCTTGTGTGCTTCATCCCTTGCCATGTATTGCATCATATATAGACTTGTCTTGCATCATACTTGGTTGAGCATCTTGTCATGTTCTTGTGTTGTGTGTTTACCGTATTGCTTGCTTCTTCTCGTTAGTGCTTGTTCCATTGCGATCGTGAGATTCGTTCGTCTACTCGTGGTTCGTCTTCAAGGCTTATTCTTTGTCTTCTTCATGGATCCGTTCTTCTTCCTTGCGGGATCTCAGGCAAGATGACCATCACCTTGGATACCTTTACTATCATTGCCATGCTTAGTTGTCTCGATGCTATCGTTACATGTCGCGTTACCCATCATTATTGTCAGCCTCTCCTTGTTGCCATGAAACCTCTAACCTTTGACACCTTTCCAGCAAAACCATTGTTTGGCTATGTTACCCGCTTGCTCAGCCCCTCTTATAGCGTTGTTAGTTGCAGGTGAAGATGAAGATTGTTCCATGTCGGAACTTGATGCTTTGGGAATATCACAATATCTATTATTATTATTAACACACCTATATACTGGGCATGGGTGGAAGGCTTCGCCTTTTGCTCGGTGTTTTGTTCCACTCATGCCACCTTAGGAGCCGATAAACCGGCATTATGTTCCTTGATTTTGCGTTCTTTACACGGTTGGGTATATGGGGACCCCTTGACACTTCGTCTTTGAATAAAACTCCTCCAGCAAGGCCCAACATTGTTTTTATTGCAACATAATAACAACTTAATTAATTAATTAATTGCATAGGGAGTTAGCGCTACCCGAGGATTCTTTCTACATACAAGGGGGCAGTGCTGATGGTGTTGGTCCCAAACGGGGAGACTGTGGGACCGTCACGGGGAAACTCAAGGTATCTGGCTCCTGTAGGATCATCTATCCAGTTGTGGCCTGAGACGAGATACGCGCGGCTACTATCAACGTGTTGGCACCCCGGGAAGTCTTGCTGGACTTGTTTTACCATTGTCGAAATGTCTTGTGCATCGGGATGCCGAGCCTGATCGGATTGTCCCTAAGATAAGGGGTAATAATTATTATTATCTCAGCTGATCGTAAGAGCTTGTGATGGGCTAAGTTGGGACACCCCTGCAGGGTTATGATCTTTCGAAAGCCGTGCCCGCGGTTATGTGGCAGATTGGAATTTGTTAATGTCCGGTTGTAGAAAACTTGACATAGGATCCGAGTTAAAACAAACAACTGTGTGAGTAACCGTGACTGTCTCTTTTCACTTTGAGAAGAGAACACGGTGGGGTTATGTTTGACTCGTAGGTAGTTCAGGATCTTTAGCGATCATTACTAGTTTGCGACCGTTTGTGTAGATGCTCATCTTATTCTTGTACTCGTAAGTTAGCCACCATATATTTGCTTAGCCGCTGCTGCAACCTCATCACTTTACCTCTTCCTACCCATTAAGCTTTGATAGTCTTGTTACCCATGGTTATGGGATTGCTGAGACCTCGTGGCTCACAGATACTACAACAACAGTATCCCCCATGTTTCCGATGTCTTGACGTGAGAGCGATGTCCGTTGTGTTGGAGTTCTATCTTCTTCTTCTTCTTCAGTCTTGGGTTTGGTTCCGGGTCGGCAGCCTGGGATAGCAGATGGATGTCGTTGAGCTTTTCATGTTTGCATCCGTAGTCGGATGCCTTGTATTGATGTTGTTGTATTCATGTGACTTGTATGAATTGTTGTATCCCCCATGTATGTATGTAAGGGTACGATGTAATGATATCCATCTTGCTAAGCGCCCGAAATGCGGTTGTGCCCCAATCACGTAAGTGTCACGTGATCGGGATAGAATCACATCTTGGGCCTAACAGCACATACCTTGATAAAGTTTTGAAGAAGTTCAAAATGGATCAGTCAAAGAAAGGGTTCTTGCTTGTGTTACAAGGTGTGAAGTTGAGGCAGACTCAATGCCCGACCAATTCAGAAGATGGAGAGAAAATGAAAGCCATTCCCTATGCCTCAGCCATAGAATCTATCATGTATGCTATGATTTGTACCAGACCTGATGTGTGCCTTGCCATAAGTCTGGCAGGGAGGTACCAAAGTAATCCACGAGTGGATCACTGGACAACAGTCAAGAACATCCTAAAGTACCTGAAAAGGACCAAGGATATGTTTCTCGTTTATGGAGGTGACAAAGAGCTCGTCGTAAATGGTTACGTTGCTGATATCTTTGACACTGATCCGGATGACTCTAAGTCGCAAACCGGTTCGTATTTCAATAGAATGGTGAAGCAGCAAATGAAGGAGTCTGGATGAAGGAGTTCATATCCGATCTAGTGCATCGGGTCCAATGAAAAGCTTTTGTGACAATACTGGAGCAATTGCCTTAGCGAAGGAATCCAGATTTCACAAAAGAACCAAACATATCAAGAGACACTTCAACTCCATCCGCGATCAAGTCAAAGAGGGAGACATAGAGATTTGCAAAATACATACGGATCTGAATGTAGCAGACCCGTTGACTAAGCCTCTTCCACGAGCAAAACATAATCAGCACTAGGATTCCCTGGGTGTTTGAATCATTACTATGCAATCTAGATTATTGACTGTAGTGCAAGTGGGAGAATGAAGGAAATATGCCCTAGAAGCAATAATAAAGTTGTTATTTTATATTTCCTTATTCATGATAAATGTTTATTATTCATGCTAGAATTGTATTAATTGGAAACCTTGATACATGTGTGAATACATAGACAAACATTGTGTCCTTAGTGAGCCTCTACTAGACTAGCTTGTTGATCAAAGATGGTTAAGGTTTCCTAACCATGGACATGAGTTGTCATTTGATAACGGGATCACATAATTAGGAGAATGATGTGATTGACATGACCCACCTGTTAGCTTAGCATAATCACCGTTCAGTTTTACTGATATTGCTTTCTTCATGTCAAATACATATTTCTCTGACTATGAGATTATGCAACTCCAGGATACCGGAGGAATGCCTTGTGTGCTATCAAATGTCACAACATAACTGGGTGATTATAAAGATGCTCTACAAGTATCTCTGAATGTGTCTGTTGAGTTGGCATATATCGAGATTAGGATTTGTCACTCCGAGTATCGGAGAGGTATCTCTGGTCCCTCTTGGTAATACACATCATAAGAAGCCTTGCAAGCAAAGTGACTAATGAGTTAGTTGCGGAATGATGTATTACGGAACGAGTAAAGAGACTTGCTGGTAACGAGATTGAACTAGGTATGAAGATACAGACGATCGAATCTCGGGCAAGTAACATACCGATGACAAAGGGAATAACGTATGTTGTCATTACGGTTCGACCGATAAACGTCTTTGTAGAATATGTAGGAACCAATATGAGCATCCAGGTTCTGATATTGGTTATTGACCGGAGAGGTCTCTTGGTCATGTCTACATAGTTCTCGAACCCATAGGGTCTGCACACTTAACATTCGATGATGGTATTGTATTATATGAGTTATGTGATTTGGTGACCGAATGTTGTTCGGAGTCCCGGATGAGATCACACACATGACGAGGAGTCTGGAAATGGTCGAGAGGTTAAGATAGATATATTGGATGATATTATTCGGACACCGAAAGTGTTCCGAGGGATACCAAGTACATATCGGAGTATCGGGGGTTACCGGAACCCCTGGAAGGTTAATGGGCCACATGGGCCAAAGGGGAAGGGGCACACTAGCCCACAAGGGGCTGGCGCACCCCTCCTAAGCCGCCGGCTAAGTGGGAGAAGGAAAGGGGGATTCGGCCTCCCCCTTCCTTTCCTCTCCCCTCTCTTCCTTTTCCCTTCCTACTCCGAATAGGAATAGGAGAGCGGGGTTGGCCGAATTGAAGAGGACCCCCTTGTGCGGTGCCCCCTTGGCTACCTCTCCTCCCCAACAACCTATATATACATGGGGAGGGGACGCCTAGAACACACACCAACGATTGTTAGCCGTGTGCGGTGCCCTCCCTCCACAGTTTACGCCTCTGGTCATATTCTCGTAGTGCTTAGGCAAAGCCCTGCGCGGGATCACTTCACCATCACCGTCACCACGCCGTCGTGCTGACAGAACTCATCTACTTCCTCAACACTTTGCTGGATCAAGAGTTCGAGGGACGTCATTGAGCAGAATGTGTGCATAACTCGGAGGTGCCATACGTTCGGTGCTTGATCGGTCGGAACGAGAAGAAGTTGGACTACATCAACCATGTTGTTAAAACGCTTCTGCTTTCGGTCTACGAGGGTACATAGACACACTCTCCCCCTCTCGTTGCTATCAATCTCCTAGATATATCTTGCGTGAGCGTAGGATTTTTTTTTTTTGAAATTGCATGTTACGTTTCCCAACAGATACCCTCTCTGGCGTGTATATAAGCCAAAGGGTTTAGCACGTAGGAGGTATATCAACACAATATCATTCACCTAGCCCTAGAGTTAGACCACACATTATGATCTCGAGGTAGATCAACTATGTATTTGATACATCTTCATCAATATAAACAAGAGCACGACATAGGGTTGTACCTCCATCAAGGGGGGCCGAACCTAGGTACACATCGTCTCCCTTGTCCCTGTTACTATTGATCCGAGATCCACAACCAGGGACCCTACCCCGGGGTCTGCCGGTTTTTACAACAACATTGATGCTTTCATTAAGAGTTCCATTGTGCAATCAACAAAGGATTGATGGCTCACTAGCAGATCAACTGCGGCAACGGCCTACGCAAGGAAAATCCTAACTAAAATCATCAACAAAACTATCACTTTAAGCCGACTTAGTCTAGATGGATGTAGTTGATGAGCTAAATAATGAGATACATTGTCTGTTCTAAATTTAAAGATGTTTTGGCAGTTTAAATTCAAAAACGGAGGCAATACAATTTTTATTGAGAAAATGACAGTATCGATCGATATGGTACATTCAACTCTCATGGTTCTGAAGAAAAGGACGACACGTACGTTGTGCAACCCCTAAAATACCCAATGGAGCGGCTCATCGTCTTGAAGGAGATATGCCCTAGAGGCAATTATAAAGTTGTTATTTATATTTCCTTATATATCATGATAAATGTCTTTTATTCATGCTAGAATTGTATTAACCGGAAACTTGATACATGTGTGAATACATAGAGGCATAGACAAAATAGGGTGTCCCTAGTATGCCTCTACTAGACTAGCTCGTTAATCAAAGATGGTTAAGTTTCCTAACCATAGACATGTGTTGTCATTTTATGAACGTCATCACGTCATTAGGAGAATGATGTGATGGACATGACCCATCCATCAGCTTAGCATAATGATCGTTTAGTATTATTGCTATTGCTTTCTTCAAGACTTATACATGTTCCTCTTACTATGAGATTATGCAACTCCCGAATACCGGAGGAACACCTTGTGTGCTATCAAACGTCACAACGTAAATGGGTGATTATAAAGATGCTCTATAGGTGTCTCCGAAGGTGTTTGTGGTTTTGGCATAGATCGAGAATAGGATTTGTCACTCTGAGTGTCGGGGAGGTATCTCTGGGCCCTCTCGGTAATACACATCATAATAAGCCTTGCAAGCAAATGACTAATGAGTTTGTCACGAGATGATGTATTACGGAACGAGTAAAAAGACTTGTCGGTAACGAGATTGAACTAGGTATGATGATACCGATGATCGAATCTTGGGCAAGTAACATACCGATGACAAAGAGAACAACGTATGTTATTATGCGGTTTAACCGATAAAGATCTTCGTAGAATATGTAGGAGCCAATATGAGCATACAGGTTCCGCTATTGGTTATTGACCGGAGATGTGTCTCGGTCATGTCTACATAGTTCTCGAACCCGTAGGGTCCGCACGCTTAACATTCGATGACGATTAGTATTATGAGTTATGTGATTTTGATGACCGAAGTTTGTTCGGAGTCTCGGATGAGATCACAGACATGACGAGGAGTCTCTAAATGGTCGAGAGGTAAAGATTCATATATTCAATTTACGGTAATTCACCGGGGAAGTATTGGGCCTTATTGGGCATTAGTGGAAAGGAGAGAAGGGCCACAAGGGAAGGCAGCGCACCCCCATGGGCTGGTCCGAATTGGACTAGGAGGGGGCGGCGCCCCCCTCTTTCCTTCTCCCTCTCCTCCTCCTTCCCTCTCTCCACTTCTTGGAAAAGGAAGGGAAGCAAAGGCACTCCCCCTATAGGCGCGCCACTCCTAGGCCGGCCTCCTCCTCCTCCTTCCTTTATATACGTGGGCAAGGGGCACCCCAAAGGCACAACAGACAATCTCTTAGCCGTGTGTGGTGCCCCCCTCCATAGTTACACACCTCAGTCATATCGTTGAAGTGCTTAGGCAAAGCCATGTGCCGGTAACATCATCATCGCCGTTGCCACTCCGTCGTGCTGACGAAACTCTCCCTCATCCTCAACTGGATCAAGAGCTCGAGGGACGTCATCGTGCTGAACATGTGCTGAACATGGAGGTGCCGTACGTTTGTTCCTTGGATCGGTTGGATCGTGAAGGCGTTCGACTACTTCAACCGCGTTACTAAACGCTTCCGCTTTTGGCCTATGAGGGTACGTGGACACACTCTCCCCGCTCGTTGCTATGATTCTCCTAGATAGATCTTACGTGATCGTAGGATTTTTTTTAAATACCACGTTCCCCAACAGTGGCATCATGAGCCAGGTCTATGCGTAGATGATACGCACGAGTAGAACACAAAGAGTTGTGGGCGATAATAGTCATACTGCTTACCAGCATGTCATACTTTGATTTGGCGGTATTGTTGGATGAAGCGGCCCGGACCGACATTACATGACCGCATTCATGAGACAGGTTCTACCGACGTGCTTTGCAGATAGGTGGCTGGCGGGTGTCATTTCTCCAACTTTAGTTGACTCGAGTGTGACTATGTATGGTCCTTGTTGAAGGTTAAAACAACACACTTGACAAAAAATCGTTGTGGTTTTGGTGCGCAGGTAAGAACGGTTCTTACTAGAAGCCCGTAGCGGCCACGTAAAACTTGCAACAACAAAGTAGAGGACGTCTAACTTGTTTTTGCAGGGCATGTTGTGATGTGATATGGTCAAGACATGATGAATTATATGTTGTTGTATGAGATGATCATGTTTTGTAAATTATCGGCAACCGGCTGGAGCCTTTTGGTTGTCTCTTTATGGTATGGATTGCGAAAGCCATGTAATTGCTTTACTTTATCACTATGAGTTAGCAATAATAGTAGTAGCAATAGTTGGCGAGACGACCACGACGCTACGATGGAGATCAAGGTGTCAAGCCGGTGACGATGGAGATCATGACAATGCTTTGGAGATGGAGATCAAAAGCACAAGATGACAATGGCCATATCATGTCGCATACTTTGATTGCTTGTGATGTTTATCTTTTTATGCATCTTATTTTTCTTAGAAGGACGGTAGCATTTTAAGACGATCCCTCACTAAAATTTCAAGGTACAAGTGTTCTCCCTGAGTATGCACCGTTGCGACAGTTCATCGTGCCAAGACACCACGTGATGATCTGGTGTGATAAGCTCTAAGTTCAAATACAACGGGTGTAAGACAGTTTTGCACATGCAGAATACTCGGGTTAAACTTGACGAGCCTAGCATGTACATACATGGCCTCGGAACACCGGAGACCGAAAGGTCGAGCATGAATCATTTAGTAGATATGATCAAGATAAGATGTTCACCGTTGAAAACTACTCCATCTCACGTGATGATTGGACATGGTTCGGTCGATATGGATCACGTGATCATTTATATGACTTGAGGGATCTCTATCTAAGTGGGAGTTCTTAAGTAATATGATTAATTGAACTTTAATTTATCATGAAATTAGTCCTAATAGTATTTGCAAATTATGTTGTAGATCAATAGCTCGCGTTATATCTCCCCTATGTTTTTGATATGTTCCTAAAGACAACTAAGTTGAAAGATGTTAGTAGCAATGATGCGGACTAGGTCCGCATTCTAAGGATTAACCTCATTGCTGCACAACAGTATTATGTCCTTGATGCACCGCTAGGTGACAAACCTATTGTAGGAGTAGATGCAGACGTTATGAACATTTGACAAGCTCGGTATGATTACTACTTGATAGTTTAGTGTGCCATGCTTTACGGCTTATAACCGGGACTTCAAAAACGTTTTGAACGCCACAGAGCATATGAGATGTTCCAAGATTTGAAAATAGTATTTTAGACTCATGCCCGTGTCGAGAGGTATGAGACCTCTGACAAGTACTTTGCCTACAAGATGGAGGAGAATAAGTCAACCAATGAGCATATGCTCAGAATGTTTGAGTACTACAATCGCTTGAATCAAGTGGGAGTTAATCTTCCACATAAGATAGTGATTGACAGAGTTCTCTAGTCACTATCACCAAGTTACTAGAACTTCGTGATGAACTATAATATGCAAGGGATGACAAAAACGATTCCCGAGCTCTTCGTAATGCTGAAATCAACGAAGGTAGAAATCAAGACAAAGCATCAATTGTTGATGGTTAACAAGATCACTAGTTTCAAGAGAAGGTCAAGGGGAAGAAAGGGGACTTCAAGAAGAATGGCAAGCAAGTTGTCACTCCCGTGAAGAAGCCCAAAGCTGGACCTAAGCCTGAAACTGAGTGCTTCTAACTGCAAATGAAATGGTCACTGGAAGCGGAAGTTCCTCGAATATTTGGCCAATAAGAAGGATGGCGAAGGGAACAAAGGTATACTTGATATACATATTGATAATGTGTACCTCACTAGTGTTCATAGTAGCCCCTAAGTATTTGATACTTGTTCGGTTGCTAAGATTAGTAACTCGAAATAGGAGTTGCAGAATAAACGGAGACTAGTTGAGGGTGAGGTGACGATGTGTGTCGGAAGTAGTTCCAATATTGATATGATCATCATTGCACACTCCCTGTACTTTTGGGATTAGTGTTAAACCTAAATAAATGTTATTTGGTGTTTGCGTTGAGCATGAACAAGATTGGATCGTGTTTATTGCAATACAGTTATTCATTTAAGTGAGAGAATAATTGTTATTCTGTTTACATGAATAAAACCTTCTATGGTCATACACCCAAGGTGAATGGTTTATTGAATCTTGATCGTAGTAAATTCACATATTCATAATATTGAAGCCAAAAGATGCAGAGTTGATAATGATAGTGCAACATACTTGTGGCACTGCCGTTAAGGTTATATTGGTGTAAAGCGTGGGAAGAAACTCCATGCTGATGGACTTTTGGAATCACTTGATTATGAATCATTTGATGTTTGTGAACCATGCCTCATGGGCAAGATGACTAAAACTCCGTTCTCCGGAACAATGGAGCGAGCAAGTGACTTATTGGAAATAATACATACTGATGTATGCAGACCAATGAGTGATTGATGCTCGCGGCAGGTATCGTTATTTTCTCACCTTCACTGATGATTGGAGCAGCTATGGGTATATCTACTTGATGAAGGACAAGTCTGAAACATTTGAAAAGTTCAAAGAATTTCAGAGTGAAGTAGTGAATCATCGTAGCAAGAAAATAAAGTTTCTACGATGTGATCGCGGAGGCGAATAGTTGAGTTATGAGTTTGGTCTTCATTTGAAACAATGTGGAATAGTTTCATAGCTCACGCCACCCGGAACACCACAGCGTAATGGTGTGTCTGAACGTCGTAACCGTACTTTATTATATAAGGTGCGATCTATGATGTCTCTTACCGATTTACCACTATCGTTTTGGGGTTATGCATTAGAGACAGCTTCATTCACGTTAAAAAAGGGCACCATCTAAATCCGTTGAGACGACACCGTATGAACTGTGGTTTGGCAAGAAACCAAAGTAGTCATTTCTTAAAGTTTGGGGTTGCGATGCTTATGTGAAAAGGCTTCAGCCTGATAAGCTCGAACCCAAATCGGAGAAATGTGTCTTCATACCCAAAAGAAACTGTTGGGTACACCTTCTATCGCAGATCCAAAGGCAAGACTTTTGTTGCTAAGAATGGATCCTTTCTAGAGAAGGAGTTTCTCTCGAAAGAAGTGAGTGGGAGGAAAGTAGAACTTGATGAGGTAATTGCACCTTCTCCAGAATTGGAGAATAGCACATCACAGAAAATTGTTCTTATGAAGCCTACACCAATTAGTAAGGAAGCTAATGATGATGATCATGAAACTTTGGATCAAGTAAACTACCGAACCTGGTAGGTCAACCAGAGTACGTTCCACGGCAGAGTGGGACGGTAACCTAGTTATGGAAGTCATGTTACTAGACCATGACGAACCTGTGAACTATGAGGAAGCGATGATGAGCCCAGATTCTGCGAAATGGCTTGAAGCCATGAAATCTGAGAAGGGATCCATGTATGAGAAAAAAGTGTGGACTTTGGTTGACTTGCCCGATGATCGGTAAGCCATAGAAAATAAATGGATCTTTAAGAAGAAGACTGACGCTGACGGTAAGGTGACCGTCTACAAAGCTCGACTTGTTGCGAAAAGGTTTTTGACAAGTTCAAGGAGTTGACTACGATGAGACCTTCTCACCCGTAGCGATGCTTAAGTCTGTCCGAATCATGTTAGCAATTGCAGCATTTTATGATTATGAAATCTGGCAAATGGATATCAAAACTGCATTCCTTAATGGATATATCAAAGAAGAGTTGTATATGATGCAACCAGATGGTTTTGTCGACCCTAAAAGTGCTAACAAAGTGTGCAAGATCCAACGATCCATCTATGGACTGGTGCAAGCATGTCGGAGTTGGAATATACGCTTTGATGAGGTGATCAAAGCATATGGTTTTATACAGACTTACGGTGAAGCATGTATTTACAAGAAAGTGAGTGGGAGCACTACAATATTTCTGATAAGTATATGTGAATGACATATTGTTGATCGAAAATAATGTAGAATTTTCTGGAAAGCATAAAGGATTGTTTAAAAGGAGTTTTTCAATAAAAGACCTCGGTGAAGCTGCTTACATATTGGGCACCAAGATCTATAGAGATAGATTAAGACGCTTGATAAGATTATCAATGAGTACATACCTTAATAAGATTTTGAAGGAGTTCAAATTGGATCAGTCAAAGAAGGAATTCTTGCCTGAGTTGTAAGGTATGAAGTTGTAATATCCCAAATTTTCAATTTGGAATGTTATACATAGATCATACTGCATTGCATATTTCTTTGCATTCTGGTCGTGGCGATCCTCGAAAATTCCAAGCAACTCAAGGACCCACGGAGAGAGTTCGGAATTCTACCGTTTTCGTATTTAAGTTTACTCGAATACCGGTACGAGGATAGCGTTGGTTTTAATTATTTTTCTCTCCTAAAATTTTTTCTAAATAAAATATATGAGTGGAGATAATATGACTTCTCCAAAATAACAGAAATATTGGAGGAAAAATATTAAAATCACTTTTCGTATTTATTCGGATTTATTTGTGATTTTATTTGCATAGGAAAAATAAGCGTTTTTCAAAATTCCATTTAGGTCCGGGAAAAATGTTCACTTTTTCCTAAATATTATTAGAGGACGGTGAAAATTTATTTCGGGATTTTTGGAGTAGGTTTAGTATTTCTTTTGTTAGTTTTCGTACGTCAGGACTCGTTTAAAAAAAAGGGGGAACCAACTCCGGGCCATAACCAGCTAGGACTCTCCTAGCCGGGCTTTTAAAAGCGCCAACCCGGTGCCACCGCTAGCCCAGTCGCCCCGCCCGCCTAACCCTAGCGCCGCCGCCGCCTGTTGCGCCGTCGTGCCGCACCGCCGGAGCCATTCGCCGCCGCCGTCGGAGCCACCGCCGCCGCCCCGCCCGCCGAGGTAGCCACCGCTGTCGTCTTCTCGACGTCGCCGCCGGTTCTTTTCGCTAACTGATCGGTTCTTTTCGGAAAAAAAACTAGATCCGTTTTTTTAGATTAGATCGGTTTTACTTTGGTTTAGTTATTTAGCGGACGTTCGTCCGTACGCTCGTTTTTAACGAACGTTGTTCGCCAGTTAGCCGCTGACAGCGAACATTCGTTCGTTAGCCTGTTCGTCAGTTTTCTTTTTCAGGGTATTTATCTGCGGTTATTTCCGATCACGATTTCTGCCCTGATCTTGTTTTTCTTTTTTCTTTTCGCTCGAGAGTCGGAATCAGGTGATTCAAAATCCCAGATCTTCGTCTCGACGCCCTATTTCCGTTTAACCAACTGGAACCAAGTTTTGCTACTGTAAAAATTTGACCCTTGGTCAAATTAGTAATCGGATCTCGTTTCTTTCGCAGTTTGAGTTTCGTTGCTTCTTTCGATTTGATTCTTTTTGCAAACCGGACTTCTTAAGTTGAACTTTCTGGTTAGATCTAGTCTTTTGGAGTTTTGTTTGTGCATGTTTGCTTGATTGCGTATGTATGCTATTGTTTGCTTGCGATAGAATACCCAGACTGTGAAGCGTACTACTACGAGTCTCTAGGTTTTGCGAATCATCAGCAAGGCAAGTAATACTTTGATCATACCCTTTGTTACCCAGTTTTTATGCATTAGATCAAATCCTCACACATTGCCTGAGTAGGATCTCATAACTTGTGGGTCTGGGAAGTAGTTTGAGGTAGAACCTATTACCTGCATTATTTTCAAACCCTTGGGAGTTACTTCTACGTTATGCTTAGGTTGCCATGCTATGCTCGTAGACGTGGTTGGGTTTCAGTGAAATCCATGGCAGATGTGAGATGTTAATTAATGGTTCAACTTAAGGTGGCTACTTGAATACACATCTGGGTCGATTGGTTGCAGGGCACCTGGAGAATCCAGTGTTGTCCTCGGAAATCCAGGGGTGCCGTGTGATTGTCCTATGGAATGCCACCCAGGCTCAAAGGGGTCATAAAACTATTCATGCTAGAAACTTCCGTGTGCAGCCACAATGCCATTATGGTCTCTGGCATAGTATGAATAAGTTGTGTGAGCTCTTTCATGGTGGACTAGCAGATGTAGGGGAAAGTAGGTGTACGGGTCCAACTGGGGTAAAGAGTAAATGCATCTGAAAGATTGTGTCTCGGTCATCCGTTTCTCAAACAACATGCAGTGCGAGAAATCCAACATAGGAGATCGAGTCTTGTGGGAAAAGTGCACAAACCTCTACAGAGTGTACAAACTGATCATGATTAGCCGTGTCCCCGGTTATGGACAATCTTGAGTATCTGGTACTTGAATTATTGGTTGATCTCATCACTCTAAATTTAAATTTGTTGGGTTAATGATTACTTTAATTTGGGATTGAGTTGGAGGTACCTTCTCAATGATGTTTCAACTACCATGATAGTTAAATTAAAATATATTCCTTTGTTGTAGGGAAGATTTGGCTTTACGCAAAAACTTTAACCTTAGAGCCTCCACCAGCCAAATATGCATATAGTATAGCCTTTATTCTGTTATTTGCATCTTCTGTATTATCTTGCCAGCATATTCCATGTGTTGACCCGTTTCGGGCTGCAACATATTACATTGCAGACTTTTCAGACGAGGAGTAAGACGTTCTAGGTCGTTTGTCATGCACTCAGCTATACCGTTAGAATTGATGGACTCACTTATCTTCCAAGCCTTGCGCTGTTATTTTATTAGATGGCCTTATGCCATAGACCTTTGTAATAAGTTCTCTTTGGAGACATTCGATGTAATAAGTGTGTGATTGCCACTCTGTTATAAATCCTTCAAGTACTGTGTGTGTCAGCATTACCGATCCAGGGATGACACTAAAACACAGAGACTTCGGTCCATTCGGATCGTGATCGCTACAAGATGGTATCAGAGCCCACGCTGACTGTAGGACACGACCACTAAAATAAACCCTAGTTCACTCTTCTCTACACATTTCTGACTTCTCTCCATTTTTCTACTTCTTTAGGATGGTGGACCCAAGGAACAAGTTCACTCAACCAGATGAAGACACACCTTTTGGACGACACTTCAAGGAAGTCACTAGGTACCTGAACATAGGAATACCAAGCTTTACCGGGACCTACACCGCCACCTTACCAGAAGAGGAGCGATGGAGCATTCAAGTTCAAATTCTCGGGAGAACCTTCGCACCATCCACTGAGCCGATAGAGTTTTCTTTTGATGCACCAACCTGGAGCCTAGGCAAGAGTATGGCCGCCCACATCACCATGGGAAGGATCAGAGAAGTTTACAAGCAGGAGCTAAAGGACACCATCTACCAGATTTGTGGATGCCGAGATGAGCATTGGGACATGATCAGCACCCGGAAGGACATGTCCATTGCAGCGTTCATCCAGGAGTTAAACCAGCACATTCAACGACAGGAGCACCAGATGTGCGCTGGGATGATAGATTTGAAGAAGGCACTAAACATGAATATGGAGCTAGAAGAAGAACTCAAGTCTACTCATGACGGATACGAGGAGGAGATGTTGGTACTAGTGGAGAAAAATGATGATTTGACAAGGAAGCTAGGAGTATTGATGGGAGACCCAGCACCAGGAGGAGAAGAAGAGGAAGAGGAACCCAAGGAGATTCGTTCTGAAGATTACATCATCATCGACGATACGGATTCGGACCCCGATGATAGTGATGACGAAGACTACGAAGATGAAACTGGAGCAGACATCATGGAATCTTGCGCCGATCAATATTTCTAGAAGACCACCCTATGACTAGTAGTTTTCCCCCACAAAGCAGTATTTAGAGCACTTTGTAACGTTAGTTAGATCTTTGTAAGACCTTGCTTGAAATTGATTGGTGTGATATGATTGTGTTTGTCTCATGTGCATATGGGTAGTGATTTTCCCTTAGACCTCAACTCTATTCTAATCTCTTCCCTCTACACCCCTCAGATGCCTCCAAGATGTGAGCCCGGATTTGAGTTTCCCCCAGAGCTCACTCAGTTGATCCAATAGCAGAACACTTTGATGCAACTTCTTGTCCAGAACACTCAGAACAACCAGAACAACAACAACCCTCCACCACCGCCACCCGTGGACAACCTGACACGTTTCCTAAGGTTGCGACCACCGGTGTTTGCTAGCAGCATTGAACCAATAGTCGCTGATGATTGGCTGCGCAAGATTGGAAGGGATTTGACCACCGCAAATTGCTCGGGTGCTGAGAAAGTGCGATTTGCCGCACACCAGTTGTCTGGACCAGCCGCAGCATGGTGGGAGAATTACACAACCACCTTTTCGATAGCCAATGTCACTTGGGATCAGTTCTAGTAAGCTTTCAGTACTGCCCATGTCTCAACTGGAGCTATAAGCATGAAGAAGCGGGAGTTTCGCAACTTGCGCCAAGGAAATCGTACTGTAGCTCAGTACGTGGATGAGTTTAGTACCCTATCTCGTTATGCCCCAGATGATGTGGCCACAGATGCCGCTAAGCAGGAGAGATTTATGGAAGGGCTAAATGATGAGATGAGCGTACAGTTGATGGTGGCAACTTTCAACAACTACCAGGAGTTGGTAGATAAAGCTCTTATGATTGAAGGGAAGCAGCAGCAGATTGAGAGCCGCAAGAGGAAGTATGGACAAGGAAGGAATAATTCTGGAGCCCAGCAGAAGCCCCGATTCACTCCGAATTTGGGAGGATATACCCATAACCATGGAAGCCACACCCACACTTGAGGAAGTTCCCACAACCACAATGGCTCCAAGAATGGGAATGGAAATGGAGCAAACAATAATCAGAATCGCTCCACCCCGTCCACACCCGCCAAGAAGGATTTCAGCCACATCACCTGTTACAAGTGCGGGAAGAATGGACATTATGCCAATGAGTGCCCGGAGGCTAAGAATGGGAACGGCAATGGAAGCGCCGGAAAGAAGCCCAACCCATTCAACAAAGGACAAGTGAACCACGTGACTGTGGAGGAAGTTGAAGAACAACCAGATGCGGTGATTGGTAAGTTTTTAGTTAAGTCATTTACCGCAGTAGTTCTTTTCGATACTGGTGCATCGCATTCATACATTTCAAGGGGATTCGTAAATAGACATAAGTTGTCCACTAGAGTCCTTATGGCCCCCATGTTAGTAAGTTCACCCGGAGCGGAGTATATGGCAAATCAAGGATGTTTTCAGATGCCATTGACCATTGGACGACATGTTTTCCCCTCAGACCTAATAGTTTTGGAGTCACAAGGGTTGGATGTGATATTAGGTATGGATTGCCTATCGAGGTATGGAGGTAACATCGATTGCGCCAGCAAGTCTATTTTGCTTACCACCCCGGAGGGAAAAAGGATTAAGTATGTATCTAGGCATTCGCCTATAAGGACACAAGTACATTCTCTCACAGGAGTTGTTCAGGAGGAAGTGCCGGTAGTAAAGGATTACCTGGATGTGTTTCCGGAGGAGTTACCAGGAATGCCACCGGATAGGGATATTGAGTTTTTAATTGAGTTGTTGCCTGGCACCGGACCAATATCAAAGAGACCGTATCGGATGCCAGCGAATGATCTGGAGGAGATCAAGAAGCAGATTAAGGAGTTATTGGAGAAAGATTTTATTCGTCGGAGTTTATCACCTTGGGGAGCCCTAGTGTTTTTGGTCGAGAAGAAGGATGGATCTTTAAGAATGGTCGTTGATTATCGTGCACTGAATGAAGTGACTATTAAGAATAAGTACCCGATGCCGATGATCAATGATTTGTTCGACCAACTCCAGGGAGTGAAAGTATTCTCCAAGATCGATCTACGATCTGGATACCACCAGTTGAAGATCCGAGAGAAGGATATACCCAAGACAGCCTTCACCACAAGGTACGGGCTATATGAGTATACGGTTATGTCATTTGGATTGACTAACGCCCCTGCCTATTTCATGAGTATGATGAACAAGGTGTTCATGGAGTTCTTGGATAAGTTTGTCGTGGTATTCATTGATGATATTTTGGTGTACTCGAAGAATGAGGAGGAACACGCGAAGCATTTGCGTTTGGTATTGGAGAAGCTCAGAGAACATCAGTTGTATGCCAAGTTTAGCAAATGCGAGTTTTTGTTGAAGGAAGTCGGATTCCTAGGGCATGCTATATCGGGAGAAGGTATAGCAGTGGACCCGTCAAAGTGCAGGCAGTCACTGAGTGGTTGGCACCCACTTCAGTTGGAGAGATCCGCAGCTTTCTTGGACTCGCGGGATACTACCGGAGATTCATAGAAAATTTCTCCAAGATTGCTAAGCCAATGACGACATTGTTGAAGAAGGAGCAAAGTTCGATTGGACTGAAGAGTGTGAAGAAAGTTTCCAAGAGTTGAAGAAATGGTTGACGACAGCCCCAGTGCTGATATTGCCAGATATACGCAAGGATTTCCAAGTGTACTGTGATGCGTCACACTTAGGACTGGGAGGAGTACTTATGCAGGATGGAAGAGTTGTTTCTTATGCATCCCGTCAACTGAGACCGCACGAGGTTGAATTATGTGATGCACGATCTGGAGTTAGCAGCTGTAGTGCATGCTCTCAAAACCTGGAGACATTTCCTTATTGGAAATCGTTGTGATGTGTATACGGATCATAAGAGTTTGAAGTACATTTTCACTCAGAAGGAGCTGAACCTCAGACAGAGGAGATGGTTGGAGCTTATAAAGGGTTATGATATGAAGCTGCACTATCACCCAGGAAAGGCCAATGTTGTTGCAGACGCTCTGAGCCGGAAGAGTTATGCAAATGCCTTAGTAAACGGGGGATTACCCCAGAAGATAGCAGAAGATATCATGGAGCTTCGTTTGGAGATAGTTCCTAGAGGTTTTGTCGCAAATTTGGAGGTTCAGTCAACATTGCTGGGGAAGATACGCGAAGCCCAGAAGGATGACAAGTAAATTGTTGAGATAAAGAAGAGGATGAGTGATGGAAAAGCCAAAGGATTTCGTGAGGATGAGCACGACACCTGGTGGTTTGAGGATCGAATCTATGTGCCCAACGACCCGGAGATAGGGAAGTTGATACTGCAGGAAGCACATGATTCGTCATACTCGATACACCCCGGAAACACGAAGATGTATTTGGATTTGAAGGAACATTTCTGGTGGATGGGAATGAAGAAGGATATTGCCGAGTATGTAGTCGTATGTGATGTATGCCAGAGAGTAAAAGCAGAGCATCAGAAGCCAGCAGGATTGCTACAGCCTATGCCGATACCCGAATGGAAGTGGGAGATGCTTGGCATGGATTTTATCACCGGATTGCCCAGGACCAGAGCAGGATATGACTCAATCTGGGTAGTAGTGGACCGTTTGACCAAAGTAGCCCACTTTATCCCCGTGAAAACCACATACACCAGTGCGAAGTTGGCCAAGATATACATGACCAGGATCGTATGTCTGCACGGAGTTTCGAGGACCATTGTATCAGATAGAGGAACACAGTTAACCTCAAAGTTTTGGCATCAACTACACCAAACTTTGGGAACAAAGCTAGAATTTAGTACAGCGTTTCACCCACAGACAGATGGAGAGACCGAGAGAGTCAACCAGATTCTGGAGGACATGTTGAGAGCCTGTGCGCAAGATTATGGATCTAGTTGGGATGACAATTTGCCCTACGCTGATTTCTCATACAACAATAGTTACCAGACCAGTTTGAAGATGGCACCGTTCGAAGCATTGTACGGAAGGAGATGCCGAACACCGTTAATGTGGGATGAAGTTGGAGACCGACAGTTGTTTGGACCGGACTTGATCAAAGAGTCAGAAGAAAAGGTTAAGCTGATTCGGGATAGACTGAAGGTAGCTTAGTCCAGACAGAAGAGTTATGCAGACTCGGAGCGCAAGGAGATAGCTTATGAAATCGGAGACAGAGCGTACCTGAGAGTATAGCCCCTGCGAGGAGTTAAACGTTTCGGAGTTAAGGGAAAGCTAGCCCCAAGATTTGTGGGACCTTACCGTGTTTCGGAATGCATGGGAGAGGTTGCCTATAAGCTGGAGTTGCCCGAAGGATTTTCAGGAGTGCACGATGTGTTTCACGTTTTGCAGCTTAAGAAGTGCCATGCGGAGATGGCCGATATCCCGCTTAGAGACACAATACCCCTGGAAGCAATTCAGTTGGATAGCGATCTGACTTATGAGGAGAAGCCTGTTAAGATTCTCGAGTTTTCGAGCAGAGTCACCCGCAGTAAGGTTATCATGTTTTGCAAAGTTCAGTGGAGTCACCACACCAAGGAAGAAGCCACCTGGGAACGAGAAGATGATCTACGCAAGGACCACCCACACCTGTTCTCTAGCCAAGCCGAATCTCGAGGGTGAGATTCACTCTAAGGGGGTAGGTTTGTAACATCCCAAATTTTCAATTTGGAATGTTATACATAGATCATACTGCATTGCATATTTCTTTACATTTCGTTCGTGGCGATCCTCGAACTCTAAGCAACTCAAGGAGCCACGGAGAGAGTTGGGAATTCTACCGTTTTCGTATTTGAGTTTACTCGAATACAGGTACGAGGATAGCGTTGGTTTTAATTATTTTTCTCTCCTAAAAATATTTCTAAATAAAATATATGAGCGGAGATAATATGACTTCTTCAACATAACAGAAATATTGGAGGAAAAATATTAAAATCACTTTTGGTATTTATTCGGATTTATTTGTGATTTTATTTGCATAGGAAAAATACGCGTTTTCTAAAATTGCATTTAGGTCCGGGAAAAATGTTCACTTTGTCCTCAATATTATTAGAGGACGGTGAAAATTTATCTCGGGATTTTTGGAGTCCGTTTAGTATTTCTTTTGTTAGTTTTCGTACGTCAGGACTCGTTTAAAAAAAGGGGAACCGACTCTGGGCCAGAACCGGCTAGGACTTTCCTAGCGAGGCCTTTAAAAGCGCCAGCCCAGAGCCACCGCAGCCCAGCCGCCCCGCCCGCCTAACCCTAGTGCCGCCACCGCCGCCTGCTGCACCGTCGCCGCACCGCCGGAGCCATCCGCCGCCGCCGCCCCGCCCGCCAAGGTAGCCGCCGCTGCCGTCTTCTCGTCGTCGCCGCCGGTTCTTTTCGCTAACCGATCGGTTCTTTTCGAAAAAAAACCTAGATCCGTTTTTTTAGATTAGATCGGTTTTTCTTCGGTTTAGTTATTTAGCGGACGTTCGTCCGTACGTTCGTTTTTAACGAACATTGTTCGCCCGTTAGCCGCTGACAGCGAACGTTCGTTCGTTAGCCTGTTCGTCAGTTTTCTTTTTTGGGGTATTTATTCGCGGTTATTTTCGATCGCGATTTCTGCCTGATCTTGTTTTTCGTTTTTCTGTTCGCTCGAGAGTAGGAATCAGGTGATTCAAAATCCTAGATCTTCGTCTCGATGCCCTCTTTCCGTTTAACCAACTGGAACCAAGTTTTGCTACTGTAAAAATTTGACCCTAGATCAAATTAGTAATCGAATCTCGTTTCTTTCGCAGTTTGAGTTTCGTTGCTTCTTTCGATTTGAATCTTTTTGCAAACCGGAGTTCTTAAGTTGAACTTTCTGGTTGGATCTAGCCTTTTGGAGTTTTGTTTGTGCATTTTTGCTTGATTGCTTATGTATGCTATTGTTTGCTTGCGATAGAATACCCGGACTGTGAAGCGTGCTACTACGAGTCTCTAGGTTTTGCGAATCATCAGCAAGGCAAGTAATACTTTGATCATACCCTTTGTTACCTAGTTTTTATGCATTAGATCAAATCCTCACACATTGCATGAGTAGGATCTCTTAACTTGTGGGTTTGGGAAGTAGTTTGAGGTAGAACCTATTACCTGCATTATTTTCAAACCCTTGGGAGTTACTCCTACGTTATGCTTAGGTCGCCATGCTATGCTCGTAGACGTGGTTGGGTTTGAGTGAAATCCATGACAGATGTGAGATGTTAATTAATGGTTCAACTTAAGGTGGCTACTTGAATACACATCTGGGTGGATTGGTTGCAGGGCACCTCGAGAATCCAGTGTTGTCCTAGGAAATCCCAGGGTGCCGTGTGATTGTCCTATGGAATGCCACCCAGGCTCAAAGGGATCATAAAACTATTCATGCTAGAAACTTCCGTGTGCAGCCACAATGCCATTATGGGATCTATCATAGTATGAGTAAGTTGTGTGAGCTCTGTCGTGGTGGACTAGCAGATGTAGGGGAAAGTAGGTGTACGGGTCCACCTGGGGTAAAGAGTAAATCCATCTGAAAGCCTGTGTCTCGGTCATCCGTTTCTCAAACACCATGTAGTGCGAGAAATCCAACGGAGGAGATCGAGTCTTGTGGGAAAAGTGCACAAACCTCTGCAGAGTGTACAAACTGATCATGATTATCCGTGTCCCCGGTTATGGACAATCTTGAGTATCTGGTACTTGAATTATTTGTTGATCTCGTCACTCTAAATTTAAATTTGTTGGGTTAATGATTACTTTAATTTGGGATTGAGTTGGAGGTACCTTCTCAATGATGTTTCAACTACCATGATAGTTAAAATAAAATATATTCCTTTGTTGTAGGGAAAAATTGGCTTTACGCAAAAACTTTAACCTTAGAGCCTCCACCAGCCAAATATGCATATAGTATAGCCTTTATTTTGTTATTTGCATCTTCTGTGTTATCTTGCCAGCATATTCCATGTGCTGACCCGTTTCGGGCTGCAACATATTACGTTGCAGACTTTTCAGACGAGGAGTAAGACGTTCTAGGTCATTTGTCATGCACTCAGCTATGCCGTTGGAGTTGATGGACTCACTTATCTTCCAAGCCTTCCGATGTTATTTTGTTAGATGACCTTATGCCATAGACCTTTGTAATAAGTTCTCTTTGGAGACATTCGATGTAATAATTGTGTGATTGCCACTCTGTTATAAATCCTTCAAGTATTGTTTGTGTCGGCATTACCGATCCAGGGATGACACTGAAACACAGAGACTTCGGTCCATTCGGATCGTGGTCGCTACAGAAGTTGAGTAAGACTCAAAACCTGACCACGACAGAAGACAGAGAAAGAATGAAAGTCATACGCTATGCCTCAGCCATAGATTCTATAAAGTATGCCATGCTATGTACCAAACCTATTGTGTACCTTGCCATGAGTTTGGCAAGGAGGTACAATAGTGATCCAGGAGTGGATCACTGGACATCGGTCAAAATTATCCTTAAATATTGGATGACTAAGGAAATGTTTTTCGATTATGGAGGTCGTAAAGAGTTCGTCGTAAAGAGTTACACCGATGCAAGCTTTGACACTAATCCAGATGACTCTAAGTATCAATCTGGATGCGTATTGAAAGTGGGAGCAATTAGCTAGAGTAGCTCGATGCAGAGCATTGTAGACATAGAAATTTGCGAAATACATACGGATTTGAATGTAACAGACTCGCTGACTAAACTTCTCTCATGAAGCAAAACATGATCACACCTTAGTACTCTTTGGGTGTTAATCACATGCCGATGTGAACTAGATTATTGACTCTAGTAAATCCTTTGGCTGTTGTTCACATGGCGATGTGAACTATGGGTGTTATTCACATAACGATGTGAACTATCGGTATTAAATCACATGGCGATGTGAACTAGATTTTTGACTCTGGTGCAAGTGGGAGACTGAAGGAGATATGCCCTAGAGGCAATAATAAACTTGTTATTTATATTTCCTTATATATCATGATAAATCTCTTTTATTCATGCTAGAATTGTATTAACCGGAAACTTGATACATGTGTGAATACATAGACAAAATAGAGTCTCCCTAGTATGCCTCTACTAGACTAGCTCGTTAATCAAATATGGTTAAGTTTCCTAACCATAGACATGTGTTGTCATTTGATGAATGGGATCACATCATTAGGATAATGATGTGATGGACATGACCCATCCGTTAGCTTAGAATAATGATCGTTTAGTTTTATTGATATTGCTTTCTTCAAGACTTATACATGTTCCTCTGACTATCAGATTATGCAACTCCCAAATACCGGAGGAACACCTTGTGTGCTATCAAACGTCACAACGTAACTGGGTGATTATAAAGATGCTCTACAGATGTCTCCAAAGGTGTTTGTGGTGTTGGCATAGATCAAGAATGGGATTTGTCACTCGGAGTGTCGGAGAGGTATCTTTGGGCCCTCTCAGTAATACACATCATAATAAGCCTTGCAAGCAAATGACTAATGAGTTAGTCACGCGATGATGTATTACGGAACTAGTAAAGAGACTTGCCGGTAACGAGATTGAACTAGGTATGATGATACCGACGACCGAATCTCGGGCAAGTAACATACCGAGAACAACGTATGTTGTTATGCGGTTTGACCGATAAAGATCTTCGTAGAATATGTAGGAGCCAATATGAGCATCCAGGTTCTGTTATTGGTTATTGACCGGAGATGTGTCTTCGTCATGTCTATATAGTTCTCGAACCCGTACGGTCCGCACGCTTAACTTTCGATGACGATTAGTATTATGAGTTATGTTATTTTGATGACCGAAGTTTGTTCAGAGTCCTAGATTAGATCACGGACATGACGTGGAGTCTCTAAATGGTCGAGAGGTAAAGATTCATATATTGGAAGGCTATATTCAGACATCGGAAAGGTTTTGAGTGATTCGGGTATTTTTCGGAGTACCGGGGAGTTACGGGAATTCACCAGGGAAGTATTGGGCCTTATTGGGCTTTAGTGGAAAGGAGAGAAGAGCCACAAGGGGAGGCAGCGCGCGCCCCCATGGGCTGGTCCGAATTGGACTAGGAGGGGGCGGCGCCCCCCTCTTTCCTTCTCCCTCTCCTCCTCCTTCCCTCTCTCCACCTCTTGGAAAAGGAAGGGGACTCCAACTAGGATTGGGAATCCTAGTTGGACTCCCCCTATAGCCGCGCCCCTCCTAGGCCGGCCTCCTCCTCCTCCCTCCTTTATATACGTGGGCAGGGGGCACCCCAAAGGAGAAGCCATCTAGTCAGGAGAACTTTGTATTGAGATCCAGAGAGAGAGAGAATAAGCCATCTAGATACTAGTTATGGACCCGAAGGTCTGTGGTAAACTACTCACAACTCATGGTGAGGGCGATGATGATGAAGAAGAAAAACTCCGTGATGGATCCCCCTCCGATGGAGCTCCGGAACAGGCTCCAAGATGGGATCCCACGGGAACAGAAGGTTACGGCAGTGGAATTAGGGTTTTCTCTCTGTTGCTCAAGGTTTCGGGGTACATAGACTTACATAGGAAGAAGGAGGACACGGGGGGTGCTCGGGGGCCCCACGAGGCAGGGGCGCGCCCCCCACCCTCGTGGTCCACCCCTTGATCCCCTGACGTGGTTCTCAAGTCCCTCGTGCGTGATTTTCTCCAAAAAATCTCCCGCGAAGGTTTCATTCCGTTTGGACTCTGTTTGATATTCTTTTTCTGCAAAACCCTGAAACAGGCAAAAAACAGCAATCTGGAATGGGCCTTTGGGTTAGTAGGTTAGTCCCAAAAATGATATAAAAGTGTATGATAAAGCCCATTAAACATCCAAGACTGCATAAATAATAGCATGGAACAATCAGAAATTATAGATACGTTGGATATGTATCGAGCATCCCCAAGCTTAATTCCTGCTCGTCCTCGAGTAGGTAAATGATAAAGAAAGAATTTTTGATGTGGAATGCTAACCAATATAGTTTTTCAATGTAATTCTCTTAATTGTGGCATGAATGTTCAGATGTGAAAGATTCAAGATAAAAGTCTATATTGACATAAGAAATAACAATACTTCAAGCATACTAACAAAGCAATCATGTCTTCTCAAAATACTATGGCTAAAGAAAGTTATCCCTACAAAATCATATAGTTTGGCTATGCTCCCTCGTTATCAAACAAAATATTCATATCATGCACAACCCCGATTTCAGCCAAGCACTTACTTTCATACTCTATTCTTTCAAACATTTCAACTTTCACGCAATACATGAGTGTGAGCCATGGACATAGCACTATGGGTGGAATAGAGGTGGTTGTGGAGAAGACAAAAAAGAGAGGAAGATAGTCTCACATCGACTAGGCGTATCAACGGGCTATGGAGATGTCCATCAATAGATATCAAAGGGAGTGAGTAGGGATTGCCATGCAAGGGATGCACTAGAGCTAAATATGATTGAAAGCTCAACAGAAGAAACTAGTGGGTGTGCATCCAACTTGCTTAATCACGAAGACCTAGGACATTTGAGGAAGCCCATCGTAGGAATATAGAAGCAAAGTTCTATAATGAAAATTCCCACTAGTATATGAAAGTTACTAAGAATGAGACTCCCTACAATGAAGAACATTGTGCTACTTTGAAGCACAAGTGTGGAAAAAAGATAGTAGCAATTGTCCCTTTTTCTTTTTCTTTTCTTCTTTTTTGGGGCCTTTCTTTTTTTTATTTGGCCTTTTTTTGCAGAGGGGCTTTATAGATTTAGCCTTTCCTCCCATTGGGACAATGCTCTAATAATTATGATCATCACACTTTCATTAAAATTTGATATTACAACTCGATACTACAACAACAAGGTATGACTCTATATGAATGCCTCCGGCGGTGTACCGGTATGTGCAATGAAACAAGAGCGACATGTATAAAAATTATGCATGGTGGCCTTGCCACAAATACGATGTCAACTACATGATCATGCATGGCAATATGACAATATGATGCGTGTAATATGAACGGAACGGTGGAAAGTTGCATGGCAATATATCTCGGAATGGCTATGGAAATGCCATGATAGGTAGGTATGGTGGCTGTTATGAGGAATAATATTGTGGTTGTTTTGAGGAAGGATATATAGTGGGTTTATGGCACCGGCGAAATTTGCGCGGTACAAGAGAGGCTAGCAATGGTGGAAGGGTGAGAGTGTGTATAATCCATGGACTCAACATTAGTCATAAGAACTCATATACTTATTGAAAAATCTACAGGTCATCAAAACAAAGCAATCAACGCACGCTCCTAGGGGGGAGGTTGGTAGGAGATAACCATCGCGCGCCCCCTACCTCCACACAAAGGTTGGCACTCTACAAATACCTTATGCTCTAACTTCGTCACATAGCGGTTCACCGTACGTGCATGCTACGGGAATCACTAACCTTAACACAAGTATTTCTCAATTTCATAATAACTCCACTAGCATGACTCTGATATCACTATCCTCATAACTCAAAACAATTATCAAGCATCCAACATCTCATTTTATTCAATGCACTTAGTGTGATTTTTTTTACTACATTGACATTGCATGTCTATCATGTGAAGACTGATTACTTTAGCCTAAACACATTAACATGCTGTTTTAATAGACTCTCAAATATATATAAGTGAAGCATGAGAGTTCAACAGTTTCTACAAAATATTACCACCACCATGCTCTAAAAGTTATAAGTGAAGCACTAGAGCATAACTATTCAACTCAAAAGATATAAGTGAAGCACATAGAGTGTTCTAACAATTTCTAGGCCATATTTAACTCTCTCAAATAGGTGTGCCCAGCAAGGATGATTGTGACAAACTAACAAACAAAGACTCAAATTATACAAGACGCTCCAAGCAAAACACATATCATGTTCCGAATAAAAATATAGCTCCAAGTATAGTTACCGATGGATGAAGACGAAAGAGGAGATGCCTTACCAGGGCATCCCAAAGCTTAGGCTTTTGATTATCTCGAATTTACTTGGGGTGCCATGGGCATCCCCAAGCTTAGGCCTTTGCTACTCCTTGTTCCATAGTCCATCAAAGCAATACTCAAAACTTGAAAACTTCACAACACAAAACTTAGAAAAAAATTCTCGTGAGCTCCGTTAGTATAAGAAAACAAACCACTACTCAAAGGTGTAGCAATAAATTCATTCTTTGTTTATTTTGGTTCTTAACCTACTGTATTCCAACTTCTCTATGGTTCATATCCTCCAATACTACTCATAGAAGCATTGAAATAAGCAAACAACACACGAAAAATAGAATCTGTCAAAAAACAGAACAGTCTGTAGTAATCTGCAGGTTTCGCCTACTTCTGGAACTCCAAAAAATTCAAACTAAATTGGTAAATTTGCAGAATTTGTCTACCAATCATCTGCAAAAAATAATCAACTAAATATCACGCTCCAGTAATATCTGAAGACCACTTTAGCGAGCGCTAACGATTCTGTTATTCACAGCAAGATCACATAAACTTCACGCAAGTGTTCCCAAAGGTTCTACTTGGCACAAACACTAAACAAAACATGAAACCACATCTAATCAGAGGCTAGATGCAATATTTATTCCCTAACAGCAACAAAAACAAAACATATAAAATTGGGTTGCCTCCCAACAAGCGCTATCGTTTTACGCCCCTAGCTAGGCACGATACAAGATAAATCTAGGTATTGCCATCTTTGGAAGGCAATTCTTTGATTAAGCACTTGTGATTCTTAGGCACTTCTTTGTCCCTATGAATAATCAAACTCTTGGGCAAGAATTCAAAATTTTCTAAAGGGTCAAAAGGGTCTCTTGCAAAAGAAAATTAGGGTAAACACTTATGGATTTGAGATCTGCAATTCTAGATGTTTCACCCTTGTCTTTAGGGACATACATGAACTTAGATAATTTAGTAGTGGAGGTATTTCGAGTAGTTTTTATAGCGGAAAGAGCAGAACCCACATTAGTGATAACATCCTCAAGCTTATTGATTCTAGTAGAATCCTGATCTAGCTTTTCTTTAACTATGGGCTCCTTTTCCTTCAGATTTTTCAGAACAACTCCTACCTTAGATCCATATTGGGTGATTTCATTATGGATTTTTCTATCCAAGTTCTCTACCAATTCTACCGTAGCAACTTTGTTTTCAATGATTTCTAACCTTTGCATAACATGCTCCAAAGTTAAAACGGACCCATTAACCATAAAGAGGTGGTGAGCCAAATAATTCAGACATAGCGTTGTAAGAATCAACGGTGTGGCTACTCAAGAAATTCCCTCCGGTAATGGTATCTAAGATAAATCTATTCCACAGAGTTATGCCAACATAAAAATTGCGAAGAAGCACGGAAGTGGAAAGCTTCCTATTGGATCTATTTTGAGCATTGCAAATTCTATACCATGCATCTTTTAAGTTTTCTTCATCCCTTTGTTTAAAGTTGAGGACCTCACTCTCGGGAGTGGTGATAATGATAGGTGTGCTAGACATGATGACAAGCAAGCAAGCAGCACACAGAAGCAAGCAAGAAGCAAGCGAACGATAAACACACGGCAGAAGAAGGGCAAATAAAATGGCAAGGGTGAAGTGGGGGAGAGGAAAACGAGAGGCAAATAAATGTAATGCGAAGGATAAGGGTTTGTGATAGGTACTTGGTATATGACTTTTGCTTAAGCCTCCCCGACAACGGCGCCAGAAATTCTTCTTCCTACTTCTCGAGCTTGCGTTGTATTCCCTTGAAGAGGAAAGGGAGATGCAGCATAGTAGCATAAGTATTTCCCTCAGTTTTTGAGAACCAAGGTATCAATCCAGTAGGAGACCACGCGCGATTCCCTCGCACCTGCACAAACAAATAAGAACTTCGCAGCCAACGCGATAAGGGGTTGTCAATCCCTTTACGGTCACTTACAAAAGTGAGATCTGATAGAGATGATAGTTTATATTTTTGGTTTATAAGAATAGCAAATAAAAGCAATAAAAGTAAAGTAGATGTAGATTGATATGTTGAGAATAGACCCAGGGGCCATAGTTTTCTCTAGTGGCTTCTCTCATGATAGCGATATCCTACGGCGGGTAAACAAATTACTGTCAAGCAATTGATAGAAAAGCGAATAATTATGAGACTATCTAGGCATGATCATTATATATAGGCATCACGTCCGAAACAAGTAGACCGAAGCGATTCTGCATCTACTACTGTTACTCCACACATCGACCGCTATCCAGCATGCATCTAGTGTATTGAGTTCAAAAGAACAGAGTAACGCCTTAAGCAAGATGACATGATGTAGAGGGATAAACTCAAGCAATATGATATAAACCCCATATTTTTATCCTCTATGACAACAATACAATATGTGCCTTGCTGCCCCTACTGTCACTGGGAAATGACACCGCAAGATTGAACCCAAAGCCAAGCACTTCTCCCATTGCAAGAACTATAGATCTAGTGGGCCAAACCAAACCAATAATTTGAAGAGACTTGCAAGGATATTGTGAGCACACATAAAAAGTTCAGAGAAGAACCAAATATCTTTCATAGATAACGTTGATCATAAACTCACAATTCATCGGATCTCGACAAACACACCGCAAAAAGAGATTACACCGAATAGATCTCCTCAAAAACCGAGGAGAACTTTGTATTGAGATCCAGAGAGAGAGAAGAAGCCATCTAGATACTAGCTATGGACCCGAAGGTCTGTGGTAAACTACTCACAACTCATGGTGAGGGCGATGATGATGATGATGAAGAACTCCGTGATGGATCCCCCTCCGGTGGAGCTCCGGAATAGGCTCCAAGATGGGATCCCACAGGAACAGAAGGTTACGGCGGTGGGATTAGGGTTTTCTCTCTGTTGTCGAAGGTTTCGGGGTACGTAGACTTATATAGGAAGAAGGAGGACACCGGGGGGGTGCTCGGGGGCCCCACGAGGCAGGGGCGCACCCTGGGAACAGGGCGCACCCCCCACCCTCGTGGGCCACCCCTTGATCCCCTGACGTGGTTCTCAAGTCCCTCGTGCGTGATTTTGTGCAAAAATATCTCTCGCGAAGGTTTCATTCCGTTTGGACTCCGTTTGATATTCTTTTTCTGCAAAACCCTGAAACAGGCAAAAAACAGCAATCTGGACTGGGCCTTTGGGTTAGTAGGTTAGTCCCAAAAATGATATAAAAGTGTATGATAAAGCCCATTAAACATCCAAGACTTCATAAATAATATCATGGAACAATCAAAAATTATAGATACGTTGGAGACGTATCAACGCTCAACAAAATGCAGGTCGATAAAGCCCGCATTGAGCAAAGTAACATAACCTTTCGAGGAATTATCCCTAGCCGGGAGGCCCCGTGTTCGGGAAGTATTAAATTCAACGTAGTATTCGGCACGCCTGAAAACTATAGGTTGGAAGAGCTGCACTTTCACAATGTCCCCTTCAACAACGGATACCACGCCCTTCTAGGGCGAGACGCTTTCTCATGCTTTCAAGCCATACCCCATTACGGGTAATGAAGCTTAAAATGCCGGGGCCCAATGGAATAATCACAGTCACAAGTGATCCGGATAGAGCACTCCGCGCCGAAAATAAAACCGCATCCTTGGCCCTTGAGACACTATCCGAAGCACTCGTGGCCGAAGAATTAACCACCTTGTGATCCAAAGTGGACAAGGACGATGTGGTCCTCGATAAAAGGTCTAAATCTACCTCCTTCAAGCCAGCAGATGAAATTATCAAATTTTAGGTACACCTGAAGGACCCTAATAAGACGTCATCCATTGGAGCACAGCTGGACCCAATGGTAGACACCGCCTTGCGCTCATTCCTGTGCGAAAACTGGGATATATTCGCCTGGCATCCTTTAGACATGCCTGGGATCCCCCGCAGGCTGGCCGAACACAACCTCAACATCATCAAGGGGTTCAAAACGGTCAAGCAATCACTGCGATGATTTTTCAAACCCCGAAGACAAGCTATGGGGGAGGAGCCGACAAAACTACTCGAAGCCGGGTTCATCCGAAAAATTAAACACCCGGATTGGCTAGCCAACTTGGTCATGGTGCCGAAGAAGGATAAATCCTGGCGCGTTTGTGTCGATTTTAAATACTTAAACAAGGCTTGCCCTAAGGATCCTTTTCCATTACCCTGCATCAATCAGATCATCAATGCGAGAGCAGGACATGACTCACTATGCTTCCTTGACGCTTACTCCAGATACCACCAGATAAAAATGAAGGAATCTGACCCGGCCGCAAAAATGTTTATCACTCCTTACGGGCCTTTCTGCTTCAACACCATGCCTTTTGGTCTCAAAAAACGCTGGTGCCACGTATCAACGCATGATTCAAACGTGCTTAGAGAAACAAATTGGCAAGACAGTGGAGGCAGACGTGGACGACGTAGTCATCAAGACTAAGCACGTCGAATCATTGGTGGACGATCTCCGCCTCATGTTCAACAATCTCCGAACATATGACGTACGGCTCAATCCAGAAAAATGTGTGTTCCAGTCGGAAAGCTATTGGGGTTCATTGTTTTCCTTAGAGGAATTGAAGAGAACCCTGCTAAAATTCGAGCTTTGTCACATTTGACTACACCAACCGATCTAAAATAGGTCCAAAAGCTAGCAGGGTGTGTAGCTGCCTTAAGTCGCTCAATCTCCAAACTGGGAGAAAAAGCATTACTACTCTATAGACTGCTCAGGCGCACGGACAACTTTGAATGGACGGATGTGGCCACAGCCGGATAGGGAGACATAAAGACCCTATTAGCGGGCAATCCATGTTGGGGAACGTAGTATTTAAAAAAAATCCTACGCACACGCAAGATCATGGTGATGCATAGAAACGAGAGGGGAGAGTGTCATCCACGTATCCTCGTAGACCATAAGCGGAAGCGTTATGACAACGCGATTGATGTAATCGTACATCTTCACGATTGACCGATCCTAGTACCGAACGTACGACACCTTTGCGATCTGCACAGGTTCAGCTCGGTGACGTCCCACGAACTCACGATACAATAGAGCTTTGAGGGAGAGTTCTATCAGCACGATGGCGTGATGACGGTGATGATGAAGTTACCGACGCAGGGCTTCGCCTAAGCACCGCTACGATATGACCGAGGTGGATTATGGTGGAGGGGGGCACCGCACATGGCTAAAACTTCAATGATCAACTTATCTGTCTATGGGGTGCCCCCCTCCCCGTATATAAAGAGCGGAGGAGGGGGAGGGGCCGGCCCTCCATGGCGCGCCCTAGGAGGAGTCCTACTCCCACCGGGAGTAAGATTCCCCCCCCCTTCCCTAGTTGGACTAGGAGAGAGAGAAGGGGGGAGAAGGAGGAAGGAAAGGGGGGCGCCGCCCCTCCCCTCCTAGTCCAATTCAGACTAGAGGGAGAGGGGCGTGCGGCCTGCCCTGGTTTCCTCTCTCTCTCTCTCCATTATGGCCCAATAAGACCCATATACTTACCAGGGGGTTCCGGTAACCTCCCTGTACACCGGTAAAATCCCGATTTCACCCGGAACTATTCTGATGTCCAAACATAGGCTTCCAATATATCGATCTTTATGTCTCGACCATTTCGAGACTCCTCGTCATGTCCGTGATCATATCCGGGACTCTGAACTACCTTCGGTACATCAAAACTCATAAACGCATAATACCGGTCGTCGCCGAACGTTAAGCGTGCGGACCCTACGGGTTCGAGAACTATGTAGACATGACCGAGACTCATCTCCGGTCAATAACCAACAACGGAACCTGGATGCTCATATTGGTTCCTACATATTCTACGAAGATCTTTATCGGTTAAACGACACAACAATATATGTTGTTCCCTTTGTCAGCGATATGTTACTTGCCCGAGATTCGATCGTCGGTATCTCAATACCTAGTTCAATCTTGTTACCGACAAGTCTCTTTACTCATTCCGTAATGCATCATCTCGTGACTAACTCATTAGTCATTTGCTTGCAAGGCTTATAGTGATGTGCATTACCGAGAGGGCCCAGAGATACCTCTCCGACACTCGGAGTGACAAATCCTATTCTCGATCTATGCCAACACCACAAACACCTTCGGAGACACCTGTAGAGCATCTTTATAATCGCCCAATTACATTGTGACGTTTGATAGAACACAAGGTGTTCCTCCGGTATTCAGGAGTTGCATAATCTCATAGTCATAGGAACATGTATAAGTCATGAAGAAAGCAATAGCCGTAAAACTAAACGATCAAGTGCTAAGCTTACGGAATGGGTCAAGTCAATCACATCATTCACCAATGATGTGATCCCGTTATCAGATGACAACTCATGTCTATGGCTAGGAAACATAACCATCTTTGATTTAACGAGCTAGTCAAGTAGAGGCATATTAGTGACACTCTGTTTGTCTATATATTCACACATGTACTATGTTTCCGGTTAATACAATTCTAGCATGAATAATAAACATTTATCATGATATAAGGAAATATAAATAACAACTTTATTATTGCCTCTAGGGCATATTTCCTTCAGTCTCCCACTTGCACTAGAGTCAATAATCTAGATTACACAGTAATGATTCTAGCAGCCATGGAGCCTTGGTGATGATCATGTTTTGCTCGTGAGAGAGGCTTTGTCAACGGGTCTGCAACATTCAGATCCGTATGTATCTTGCAAATCTCTATGTCTCCCTCCTTGACTTGATCGAGGATGGAATTGAAGCGTCTCTTGATGTGCTTGGTGCTCTTGTGAAATCTGAATTCCTTTGCCAAGGCAATTGCACCAGTAATGTCACAAAAGATTTTCATTGGATCCGATGCACTGGTATGACACCTAGATCAGATATGAACTCCTTCATCCAGACTCCTTCATTTGCTGCTTCCGAAGCATCTATGTACACCGCTTCACATGTAGATCCCGCCACGACGCTTTGCTTAGAACTGCACCAAGTGACAGCTCCACCGTCCAATAAAAACACGTATCCGGTTTGTGACTTAGAGTTATTCGGATCAGTGTCAAAGCTTGCATTGACGTAACCATTTATGACGAGCTCTTTATCACCTCCATAAACAAGAAACATATCGTTAGTCCTTTTCAGGTATTTAGGGATGTTCTTGACCGATGTCTAGTGATCCACTCCTGGATTAGTTTGGTACCTCCCTGCTAAACTAATAGCAAGGCACACATCAGGTCTGGTACACAGCATTGCATACATGATAGAGCCTATGGCTGAAGCATAGGGAACACCTTTCATTTTCTCTCTATCTTCTGCAGTGGTCGGGCATTGAGTCTTACTCAACTTCACACCTTGTAACACAGGCAAGAACCCTTTCTTCGACTGATCCATTTTGAACTTCTTCAAAACTTTATCAAGGTATGTGCTTTGTGAAAGTCCAATTAAACGTCTTGATCTATCTGTATAGATCTTGATGCCTAATATATAGACAGCTTCACCGATGTCTTTCATTGAAAAACTCTTATTCAAGTATCCTCTTATGCTATCCAGAAATTCTATATCATTTCCAATCAATAATATGTCATTGACATATAATATCAAAAATGCTACAGAGCTCCCACTCACTTTCTTGTAAATACAGGCTTCTCCAAAAGTCTGTATAAAACCATATGCTTTGATCACCTCATCAAAGCGTATATTCCAACTCCGAGATGCTTGCACCAGTCCATAGATGGATCGCTGGAGTTTGCACACTTTGTTAGCACCTTTAGGATCGAGAAAACCTTTTGGTCGCATAATATACAACTCCTCTTTGAGGTATCCATTAAGGAATGCATTTCTGACATCCATTTGCCAAATTTCATAATCATAAAATGCGGCAATTGCTAACATGATTCAGCCAGACTTAAGCATCGCTACGGGTGAGAAAGTCTCATCGTAGTCAACTCCTTGAACTTGTTGAAAACCTTTCGCAACAAGTCGAGCTTTGTAGACAGTAACATTGCTGTCAGCGTCGGTCTGCCACTTGAAGATCCATTTATTTTCAATGGCTTGCTGATGGCTTCTCGCCCCTCGTTGGTTACCCCAAGTGGAAGGTTTGAGATGCAGTGTAGCGGAAGTTTTCCCTTGGCAAAGATACCAAGGATCGATTTCCCCTGAGACTCCCAGTTTCAACAAGGTGTCAACTGCTAACGGCGCCAGATATTAGCAATCAACGTGGACCTGCACACAGATACAAATAACTTTGCTCCCAACGAGTACAGAGAGGTTGTCAATCCCTCCGGCCTTGTCGTTTACAAAGGATCAAACGCAAGTGATAGTAGTGATAGATATTGCTGCAATAGTAAATAAAAGCGGAAAGTAAATAGCGGATGTGATCAATGATGGTAATATGGACCGGAGTCCCATGATGTTCACTAGTGATGTCTCTCTCCCAAAAGACGATAAAACTGCTATGTGAGGTAAACGAATTACAGCTGGGCAATTGACAGGACCATGTGCGCAAACCAATGCTGACTAAGTTGCAAGAAAGGTAGAGGTTCAAAGCACGAGCGGTATGCCGAGGTAAGTAGACCGAAACCCATCTGCATCTACTACTAATCATCCACCTTGAGATATCTATCCAGAACATCTCGCTGGTATTAAGTTGCGAGTCCCATCCATAGTGTAAACTCAAAGCAACAGACAACTGCATTAAAAGAACTTTGCGTAAAGTAAACAATCCTTGCACCCGCGGGCACAAGCACCGTTGTTTTCCCCCTTGTGGCAACAGCACATCCCCTAGACTCATGTTTCTGTCACTCAAGCTAGTCATCGAGGGGCATGAACCCACAATCAAGCATAACGTTCCCTCTTGGAGTCACTACGTACTACTTGGCCAAAGCAATAAATAACAACGGAGAACATGCAAGAATTACTTACGAACATAAATATAAAAGAGGTGAATCAAATATATTACTCAAACACAATCTGAACATAATCTCACAATCCATCGGATCCCAGCAAACTCATCATAGCAACAGCATAAGGATTACATATGTGCCTCGATCATGTAGGGCAGCTCACGAGGACTAATTAGTGAAGCACAAGAACGGGAGGAGAACATCACATAGCTACTGGTCATGGACCCATGGTCCAAGGGAGACTACTCACAACTCATCCGGGAGGCGTCCATGGTGGTGGAGAAGCTCACGGCGGTGATCCTCCCCTCCGGCAGGGTGCCGGGAAGGTGAAAGCACATTTGCTCCCTGGGTGGTTTTCGTAATTAATGACAACATACTTTGTGGTTGGACTAATGCTTTTATCAAGTATGTTTCAGGAAATTCAATCACATTGGCATGGCAAGGACTAAAGAAGTGGACCCCTCAAAATGCTAAGGCAAGCATTGGCAAAAGCTCAAGACTCCATTTTTAGTTTAGTGATCCATGATCACATTGAGTCCATAGGAAAAGCCAATACTATTAAAAGGGGATGAGGTTATGATGATGATCTGGTTGCTCAAGTGCTTAGTGATACATCTCCTAAACTATCAGCAACTTTCACTGCCATATACACTCTTAAGTAATCTCGGTCCCACCGATATTCCAAACTCAGTCACACCGAGATGAACCACCTCAGCCATAAGCCAAACCCTAGTAAACTCGGATTTTCCGATTCTGAACTCGGTCTCACCGAAACATGAGTTGCCAAGGTTCTGTAACCTTCTGTCATCAAATCGGTGTCACCGAGATGATGAAGTCGGTCCCACCGACACTGGCATGCTCTTGTCATTGCACGAATCGTACTAACCGAGATTGTATATTCGGTCCCACCGAAAACCCCAACGTTCACATTATTTGAACTATCGGTCTCACCGAGTTGTCCACTTCGGTCCCACCGAGTTTGCTCAAATGTGTGTAACGGTTGGATTTTGTGTGGAGGCTATTTATACCCCTCCACCCCCTCTTCATTCGTGGAGAGAGCCATCAGAAAGAACTACCACTCCTACCTTACATTTCTGAGAAGAGAACTACCTACCCTTGTGTTGAGATCAAGTTGCTCCACTCCCACCATATGAAGCTTGATCTCTAGCCTTCCCAAGTTGCTTTCCACTCAATCCTTTCTTCCACCACAGCCAAATCAGTGAGGAGAGTTGAGTGTTGGGGATATTATCATTTGAAGCACAAGAGCAAGGAGTTCATCATCATCTACAACATCTATTACCTTTTGGAGGGTGGTGCCTCCTAGATTGGTTAGGTGTCGCTTGGGAGCCTCCGTCATCGAGATGTGGAGTTGAACCAAGAAGTTTGTAAGGGCAAGGAGATCGCCTACTTCGTGAAGATCTACCCCGAGTAAGGCTAGCCCTCCGTGGGCGTAGGCCATGATGGAATAGACAAGGTTGCTTCTTCGTGGACCCTTCGTGGGTGGAGCCCTTCGTGGACTCGCGCAGCCGTTACCCTCCGTGGGTTGAAGTCTCCATCAACGTGGATGTACGATAGCACCACCTATCGGAACCACGGGAAAAATCATTGCGTCTCCAAATTGCGTTTGATCTTCTCCACTTCTCTTTACTACTTGTGCAATTTACTTTCCGCTGCCCATACTCTAGAATTGCATGTGTAGTGTGCTACTTGACTTCTGTGTTATGCAAAATCTGCCAAAATCTGTCCTTGATAAAAGACAGAATTTTTATCTTGTCGAGTAGTCTAATCACCCCCCCCCCTCTAGACACTCTCACCTTCTTCGATCCCTCAATTGGTATCAGAGCCTTGGTCTCCATTGCTTTGGTTTACACACCATTGGAGGAAGATGGACGTGTCTACGTTTGGGAGTATTAGCCATAGAGTGCCTATTCTTAATGGAGTGTCCTATAACTCGTGGAGGACTGAAATGCTTAGTATCTTTAAGACGTACAATTTGCGCAAATATGTTGAGACCCCCTATGTGCCTCCATTTGACCCCTTGCACCCTACCATGGATGAAGAGCTTGATTTGCTTCGTAACCTTAGGACTGTAAATCTTATCATTAGAGGGTTACCCGATAACTTGCTTAAGCTCGTTACAAACTTTGAGTGCGCCTATGCTATGTGGAAGTTCTTGGAAGAACTTTATCCGGACTACTCTTTGAGAGGTCTTGATGAAATTCTACACAAGACTATTGAATTTGATAAGATGCGCCCCAATGATCCCAACTTTGATAAATGCTTCTTTGAGCTTCATGATCTTATGAAAAAGAAGGGTGATCCCGGTCTTATCAATGTTTTAATTAGAAATGCTCTTGTATTGCATTCCGAAGATTATTGTCACATTGACAAAACTAATGCAAGTAGTTATCAAATTGACCTAGGTGTTGATGATGAACAATCTATGGGTCAATATGATGATGAGCATGAGCATGATGATGATTACTCCGATTCGGACACCGAGCTAGACAAGATCATGAAGAGTCTCAATCTTATGGCAAATCTGAGAGACTACATGTCCGGCGAAAAAGAGTGGATTCTTGATAGTGGATGCACCGACCACATGACCGGAGACAAAGACATGTTTCGAGAGCTTGCAAAGAACGATGGTCCACGCAAGTATGTGACTTTTGGAGACAACTCCAAGGGTAAGGTACTTGGCCTTGGTAAGGTGGCCATATCTCATGATAGCTCTATTCAAAATGTCATGCTTGTAGAATCTCTTGGATACAATTTGCTTTCCGTGTCTAGATTAGCTGACTTTGGATTCAATGTGCTATTCACCGAAGTAGATTGCCAAGTCTTTCGTCGTGACAATCATAACATGGCGTTTACCGGTATCTGTAGAGGTGATCTATATATTGTTGATTTCACTAAGAAAGCCCAACCTAGAGCTTGCTTCATTGCTAAATCCTCTAAAGGTTGGTTATGGCACAGAAGGCTTGGACATGTTGGTATGCATAATCTAGACAAGCTGATCAAAGGTGATCATATTCTTGGCGTTAAAGATGTTTTATTTGACAAAGATAGACTTTGTAGTGCTTGTCAAGCAGGAAAACAAGTAGGTGGAAGTCATCCCGTGAAGAACATCATGACCACAAGGAGACCGCTTGAGCTTCTTCATATGGATCTCTTCGGTCCCAATGCTTACAAAAGCCTTGGTGGGAACTCCTTTGGTCTAGTTATAGTTGATGATTATTCCAGATTTACGTGGGTATTTTTCCTTGATGACAAATCGCAGGTTCAGAGAATCTTCAAAACCTTTGCCAAAAAGGCCCAAAATCAATTTGAGGTGAAGATCAAGAAAGTTCGGAGTGATAATGGAACGGAGTTCAAGAACGCCAATGTAGACTATTTTCTCGATGAGGAAGGGATTCTACATGAGTTCTCGGCTACGTACACTCCTCAACAAAATGGAGTTGTTGAGAGGAAGAACCGAACGCTCATAGAGATGGCAAGAACGATGCTTGATGAATACAAGACACCGAAGCATTTTTGGGGGGAAGCGGTCGAGACAGCTTGTCATGCTATCAACAGGCTTTATGTTCATAAGCTCCTCGGCAAGACATCATACGAGCTCCTCACCGGTAACAAACCCCAAGTGGGATACTTTCGTGTCTTTGGTTCGAAATGCTATATCCTTGATAAGCATCGTCGGTCTAAATTTGCTCCTAAATCTCATGAAGGCTTTTTCCTTGGTTATGGATCAAACTCCCACACCTACCGTGTCTACAATAATTTCACCCGAAAGGTTGAAGAGACGGTAGACGTGAAGTTTGATGAATCTAATGGCTCGCAAGTAGAGCAAATGCCTATTGATGTAGGAGACAAGGACCCATCAGAAGCTATCCAAGATTTATCTATTGGAAAGATCCGTCCCATGGAAGTGAAGGAGAGTACCTCATCTACATATGTGGAGCCCCCTACCTCATGGCGAGATGAACCTCAAGGCAACATGGAGGCCTCCACAAGTGGAACTCACCAAGATGAGGAAGTGCAACAAGAAGATCCACCACAACCTCCTTCTCCACCGCCTCAAGACAACACCAACAACAATGAAGAAGAAGAAGAGGAAGATGAAGATGATGAGGAAGCTCAGCCACAACCTCAACAAAAGCTATCCCGAGTCCGAGCAAGAGTCAAGAAAAATCATCCCGTGGAACAAATGATGAACGACATCAACTCCAGGAGAATTACTCGCTCTAAAACTCGCTTAGCTAACTTTTGTGAGCATTACTCATTTATCTCTAGTATTGAACCTATGAAGGTAGAAGAAGCACTTGAAGACCCGGATTGGGTGAACGCTATGCACGAAGAACTACACAACTTCGAGAGGAACAAGGTATGGACTTTGGTAGAGAAGCCCAAGGATGATCAAAACGTCATTGGAACCAAATGGGTGTTTCGGAACAAGCAAGATGAAGATGGACAAGTCATTCGCAACAAGGCTCGTCTCGTAGCTCAAGGTTACACACAAGTCGAAGGTATGGACTATGGTGAGACCTATGCCCCCGTTGCTAGACTTGAGTCCATTCACATTCTTCTTGCTTATGCCAATCACCATGATATTACTCTCTATCAAATGGATATCAAAAGTGCTTTCCTAAATGGTGAAATTGAGGAGGAAGTATTTGTGAAACAACCTCCCGGATTTGTGAATCCCAAAAATCCTAATCATGTTTACAAGTTGCACAAAGCTCTTTATGGTCTTAAACAAGCTCCTAGAGCTTGGTACAAATGCTTGACTAGCTTTCTTCTTGAAAAAGGCTTTGAGATTGGAAAGATAGACTCAACGTTGTTCACGAAAAGGGTTAATGGTGAACTATTTGTGTGCCAAATATATGTTGATGATATTATCTTTGGTTCAACTAACCCTCATTTTAGCAAGAAGTTTGGACAGCTCATGTCGGAGAAGTATGAGATGTCCATGATGAGTGAACTCAAATTCTTCCTTGGATTGCAAATCAAGCAATCTAAGGAGGGTACCTTTGTCTCACAAACAAAGTACACCAAGGATCTCTTCAAGAAGTTCAATATGCAAGAAAGCAAAGGTATGAGAACCCCCATGCCTACAAGTGGACATAATGACTTGACAAAAGATGGAGAACCCGTTGATCAAAGGGTTTACCGATCTATGATTGGTTCTCTACTATATCTTTGTGCTTCTCGTCCTGACATAATGTTGAGTGTTTGCATGTGTGCTCGATATCAAGCAGCCCCTAAAGAATGTCATCTTAAAGCTGTTAAACGAATTGTGAGATATTTGATTCACACACCAAACTTTGGCATTTGGTATCCTAAGAGGGCCTCTTTCGACCTTGTTGGCTATTCCGACTCGGACTATGCCGGTGACAAGGTTGATAGAAAGTCAACTTCGGGTACGTGTCAATTCCTTGGTCGATCCCTTGTATCTTGGTCCTCCAAGAAACAAAATTCGGTATCATTATCCACTGCCGAAGCTGAATATATTGCTGCTGGTTCGTGTTGTGCTCAATTGCTATGGATGACACAAACGCTTAAGGATTATGGGATACATGTGAGACATGTTCCCTTGCTTTGTGACAATGAGAGTGCGATTAAAATTGGACACAATCCCGTGCAACACTCTCGAATGAAGCATATTGAAGTTCGTCACCATTTCATTCGTGATCATATTGCCAAGGGTGACATCAATCTTAAGCATGTTCGTACTGACAAACAACTCGCTGATATCTTTACAAAACCTCTTGATGAGAAGGTGTTTTGTCGCTTAAGGAGTGAGTTGAACATCATTGATGCTTCAAACTTGGAGTGAAAACTCCATTGATGCATGCAAGGCATGAGCCCACTTGACTAATCCTTGATATTTCTCTTATGATGATGATCATATGTCTTGGACACATTTGCCTCCTTGTATTGCATCTAACTCCTTGCAGGTACTTGGATGCTCTACATTCCACAAGATTACCACACACTCAAATCATGAGTAATCTTGTCATTGACCAAGTATCTACCCCTTTGGGATGTTGAGTTCAAGGAACAAAATTCCACATATCCTTTTTGACATCATATACATCTAGTATTTCACTCTTGTCATCTTGGATATCCTTGAGTATTTCCTTGCTTGCCTAACCCATGTAGGAAGATGAACTATACAAGTGGAAATGGCGCTCCAACTTCACATTCAATGAGCACCTACATCAAGTTTACCTACATGAGTAAAGCAACAACAAGCCCAAGGTATGTTCTTCACATCTTTAAGGAGCTTTGCTCAAAGTCATGAGTACAAGCAGCTTCATAAGATGTGATCACATCGAATGCTTAATCGAAAAATGGCAACCCCATTTTGAGCTTAAATGATGAGTATGACCTATGATCAAATGTCCTCATTTGACTCCTAAGTCAATATACTCAAACATAGGTGACCTTGTCGCCGACCTTTATCTAGATGAAGTACATATGTTTTGGAGTCTTTCTATTTTCTCTTATGTTCTCTCTTTAAGTTTTCTTTTGAAAAAAAACTTCATCTAGGAATCTTTTTCATTTCTATTCTTCTGTCTTTGTGAATATCCTTCTGGCTCTGATCAATTCCTCGAAAATCATTCACAAATTCATTGCAAATCCTTTGAAACATTCCTCGCAAAGTGAGCTGAATTATTTCTGTATTTCCTTGGAATTAAACTCGGCGTCACCGATTTAAATATTTCGGTCTAACCGAAAAGGATCTACCCTAAGTCCTTGACTTTCGGACCCACCGAGCCATCTCAATTCGGTGTCACCGATTTATTTCTTCCAGGATATCATCTTCTGCAGCTCCACTCAATGTTTCTCTATGCATGTTCCTTTTTGCCCTGTTGTGATTCTTAAGGATCCCACTCCTTTCTTTCCATCTTCCCTGACCTTCCTAGTTTGCTGTCCTTTTCGGCACTTGATGTCAAAGGGGGAGAAGACTTAGGGGGAGAAGAGAAGATTTAGGAGGAAAAGAAGAGCAATCTTACCTTAAGGGGGAGAGAATCACATCAAAGCTTTGTCGTGTTTTACATTGGACATTACTATTGGCGTCATTCTCATTTGGCATCATTCTTTTGATTTTGCTCTTTCCATCAAACCCCTTGATCTGAGAGAACTCAAAGGGAGAGGAATATTCACAATTGATATCTTATGGAAAGCAAAATCTCTCAGAGTTCATTGAAAATATTTTAGTTTCGGAGACATGTTTGCTGATTCAAGCTTGTGCTCAATATGAGACACTCTTTATACATGTCATCCCTGGCTTGGTACTCTTGATGTTCTTGCAGTTGGTTGAAGAAATACTCTTGTGTTATCTAACCCTGTTTTCCCAAGTTTATCTCTTCAGGTACAATGCCAAGGAACCTCAAGGTAAGTATATGCACTTTGCAGAATGTGCATGATGGTGACTTGCTTGTGAATACTTGTTTGCAAGAAATCACCATGCACATATGCATTATCACTCACCTCTTTTCATCTGCTCTGATGCATATAGCCTAGCTGCATGTAGCACATCTTGCTTATCTCTGTTGTGTGCTTGTGGTAGTCCAAAACCATAATTTATGAAAATCTTGCACACTTGTAGGGGGAGCCTGTGTACTACATGTTTGTCAAAGCTTTCGTGATAATTCTGTCTTTCTTTCAATAAGCTTTGATGTCTTGTTTAGTGTGTTGCCATCAATTACCAAAAAGGGGGAGATTGAAAGCACATTTGCTCCCTGGGTGGTTTTGGTAATTAATGACAACATACTTTGTGGTTGGACTAATGCTTTTATCAAGTATGTTTCAGGAAATTCAATCACATTGGCATGGCAAGGACTAAAGAAGTGGACCCCTCAAAATGCTAAGGCAAGCATTGGCAAAAGCTCAAGACTCCATTTTTGGTTTAGTGATCCATGATCACATTGAGTCCATAGGAAAAGCCAATACTATTAAAAGGGGATGAGGTTATGATGATGATCTGGTTGCTCAAGTGCTTAGTGATACATCTCCTAAACTATCAGCAACTTTCACTGCCATATACACTCATAAGTAATCTCGGTCCCACCGATATTCCAAACTCAGTCACACCGAGATGAACCACCTCAGCCATAAGCCAAACCCTAGTAAACTCGGATTTTCCGATTCTGAACTCGGTCTCACCGAAACATGAGTTGCCAAGGTTCTGTAACCTTCTGTCATCAAATCGGTGTCACCGAGATGATGAAGTCGGTCCCACCGACACTGGCATGCTCTTGTCATTGCACGAATCGTACTAACCGAGATTGTATATTCGGTCCCACCGAAAACCCCAACGTTCACATTATTTGAACTATCGGTCTCACCGAGTTGTCCACTTCGGTCCCACCGAGTTTGCTCAAATGTGTGTAACGGTTGGATTTTGTGTGGAGGCTATTTATACCCCTCCACCCCCTCTTCATTCGTGGAGAGAGCCATCAGAAAGAACTACCACTCCTACCTTACATTTCTGAGAAGAGAACTACCTACCCTTGTGTTGAGATCAAGTTGCTCCACTCCCACCATATGAAGCTTGATCTCTAGCCTTCCCAAGTTGCTTTCCACTCAATCCTTTCTTCCACCACGGCCAAATCAGTGAGGAGAGTTGAGTGTTGGGGAGATTATCATTTGAAGCACAAGAGCAAGGAGTTCATCATCATCTACAACATCTATTACCTTTTGGAGGGTGGTGCCTCCTAGATTGGTTAGGTGTCGCTTGGGAGCCTCCGTCATCGAGATGTGGAGTTGAACCAAGAAGTTTGTAAGGGCAAGGAGATCGCCTACTTCGTGAAGATCTACCCCGAGTAAGGCTAGCCCTCCGTGGGCATAGGCCATGATGGAATAGACAAGGTTGCTTCTTCGTGGACCCTTCGTGGGTGGAGCCCTTCGTGGACTCGCGCAGCCGTTACCCTCCATGGGTTGAAGTCTCCATCAACGTGGATGTACGATAGCACCACCTATCGGAACCACAGGAAAAATCATTGCGTCTCCAAATTGCGTTTGATCTTCTCCACTTCTCTTTACTACTTGTGCAATTAACTTTCCGCTGCCCATACTCTAGAATTGCATGTGTAGTGTGCTACTTGACTTGTGTGTTATGCAAAATCTGCCAAAATCTATCCTTGATAAAAGACAGAATTTTTATCTTGTCGA